>OX451741.1:1022772758-1023972758 GCA_948472305.1 Vicia faba
CTAGCTTGCCTTGAATGTACTTGAACAAGCCTACATAACTCAACCTTCACAAGCTCAAAATAAAAATGGAAAACCCTGTAAATGGAGTTACAGTTGGTGTTTAAGGTTTGAGATAGCTTGGATGGATTGAATGGAAGGTGTTTGAACAAGTTTGGGGCAAAACGCACGAGCAAATTGTGCTATGGAAGTCAAGTTGCAGATGCTGCCCCGTTTTGCCAATGGAAGGTGATTTTGAGCTATGAGATGTTTGAGGGCTCAAAGAGTCATATTTCTGGTTCAAGGGGATGTGAGAAAGTTGTCTCAAATGCTTGCACAAGTTAGTTTTCACAGATGTTCAAGTTCTAGTGTTTTGGATATCTTTCTTGTATTTTAAGCAAACATGAGAAGTGATGTCCAACAGGCCTGTACAGGCTATCCATATGCGTGCACCCTTTGCCCTTGGCCCCTCCAATTTGTGGATTTGATTTGCTGCATAAGATATGGACCAATGCTCAAGAAATCAGTTTTGACATAAAGCAAGATTTAAGCAAAAATGGTAATGTTGCTTTTTCTATTTAAGGGTTAATTTTATGTGCAATGCCCTAATGACCAAAACAATGCCTTAGACCAATGGATTTGCATTAAATTATTGAGTGTGAAATGGTTTAGAGGCCTATAATCTAGTTCAAAGCAAGCTGGTTTGAATTTGCAACTTGTATGAACATGAACACGCCATGGATGAAAAGTGAGTTTTTGCCAACTTCAAGCCTTCGCTTCTCCCTAACCACAAATGAGTTTGGAGAGTTCTTGGACATTTTGGAAAGCTTGCAACATTCTCTACAATCCATCTTTGAAATGAAATTTGAGATTCCAAGTGGAACTATGTGAAAAATGGCCATGAAGATAGGTCAAAATCCTACCTAAACTAGGGCAAAATTTCACTGTTAAAAGTTTTAGGGACCCTTGTTCCAAAAATCATAACTTGAGATCCAAGCTTATTTTGGGAATACTTTGTCAATCAAAGTTGTAGACTTTGTGGAGGACTACAACTTTCATGTTGGAAGTTTTGTTTTAATCCAATTGCATCATGGTGAAAATGTTGGGCAAAGTTAGGAAAAATCAAGAAAATTTCATAACTTAGAAAAATTCTGTTATGAAATTTTTCAACTTTAAACCCTAATTTGCAAAAATGGGTTTCTTGGTGAACAAGTTTCATGTTTTGGCACAGCTTGGTGAAAAATGACCCTTGGCACTTGATTTGGACCAAAAAGTCAAAGTTTGACTTTTCAGTGTACAATCAAATTTTGATTAGTTGACTGAAAAGTTCATCTGTCAATCCAATGCAATTGAGGTTTTTTGAACTTGTTGAATAGGTCAAGTTGATGCCATTGAGTCCTTGAATCCATGCTTGAGCCTAATTTTCCATTGGTTAGGTCAAAAGTCAGAAATTGCCCTTGTGCAGTCAAAACCCTAAAAATGACCATTTTGCCCTTTTGGTGATCTGATCAAATTTCTTGAGAAGTTGTGGTGCAAACTTGATCAAATGGTTCATAGGAGTCTAGAATGTTGATGTGGGTCAAAAATCATGACGTTTGACTGTAAATTGGCCACAGTTGACTTTTTTCCCCAATACAGTTGATTTCTAAGTCAACTGTCCAATTGACTGGGCAAAAATTTGATTCAAGGCTTGAAACTTGGTAGGGACAAACTTATGGGTCCAACATGAAGTATGAAAGTCACTTTGAACATTAGAAGTCCAAAAATACCTGTGCAAACTCAAACCCTAATTTAGGTCAACAGTGCAAGGAGATGTCTTGAGCAGTGCAAAACCCTAATCCTGTCTAGAGTTCAAAGAGCCTTGTGAGGGGAGATCTTGATAAAATGAGAGGGAAAATTTTGGGGTACAACAACTGCCCCTGTTCAATCTTCTTGAACCTGAAGAGTTAGATTGGCGAGTTTGCCTTTCGTGACTCGAAGGTAAAAGAGGATTGGACACTAGAGTGCCCGTAAATTTGCACTCGTCAAAATGTAGCTGAGGGAATGGGCTTAAAGATGCCATTTAGAGATGGTAGAATCTTGTTGGAGATGGGCTTAAAGATGCCATCCAATATTTGTTTGTTGAAAATCAGGAGAATGAATGTTAGAATGGTACCTGTGTCTGGAACGTATCTGAGTTGTATCTGGAGATTGGGTTGGTATGAGCGAAAGAATGGCGTCAGTGTCTGGAGCGTATCCAAGCTGTAACGGTATTTGGTTTTTGAATGAATATCAGAATGAATGACGTGTCTGGCGTGTATATGTATCGTATCTGAAACCTGAAATCTGAATAAGCAACAGAAAGACATTCGTGTCTGGAGTATCTCCGGGCTGGGGAGTAGGTTTGAATAAGTGACAGAATGGCAACCGTGTCTGCAGCGTATCTGGACTGTATCTGAGGTTGAGATCTGTATGAGTAGCAGAATGACTTCCGTGTCTAGAGTGTATCCGTACTGTAACTGGGATCTGAATAAGTGACAGAATGACTTCCTTGTCTGGAGTGTATCTGGACTTTGAATTTGATAGTTGAATCTGAATGAGAAATAGAATGGCTTCCGTGTCTGGAGCATATCTAGTCTGTATCTGATTACTGAAGTTTGAATGAGTGACATAATGGCATCCGCATCTGAAGCGTATCTGGACTGTATCTTGACTTGAAATTCTGAATGAGTAATAGAATGACCTCTGTGTCTGCGGTGTATCCATACTGTATCTGAGATCTTTGAATATTTGTTAGAGCTAGCTTTTAATCTTATCCTGAAAAGGGTAAAATGTTAGCTGAAAACACAAAGTTATGTTGCATGGCATGTATGATGCAATAGAATATGTTCTATCAATGTTTATGATATATGAATGTAATGGATGCGTATGTAAGCTGATTAGCCGCCTTGCTGAGGAAAATAAATCCTTTATAGCTGAAGATAATGAAATCTTTGACTGTTGCTGGGGAAAAATAAACCCTTGACTGCTGCTGGAGATTCAAAACCATTGATTGTTGAGACTGAGAAATTCTTTGGACTACTGCTGGGGATTGAAAATCCTTGGTGACCTGTGGGGATTAACAAGAGCTTTGACAACTTTTGCGAGGAAATGAGAATCCTTCATGACTTTCCTGGCGGATAAGGAAAACTCTGACGATCTCTACTAGGGAATTAAAACCTGGGAGGCTTTAACTGGAGAAATGAGAACAAGACTCTTCGTTCTGCTGGGAAATAAATCTATGGGGAGAACATTTATTCCGTCGAAGAACTCTCAAGGGCTTGGGTTGTATGCCAATCTACTAGGGTTTTAAGAATGGTTGGCGATAAAAGTTAACTGTTATCTGATTGATTTTCAGGTTTTAAGATAACTTGCTGGGGAATTTGGAAAAACCGGATGATTTCCACTGTGGTTTAAAGGTTGAAGTCTTGGACTCCGTCGGGGAAGGAAGCTTCATTTTCACTGGGGGTTTGTAGTTCAAAGTCTTCTGGCTCTGCTGGGGATCAGGAGTTTTGAAACTTAGTTCTGATGCCGATATGTATTTAACTCCACTGGGGATATGTATTTCAAGATTTTAGCTCTGTTGAGGATTTGAATGATATATTGCAAGGGATTTCTTCTGGAATATCCTAAAGACGTTTTCCTATACTTTCAACCTATCAGTAATTATCCTTTCTAATTTCGTTTTATTTGTAAGCAGTGATTATATTCAAATGCATATGCTCATTTAACAAATCGTTGGACGTTTTCAAATAAAAACACAAGTGTAAAAAGAAAGAAAAGGCAAGCAAATTTCTGCACTTTGAGGTATCTTTGTATTAACTTTGTGTAAGTATTTTGTACAAAGGAGACAGACATCCTAGTAAGAGAATGTTGTCATAAAATTGAGAAAAATTTTATAAAAAGAAAGATGGCTATGTGTAACAATTCCATGGGGTTCCCATTCTGCTATAGCCTTCACAACTCTGAGTATCTTGTCCATTCGTTGCCTCGTTCGACGATGATTAGGTTAATCAGAAGCCCGGAGCTTGTCTGTGAAGAGATTGTCCTTAAAGTGATCCGACGAGACATAGTCATACACTTTAATTCCCTAACTTTTGCCTGGACCGCCTTTTCGGGTTTTCGATCCACCGGGAAACCCCTTTTTGCCCAAGTCGCCCTTTTGGGTTTTCAACTTGCCGGATGTTCAGATTTTTTATTTATCCCTAATTTTTTCCTGAACCTCCCTTTTGGGTTTTCGATTCACCGGGATGCCCATTTTTGCCCAAGTCGCCCTTTCGGGTTTTCAACTTGTCGGGTCGTTTTATGCGTAGTATCTTTTGACTATGTCTGTGTTCGCAGGGTGCGGCAGGTCGTCGCCGTCCATGGTGGTCAGAATCATTGCCCCACCAGAAAAGATGTTTTTGATCATGAATGGTCCTTCGTAAGTAGGAGTCCATTTGCCCCTGGGATCACTTTGAGGTAAGATGATCTGCTTGATTACAAGGTCCCCGACTTGATATACTTGCCTCTTGACTTTCTTGTTGATAGCCTTGATCATACGTTTCTGATACGCCTGACCATGGCAAACAGCAGTAAGTCGTTTCTCGTCAATCAAGTTAAGTTGATCAAGCCGGGTCTGAACCCAATCGTCTTCACTCAAACCAGCATCCTTCATGATTCTCAAGGAGGGAATCTGAACCTCAATAGGTAAAACAGCTTCCATGCCGTATACCAAAGAATAGGGTGTTGCCCTAGTTGAAGTGCGTGCCGTGGTACGGTACCCTTGCAGAGTAAACGGTAACATTTCATGCCAGTCTTTGTAGGTGACTGTCATCTTTTGAATGATCTTCTTAATATTTTTGTTCGCAACTTCAACATCACTGTTCATCTTTGGCCGATAGGGAGATGAATTATGATGTTGAATCTTGAACTGCTCACACAGAGCGGTGATCATAGTATTGTTCAAATTTGTACCGTTGTCTGTGATGATCCTGTCGGGGATACCATACCGGCATATGAGGTTCTGCTTGATGAAGCGGGCAACCACATTCTTTGTAACAGAGGCGAAGGAAGCTACTTCGACCCACTTGGTAAAGTAATCAATGGCCACCAGGATGAAACGGTGTCCATTGGATGTTGTAGGCTTCATCTCTCCAATCATGTCGATTCCCCACATTGCGAATGGCCAAGGAGCTGTTAAGACATTGAGAGGAACTTGGGGAATATGTACCTTGTCAGCATAGATTTGGCATTTGTGACAAGTACGAGAATGTTGATGACAATCAGCTTCCATGGTAGACTAGTAGTAGCCTGCCCGTAGAATCTTCTTAGCCATCGTATGACCGCTCGAGTGGGTGCCAAAGGTGCCATTATGTAATTCAGCCATGATCTGCTCAGCTTCAATCTTGTCCACACAACAGAGTAGGACACAATCAAGATTGCGCTTGTAGAGGATACCATTGCTCAGAAAGAACTTGGCCTCGAACCTCCTTAAGAAATTTTTGTCGTTTACTGAAGCTCCTTCAGGGTATTCTTGTGCTTTGAGATACCTTTTGACGTCATGAAACCAAGGTCGGTCCACCACTTCTTCGGTATTAATCTCGTGACAATGTGCAGGTTCGTCCATTCGTTCCATGGTGATTTGAGGTGCCTCATTATCCCAGTTAAGTTTAAACATGGAGAACATTGTAGCTAACGCATCTTCTAGCTGATTCTCTTCTCGCGGGAAGTGCTCGAAGGTAATTTTCTCAAAATGTGGTAACAATGTCAGGACATGTTCTTTGTAAGGGATGAGGTTAAGGTGCTTAGTATCCCATTCTCCTTTGATTTGACTGATAACCAAAGCTGAGTCCCCAAATAAAATCAAAGATTTGATTCCCAAGTCAATAGCGGCCTTGAGACCAAAGATACAAGCTTCATACTCGGCCATGTTGTTGGTGCAGCTGAAGCAGAGTCTAGCAGTAAAGGGTGTATGGCAACCTTCTGGAGAGATAAGTACCACGCCGATACCGTTCCCAAGTGCGTTTGAAGCACCATCAAAGTACAGAGTCCATCGGGATCCTTGTTCAGGTATGTCATATGGTCTGTTACCTTTAACGTTGTCCAATGTCATGATATCCTTGTCAGGGAAGTCGAACCTCATAGATTGGTAATCTTTGACGGCTTGATGAGCTAGATGGTCTGCTAGTACACTCCCCTTTATAGCTTTTTGGGTTGTGTACTGGATATCATACTCAGTCAGGATCATCTGCCATCTAGCAATTCTTCCGGATAAATCAGGCTTCTCGAAGATGTACTTGATCGGATCCATTTTGGAAATCAGCAAAGTGGTATGTGTCAACATATACTGCCTTCGCTGGCGAGCAGCCCATACCAAAGTGCAGCAAGTTTTCTCGAGCAGTGAGTAGCGAGTCTCACAGTCGGTAAACTTTTTGCTAAGGTAATAAATGGCATGCTCTTTTCGGCCATACTCGTCATGTTGGCCCAGTACGCACCCCATTGAATTATCCAAAACAGTCAGATACATAATTAACGGCCTTCCTTCGACGGGTGGAATTAAGATAGGAGGTTCCATCAAATACTCCTTGATTTTATCAAAAGCAACTTGACAGTCATCGTTCCATTCAACCACCTGATCTTTCTTCAACAGCTTGAAGATTGGTTCACAGGTAGATGTTAGGTGAGAGATGAACCTTGCGATGTAGTTTAGGCGTCCTAAGAAAC
This sequence comes from Vicia faba, assembly GCA_948472305.1. NCBI lineage: Eukaryota > Viridiplantae > Streptophyta > Magnoliopsida > Fabales > Fabaceae > Vicia > Vicia faba. The sequence continues at coordinate 1,022,779,458 of OX451741.1, forward strand.
CTCTGACCTCCTTCTCAGTGCGAGGGGCAGACATTTCTTGTATAGCTTTGACTTTGGCAGGATCAACCTCGATGCCTTTGTTACTGACGATGAATCCCAAAAGTTTACTGGACCTGACTCCGAAAGTGCACTTGCTAGGGTTCAGTCTGAGCTTATATTCCTTCAATCTGACAAACAGCTTTTGCAGATGGTCGAGGTGTTCTTCTTCTGTCTGTGAACGGGCTATCATGTCGTCTACATAGACTTCAATCTCATGATGTATCATGTCATGAAACAAAGCTACCATGGCTCGCTGATAGGTTGCCCCGGCATTCTTCAGTCTGAATGGCATCACTTTATAGCAGAAGGTACCCCACTGCGTAACAAAAGTAGTCTTCTCCATGTCTTCGGGGGCCATTTTGATCTGGTTGTACCCTGAAAATCCGTCCATGAAAGAGAATACCTTGTGTTGAGCTGTGTTGTCAACCAAGATGTCAATGTGTAGTAGTGGAAAATCATCTTTAGGGCTAGCCTTGTTTAAATCTCTGTAGTACACACACATTCTGACTTTGCCGTCCTTCTTAGGCACGGGCACAATGTTAGCAACCCATTATGGATAGTAAGTAACAACCAGAAAGCCAACATTGAACTGTTTCATCACTTCAGCTTTCATCTTTTCAGACATATCGGGCCTCATTCGGCGGACCTTCTATTTGATTGGTGGACAGTCTTCTCTTGTAGGGAGACAGTGAATCACAATATCTGTATCCAGTCCCGGCATGTCTTCATAGGACCAGGCGAAGATTTCAACATATTCATTCAATAGCTGAATTAAGCGCTCTTTGACACTTGGCTCCAGGTTGGCACCCACTTTAACCTCTTTTCTGTCTTCGGCAGTACCCAAATTGATAGTCTCTAACAGCTCCTCATGGGGCAGAATAGCCATTTATTCTTGTTGCAAAAGTCTAGCCAACTCTCCAGGAACTTCACAGTCTTCATCACCTTCGTATTCGGCATGATTGACCAGATCTTCAGAGTCACTGAAGGCCATAGAATAATTGTTACCCATGGAATCCGGAGTGGATAGGTACCTGCATTTTGTGAGTGTGGGTGTGTGTAAGGGATAGCCACCTTTAAACAAAATGAAATGTAAAAGAGAAAGAAAATGAACACAACAGTTTATAGATGAAAACATCCATGATTCATTAAAGATGGCATATGAAAATGAAGAATCAAAACCCTTACAGATGGACCTATATGCCCCGGGTAAGGCATAAGGCAAAAAGAGTGTACGAATTGTTTAAAAGTTATTACAGACCAAACAGGAAATGTTCAAAAGATAAATTACTGATTGATGAAAGTAATGGGAACTAAGTCTTTCGCCTCCCAGTTGTTTAGTCCTCCTTCAATGGTTGGAAAGATCCAGTCTTCAAAATTGCCTCCTTCTTCATCATCTTCTAAAGCATGAACTCCATGATGAGTGATTTTCAGTGGCGGTCCTCCAGCCCGGGAGTGACGCACAGCTTTCTGGCTAGCAGCAGTGAAACCCAATCCGAACTTGTCTATCTTGTAAGGAAAATCTGGCAGTTGACCCCACACTATACTTCCTCCTTCCTTGATCACAACCTCTGCATCTTTAAGGGATGACATTCGGGACACAAGTTTGGTAATGATGGGCACTATAGTCATTGTCTTGGCTACTGCAACTTCAAGAGAAACCTCTTCAAAGTGTTGGAAAGGAGTTTCTATGAATTCACCATCTAACTCCACGTAGCGGAAAGAGTTAAGGTGGCTTATCATATACTCCTCCTCACCATGAACTGTTATGATCTTACCCTGGACTGGGTATTTTAGCATCTGGTGTAGAAAAGAAGTGACTGCCCCAGCATTGTGGATCCATGGCCTTCCCAACAAACATGAATATGAAGGACAAATGTCCATCATATAAAAAGTAGAGTTGAAAATTTCCGTTCCCACCTTAATTAGGATGTCCACTTCTCCGTGAACCATCCGCTTAGAACCGTCGAAGGCTCTAACAATGATATTACTGGGCTCTAGGGTCAAACCTTCACAGTCCAATCTGTCCAATGCTTTCTTTGGTAGAACATTTAAAGATGAGCCGGTATCAACCAGAACAGGAGCAAGTGTAGTTCCTCTGCACTCTACTGAGACATGCAGCGCATCATTATGCTTTCTTCCCTTAGACGTTAGATCGGAATCAGAGAAGCCAAGACCATTGTCGGCTGTAAGGCTAGCCACGCACTCTTGAAACTGATCTGTAGAAGTTTCTTAAGGCACGTGTGCCGTCTTCAGAAATTTGATCAAGGCTTTGGCATGAGCCTCGGAGCAGAGCAATAGAGCCAGCATAGAGATTTTTGAAGGGGTTTGCCCCAGCTGCTCTACGACATCATAATCGCTCTTCTTAATTATCTTTAAAATCTCCTCCATCTCCTTTTGGGTGGTTTCGGGGATAACCAAAGTCTGAGCCCTCGTCCTGACAGGCGCTTCTTGGATCCCCTTATCTTTATCAGTAGTAACAGTAGAGGGTACCACTTCAGAAGCAACAATCTCTTCAATAACTGGATTTTGCACAGATACCTTGGCAGGCACAGGAGCACTTGAGGGTCCGAAGACTTCCCGTGGAGGAGCAATCTCCGGAGAGAAGATTCTTTCGCTACGAGTGATCTTACTTGTCCCCACAATATTCCCCACATCAGGAGTCTCTTCATCGGAGTTTTCTTCAACTGATTCGATCTGTTTTACACTGTGATAGAAGATCTCTCCTCCATAATTCCACGGTATCATCTTGTTGGACTTATATGGGATAGGCCCTGGCATGGTAATCTTCAGCGATATAAACTTTGGATCGGGTGTAATCTTAACAGGCCTTTTGCAGGTCTTGGAAAGATTGTCGGAAATGGTGATTATAGCAACATGGTAATCTTCAGCGGTATAAACTTTGGATCGGGTCTAATCTTAACAGGCCTTTTGCAGGTATTGGAAAGATTGTCGAAAATGGTGATTATAGCAACATCATTGATTGGAGTAACAGGAGTAACATGAATAATAACAGCAACATGAGTTTTCTAAAAGAGGATCTCTTGAGTATCCATCAAGCGTTGAATGCCTGATTTCAACAGCGGACAATCGGATTGCAAGGTTGAACAAAAGTAACAATCTTTTTTACAGCCTGGGAAAATCCCGGCTTTTAATAGATTCATCTTGATCATTGGCAACAAAGTCATTAAGTCATCAACAGTAGTAACATGAAGATCTTCCACAATAGCATGGACATTATGACCATGTTTTGGCATAGGAGCGGATATCAAATTAGGTTTTTCGGGAGCATCAAACTCTACCTCCTTGGCATCTATCAAATCTTGGATCTTGTTTTTAAGGGCCCAACATTTGTTGGTATCGTGCCCCACATTGTCCGAATGATACGCACATTTTGCATTGGAATGATAATAAGGAGAAGAGGTATTTAGGTTTTTTGGCGCTTCTTTCAAGCTGGTAAGGTTTAACTTTAACAGATGAGGGAGGACCTGAGCTGGTGTCATATTGATCCGGGTGAATTGTCGTTGTGGCCTTTCTACCCTTTGCTGGTTAGCTCTGGGTTGACTGCTTCGGGGTTGATCGGCTGAAGAGTTCTGGATCATCACAACCCCCACCGCTGGTCGGCGCTCTATTCTCCCTTGATTTCTCTGGGTGTGAACAACAGAAACTTCCTTCTTGGCTGGGAAAGTCTTCTTGATAGCAGTGGAAGTGGAGGCATCCTTCTGAATTTTACCACTATTAATGTCAGCTTCGACCCTTTCACCGGTCAGAATCAATCCGGTGAACCCTGTAGATGAGCTCCCGATCAAGTGATTGAAGAATGGACCTGACAGGGTCCCCAAAAACATATCAACCAGCTCTCTATCCGACAAGGGTGTATGCACCCTTCCAGCCAAATCCCGCCACTTCTGGGCATATTCCTTAAATCCTTCATTAGAGGCCATACCCATACTCTGTAGTTGAGTACGAGTAGGCGCTAAATTTGCATTATATTGGTATTGTCGATAGAAAGCAGCAGCTAAATCCTCCCAGTTATGAACATCAGATTTCTCAAGTTGATAGAATCAGTCCAATTGCGTACCTGACAAACTATCTTGAAAAAAGTGGACCCATAGATCCTTATCAGAAGAGTGAGGTTGGATCTTTCTGACGTAGGACCGCAGATGCATCTTCGAATAGGACAAACCGTCGTATTTAGCAAATGTAGGCACTTTGAACTTTGGAGGAATGACGATCCCAGCAACCAACCCTAGTTCTTTGAAATCTAGCCCAGGTACCCTTTGCACCTCCATGGCTTCTAGCCGGTCTTCAAGATTCTTATACTTATCATCTGCCGGAGGATACTGTTGTTCGGAGTAATCTTCATCCTCTTCCTCTCCTTCCTCTTCAGCTTCAGACTCAGAAGGTACCGCAGCTCCTTTTCCTTTACCAACTCCTTTGTCAGACGTCGAGGGGAAATCCAGAACTCTCCTAGCCTGATGCTCAAATCTTCTTCCCATAGTGGCCACACCAATTATTTTCTTTTTCTTCTTTTCCATTTCCTTCTCTTTCTCTAACAGTGCTTTAAGGTCCTCTTGACCCTTTGCCAAGGTCATGAGGAGTTGCTGGAATTGCGAATTTTGTGCTTGCAGATCTTTAATCGTCTGCTCTATATCCATCTTGCTGAAATAAACAGCAGAAAGATAAGGAAACCTGGTGTGAAGACCTGTTTATGCATATGATGAATGATATGTTATTCATGTAATGCATTCAAGGATTCAGAAATTCAAATTTGTTGCAAACAAAAAGAACACACGTCATATTAATAAGAAGAAATTGTTAGTACATAAATGCCCCATGGGCCAAATATTACAAAATTCTTAATGTAAAAAGACGTTGCGCATCCTCTTTGGTACGATGTAAGTGTTGAGATTCTTCTCTTCATGCAGTCGACGGGTAAGCTCCAAAACCTTCTTCTCACTGGCGTAGAAGCTGGCTTCAAAAGTATTTTATTCTTCCTTGAGCTGTATCCAACTCTTTTGCAAATCTTCCAATGATGTTAGCATGTCAGGATGTAGGAGGGTGTATGGAACCTCTCCTTCCATAACAGGCTCTTTGATCATAGGCAGAATGTGGGGGTAAGGCATCATAAGACTCTGGGCGCGGGTTCGTACCCACTTGAGATAAGGCTTAAGGGGGATGGAATTCTTGTGTCCCAGTGTCTTACTATCCACTTTGTTGGGCATCCTCCAAGCTCAGATAAACCTTTGTCGAAGTCCTTGAGCATCATTGTCGAAGTCAAAAACTAGGTCAGGAATCAGCATATCATGAGGGTCATCCCTTCGGGCATACCCAAATTGCCTCAAAGCTAAACAAGGGTTGTAGGTAATTCCTCCCATAATGCCAAGTAGTGGGACATTAGGGAATTCTCCACAACGATCAATGATGATGACATTTTCTCTGGACCAAGAACACCAATGAACATCAGAATGTGTGAGGGTCATCAATCGTTGTGACCACCTTAGTCCCTGCTCATTCTTCAAAACTGACTGGGGAGGTGAGAAATAAACCACCTTTCTAGAAGAGGAGTACAGCACATGAGAACACCTCTTTTCCTCATTGTTCGTGTGTAAAATGAGTGTAGGATGTCCCCAAGCAATGTAGGCACAGGATTCTGAGATATGAAAATTTTGACAGCATTCACATCTATAAGCTGATCAGGGTTTGGGAACAAGACCAACCCATAGATGAGGAGTGCTACAATCTCTTCAAAAGCTTGTAGATCTAGAGAGTTCCAGCAGTCTTGTGCCTTCTCAAACAGAAACTTTTCCAAGAAACCCTTAACACCACTTCTGGTTTCCCAATGACCTTTGATATCAGATGGTTGCAAGTGTAAGGCTTAAGCAACATCTTCAGGCTTTGGTTCTCTTTTCGTACCGTTGTAGGGTAGTTGATGGAGAATAGGAATCCTCAGGAGTTGAGAAAATTCCTCCAAAGTAGGTACTAGTTGGTAATCAGGGAATGTGAAACAAAGGTGTAGGGGATCAAAGAACTGAAAGAGGACTTTCACCATGTCTTCTTAAATGTTAGAGTTGACAAATTTGAGAAGTCTACCATGTCTTTCACTGAAGAGAGAATTCTCTGGAATCTTAGAAGTGAGCTCCTTGAGTTGAGGAGGGATTCTCACAAGGTTGACTTGAATTATTTTCCTGCGAAGAGAGTCCATTACCTACAAAACAAGAACAAAGATGAAGATTTGAACCCTTGAAATGGTTAGTGGATGCAAATGATGCTTCATGATGTTCATGATGTATGCACACGTATATGTACAAGCAAGTTACACAAGTTCCTAGTTTCAGGCTTGCATGGGGTTTCATAGATAAGTACCCTCTTGAAGTTAGTTAGCTCAACCTGTCCTATAAATAGTAATCGGGTTCTAAGAGCTCAATATCACTGGATTATTTTCTGTGTTCATTATTTCAGTTTAGCCACTTAACTGGTGACCGAAATATTCCAAGAAAACAATCCTCAATGAGTGTGGTATCGAGTATCTACCAACTTTGGACTGCACCAAAGTCAGTCATCTCACTACCCCTAATAAGGCCAAGATGGTCAAGTAAAGGTTCTAAAACTCCATTAGTGCTTCATAACATCACTCAGCGGCCCCGTATTCTCTTTGATTGACTCAAAGGCTACCGGTACCCACAAATATGTCACACTAATATAGTTATTGCTTCAACCATGTCAGTATACCCCGCACAGTTTCCACAACGTATTGCTATTTACCTGTGAATATTTCCCAAATCCGGGTAGAGGATTTTAAGCCCAAACAATAGATCCAATTGTAAAGCAATCAAAGCAAACAAGATAGGCATGCAAAGGTGATCTAAACCCTAAGGTTACTCCACTTTTAAAGTATTTCCCAGCAGATTCGCCAGTTCTGTGATACGGTGGGAGAACTGACTTGGGATTTGCGTTTTGTATTCGCAAATGTTTCGATTTAGCAAGAGTCGCCACCGACTTTTTATTTTATCCTAAGGAAAGGTCAAAAAGCACAGGAAAGACCTTTGAGATGTTTTCTTGGATTCGGGAAGTAGATTATGAAAAGGGAAGGTGCAAGCACCCTTTTCATCCATGGTTATCCATGGGCTCTTAGTTACTTGTTTAGATCACTTGCTTTTACTTTTCAATTGTTTGAAATGGTGCTTTGTGTGTGGTTTTGAAAGATGTTTTGAAAAGAAACCATCGTTGTGGAAACCTTTGTAATGATTCTTGTTTGAATGTATACAAAGGTGTTTTTGTCTTTTGAAAAGATGTTTCAATGTTTTGAAAGTTTGAAAGTTTGTTTTTGGGAAATGTTTTGAAATTGTGTTGTGAGATGTGTTTGGAAAGAGCAAGGATGTTTTGCAAGTTTTGATCAAGTAACTAAGAGTTATCTACCCTATTTTACTCAAAGATATTTCCTATATGTTTTTAACCCTTTTGACAGTGTTGTTTTACCATTGCATTTGGTAAACAACCTTGTATTAGGATGTTAAACGGGATAGGCACGGGTCATCGTATAGACCATGATAGCAATTGTGTTAAGTATTTTAAGCAAATTTTTGAGGGACTAGATCATTTTTGTATAGGCAACCAAGATAGCGTCAACTAGGGACTATGATCTTTTGTTTTGTTGTTGTTTTGCCAAAGTACTCAACATGCATAACATGGCTCATGTTTAAGGGAACAAGTGGATGTAACCCTAGGGTGAAAGTGTGCATTGTGTTTTATTTTCATGTATTTTTGTCTTTGTATTAGGTCAAGCTACTTGTTCATTTTGATTTTTACATACAAACCCTAATCTCTAATCATGGCATAATTGAAAACGTAAATGCGTAAAAAATAAATCTACCACTATTACAACAAGATTATGGAGATGGGGATACAATTTTTGAATGAGGATTATTTGACAAGAAATTAAAACTCTAGTTTACTATTACATCCAAATTGAATATTGGCATAAATAATAAATGGACAATATTTAAATAAACAAATTAAATAAATATGCAAAATATTATGAATTATGCAAAAAATGTTTAGGTGTATGTAAAAATATTTAATGTAAAAAGAAATAAATAAAAAGATTAATTTTATTTGGTTAAGGGTAAAACCCTAATTTTCTTTAAGAAAATAAATATATTGGCTATATTATTCATATACAATAATATATATATATATATATATATATATATATATATATATATATATATATATATATATATATATATATATATATATATATATATATATATATATATATATATATATATATATATATATATATATATATATATATATATATATATATATATATATATATATATATATATATATATATAAAATATTTTTTAAATATAAATAATAATAAAAAATAAAAGTGTAATATTTTTATGTTTTTATTCTAAAGTATCTAATAAAATAAAAGTATATATATATATATATATATATATATATATATATATATATATATATATATATATATATATATATATATATATATATATATATATATATATATATATATATATATATATATATATATATATTAAATATGTACAATAAAAATGAAATAAAATATATACAAAAATAAAAATTTATTTAGTATAATATATTATTCAAGTATAAATAAAAATATAAAAGTATGGTTTTTAATATTTTATTTCTAAGTTTTCATTAAAATAAAATAAAGATATATGTTCATTAAATTACTTTTATGTTTAGAAAAATAAAAATAAAATACAAAATAAATGTGAAAATTTATAAAAATATTTTTTGAGTATTTTTTATATTTGGGAATAATAAAATAAAATCAGAAATGAAAATAAAAATGCAAAAATATAAAATATCAAGAAATTGGGCCAGGGGGTGCATTCAGCAAAAGGGGGGGTGTCAAAATCAAAAGAAGCAAAGCCCTGCCCAAGCCAGACTTCATCTTCAACCTCTGGCTTCAAAAACACGCGCGCATGTACCAAACATGGATATCCTGCATACGAGCTCTATTGCAAAAACACATAACATCAAAGTTGTATAGCCTCTCAAGACGAATTCAACCATATAAAAAACTTGTCCTAACTCTCAAAGACCAGAGAGAATTTCTCTGGCCCTAAAATCTAACCTAATTTTTTCAGGATGTTCATGGACCAAATTCTCTTAGCATACTTAATAAAAATGAAAACTGAGCATATGTACAGCTTCATGGCTATGAATACTACATTTCTTATTCTCAAACCTAAGTCTTAATGTTCCTAAATAGAGAGATAGGAAGTTGATAAAAATTTGTTTCAGCTGACTTCGTGTAGGGCAATGTGGAGCTTTTCAACAAGGCTTGAGATGTCTGGGAGCTTGCTTGAACTTCACTTGACCTTCTCCAATGTCTAGCTTGCCTTGAATGTACTTGAACAAGCCTACAGAACTCAACCTGCACAAGCTCAAAATGAAAATGGCAAACCCTGTAAATGGAGTTACAGTTGGTGTTTAAGGTTTGAGATAGCTTGGATGGATTGAATGGAAGGTGTTTGAACAGGTTTGGGGAAAAACGCACGAGCAAATTGTGCTATGGAAGTCAAGTTGCAGATGCTGCCCCGTTTTGCCAATGGAAGGTGATTTTGAGCTATGAGATGTTTGAGGGCTCAAAGAGTCGTGTTTCTGGGTCAAGGGGATGTGAGAAAGTTGTCTCAAATGCTTGCACAAGTTAGTTTTCACAGATGTTCAAGTTCTAGTGTTTTGGATATCTTTCTTGTATTTTAAGCAAACATGAGAAGTGATGTCCAACAGGCCTGTACAGGCTATCCATATGCTTACACCCTTTTCCCTTGGCCCCTCCAATTTGTGGATTTGATTTGCTGCATAAGATATGGACCAATGCTCAAGAAATCAGTTTTGACATAAAGCAAGATTTAAGCAAAAATGGTAATGTTGCTTTTTCTATTTAAGGGTTAATTTTATGTGCAATGCCCTAATGACCAAAACAATGCCTTAGACCAATGGATTTTCATTAAATTATTGAGTTTGAAATGGTTTAGAGGCCTGTAATCTAGTTCAAAGCAAGCTGGTTTGAATTTGCAACTTGTATGAACATGAACATGCCATGGATGAAAAGTGAGTTTTTGCCAACTTCAAGCCTTCGATTCTCCCTAACCACAAATGAGTTTGGAGAGTTCTTGGACATTTTGGAAATCTTGAAACATGCTCTACAATCCATATTTGAAATGCAATTTGAGATTCCAAGTGGAACTATGTGAAAAATGGCCATGAAGATAGGTAAAAATCCTGCCTAAACTAGGGCAAAATTTCACTAAGTTAAAAGTTTTAGGGACCCTTGTTCCAAAAATCATAACTTGAGATCCAAGCATCTTTTGGGAAAACTTTGTCAATCAAAGTTTTAGACTTTGTGGAGGACTACAACTTTCATGTTGGAAGTTTTGTTTTAATCCAATTGCATCATGGTGAAAATATTGGGCAAAGTTAGGAAAAATCAAGAAAATTTCATAACTTAGAAAAATTCTAAATTATGAAAATTTTCAACTTTAAACCCTAATTTGCAAAAATAGGTTTCTTGGTGAACAAGTTTCATGTTTTGGAACATCTTGATGAAAAATGACCCTTGGCACTTGATTTGGACCAAAAAGTCAAAGTTTGACTTTTCAGTGTACAGTCAAATTTTGATCAGTTGACTGAAAAATTCATCTGACAATCCAATGCAATTGAGGTTTTTTGAACTTGTTGAATAGGTCAAGATGATGCCATTGAGTCCTTGAATCCATGCTTGAGCCTAATTTGCCATTGGTTAGGTCAAAAGTCAGAAATTGCCCTTGTGCAGTCAAAACCCTAAAAATGACCATTTTGCCCTTTTGGTGATCTGATCAAATTTCTTGAGGAGTTGTGGTACAAACTCGATCAAATGGTTCATAGGAGTCTAAAATGTTGATGTGGGTCAAAAATCATGAGTTTTGACTGTAAATTGGCCACAATTGACTTTTTCCCCAATATAGTTGATTTCTAAGTCAACTGTCCAATTGATTGGGCAAAAATTTGATTCAAGGCTTGAAACTTGGTAGGGACAAACTTATGGGTCCAACATGAAGTATGAAAGTCACTTTGAACATTATAAGTCCAAAAATCCTTGTGCAAACTCAAACCATAATTTAGGTCAACAGTGCAAGGAGATGTCTTGAGCAGTGCAAAACCTTAATCCTGTCTGGAGTTCAAAGATCCTTGTGAGGGGAGATCTTGATAAAATGAGAGGGGAAATTTTGGGGTACAACAGCTTCCCCTGTTCAATCTTCTTGAACCTGAAGAGTTAGATTGACGAGTTTGACTTTTATGACTCGAAGGTAAAAGAGGATTGGACACTAGAGTGCCCGTAAATTTTCACTCGTCAAAATGTAGCTGAGGGAATAGGCTTAAAGATGCCATTTAGATATGGTAGAATCTTGCTGGATATGGGCTTAAAGATTCCATCCAAGATTTGTTTGTTGAAAATCAGGAGAATGAATGTCAGAATGGTACCCGTGTCTGGAACGTATCTGAGTTGTATCTGGAGATTGGGTTGGTATGAGCAAAAGAATGGCGTCCGTGTCTGGAGCGTATCCAAGCTGTAATGGTATTTGGTTTTTGAATGAATATCAGAATGACTGTCGTGTCTAGAGTGTATCTATATCGTATCTGAAACCTGAAATCTGAATAAGCAACAGAAAGACATCCGTGTCTGGAGTATCTCCGGGCTGGGGAATAGGTTTGAATGAGTGACAGAATGGCAACCGTGTCTGGAGCGTATATGGACTATATCTGAGGTTGAGATCTGTATGAGTAGCAGAATGACTTCCGTGTCTGGAGTGTATCTGTACTGTAACTGGGATCTGAATAAGTGACAGAATGACTTCCTTGTCTGGAGTGTATCTGGACTTTGAATTTGATAGTTGAATCTGAATGAGAAATAGAATGGCTTCCGTGTCTGGAGCATATCTAGTCTGTATCTGATTACTGAAGTCTGAATGAGTGACTGAATGGCATCCGCGTTTGGAGCGTATCTGGACTGTATCTTGACTTGAAATTCCGAATGAGTAATAGAATGACCTCTGTGTCTGGGGTGTATCCATACTGTATCTGAGATCTTTGAATATTTGTTAGAGGTAGATTTTAATCTTATCCTGAAAAGGGTAAAATGTTAGCTGAAAACACAAGGTTATGTTGCATGACATGTATGATGCAATAAAATGTGTTCTATCAATGTTTATGATATATGAATGTAATGGATGCATATGTAAGCTGATTAGCCACCTTGCTGAGGAAAATAAATCCTTGATAGCTAAAGATAATGAAATCTTTGATTGCTGCCGGGGAAAAATAAACCCTTGACTACTGCTGGAGATTCAAAACCTTTGATTGTTGAGACTGAGAAATTCTTTGGACTACTACTGGGGATTGAAAATCCTTGGTGACCTGTGGGGATTACCAAGAGCTTTGACAACTTTTACGGGGAAATGAGAATCCTTCATGACTTTCCTGGTGGATAAGGAAAACTCTGACGATCTCTACTGGGGAATTAAAACATGGAAGGCTTTAACTAGAGAAATGAGAACAAGACTCTTCGTTCTGCAGGGAAATAACTCTGTGGGGAGAATATTTATTCCGTCGAAGAACTCTCAAGGGATTGGGTTGTATGCTAATCTACTGGGGTTTTAAGAATGGTTGGCGATAAAAGTTAACTATTATCTGATTGATTTTCAGGTTTTAAGATAACTTGCTGGGGAATTTTGAAAAACCGGATGATTTCCACTGTGGTTTAAAGGTTGAAGTATTGGACTCCGTTGGGGAAGGAAGCTTCATCTTCACTGGGGGTTTTTAGTTCAAAGTCTTCTGGCTCCGCTGGGGATCAGGAGTTTGGAAACTTAGTTCTGATGGCGATATGTATTTAACTCCATTGGGGATATGTATTTCAAGATTTTAGCTCTGTTGAGGATCTAAATGATATACTGCAAGGGATTTCTTCTGGAATATCCTAAAGACGTTTTCCTATACTTTCAACCTATCAGTAATTATCCTTTCTCATTTCGTTTTATTTGTAAGCAGTGATTATATTCAAATGCATATGCTCATTTAACAAATTGTTGGACGTTTTCAAATAAAAACACAAGTGTAAAAAGAAAGAAAAGGCAAGCAAATTTCTGCACTTTGAGGTATCTTTGTATTAACTTTGTGTAAGTATTTTGTACAAAGGAGACAGACATCCTAGTAAGAGAATGTTGTCATAAAATTGAGAAAAATTTTATACAAAGAAAGATGGCAATGTGTAACAATTCCATGGGGTTCCCATTCTGCTATAGCCTTCACAACTCTGAGTATCTTGTCCATTCGTTGCCTCGTCCGACGATGATTAGGTTAATCAGAAGCCTGGGGCTTGTCTATGAAGAGATTGTCCTTAAAGTGATCCGACGAGACATAGTCATACGCTTTAATTCCCTAACTTTTGCCAGTTTAATGTTGGTAATGATGTTTTGTATATTTATGAATGGTGATGGCTCTGATGAACAAAGTTAGTTGTTTGTGTTATTTTCTGGGTTTTCTGTTTTCTCTATACATCTTCTGAGACAAACGTTTATTGTTAGTTTGGGGTTTGGAATATCTGTATGTTTTCTTTGTAAAACTGAAAAGAAAAATGATGTGGTTGCTGATCTTTTCTTGAGATAAATGAGTGATGGCTTTGTGTTCACTTATGTTACAAGTTTTCCTGTCCCTATGTGTTCTATTTGACTTTTAATTGACCCTAAACTATATGTTTTGTAAAAGAAAGCTAAGAAAAAGTTTCAAAAGTTTTGTATATTTCTATGAAAAGAATCTGAAAACAGTTTGAGAAATTACCTCTTTACTTTTTTGCTGTGTTTTGGTATCCTGTGGCTTGTTCACAGTGATCTTTGAGGGTCTTTGAGTGTGATGAAAACAGTGTTTGGACTTTTATCTTTTCTGTATATTCTTCTTGCTGGCTAAAAAACTCTCCCCTTCTTGAACAATATTGTTGCCCTTTTATATTGGTTTATTTGTGATAAAATACTGATAAAATATTGTTGGCTTTGTTGCTTGTACTGGTTTTTGATAAAATCAACTTTGCTAGTTGACTTTGCTTGTTGGTTGTTGGTACAGTGTCTGCTGTACTGTCTTTTCCTTTTACAGTTTTCCGTACTTGTTGTTATACTTTTCTGACTTTGCTGGCTCTGCTGTGAACAAAATATTTACTTTAAGATTTGCAATACAGTTAGCCTATGACTTTACTATTGTAGTTCTGATTTTTTGATTGAGACCAACAAATATGAGGCTTCTTTTTCTGATTTATCTTTTGTCTTTTGTGAACCAAGTTTTTATTGTGATTTGGAAAAGATATTTTTAGGCCAGTGATAGAATAATGTTTGTTTGAGGCTGTAGTGAAAGTTTTGCCAAAAAAATTTCTTTCTTGCTTTTTTGTTGTGAACAAAACCTTTTGTTTGGGATTTGCAATGAAACACCCTAGGCCTATGATCTGATTTGTGAACTCTGGTTTTGAAATGAAAAAACATGAAGCTTCTCTTGTTTGGTTGTGAAAATATGATGACAACTGATTTTCTTTAACTTTTGTGAACCAATTGTTAGGTTTTACAGAAGATTACTTCTAGCCAATGATGGAGTTGAGGCTCCTACTGTTATGTGTTGTCTTGCTTATGATTCAAGTCTTGTGATTTGCAATGTTTTCTTTTCTTTTAGGCCTATGATAGGACATTACTTTGAGGCTTTACAAGTTAGCTTTGCTAACTTATGGTGTGAATTCTGTTCGAGCTTGAAATCTGTTGGGCTAGGAATTTGTTCTGCTTTTGCACTTTCTGAATTAATCCATTGTGAACCAATTTATTTGTGATTTGCAATTTTTCAGGCCTATGATTAACTTCTTAGTATGAGGCTGTTTTTGGTACAAGAACATGGCTTAAAAACATTTTCTGATTCCAATAACCAAACCCTTATGATGATTTAGAATAGCTTATTTGTAAATTTGAATTCATTTGATCACTGATTTTTTCTGTTTTGTTTCAGGTAAAGGTAATGAAGAATATAGGAATATGGCAAGAAGACTGTGGCAAGACTTGAAAATACTTGAAGGCTAGGAACATGAAGACTTTGTATTCTGCCTTGTAATAGAAACATAGGAAAAAATATATTGGACTTCTTTCTTTGTTTGATTTTGAATCTTGTAATAAACAAACTAATTTCGAGGAATGTATAATTTTAATTTTGAGAATGATATCACAAAATTGAAAAAGTTTTTGGTTCTAAATGAAAGAAATTGGAAATGAAGAATGACATGGGCTTTTAAAATTGCAACTCTTAAAACTTGGAACAAAATGATGAATTTTAAAAAAAGTGTATTAGAACTTAAGATAAGAACTAATTGATTTATCTAAAAAAAGAAATGGGGCTTGAAGACCATTCTCATCTTTCTTCCATATCTCAAAAACAAAATGCTTTGAATCCTTTTGATCTTTCATCTCAAAGCCTCATCTTTAAAAAAAATAGAAATGATATCCAAAGAAACTTGCATGATGAGTAATAGAATTGGCCATGTAAACATTGCAACCTTGTAACTTGAAGACCAAAAAGAAAAATGTAAACCATATTCCCAAACCTAGCATGCACTTGAGTAATCTTGAGGGCCCATGATGATCCATGAAAGTCATATGAGGCATTGGAAGTTCAAAAATCCTTGTGCAAACTCAAACCCTAATTTCAGTCATCAGTGCTCAAGAAGGTGTCTTGAGCTGATCAAACCCTAGTGCAGTCTTGAGTCAAGGAGATCTTGTGAGTGAATTCTTGATAAGTGAGAGGGAAAATTTTGGGGTACAACAGTTTCCCCTGTTCAATCTTCTTAAGCCTGAAGAGTTAGATTGGCATGTTTTGCCATTCGTGACTTTGAAGGTGGAAGATGATTGGACACTAGAGTGCCTAGAAATTTGCACTCGACGATGTGATGGTAGAGGAAATGGGCTTAAATATGCCATTTGGAGAGGTGATAGAAAGTTGTTGGCGATGGGCTTGTAGATGCCATCTAGTAATGATTGCTGAATTGTAATTTGTAAGCTGAAAGAATGAGTATTAGAATGGCATCCGTATCTGGAGCCTATCCGAACTGTATCTGAAAACTGAATGAATATTAGAATGGCGTCCTTGTCTGGAGCGTATCTGAACTGTATCTGAGAGCTGAATGAGTATCAGAATGGCGTCTGTGTCTGGAGCGTATCTGAATTGTATCTTGATGAGTATCAAAATGAAATCCGTATCTGGAGCATATCCGAATTGTATCTGAAAGCTGAATGAGTATCAGAATGGCGTCCGTGTCTGGAGCGTATTTGAATTGTATCTGAAAGCCAAATGAGTATCAGAATGGCGTCCGTGTCTGGAGCGTATCTGAACTGTATCTGAAAACTTTGAACATTGTTAATGGTAGTTGTTAACCTTATCCTGAAAAGGGTAAAATGTTAGCTATAATGTAAAGTTATGTTTGTATGAAATGCATGGCATAATGCATTCGTGTTATCAATGTTTATGAATATATGGATGCGATGTATGCGTATGTCAGCTAATTTGCTGCACTATTTTATTAAAATTTGGGGAAGATAAATCCCTGACTGCTGCTGAAGTGTAAGTCTTCATGTTGTGAAGTTGAAGTGTTGGTGAATTTCTGTTTGGAGAAATAAACTTTGTTGTAAGGGAAATGCCGTGTACTGTTTGCAAAATTCTGCTTGGGAAATCCAGAGAAATTTGGTGACTTCTATTGGGATTTGATACATGGAAGCTTTGTTCTGCTGGGGATTTTATGGAGGTAGTCTTAGAGATATTTCCTTATCTCTTAAAGCCATTAGTGATTGTCTTTTTATTTTGTTTATTTTTAAACAGTAATTATGTTCAAATGCATATGTTCAACAATAAATCATTGGACGCTTTTGCAAACAAACACATGAGTAAAGAAAGACAGATAGTTTTGTACTTCCAAAGAAATATCTTTGTATTGACTTTGAATAAGTATTTTTGTACAAGGAGACAAACATTCTAGTAAGAGAAATGTTGTCATAAAAAATGAA
This sequence comes from Vicia faba, assembly GCA_948472305.1. Classification (NCBI taxonomy): domain Eukaryota; kingdom Viridiplantae; phylum Streptophyta; class Magnoliopsida; order Fabales; family Fabaceae; genus Vicia; species Vicia faba. The sequence continues at coordinate 1,022,796,614 of OX451741.1, forward strand.
AATTTGATTCAAAGAAAAGATAGCTATGTGTAATAATCCCATGGGGTTTCCATTTTGCTATAGCCTTCGTATCTCTGAGCATCTTGTCTATTTGTTGCTTTGTACAAAGATGATTGAATTAACCAGAACCTGAGTTTGTCAGTGGAAGTCAAAGGTTGTCCGTAAAGTGATCCAACGGGACATAGTCATACGCTTTAATTCCCTAACTTTTGCCTGGACCGCCCTTTCAGGTTTTCAGTCCACCGGGAAACCCTTTTTTTCCCAAGTCGCCCTTTCAGGTTTTTAACTTGCCGGGTGTATAGAATTTTGTTTTATCCCTAATTTTTGCCTGAACCTTTTTGATTCGCCGGGATGCCCTTGTTTTGTCTAGGTATGTCAACCTAGCGGGTCTCTTATGCGTGGTATCTTTTGATTATGTTCGTGTTTGCAGGATGTGGAAGGTCGTCACCATCCATGGTGGTCAAGATCATTTCCCCCCAGAGAAAATGTTTTTGATTACAAATGGTCCTTCATAGGTAGAAGCCCATTTGCCCCTGGGGTCACCTTGTGGTAAGATGATGCGTTTGATCACTAGATCCCCAACTTGATACACTTGGCATTTGACCTTTTTGTTGAAGGCCTTGATCATCCGTTTTTGATACATTTGACCATGGCAAACAGCAGCAAGTCTCTTCTCATCGATCAAGTTCAGTTGATCAAGTCGAGTCTGGATCCAATCGTCTTTGTTCAACCATGCATCCTTTATGATCCTCGGAGAGGGGATCTAAACCTCAATAGGCAAGACAACCTCCATGCCGTAAACCAGAGAATAGGGTGTTGCCCCGGTTGATGTGCGAGATGTGGTACGATACCCGTGGAGAGCGAATGGTAGCATCACATGCCAGTCTTTGTATGTGACTGTCATTTTCTGTATGATCTTTTTAATGTTTTTATTTGCAGCTTCGACAGAACCATTCATCTTTAGCCGATAGGGAGAAGAATTGTGATGCTGAATCTTGAATTGCTCGCACGAGGCGGTGACCATAGTGTTGTTGAGATTTGTACCATTGTCAATGATGATCCTTTCCGAGATACCGTACCGGAAAATAAGGTTTTGCTTGATGAAACGGGCAACAACATTCTTGGTAACGGAAGCGAAGGAAGCTGCCTCCACCCATTTTGTAAAATAGTCAATGGCCACTAGGATGAAGCGGTGTCCATTGGAGGCCGTCAGCTTGATTTCCCCAATCATATCAATTCCCTACATAGCAAAGGGCCAAGTAGCCGTCAAGACATTCAGAGGAACTGGAGGTACGTGGACCTTGTCAACATAAATCTGACACTTATGACAGGTTCGAGAGTGTTGATAGCAATCTGCTTCCATGGTAGACCAGTAATAGCCTGCTCGTAGGATTTTCTTTGCCATCGTATGCCCACTGGAGTGGGTGCCAAAGGTACCTTCATGTAATTCAGCCATGATCCTTTCAGCTTCAACCTTATCTATGCACCAAAGTAACATAGAGTCATGATTGCATTTATACAGGATGCCGTTACTAAGGAAGAACTTGGCAGAGAATCTCCTTAAGAACTTTTTGTCATTGACTGAAGCTCCTTCTGGATATTCTTGAGCCTTGAGATACTTCTTGACTTCGTGAAACCAAGGTTGGTCCACTACTTCTTCAGTATTAATCTCGTGACAGTGTGTTGGTTCGTCCATTCGTTCAATGGTGATCTGGGGAGCCTCATTATCCCAATTAAGTTTAAACATAGATGACATTGTGGCTAGAGCGTCTGCTAGCTGATTTTCTTCTCGCGGGAAATGCTCGAAGGTAATCTTCTCAAAATATGGTAGCAACATCAAAACATGTTCTTTGTAAGGGATAAGGTTTGGGTGTTTGGTGTCCCATTCCCCTTTGATCTGGCTGATAACCAAAGCTGAGTCTCCGAATACATCCAAGGATTTGATCTCTAAGTTTAGGGCAGCTTTGAGACCGAAGATGCACGCTTCATATTCCGCCATGTTGTTTATACAATTGAAGAAAAGTCTGGAAGTAAAGGGATTATGACACCCTTCTGGAGATATGAGTACAACACCAATACCATTGTTGAGTGCATTGGAGGCTCCATCAAAGAACAGGGTCCATCGGTATCCTTGTTCAGGTCTGTCATATGGCCTGAATTCTTCACAGTTGTCTAATGTCATGATGTTTTCATCCGGGAATTCGAACTTCATGGACTGGTAGTCTTCCATAGCTTGGTGAGCAAGGTGATCAGCTAGTACACTTCCCTTTATAGCTTTCTGGGTAGTTTACTGTATGTCGTACTCTGTTAGGATCATCTGCCATCTCGCTATTCTCCCAGAAAGAGCAGGCTTCTCGAAGATGTATTTTATCGGATCCAGTTTAGATATCAACAAGGTAGTATGAGTCAACATATATTGTCTTAGCCGGCGAGCAGCCCATGCCAGAGCACAACAAGTTTTCTCGAGCAGTGAATATCTAGTTTCACAGTCGGTAAAAAATTTTCTCAAGTAGTAAATAGCGTGCTCTTTTCGGCCAGACTCGTCATGCTACCCCAATACACACCTCATTGAGTTTTCTAAAACAGAATGATACATGATCAATGGTCTTCCCTCGATTGGTGTCATCAACATAGGAGGCTCTTGTAAGTATTCTTTGATTTTGTCAAAATCAACTTGGCACTCGTCATTCCATTTGACGACTTGATCTTTCTTCAATAATTTGAAGATTGGCTCACAAGTAGCTATCAGATGGAAAATGAATATGGCAATATAGTTCAGACGTCCCAAGAATCCTCTGACTTCCTCCTCAGTACGAGGAGCAGGCATCTCTTGTATTGCTTTAACTTTGGCAGGATCTACCTCGATACCTTTGTTACTGACAACAAAGCCTAAGAGTTTACCAGACCTTACTCCAAATGTGAATTTGTTTGGATTCAACCTCAGCTTGTACTTCTTCAGTCTCTCAAACAACTTTTGTAAGTGATCAAGATGCTCTTCTTTTGTTTGTGATCTGGCTATCATATCGTCTATGTAGACCTCTATTTTGTGATGTATCATGTCATGAAATAAAGCTACCATGGCACGTTGATAGGTTGCCCCAGCATTCTTTAGTCCGAATGGCATCACCTTGTAGAAGAATGTGCCTCATTATGTGAGAAATGTTGTTTCCTCCATGTCCTTAGGCGCCATTTTGATTTGGTTGTAACCTGAGAATCTGTCCATGAAGGAAAACACTTTGTGTTGTTCCGTATTGTCAACTAGGATATCAATGTGGGGGAGTGAAAAATCATCCTTAGGGCTCGCCCTATTCAAATCTTTGTAGTCCACACACATTCATACTTTGCCGTCTTTTTTGGGTACGGGAACAATGTTGGAAATCCATTCAGGGTAAGAGGTGACAAACAAGAATCCAGCGTTGAATTGCTTCATGACCTCTACTTTAATCTTTTCTGACATATCAGGCCTCATGCGGTGAACCTTTTGCTTTACTGGCGGACAATCCTCTCTTATAGGCAAACGATGTACCACGATGTCTGCATCAAGTCCCGACATGTCTTCATACGACCAGGAAAAAACTTCAACATAATCGTGTAACAACTGAACCAGACGCTCCTTGATACCGGGTTCCAGATTGGCACCCACCTTGGCCTCTTTTTTGTCTTCTTTGGTACCTAGGTTGATTGTATCCACGGGTTCCTCGTGAGGTTGAATGGTTCTCTCTTCTTGTTGTAGCAGTCTGGCAAGTTCCCCTGGTACTTCACAATCTTCCTCACCTTCGTCTTCGGCTTGGTAGATTAGATTCTCGGAGTCACAAAAGGCCATAGCAGTATCGTTACCCATGGGATCCCGAATGGATGTATACCTGCATTGTGAGTGTGGGTGTGTGTAAGGGTATAGCTATCTTTGAAAGAAAATAAAATGTAAAAGAAAGACAATGAGCACAAAAGTTTGTATGAGAAAACATTCATGATTCATTGATGTCATATTAAAATGAGATAATAACCCTTACAAATGGACCATTATGCCTCGGGTAAGACACAAGGTTTTAAGAGTGAGAATTGTTTCAATATTACAGATCCAACAAAACGTAAAGACAAATTATTGTGGGATAAAAGTGATCGGGACAAAGTCTCTAGCCTCCCAATTGTTGAGCCCTCCATTGATAGTCGGGAAGATCCAATCCTCCAGGTTGCAGCCATCTTCACCATCTTCTACCGCGTTGACTTCACGGTTACTGATCTTCAAGGATGATCATCCAGCACAGGCACGACGTACAACCTTTTGAGCACTTGAAGTGAAACCTAGGCCAAACTTGTCAGACTTATATGGGATGTCTGGGAGTTTCCCCCAGATAGTGCATCCACCTTCCTCTACCACTGCTTTGGCATCCTTCAGAGATGACATCCGGAGTGGAGGCCTTGTAATCTTCGGAATTTGAGACACAGCCTTGGTCATTGCCACATATTGGGGGACCTCTTCAAAGTGTTGAAATGGAGTTTCAATGAATTCACCGTCTAATTCCACATATCTGAAGGAATTGAAATGGATGATCATGTATTCTTTCTCTCCATGGACGGTGATAATCTTCCCTTGAACCGGATACTTCAGCATCTGGTGCAATGTAGAGGTAACAGCACCAACATTGTGGATCCATGGCCAGCCTAGCAAGCAGGAGTACGAATGGCGGACGTCCATTACATAAAAGGTTGAATTGAAAGTTTGGGTTCCAACCTTTATGGGGATATCCACTTCCCTGTGTACCATCCTTTTCGAGCTGTCAAAAGCCCTTACTACTATGTTGCTTGGCTTTAATGTCAGTCCCTCGCAGTCAAGTCTATCAAGAGCTTTTTTCGGTAATACATTCAAAGATGAGCCTGTGTCCACTAAAACATAAGCCAGAGTTGTGCCCCTACATTCCACTGAGACATGCAATGCCTCATTATGCTTCCTTCCCCTTGGTGTCAGACCAGCGTCTGAAAAACCTAAACCATTGTCCGCAGTTAGGCTGGCTATGCAGTCTTGAAACTGATCGCAGATGTCTCTTGAGGTACATGGGCGATTTTTAAGAACTTTACCAAGGCTTTTGCATGCGCCTCAGAACATAGTAGTAATGCCAGCATGGAGATTTTAGAGGGAGTTTGCCCCAATTGTTCAACTACATCGTAGTCACTCCTCTTTATAATTTTTAGGATCTCCTCCATTTCTTTCTTGGAAGTCTCGGGGATAGTCAATGACTAGGCCTTCGTCCGGATAGACTCAACCAAAATACCTTTTCCTCGAGTTTCGGCAGCATGAGTGTTGGTAGGAATGATAACAGGGGTTGTAACAGCTTCATCAATAGGAGTACTTGCAGAGATGATTATGGGTATGGGAGTAACCTTTGGAGCATCCACAGGGATGATTACGGGTCCAGAAATAGCCTTTGGGGGAGCAATTTCTGGAGAGAAGATCCTACCGCTTCGGGTAATCTTACTAGTTCCTGCAATATTACTGACGTCAGAATCATCTTTCTCAGAATTTATCTCTTCGGTGGCCGGCCAGTCTTGCTTGATACTATGGTAGTAGATGTCCCCTCCATAATTCCACGGCACGGTTTTGTCTGATACATATGGGACTGGTCCAGGCATTATGATTATTAAAGGAGTTGCTTTCAGAACTGATGTAATTCTAACGGGTCTTTTGGTGGAGACCCTGGAAGAATTGGCGGAAATGGTAATGATTGAAACATCTTCAAAAGAAACAAGTGGAACAAAAGTCTTTTCAAACAAAATTTCTTTGTTATCTATCAGGCACTGAACGCCTACTTTCAACAAAGGACAACCAATTGGTGAGGAAAAACAGAGATGGCAAACTTCATCACAGCCCGGGAACACACCGGCATTCAACAAATTCATTTTAATAGTCGGGAGTGGGGTCATGAGTTCATCAACTAAGGTAACAAACAAATCTTCCTCAATGGCATTAGTATTATGGCCATGTCTGGGCATAGGGGCAGAAATGACATTTGGCTTTTCAGGCGCATTGAACTCAATTTCTTTTGCTTCGATGAGGTCTTGTATTTTGTTCTTTAGGGCCTAACAGTTATTAGTATCGTGACTAGGACTTTCAGAGTGATATGTGCAGTGGGCATTGGGATGATAGTGAGGAGATATTGTATTGGGGTTTTTCGGAGCTTCTTTCAAGGTCATCAAATTGGATCTTAGTAGATGCGGTAATACTTGAGACAGGGTCATGTTAATTCTGGTGAACTGCCTGACTGGCCTTTCCATCCTCGGTTGATTATTTCTTTGCTGATCAAATGCAGGCTTAGGAATCATAACGGCCCCCACCATTGATCGGCATTCGGCCCTATCTTGGTGTCTTTACGGATATACAACAGCCACCTCTTTCTTTCTGATGAAAGGCTTCCTTACAGCTGTAGAAGAAGATGTATCTTTCTGAATCTTTCCACTCTTTATACCAGCTTATATCCTCTCTCTGGTCAATATGAGTTCAGTAAAGCCTGCAGATGAACTTCCAATTAAATGATTGAATAAAGGACCAGACAAGGTGCCCAAGAACATGTCTACCAACTCTCTCTCAGATAGAGGGGGTTGAACTCTTCCAGCCAAGTCTCTCCATTTTTGTGCATAGTCTTTGAAACCTTCATTGGAAACCATGGCCATACTCTGAAGTTGAGTACGGGTAGGCGTCAAATCAGCATTGTATTGGTATTGCTTGTAGAAAGTTGCAGCAAGATCTTCCCAATTGTGAATGTTGGCTCTTTCTAGTTGGTAAAACCAGTCAAGTTGAGTTCCAGACAGACTGTCTTGGAAGAAATGCACCCATAAGTTTTTATCAGCGGTATGGGGTTGGATTTTCCTCACATATGATCGGAGATGCATTTTAGGGCATGAAACTCCGTCATATTTGGCGAATATAGGTGCTTTGAATTTCAGAGGAATCACAATCCCTGACACTAAACCCAATTCCTCAAAGTCCAAGCCTGGCACTTTTTGGATTTCCATCGCACTCAACCGCTCTTCGAGATGTCCGTACTTGTCATTAGCTGGAGGGTACTGTTCCTTAAAGTAGTCTTCTTCTTCCTCTTCTTCTTCCGATTCTGACGGGACAATTGTTTCTTTACCTTTCCCTTCCTGATTGTCTTTTTCTCCGGATATGGTTGCAAAGCTTAAGGTTCTTCTTGTTTGCTCATTAAATTTTCTTCCCATGTTCAAGACTCCATTTACCTTCTTTGTTTTCTTTTTCCTCTCTTCAACCAGTAGAGTCTTCAACTCTTCTTTCCCCTTGGCTAGAGTCAAGAGCAATTGTTGAAACTGTGTATTCTGAGCTTGGAGATCCTTCACTGTTTGCTCAAGATCCATCTTACTGAAATAAACAGTAGAGAGATGAGGAGACTTGTTGCAAAAGACTTGCTTATGTTATGATGAATGATATATGCATATGTAATGATTTCAAGGACTTCAAAGATTCAAATTTGTTTTTAGACAAAAAGGAAACACACGTTATATTAATAAATTAAAGCTTGAATACATCAATGCCTCTTGGGCAAAATAATACAAAAACTCTAAGATAAAAAGGTAGTACGCATCCTCTTTGGTGCAATGTAGGCATTCAGAGTCTGCTCCTCATGAAGTAGCCTAGTGAGTTCCAAAACCTTCTTCTCGCTTGCGTAGAATTGGGCTTCGAACGTAGCTCGCTTTCCCTTGATTTGTATCCAATTCCTTTGTAGGTCTTCAATAGATATGGGCATGTCAGGATGTAGGATAGTGTATGGAACATCTCCCTCCATGACAGGCTCAATGATTACCGGGAGAATGGAGGGGTAAGGCATCATAAGACTCTGAGCACGAGTTCGTACCCATTTGAGGTAAGGCTCAAGAGGGATGGAATTCTTGTGCCCCAAAGTCTTGCTATCCACCTTATTTAACATCCTCCAAGCTCGGATAAATCTCTGGCGAAGACCTTGATCGTCGTTGTCATAGTAAAATACCAAACCTTGAATCAGCAACTCATGCGGGCCATCCCTTCGGGCATAACCAAACTATCTTAAAGCTAAACAGGGGCTGTAGGTGAAACCTCCCCTAATGCCAAGTAAAGGGACATTAGGAAATTCCCCATAACGGTCGACAATGATAACATTCTCTTTGGATCGGGAGCACCAATGAATGTCTGAATGTTTGAGCGTCATCAACCTTTGTGACCACCTTGAACCTTGATCATTCTTTAATACAGATTGGGGAAGATGAGAAATAAACCATTTAGCCAAGAGAGGAGTGCAACACATAAGGACACCTCTTTTCCTTATTGTGCGAGTGTGAAAAGAGTGTAGGATATCTCCTAGCAATGTAGGCACCGGGTTGCGTGATATGAAGATTTTAACGGTGTTCACATCTATGAGTTGGTCAGGATTTGGAAACAAAACCATCCCATAGATGAGGAGAGCCACAATTTCCTCAAAGGCTTTCAAGTCTAAAGAATTCCAACAGCTTTGGGCTTTCTCAAACAGGAACTTTGCTAGGAAACCTTTGACACCACTCCTTGTTTCCCAATAAGTTGTGATATCAGATGAGTGCAAGTGTAGAACTTGAGAAATCTCTTCTGGCTTTGGGTCTCTTTCCGTACCGTTGAAAGGTAGCTGATTGAGAATGGGAATCCTCAAGAGTTGGGAGAATTCTTCCAAAGTAGGCACAAGTTGATAGACGGGAAATATGAAGCAATGGTGTAAAGGATCAAAGAACTGAAAGAGCACCTTCATCATGTCCTCATCTGTGTTGGAGGTGACCAAGTTGAGTAGGCGACCACGTCTCTCGATGAATGAAGAGTTTTCAGGAATCCTTGAAGCTAGCTCCTTAAGTTGTGGAGGGATCCTTACAAGGTTGACTTGAATAATTTTCCTACAAAGTGAATCCATATCCTACAAAACAAGAACAAAGATGAATCCCAAAATCCTTGAAATGGTTAGTGGATGTATATGATGTTATGATGTTCATGATGTTATGTACAAGTATTCATATACAAACAAAGCAAACAAATCCTTAGTTTTAGGCTTGCATGGAGTCTCATAGGTAAGTACCCTCTTGAAGTTTAGTTGGCTCAAACCTGTCCTAGAAATAGTATCTGGGTTCTAAGGAGCTCAATATCACTGATTTGTTTTCTTGATCATGGTTTCAGCTCAAGCCTCTTTAATGGCGACCGAAATATTCCAAGAAATCAAACCTCAATGAGTGTAGTATCGAGTATCTACCAACTTCGAACTGTACCAAAGCCGGTCATCTCACTACATCCTAAAGGCCAAGTTGGTCAAGTAAAGGTTCTTAAAGTTTATTAGTGCTTCATGACATCACTCAGTGGCCCCGTATTCTCTTTGATTAACTCAATGGCTATCGGTACCCACAAATATGTCGCACTAACGTAGCTATTGCTTAGACCATGTCGGTATACCCCGCACAGTTTCCACAATGTATTGCTACTTACCTATAATGTATCACAAATTCGGGTAGAGGATTCAAACCCAAACAAAGAACCATAATATAAAGCATACAAGGCAAACAATGTAAGCAAATAAAAAGGTGATATAGCCCTAAGGTAACCCCACTTTTAGAATTCTCCCCAGCAGAGTCGCCAGTTTTGTGATACGGTGGGAGAACTGACTTGATTGTTTTGCGTTTTATTACAAATGTTGCGATTAGCAAGAGTCGCCACCGACTTTTCTTTTATCAAAAAGGAAAGATGAAAAAGCACAGGAAAGACCTTTGAGATTGTTTCGTGAGTTCGGGGGGTAGATTATGAAAAGGGAATGTAGTAGCATCCTTTTCATCCATGGTTTTCCATGGGATCTTAGTTACTTGCTAGATCACTTGATTTTGTTTGAAATTGTGCTTTGTGTGTTTTTTGAAAGTATTTTGTAAAGAGGCCATTGTTTAGGCGATATTTGTAATGATTCTCGTTCGTAAGAATGTATACAAAGATGTTGATCTTTTTGAAAAAAATTTCAAGTTTGTAAGATGTTTTTGTAAGTGTTTGTTTTTAAAAAAAATAGCAAGCGTGTTTGTTTTGAGATAGAGCAAGTAATTAGGAACAATCTACCTACTCAAATGTCTTTCTTATTCATTTTCTTTTCCTTTGACATTGTTGTCTTACCATTTATTTGGTAAGCAACCCTATCTTTGGATGTAAAGGGACGGGCATGGGTCATTGTATAGCCATGATAGCAATGTTGTGAAATACCTTAGCAATTCTTTTTGAGGGACTAATATCACTTTGAAAGGCAACATTGATAGCATCATCGAGGGACTATGATCTTGTATTTTTTATTGCTTTTTGCTAAGATATTCCACATGCATAACATGGCCATTTTTGGTAAGGCAACAGAGTGGAATTACCCTAAGAGTGCAAGTGTGCAAGTGGATTGATTTACATGCATTGCTTTCTTGGATTAGGGTTTTCTAAGTTTGATTTTGTCTTTCCATAAAAACCCTAATTACTAGCATTATATGAAAGTGATAAATTGCGGGAATTAAATATCATATGCTATTACATCATTGGTGGGATGGGGTATACATTTTTACAAATGGGGATTGCAAGAAAGTTAAACCTAATTATCTATTACAACCATATTGAATAATGCACAAAAATTGAAATAAACATTATGTACCAGAAATTGAATATACAAATAATGATATAATGTATAAATAATTATATGAATATAATTTACAAGCAATGGAATGAATATAGAGTGTATTTTTGTGTTAAATATTTTGACTTAATTAAAAGAAAATAATTAACTAAAATAAAAATGAAATTAATAAAAGAATTAATTTATCAAAGAAAACAAGTTTTTTTTTGTTTTTTAGGGTTTTTTTTGTGAATTTAATTAAATTAGTAAATAAATAAAACTAATGAAATAAAATTTCTAAATTCTAATTTAATTTTTATTAAAATAAACCTAAGTTTAAAAAGAGCTAAATTTATTTCAAAAAGAATATATTTATTGTCTTTAATCTAGAAAATAATGAAAATAAATACATATATTACTAACTACATGATAAATAAATATTTTTATTATTTTTCTTATTAATAAAAATAAAAATAAAATTAACATTATTAATAGTAAAAAGTAAATAATAGAAAAAATGAAAAATATGAAAAGGAAAGTATGGGGTGTAAAAATTAATTTATGGTGTGTGACTGAAGTAAAATTTTGTGGTTTGGCCCATATTGCCTTTTTGTACACAGCAAACAAAAACAACAAAAATTGAAATTGGGTCTGCATGGTATATGGGAAATGGGGGGGTGCGTGGTAGTGAAAGAGATTTTGGGCCTGGCTTGTTTGAAGGCCTGGAGCCAAAGGGGGGGGGGGGGGGGTTTACACGCAAAATGGGAGGAGGGATTGGATAAAGGGTTTGGGCTTGGCTAGTGAAGGGCCTGGTTGTTTCGAACAAAACAACCAGGTTATGAGACCCAGTCTCATTTGGCCAAAACATTTCTCTCTCTCACTTCCCTGACTCTCTCGCTCTCTCTCTCTATGATTCCTTTGTCGGAGAAGAAACAGAAGTCACGCCGAAAATCACCTCACGGCGGTGATGGCGGCGGCTAGGGTTCAAATCTGTATTGTTTTTACATTATATTACTCGTCTTTCTCTCCTCTATCCTAATCTGGTGCTTATTTTTGTAGACAGTAACTGATTTCGCATAGATCTTAAAGGAAAGCAACGAAACCCTAGGGTTTGGATTTCACAGAAACGACTTTATTTAGATGAGATCGTTCCTTTTCTCTCTCTTTCTTACAAACTTCTGAAGGGATTTAGGTTTTGGAAAATGATGAAAAATTTGTTTAGGGTTTTGCATGTTTCTGTATATTTGCTGATGAATGATTATTGAGGGTTTTGGTTCTGTTTGTTGTGATTCTGGCTTTGTATATTTTGTATATCTTGTTGACTTACTGGAAAAAAAATTGAAATGATTTTGAGGGTTTTGACAGTTTAATATTGGTAATGATGTTTTGTATATTTATGAATGGTGATGGCTCTGATGAACAAAGTTAGTTGTTTGTGTTATTTTCTGGGTTTTCTGTTTTCTCTATACATCTTCTGAGACAAAGGTTTATTGTTAGTTTGGAGTTTGGAATATCTGTATGTTTTCTTTGTAAAACTGAAAAGAAAAATGATGTGGTTGCTGATCTTTTCTTGAGATAAATGAATCATGGCTTTGTGTTCACTTCTGTTACAAGTTTTCCTGTCCCTATGTGTTCTATTTGGCTTTTAATTGACCCTAAACTATATGTCTTGTAAAAGAAAGCTAAGAAAAAGTTTCAAAAGTTTTGTATATTTCTATGAAAAGAATCTGAAAATAGTTTGAGAAATTACCTCTTTACTTTGTTGTTGTGTTTTGGTATCCTGTGGCTTGTTGACAGTGATCTTTGGGGGTCTTTGAGTGTGATGAAAACAGTGGCTGGACTTTTATCTTTTTTGTATATTCTTCTTGCTGGCCAAAAAAATTTCCCCTTCTTGCACAATATTGTTGCCCTTTTATATTGGTTGATTTGTGATAAAATAGTGATAAAATATTGGTGGCTTTGTTCCTTGTACTGGTTTTTGATAAATCAACTTTGCTAGTTGACTTTTCTTGTTGGTTGCTGGTACAGTGTCTGATGTACTGTCTTTTCCTTTTATAGTTTTCTATACTTGTTGTTATACTTTTCTGACTTTGCTGGCTCTGCTGTGAACAAAATATTTACTTTAAGATTTGCAATACAGTTAGCCTATGACTTTACTATTGTAGTTCTGATTTTTTGATTGAGACCAACAAATATGAGGCTTCTTTTTCTGATTTGTCTTTTGTCTTTTGTGAACCAAGTTTTGATTGTGATTTGAAAAAGACATTTTTAGGCAAGTGATAGGATAATGTTTGTTTGAGGCTGTAGTGAAAGTTTAGCCAAAACTTTTTCTTTCTTGCTTTTTTGCTGTGAACAAAACCTTTTGTTTGGGATTTGCAGTGAAACCCCCTATGCCTATGATCTGATTTGTGAACTCTAGTTTTGAAATGAAACAACATGAAGCTTCTCTTGTTTGGTTGTGAAAATATGATGACAACTGATTTTCTTTAACTTTTGTGAACCAATTATTAGGTTTTGCGGAAGATTACTTCTAGCCAATGATGGAGTTAAGGATCCTATTGTTCTGTGTTGTCTTGCTTATGAATCAAGTCTTATGATTTGCAATGTTTTCTTTTCTTTTAGGCCTATGATAGGACATTACTTTGAGGCTTTACAAGTTAGCTTTGCTGACTTATGGTGTGAATTATGTTCGAGCTTGAAATCTGTTGGGCTGGGAATTTGTTCTGCTTTTGCACTTTCTGATTTAAGTCGTTGTGAACCAATTTATTTGTGATTTGCAATTTTTCAGGCCTATGATTAACTTCTTAGTATGAGGCTGTTTTGGTTACAAGAACATGGCTTAAAAACCTTTTATGATTCAATAACCAAACCCTCGTGATGATTTAGAATAGCTTATTTGTAAATTTGAATTCGTTTGATCACTGATTTTTTCTGTTTTGTTTCAGGTAAAGGTAATGAAGAATAGAGGAAGATGGAAAGAAGACTGTGGCAAGACTTGAAAACACTTGAATGCTAAGAACATGAAGACTTTGTATTATGCCCTGTAATAGAAACATAGGAAAAATATATTGGACTTCTTTCTTTGTTTGATTTTGAATCTTGTAATAAACACACTAATTTCGAGGAATGTATAATTTTAATTTTGAGAATGATATCACAAAATTGAAAAAGTTGTTGGTTCTTGTTGTACCCTAAAATTTTCCCTCTCATTTTATCAAGATTCTCCTCACAAGACTTCTTGGACTCAAGACCAGATTAGGGTTTGCTTAACACAAGACATCTCCCTGCACTGATGACCTGAAATTAGGGTTTGAGTTTGCACATGGATTTTTGGACTTCCAAGGGCTTATGTGACTTTCATACTTCATGTTGGACCTATAAGATTTCCCATACCAAGTTTCAAGCCTTGAATCACATTTTTGCCCAGTCAATTGGACAGTTGACCTAAAAATCAACTATAATGGGGAAAAAGTCAACCATGGCCAATTTGCAGTTAAACCTCATATTTTTTATCCACATCAACATTATAGGCTCATATAAACCATTTGATCAAGTTTGGACCACAACCCCTCAAGAAATTTGATCAGATCATCAAAAGGGCAAAATGGTCATTTTTAGGGTTTTGACTGTAGAAGGGCAATTTCTGATTTTTAACCTAGCCAATGGAAAATTGGGTTCAAGAATGGTTTCAAGGACTCAATGGAATCATCTTGACCTAATCAAAAGGTTCAAAAGATCTCAAATGCATTAAATTGACAAATGAATTTTCCAGTCAACTGATCAAAAATCAACTGTACATTGAAAAGTCAAACTTTGACTTTTTGGTCAAAATCAAATGCCAAGGGTCATATTTCATGAAGATGTGTCAAAACATGAAACTTGTTCCCCTTCTTATTTTTTTCCCAATTTTTCCCAATGTTTTCACCATGATGCAATTGGATTCAAACAAAACTTCCAACATGAAAGTTGTAGTCCTCCATGAAATATACAAATTTTATTCACAAAGTTTTCCCAAAAGATGGTTGGATCACAAGTTATGATTTTGTGAATAAGGGTCCATGAAACTTTTAACTTAGTGAAATTTTGCCCTAGTTTAGGCAGGATTTTGACCTATCTTCATGGTAACTTTTCACATAGTTCCAAGTGGAATCTCAAAATTCATTTCAAATATGGATTGTAGAGCATGTTACAACCTTTCCAAAATGTCCAAGAACTCTCCAAGATCATTTGTGGTTATGGAGAATCGAAAGTTTGAAAATGGAAAATTCTCACTTTTGTCCAAGGCATTTTGCACCATGTTACAACTTGCAAATCAGTTTGGATCATGCTTGTACTTGGTTTACAGGTTCTAATCCTTTCTACACTCATAAATTAAATGCAAATTCATTGGTTAATGGCATTATTTTGATCTTTGAAGCTTTGTACAAGGGTTTAATCCAAAAATGGCAAAAAGGTTACAATGCTACTTTGATAAAGCATGCTTTTTGCAATTTTGTTTTCCTTGAGCGTTGGACCTAATATCTTTGTGCAAACAAGATCCCTAAACATCAGGAAAAGTGTACCAACTCTCATCAGGCCTTGAGCTAGCCTGTACAGGCTTTGGCTTTGTCAACTCAACTTTTGCTTCAAAAGCAAGTAACTTGCAAAAGTCCACATAACTTGTGCATCTGTTAAAACCAAGTCTTGTGTTCATTTCAAACAAGTTCAACATATTGTATCAAGCCTGAAACAAGATTTCCAAGCCTCTCAAACACCCTTAAGCACAAAAATTCCATTTCTTCCCAAAACAGGGCAAGCCCTGCAGAACCAGTTCCAAAACAAATTCCACTCGTGCGTTTTGTCCCAAATCATTTCAAACACATTTTAAACATCACACCTAAACTATCTAAGCCCTTACTTTGCAACTGTAACCTCGTTTTCACACTTCACCATTTTCATTTTGAAGCTTTGCAGGTTGAGTTCTACAAGGAGTTTCAGATCATTTCAAAGCAAGCTAAGGATTGGGAAAGGTCAAGGGAACATCAAGCAAGCTCAAAAGTTCTTCAGGCCTCATTCAAAGTTGCTGCATTGCCATATTTGAACTTGACTGAAACAGGTAATTTTCAAACTTCTATCTCCTTATTTAGGAATCATTAGGCTTAGGTTTGTGAAGCAAAAATGTAGCCTTTAATGTCCCTGAACTGTACATATGCATAGCTTGTATTTATATTAACTGAGCTAAGAGAATTTGGATGTTGAAGTTGCTGAAAAAATTAGGTCATAAATTAGGGGCAATGAAATTCTCTCTGGTCTTTGAGAGTTAAATCAAGTTTTTTATATCATTAGAATCGTGTGATGATGAGTTATAACTTTCATGTTGCAAGATTTTGTTTTTAAGCACGTATGCAGGAGATACAGATTTGAAGAACAGGGCGCACATTTTTATTCCAAGGACAGGGACGAAGTGGAGTTTGGGCTAGGCCTGGCTTTGTCCTATTATTGACACCCCTTATTTACTTCCTGCACTCCCCTTGGCCCATTTCTTTATTTTTGCATATATTTCATTTCTTTTTTTATTTTCTGACTTTTATTATTTTTTCTAAATATTTAAAATCACAAAAAATATTCTCTTAATTTTTCACATTTTATTTTATTATTTTTATTATTTTTTTGGACATAGGAATAGTTTATTAATAATAATATAACTCATTTTCTTAAATAAAACTTGTAAATATTATAAACATATTAAATATTTTTATTTTTATCATTTATACACTTAAATTAATGTTTTCATACAATATTTAATTTTTTAACATTATTGTATATAATATTATTATTTTTCTTAAACAAAAAATGAAATAAAATAATATTACAATGTTTTCTTTTAAACAAAAATTAGGGTTTCCTCACCTTTTCAAAAATAATTAATATTTTTTTCTTATTTTGGGACATAAATAAATTCATATTTTACATACATAAAATAAATACAAAAACATTTTGCATATTTAAATATTTGTTATTTATTTATTTGTGTAATAAATTCAATATGGTTGTAATAGTTTTAGGATTTTATATTGAGCAATATCCCCTATTCAAACTTGTATCCCCCTTCCCATAATAATGTTGTAATAGTCTTAGATTTACTTTTACGCATTTTATCGCTTTCAAATGCCATGATAGTAAATTAGGGTTAGTATGCAAAAGACCAAAAATCAAAACAAATAGCATGACTAAACACAAGACAAGATGCATGAAAAATGACAACACCATGCACACAAGCACCCCTAGGGTTTCATCCACTTTATTTCCTTAAAATGGCCATGGTACGCATGCTAGGTATCTTGGCAAAACAAAACAAAACAAAAGATCATAGTCCCTCGATGACGCTATCTTGGTTGCCTAAAACAAAAATGATCTAGTCCCTCAAAAACTTGCTAAGATACTTGGCAATATTGTTATCATGGTCATACGATGACCCATGCCCCTCCCATATAACATCCAAAGATAGGATTGTTTACCAAATGCAATGGTAAAACAACAATGTCAAAGGAATAAAAATGTGTAGGAAAGATCTTTGAGTAGGGTAGACAACTCCTAGTTACTTGATCAATTTGCAAACCATTCTTGCTATTTTCAAACTATCACACACATTTCAAAACATTTCAAAATAATTTTCTAAACAAACTTTCAAACATTGAAACATTTTTCAAAAGACAAACACCTTTGTATACATTCAAACAAGAATCATTATAAAGGTTGCCTAAACAAAGGCCTCTTTTCAAAATACTTTCAAAACCACACACAAAAGCACCATTTCAAAGAATTGAAAAGCAAAAGCAAGTGATCTAAAACAAGTAACTAAGAGCCCATGGAAAACCATGGATGAAAAGGGTGCTAGCACCTTCCCTTTTCATAATCTACCCCCCGAACCCAAAAACAATCTCAAAGGTCTTTCCTGTGCTTTTTTACCTTTCCTTTTGGATAAAATAAAAGTCGGTGGCGACTCTTGCTAAACTGAAACATTTGCGAATAAAAAACGCAAAACCTCAAGTCAGTTCTCCCACCGCATCACAGTTCTAAATGAAAGAAATTGGAAATGAAGAATGACATGGGCTTTTAAAATTGAAACTCTTAAAAATTGGAACAAAATGATGAATTTTTAAAAAAGTGTATTAGAACTTAAGATAAGCACTAATTGATTTATCTAAAAAAAGAAATGGTGCTTGAATACCATTCTCATCTTTCTTCCATATCTCAAAAACAAAATGCTTAGAATCCTTTTGAGCTTTCATATCAAAGCCTCACCTTTCATATCAAAGCCTCATCTTTCAAAAAAAATAGAAATGATATCCAAAGAAACTTGCATGATGAGTAATAAAATTGGCCATGTAAACATTGCAACCTTGTAACTTGAAGACCAAAAATAAAAATGTAAACCATATTCCCAAACCTAGCATGCACTTGACTAATCTTGAGGGCCCATGATGATCCATGAAAGTCATATGAGGCATTTGAAGTTCAAAAGTCCTTGTGCAAACTCAAACCCTAATTTCAGTCACCAGTGCTCAAGAAGGTGTCTTGAGCTGATCAAACCCTAGTGCAGTCTTGAGTCAAGGAGATCTTGTGAGTGAATTCTTGATAATTGAGAGGGAAAATTTTTGGGTACAACAAGCACATTCATCGATCAGCACAAAATAACACAATATTGGTCATAAGACCTATAATCAACAATATCCATAAACCGGAGGAAATGACTTAACGAACTATACCGATAATTCGGCGTAATCGACATAATTTCAACAAAAAGACATATCCACAATTACCTACTAATTAAACTTAGTTACCCAGTCAAATTTCGTTAAATTCTGGACAACTAATTATACGGCCTAATTCGGCTACTGATCAGAGGTTTTTACACAAGAATTTTAGTAGTTACATAGTCATTGTTTCGTTCAACTAATTGATATTTTATTCCTTATCACCATATTTTATGCTTGGTTTGCAGACGAATCAAACAGGACGAATCGGGTCAGAAAAAATGCATAAGTCTAATTTTTAGAAAATTTGCTACAGCAGCTGACACGGGTGGTCGCGTTGCCTGACACGGCTGTGTCAGGAGTAGAAAGGGGAAGGTGTGGAGCACAGGGGATGACACGGGTGCCCGTGTCAGCTAACACGACCTGTGTCAGGAGGCCTGGAGCTTAAAAAACAAGGTATGCATCCCTCCACACATGTGCCTTGTTCTTGTTCAATCCATGTTTCAATTTACCCATTTATCCTAGCTTAGCATTAACCCAACACAGTTCAAATACAACAAAGAACAATACAACTCAAATCAATCGTTAATTTTAATAGCAACACAACCAATTTTTAGCACAACATAGTAGTGAAACTAATACCCTAAACCCCAATTAAAATTCACCATACTCCCATTTCTTTAGAAAGAACCCCACCCTTACCTTAGATTGAGTGCAGCTCTAAGAAACTTCAATGGAATTTATGGGAATTTGGTACTAATAGCAACTTCCTCTTGTTCTTCTTCTCCTCTCAAAACCATATTCCTCTTTCTCTTCTTTTTCTTTTCCTGATACACTATCCTCTCTTTCTCCTCTATTTTTATTCCTAATACAATAATATTATTTCTCTTAATAAATCTAAATGGGCCTAAGTGACATACCCCCTTATTACTTCGCAACACCATAAATTAAGCCCAATCTCATATTTAAGCTTAATAATAAAATAATACTTCAACTTAATTCCACCAAATTAAATCTGATTATTTATCATTCCACTAAATAAAATAATTCCGACTTCGACGATAAAAATTCTAATTAATATAAAGTATTCAAAAATATTTAATTAAATAAATAATTAAATATCAGGGCGTTACAACTCTCCCCCACTTAGAATATTTTTGTCCTCGAAAATAAAAGTTTACCTGGTTCAAATAACTCGGGATAGGAGTCTCGCATCTTGCTCTCCAACTCACAGGTCATACTTTCTCCAGCAGCTCCTAACCAGAAAACTTTCACCAATGCAATCTCCTTTCCTCTTAGAATCTTCATCTCGTGATCCGCGACTTGCACAGGAATCGTCTCCACTGTGATATTATTCCGTACTTGCACGTGTCCATCTGAATCACATGAGACGGATCATGAATATACTTCTGGATTTGCGATACATGAAACACATCGTGCAAATTAGCAAGGTTTGGTGGTAACGCCACTCGGTAAGCAACTTTCCCAACTCGATCTGATATCTGATACGGACCAATAAAATGATGAGTGAGCTTCTTAGACTTCAGAGCTCGCCCAACACCAGTCACAGGTGTGACTCTCAAAAACACATGATCACCAGCGTGGAATTCCAAATCTTTCCTTCTCTTGTCATGGTAGTTTTTCTGTCTACTATGAGAAACCTTCATCTTCTCTCGGATAAGCTTCACTTTCTCAGTAGTCTCTCGAACAATCTCAGGTCTAAGTACCATATTTTCACCAGATTCATGCCAACACAACAGAGTCCTACAACTCCGACCATATAATGCCTCAAAAGGTGCCATCCCAATACTCGAGTTGTAACTGTTATTGTAAGTGAATTCAATTAATGGAAGATAAGTATCCCAAGAACCTCCCTGCTCAAGAACACATGCTCTCAACATATCCTCCAACGACTAAATAGTCCTCTTGGTCTGACCATCCGTATGAGGATGATACTCTGTACTCAACCTCAACTTAGATCCCAATGCCTCTTGCAATCTTTTCCAGAAATCAGAAGTAAACCTCGGATCTCTATCTGACACAATACATAAAGGAACACCATGCAACTTCACAATTATTCTGGTGTAAATCTAATGTCAACTTCGAAATCAGATATGTGATGTTAATAGGTATAAATTGTGTCGACTTCGTAAGCCTATCAACAATCACCCATATCAAATTATTCTCTCTCAAGGTACTAGGTAATCCCGTTACAAAGTACATCGAAATGTTATCCTATTTCCATTCTGGAATCTCTAACGGTTGCATCAACCCTGCAGGCTTCTGATGCTCAATCTTCGACTTCTGACAAGTCAAACAAGCATATACAAAGTGTACCACATCACGCTTCATACCAGGCCACCAAAATAAGCCCTTCAAATCTTGATATATTTTAGTAGCTCCTGGATGAATACTCAAACTGCTTCTATGACTTTCCTCAAGAATCACTTTCTTAATCTCTTTATCATCAGGAATGCAAATACGATCTCGGAATTTCAACACACCTTGTGCATCTATCTTGAAATCATCATTCTCAGATCGATTGATTCCCATCATCATATCCACCAACTTTACATCTATCTTTTGATCCCTACTGATACTGTTGAGAAAGTCATTATTAATCTTTAACATTCCCAACATAACACTCTACGGTGTCACTTCACAAACCAAACTCAAATCTCGGAATTGCTCAATCAACTCCAACTCTTTAACCATCATTTCTGACATACGTAAAGTCTTTTAGCTTAAAGCATCAGCCACAACATTAGCTTTTCCTAGATGATAATTCAAACCGAAATCATAATCCTTCAACAATTCTAACCACCTTCGCTGCCTCATATTCAACTCTTTCTAATCAAAAAGATACTTCAAACTCTTATGGTCACTAAACACTTCGAATCTAGAACCATAAAGGTAATGCCTCCAGATTTTCAACACAAAGACAACTGCAACCAATTCTAAATCATGCGTAGGATAATTCTTTTCATGATTCCTCAATTGCCTCGACACATAAGCAACCACCTTACTATTCTGAATGAGTACACCTGTGATACAGTGGGAGAACTGACTTGGGTGTTTTGCGTTTGATCGCAAATGTTGCGGTTAGCAAGAGTCACCACCGACTTTTCTTTTATCCAAAAGGAAAGGTGAAAAAGCACAGGAAAGAACTTTGAGATTGTTTCTTGAGTTCGGGGGGTAAATTATAAAAAGGGAAGGTATTAGCACCCTTTTCATCCATGGTTTTCCATGGGCTCTTATTTACTTGCTAGATCACTTGCTTTTGTTTGAAAATGTTCTTTGTGTGGTTTTTGAAAATATTTTGTAAAGAGGCCATTGTTTATGCAAACTTTTGTAATGATTCTTGTTCGTAAGAATGTCTACAAAGGTGTTGATCTTTTGAAAATGTTTTTCAAGTTTGAAAGATGTTTTTTGAAAGTGTAGGTGTTTGTTTTGAAAATAGCAAGGATGTTTTGTTTTGGAAAGGAGCAAGTAACTAGGAACATTCTACCTACTCAAAAGTCTTTCATGTTCATTTCCTTTTTCCTTTGACATTGTTATCTTACCATTGATTTGGTAAGTAACCCTATCTTTAGATGTAAATGGGACGGTCGTGGGTCATCGTATAACCATGATTAGCAATGTTGCAAGGTATCTTAGCATTTTTCTTTAGGGACTAAGATCATTTTGATAGGCAACTTTTGATAGCGTCATTGAGGGACTATGATCTTATATTTTGCTTGTCTTTGCTAAGATACCTCACATGCGTAATATGGCCATTTTTGTAAGGCAACCAAGTGGATTTACCCTAGGGGTGCTTGTGTGCAATTGTATTGATTTTCATGCTTGATTTATCTTTGATTAGGGTTTGCTAATTGATTGGTTTTAGTCTTTCCATACAAAACCCTAATTACTAGCATTTGTATATAAAAGCGATAAATTGTGGAATTTAAAATTACTACGCTATTACATCATTTAGGGGAGGGGGTATACAAATTACAAATGGGGATTTTGCAAGAAAATTAAACCTAATTATCTATTACAACCATATTAAACATGTACAAATAATTGAATAAATAGTAATATATAAATACAAGAATATAAAAAAAGAGAGATGATTTTTGTTTGGTTTTCATAAAAAGGGTTTAACCTAAACCTAATTAAGAAAAATGATTAGTTAAAATTAAAATAAAATTAACTTAAACTAATTGAGAAAAGAAATTAAATTAAAAAGATTTTTAGGGTTTTTATGAAGAAAAAGGGTTTTAAGTTAAATAATAATAAAAATGAAAATTAAATAATTAAAAGAAACATAAATTCTAAATTAATTTTAATTAATAAAATAATTATTAAAACTAAGTCTAAATATTTAATTATTTAAAAGAGAAATTAATTTGTTAAAAGAAAATGTTTTTAATATTTTTGTTTCATAAGAAAATAAAATAAATAAGTGTAAATAATAAATAAAATATTTTTGGATTTTTCATGATTAATGAAAATAATAATAATAATAATAATAATAATAATAATAATAATAATAATAATAATAATAATAATAATAATAATAATAATAATAATAATAATAATAATAATAATAATAATAATAATAATAATAGTATTAATGATAATAATAAATAAAAGATAAAAAATAAAAATAAATAAAATAAAAATAAGTCAAGGGGGTTGATAAGTGAAACAAGGGGGTATGGTGAGAAAAAAGAGTCAGGCCCAAAGGATGGCCCAGGCGCTGCAAAAAAACACAAAAATGTCAAAAAAGTGGGGAAAATGGGAAAAAGGTCACGTTGGGGCTTGAACCCGGGACCTCATAGTGACAGGCACGCGCTTTAACCACTGGGGTGGTGATACGTCCATTAACTTGTATGAAATGATAAATATATAACATAAAACGTGCCCTGACTGTACTTCATCTTCAACCTCCAGCCAAAGGATCTGTAACTTGCTCATTTCTCAACCATTTGCAAAAATGTAAACATGAAAATTGCTCCATTTTTTCACACGAATCCAACCATATAAATATCATAAGCTATAAATCAAAGATGAATGAGAATTTCTAAAAGTACCAAATTCTGACCTAAATATTTCAGAAAGTTCAAACTCAAAATTCTCCTAGCTCAATTCAAATAAATGAAATCCATGGACATGTATAGTTTCAGGACAATGATGTCTACATTTTATGTTCACAAATGCAAGCTTAACAATGCCCAAATATGAAGATAGAAGTTCAAGAAAAATACCTCAAAACTGGAAATCATGAAATACAAATGAGCTTAATTTAAGGTGTTGCAATGATTAGGTTAGCTTCCTCAAGTTCTCGGGAAGCTAATGCAATGGTTTACGTGAGCAATGGATGGCTAGAATGGTCTGGAGAAGTCAAGTTATTGACCTATGTTTTTGGTTATGGAGGATGATGAAGATGGAGTTACAGTTCCAAACCAAGGACACGGATGAACTATATTTGATGTAAGGAAGCTTTAGGAATGAATTTGAGGGAAAACGCACGAGGGAAATGAGAGATACAAGTTTAAGGTCAGAATTGTGTATCAATGGAGTTTTTTGTGCAATTTCTGGCTAGAGGGAGTTTGGGAGTGTTTCAGGATGCTTAAGCTCGTGTCCTAGCTCACAAATAGTGACTCTATTTATAAGCAACAAGTTTGGAGACTTGTTGTTGATCAGAATTCAAAATCACAAGTTTATGCAAAACATGTGATCTTTTGAGAAATTCAAGTTTCCATGCCTTGTACTTGGTTCATAGAGTTGTTAACCACTTTAAACACAATACCTCTAACTTTGTGGATGGAGTGTAATCATGGAAAACAAGTTAGAGGCTCAAGAATGGACTTTGTGCAAAAAGCTTGTTTACAAGAATGGCAATGTTAACTTTGTGCCATTAATGGAAATGCAACTTGGATAATAACTCAATTACTTGGATCAAAGCTTTAACAACTATGTAAACATTTAATTATGGAGGGGAAAAAAGTTTGAGGCATGCCAAGCAAATATTATGCAGCCTAGCATGGATTTGGTTCATGTGTTCATCAAAAATGACTTGTAATTATAGTTTGAAAACCCTAACTTCCTCTCTTCGATTCTCCATGCTCAAGAATAATCTCAAGGAGTTCTTAGACATTTTGGAAAGCTTGTAATGTAATATACAAACCCTCTTTGAATCACTTTTCAAAATTCCCCTTGGAACTATATCAAAAAGTGCCATGAAGTTAGGTCAAAATCCTGCCTAAGCTAGGGCAAAATTTCACTAATTGTTTAGTTTCAAGACTATGACTTCATGAATTAATAACTTGAGATCCAAGCACTTTTAGAAGAAGTTGTGTAAAGAAATGTTGTATATCTCATGGAGATCTACAACTTTCATGTTGAAAGTTTCTTCTGAATCATCTTGCATCAGGGTGAAAAATTTGCTCAAAGTTGTGAAAAAATATGAAGTTTTAAACACTTGGAAAAATTTCTAAGTTAGAAAACTTTGACTTTTCAAAATAAAATCTTGACTTTTTGATTTCTTGATGAATAAGTTTCATATTTTGACATATTTTGATGAATTTTGATCTTTGACATTTGATTTTGACCAAAAAGTCAAAGTTTGATTTTTCAGTGTACAGTTGACTTTTGATCAATTGACTAAAAATTCACTATCAATCCAACTGATCTTGAGCAATGTTTTGGGTCATGCCATTAGGTCAAAATGATGCAGTTGAACTCTTGATATCATGCCTCAAACCACTTAACCATTTTCTAGGTCAAAAATCAAAAATTGCCTTTCATCAGTCAAAACCCTAATTTTGACCATTTTGTCCTTTTGATGATTTGATCAAATTTCTTGAGGAATTATGGTCCAAACTTGATCAAATGATACATATGAGTTTATAATGTTGCTATGGATCAAAAATTATGATGTTTGACTGTAAATTGGCCACATTTGACTTTTTCCCCAATACAGTTGACTTTTAGGTCAACTGCTCAATTGACTGAACAAAAGTGTGATCCAAGGCTTGAAACTTGACATGAGTAACATTGGGGGTCCAAAATGATCCATGAAAGTCACATGAATAATTGAAAGTTCAATTTTCCTTGTGCAATCTCATATCCTAATTTTGGTCATGAGTGTTTAAGGAGGTGTCTTGAGTTGATCAACCCTAGTGCAGTCTTGAACCAAGAGAGATCTTTGTGAGAAAATATTTGATAAATGAGAAGGAAAATGTTGGGTTACAACAACACCACCTAACCCCATCAGACAAGCATCACACTACACAACAAAGGTTATCCTGGATTTGGCAAAGTCAAAACCGGAGCCTACGCCAACCTCTTCTTCAACTCGGTAAAACTTTCTTCACATCGACTATCCCACACAAAGGCTTTACCCTTACAAGTCAACTTGGTCAAAGGAAGTGCCAACTTAGAAAAATCTTTGATAAACTGTCTATAATAACTGGCTAATCCCAAGAAACATATAATCTCGGTAACCAACTTCAGAGTTTCCCATTGCAATACATCATCAACTTTAGAAGGATCCATGGCAATGCCACTACCAGAAATGACATGACCAATGAAACTAACCTCATGCAACCAGAATTCACACTTGGACAACTTCGCATACAACTTCTTCTCTTTCAAAACTTGCAATACAAATGTTGCATGCTCTTCATGTTCTTCTTCTGATTTAGAGTAAATCAGAATGTCATCATGAATACAACCATAAACTGATCCAAATAAGAATGAAAGATACGATTCATGTACTCCATGAATACTCTCGTCGCATTAGTAACATTGAAAGGCATCACTAAATACTCATAGTGTCCATACCGAGTTCTGAATACGGTCTTCTGAATATCATCTTCTTTCA
The DNA here is from genome assembly GCA_948472305.1 of Vicia faba. Lineage (NCBI taxonomy): Eukaryota > Viridiplantae > Streptophyta > Magnoliopsida > Fabales > Fabaceae > Vicia > Vicia faba. The sequence goes on from OX451741.1 coordinate 1,022,822,842, forward strand.
CTCTAATTTGGTGATATCCTGACCTTAAATCAATCTTAGAAAACACACTTGCACCCACCAATTGATCCATTAAGTCATCAATTCTCGGAAGTGGATACTTGTTCTTAATCGTCACTTTATTCAACTGTCTATAATCGACACAAAGTCTCATAGTTCCATCTTTCTTCTTTACTAATAACACATGCGCTCCCCATGGTGATACACTTGGTCTTACAAACTTTTTCTCAAGCAACTCTTCTAACTACTTCTTCAATTCAGACAATTCAGATGAAGACATCCAAAACGGTGCCATAGAAACAAGTCTGGTACTAGGTACAAGATCAATCGCAAACTCAACTTCTCTTTCTTACCCCGAACATCTTCAGGATAATACTTCCTCAGAAACTCCCTACGGAACATAATCCAAATGATTTCCTCATCTGCAACTTCCAACCTTGCACGCATCTCTAGCCATCAGCCATCAGCTTCAACTGCTAGCATATGAGTGCCATACCGAACCTTTTGCGCTGGAGTACAATCCATCACACAAAAGATCCTCTCAATCTCCTTCAACCAATCTAGTTCTCCATCAGGATCATGCTTACCCTTGAACACCGGTGGATTTTCCCTTTGGAAAGTCTCCAAATTACGAGATCTAACATTCTCGTCAGCATTATGATGATTCTGCATAGCCTGAGCCATCGTTTGTAGAGCAGCAGCAACCGCAACATCGTTCCTTCCAGACATCTTATCCTATAACTCCCACACAAACAACAGTTAAGAAAAACTAATAATACTCGATTATTTAACAACTACGACTCAATAACTTGGTCGGACGGACCGACTTGCTCTAATACCACTAAATGTAACACCCCAATTCTACCCCCAAGCAATTACCAGAAAATCAGAGTATAAAAATTCCAATATAATCAGGATGTCACATATTCAACAAAACACATAAACCTTTCATGCTTTTAGAATAGATACATAACACTTAAAGAAGCGGAATGAACACAACTCATGAATAAAGTCTTCGTAACATAAACTAAACTTTGATTAATCACGTAACTGATTCATAATAATTCTCTAAATAAGATATAGAATCTTTTGAATCTTGAAACAACATAAATACAGTAAACTCCTCAAATAACAGCATAAGGTTCAATAAATAAACAACAAAATAAGACAAGCGTTCATTTCCCCCCGAGTGCTACGTATCAGAGCAAATGAGACCGAACTCGAACTAACAATGTTATCAGCTACTCATCTTGGTTACCTGCACGTTACCAACAAAGGGAAATATTCAATCATAAGGGTTGAGATATCAAACTACATAAATATGGTTATGATAAACAATATATTAGGTAAAGAATATACGATTCACCACTTCACACTACAACAACATAAAGCAACACAATTCACCTACACATCAATTCAACTTATAACATCGCCAGGCATAAATAACACTTCAAATAAGCAACAAATCAATGACTCCAAATGTTACTTAACTGTGCAAATGCACGTGGTACCATTGGAGAAAAACTCCCAACTTAGAAAATGCCAGTTTACCGAGGCATAAGGCAAAGCCTTCAACTTAGAATATGCCAATCCAGGCCAACATTTGTGAGCATTAGCTCTAACTTAGAACATGCAAATCCAGGCCAACTTTAATGTTATGCTATGCTATACGACGATATAAACAACCACAAATCGACAACGCAACAACAACAAAAACATAACAATGGTCGACATAATAATAAATCAAACCGTTCAACATTGGCCAAAGGCCCACAACACAACATATCAACAAAATCAACAACTTTTCATGGCAAAAACATATTCATTATATATTCAATAGGATTCACACCATAAAGATACCCACAGAAATAATTCATAATCACATTATCAATAGCGCATTCCACATATACACAATGATATCTCGCAACAACAACACTGTTGTACCCCAAAATTTGCCCTCTCATTTCTCAAGGTTTTTCTCATAAAGATTCTCAGGATCCAAGCTTGCACAAGTGCATTGGGATTTTCCAGTACCAAAATTAAAAGGAAATTTTCAAAAAGGGTGAAAACAGATAAAAATAACATTTTGACAAATTTGGAGAAAATAGGCTTCCTTCGATTCAGACTTTCGATTCGACAAGTATGTTGCCTGCATGCTTGCAATCGAAGGCCATGACCTGCTGGCCATATGTACCCCCTGCAAGGCAAAGTCTTTGTTTAGACACAAGTGCCTGCATACAAGCTTTCTTTTTGGGCATTCACCTCCTGCGTGCCTGCATGCAAACTTCAGTTGAGCAAGAGCCTCCTTCGAATGCAACTTAGATTACATCTTTCATTTTGAGCAAGAGCCTCCTTAGAATGCAACTTGGGTATGTCCTTCATTTGGAACTTAAAGCCTCCTTCGAATGCAAGTTTAGGTACATCCTTCGTTTGGATTTGAAACCTCCTTCGAATGAAACTTGGGTACATCCTTCATTTGGATTTGAAACCTCCTTCGAATCCACTTACACCAAGGGCTTCTTGTAGACTCTGCTTCATACAAGCTTCGTTTGAGCCAAGGTGTATCTTCATACAAGATTTGACTAAGTTCTTTCTTCCCTTGAAAGAGCGCCCTTCGATTCAGAATCCAGGAACTTCCCTCATGCTAAACAGTCACAAGACAGGGACCCCCCCCCCCCCCCCCCCCCATGTACACTCTTTTGTTTGGCCACATACGACCATGGGAAGGAAAACCTTCGATTGGACAAAAGTTACTTATATACAAAGCTTCGATTGGAATGTTGATTCCTTTCGAATTAGCTTACTTCGAATCCAAGTTGAACCGTTCAAAGCAAGTTTTGTTTGAAGCAAGTTTGAGAAAATCTCATAGCCTTATGCTACTTGTCAGGCTACTTTGCTTCCAAATCTTTACATAATCAAAAACAAAAGGGTTCAAAATGGTACATGCAGTTTTAAAATGGCCAAATCGAAAGACGAGCCATTGTTAGAAACATTCAATTTCATTTGCTCTTAAGTTTGGTCGAAGGCTGGATCTGTAAGGCCAGAATGAAAGACAGGGTATTCGATTCAAAGGGCAAGTTGTCCATAGGTCAGGCTACATAGGCCTCCAACTTGTGCCTCACTCCATATTAAATTGTTCTTCAAGCCAACTTGCTCTTGATGATATCACTACTTTTTTAAGAAAGTTTTTGAGCCTTGCGCCTGTCCCTTCTGCACACTTGCCCCCTATGAACTAGGAGCCACCCATCTAAACCATTGGTTTTGTTAATTTTACAAAAAGTTGACACAAGTGGATGTTGGCCTTTCAAAGAAACTATATTTTGTTCTTTCACCAAGCTGCACATTTCATTTTTTTTCTCTATAAATAGAGAATTCATTTACACATCAAGGGAGGATCTTTGAACCAGGGGAACAAATTTCCAAACTTTCTCAAACACAACAAAATAAACTCTCAAGTCCTTAAACACTTGTGAAGAACAAACCCAGAATCCTTGTCACCTCCTTCGATTCTGAAGAATAACACACTCCAGTCTCTTTCGAACCCAGTGGAAAGAAGCATCACACTTGCTTCCTTTCCTCCTTCGAATCCAGTATCCCAGGCTTTGTTTCAGGCCCCCCTCTTTCAAATCCAGCATCCAGGGCCTCCACTCAAGGTCCCACACCCATTCAAGGCTAAAGCAAGGTAAGTTACTCTTACCCTTGCATCCTTCGTTTCAATCATAGCATGTATATAATATTTTTCCTCCCTTTCGTTTACACCCTTTGAATCTATTTTTCTGGATAATCTTTTTGTTCCTTGTTGCTTGAGTTCATTAAATATACTTTAATATTTAGTTTGGCCACAAAACAAAGGTTAACATGGCCTTAGGCCATGTTGCCATTTTATGTCCCAAACGAAAGAGACAAGGGGAAGAAAGACATGAAACGAAGCCTTGGGCTTCAGTGCTAGCTTCCAGGCCCAGCCAGAATGCATGCTCATGCTGACTTCCAAGCCCCAGAAAAGCAAAATCAGAAGGCACCTTTGCACTAGGTCCAGCCATGATCAAAGGCCATGACTTGTTGCTGTCAGTCTCAATCGAAGAAGGCAACAAAGCAACAAGGCAGGACCAAAAGGCACAACATGTTGGCCTCCAGTCCCCAAATGAAAGGCACAACATGCTAGTCTCCAGGCCCCAATCGAAAGACACAACATACTGGCCTCCAGGCCCCAATCGAAGGTTATGCTTTCACCCATTTTCAAGCCAGATCGAAGAGAGCCAGAAAGTGCAGAATCGAAGGGTTTGCTGCCCCAATCGAAGGAGCTCATTTTTCTTGCTTTTACCTCATTTTTACCTTTATATTTTCATGCAATTCAATATGGTTGTAATAGTGTAGGATTTACTTTTTGCACTCTTTTATTACTTTCACATAAATGTTAGTAATTAGGTGTGTATGGCAAGATAAAATCAACAAGTAGACAACCCAAAAATCAAAGACAAAATGCATGCAATCAACACACTTGCACACATGCACCCTTAGGGTAATTCCACTTGTGGCCTTATAAAAATGGTCATGTTATGCATGTGGAATATCTTAGCAAAAACAATCACAAATACAAGATCATAGTCCCTCGATGATGCTATGAATGTTGCCTTACAAATAATCTTAGTCCCTCAAATAGAAATGCTAAGATATCTCACTACATTGCTATCATGACTATACGATGACCCACGCCCGTCCCTTTACATCCAAAGATAAGGCTTCTTACCAAATCAATGGTAAGATAGCAATATCAAAGGAAGGGAAGAAATAAACTAAGACTTTTTGAGTAGGTAGATTGTTCCTAGTTGCTTGCTCAATTTCAAAACAAACACCAACACTTTCCAAACACTTTCCAAACTTGAAACATTTTCAAAAGCTCAACACTTTGTATACGTTCTTACGAACAAGAACTATTACAAAGTTTGCCTAAACGAAGGCGCCTTTTCAAAATACTTTCAAAAACCACACAAAAGCACATTTTTCAAACAAAGCAAGTGATCTAGTAAGCAACTAAGAGTCCATACATAACTATGGATGAAAAGGGTGCTAATACCTTCCCTTTTCACAATCTACCCCCCGAACTCAGAAAACATCTCTAAAAGGTCTTTCCTGTTCTTTTCAGCCTTTCCCTATTGGATAAAAGAAAAGTCGGTGGTGGCTCTTGCTAATCGTAACATTTACGATAAAACGCAAAACACCCAAGTCAGTTCCCCCACCGTATCACAAGCATATTTATCAATCAACACAAAATAACACAACATTAGTCATAAGACCTATAATCAACAATGTCCATAAACTAAACAGAATGACTTAACCAACTGTATAGGCAATTTGGCATAATCGACATAATTTCAACAAAAAGACATATCCACAATTACCTAAAAATTAAACTTAGTTACGCATTCAAATTTCGTTAAATTCTGGACAACAAATTATATCGCCTAATTCGGCTACTGATCAAAGGCTTTTACACAAGAATTTTAGTAGTTACTTAGTCATTGCTCCATTCAACTAATTTATGTTTTATTCCTTATCACCATATTTTATGCTTGGTTTGTAGACGAATCAAATAGGACGAATCGAGTCAGAAAAAGTGCATAAGTCTAATTTTCAGAAAATTTGCTACAACAGCTGACACGGGTGGCTGCGTTGCCTGATGCAGCCGTGTCAGGAGAAGAAAGGGGAAGGCGTGGAGCACAGGGGCTGACACAGGTGCCCGTGTCAGCTGACACGACCCATGTCAGGAGGCCTGGAGCTTAAAAAACCAGTTTTTCCTCCCTTCACACATGTGTCTTGTTCTTGTTCATTCCTTGTTTCAATTTACCCATTTATCCTAGCTTAGCATTAACCCAACACAGTTCAAATACAACAAATAACAACACAACTCAAATCAATCTCTAATTTTAATAGCAACACAACCAATTTTTAGCACAACATAGTAGTGAAACTAATACCCTAAACCCCAATTAAAATTCATCATACTCCCATTTATTTATCAAGAACCCCACCCTTACCTTGGATTGAGTGCAACTCTAAGAAACTTCAATGGGTTTTTTGGGAATTTGGCACTAGTAGCAACTTCCTCTTATTCTTCTTCTCCTCTCAAAACCATATTCCTCTTTCTCTTCTTTTTCTTTTCCTGATACACTATCCTCTCTTTCTCCTCTATTTCTATTCCTAATACAATAATATTATTTCTCTTAATAAATCTAAATGGGCCTAAGTGACATATCCCCTTATTACTTCACAACACCATAAATTAAGCCTAATCTCATATTTAAGCTTAATAATAAAATAATACTTCAACTTAATTCCACCAAATTAAATCCGATTATTTATCATGCCACTAAATAAAATAATTCCGACTTCGACGAAAAAAATTCGAATTAATATAAAATATTCAAAAATATTTAATTAAATAAATAATTAAATATCGGGGCGTTACACCAATAATGTTGTCAATGTCAGGATCAATATTTTTAGCAACTTTATCTTCAACAGCCAATAGGTCTTGCTTGACGCCATGGTAATAGACGTCGGCCCCATAATTTCAAGGAACAACTTTATCAGAGGAATATGGTATCAGCCCAGGAAGGATGATAATCAAGGGAGAAAACTTAGGAACTTATGTAATCCTGACGGGTCTTTTGGTGGAGACCCTGGGAGGATTGTCAGAAATGGTGATTATTAAGACATCTTTACACAAATTTCTTGCAAGGGGAACTTTTTCAAACATAATTTCTTTGTTAATCATCAGGCGCTAGACACCCATCTTTAACAACAAACAATAATCTGGTAGAGACATACATAAGTGGCAACCCTCGCCACAGCCTGGAAATAAACCGGCTCGCAACAGATTCTCTTTAACAATTAGAAGAGGAGTAGCTAATTCATCCACAGAAGAAACAAACAAGTCATCATCAACAGCATTGACGCCCTGGCCATGTTTGGGCATTTATGCAGTTATGACATTGGGTGTCTCTGGAAGGTCAAACTCAATCTTCTTCGCCTCGATAAGATTCTGCACTTATTTTTCAAAGCCCAACAATCGTTTGTATCGTGCCCCGGACTTTCAGAATGACAGGCAGATCGAGCATTTGGGTTGTAACGGGGAGATGCAATATTAGGATTCTTGGGAGCTTCCTTAAGAGTCACCAGGTTGGACTTCAGCAAATATGACAAAACCTGGGATAAGGTCATGTTGATCCGGGTGAACTGTCTTCTGGGTGCATCCGGCCTGTGTTGATTGTTTCATTATTAATTTGATGCAGGATTGGAAATTATAACAGCCCCTACCTTCGGACGATGTTCAGTTTTGCTTTGATTTCTCTGGCCATAAGCAACACTGAACTCCTTCTTTCCAGTGAAGGGTTTCTTTGTTGTGCTAGAGGATGCATCTCTCTGGATCTTACCACTTTTAATACCAGCTTCTACTTGCTCACTGGTCAATATCAGTTCAGTGAATCCAGCAGAAGAGCTTCCAATCAGATGGTTGAAGAATGGACCAGACAATGTGCCCAAGAACATGTCCACTAGCTCCCTATCAGACAGAGGAGGCTAGACTCTCCCTTCAAGGTCTCTCCACTTTTGGGCGTAATCTTTAAAACCCTCTCCAGAACCCATAGACATACTTTGCAATTGTGTACGAGTTGGGGCGAGGTCAGCATTATATTGGTACTACTTGTAAAAAGCAGCAGCCAAGTCTTCCCAATTATGAATGTTGGTTCCCTCTAGCTGATGGAACCATTCTAACTGCGTCAACTTTCCTGGAAGAAATGTACCCGCAGATTTATATCAATAGTGTGGGGTTGAATCTTGCTGACATATGATCTTAAGTGCAGCTTAGGACAGGAGACACCGTCGTACTTAGAAAATGTAGGGACCTTGAATTTCTGCGGGGTGACCACCCCTGAGACCAGTCCTAGCTCTTCAAAATCCAGCCCGGGTACCCTCTGAATCTCCATAGCATTGAGACGATCCTCCAACTATTTGTATTTATCATCAGCAGGAGGATATTGTTCCTCAAAGTAGTCAACCTCTTCCTCATCAGTCCCTGGATTGTTGTTTTCTTATGTTGGCTTCTCTTCTTGATTGTCCCCCTCATTTGACGGGGTTGCGAAATCTAGAGCTCTCTTAGCCGATCCTATGAACCTTCTTCCCAAGTTCAATACACCAGCTGGTTTCTTTTCCTTCTTTGTCTTCTCTTTGATAATAAGAGCTTTCAGATCTTCCTTCCCCTTATCCAGAGCCAGGAACATTTGTTGGAACTGAGAATTTTGAGCTTGAAGATCCTTTATTGTTTGTTCAAGAGCCATTTCTTTTGCTGAAATAAACAACGGAAAGAATAAGAAACATGTCTCGAAATACCTGCTTATGTAATGATATGCATGTTAATGTTTATGCAATGTTTTTAAGGACTTCGGGAAATTTAAATTTGCGAGCCAAAATGAAACAAATATTTTATTAATAAGATTCAAATTACAATTGCCTTTTAGGCTTACAATTAAAAGTTAAAAACTCTTAAAATCTAAGAATCAAATCTCCCATGGGCGCTTCCTCTTCGTGTCGAGGTAGACATTAAGACTCTCCTCTTTGTGAAGTTGCTTCATGAGCTCCAACACTTTCTTCTCACTGGTGTAGAATTAACTTCTAAAGGTATCTAGTTCTTCCTTTAGCTGAATCCAAGACCTCTGTGGCTCTTCAAGATCAGTGGGCATGTCAGGATGGAGAACTGCATAAGGAATATCTTCTTTGGTGACAGGTTCCACAATCACTGGTAAGATGGTTGTATATGGAATCATAAGGTTTTTGGCGCGCGCTCGTACCTATCTAAGATAAGGCTTCATATGGATGGAATTCTTGTGCCCCAAAGCCTTGTTATCCACCTTATTTACTAAGCCCCAAGCTCGTACGAACTTTTGACGATACCCTTGAATATCATCCTCGTAGTTGAACATAATGCCTTGGATAAGCATATCATGGGGACCATCTCTCCGAGCATAACCGGACTATCATAGAGCCAAGGAAGGATTATAAGTGATACGTCCCCGAATACCGAGGAGTGGGACATTAGGAAATTCCCCACATCGATCAATGGTAGAAATATCTCCCATGGGCCGAGAGTACCAAAGAATATCCGAGTGAGAAAGTGACATTATCCTTTGCGACCAACCCAAACCTTGTTCATTCTTCAATACTGATTAAGGAAGGTGTGAAATAAACCACCTAGACAACAATGGTATGCAACGCATAAGAACCCCTCTTCTCTTCATGGTACGGGTGTGAAGAGAATGCAAGATATCTCCAAGCAAAGTAGGCACAGGGTTACATGAGAGAAAAACATTGACAGAATTCACATCTATGAGCAAGTCCGGATTAGGGAGCAGTACTAACCCATAGATTAGAAGAGCCAGGACTTCTTCGAGATCTTGGAAAGCCAAATCATCCCAAAACAATTAAGCCTTTTATAATAGGAACTTGACTAGGAAACCCTTAACTCTACTTCTTGTTTCCCAGTTGGATATAATGCCAGAGCATTTCAGATGTAAAGCTTCTGCAATGACCTCTGGCTTTGGAGCCTCCTCTAAACCGGTGAAAGGCATTTGATCCAGAATGGGCACCCCCAGTAATTGAGAGAACTCTTCCATGGTGGGTACCAATTGATAATCGAGGAGTGTGAAGCAATGGTGTTTGGGGTCGAATAACTAAAAGACTACCCCCATCATCTTCTCATCAAAGCTTGAGGTAACTAGATTAAGAAGTCGACCATATTTCTTGGTGAATGAGGAAGTCTCAGGAACCCTTGATACTAGCTCTTTGAGTTGGAGAGGTATTCTCACAAAGCTGATTCGGATGATATTTCTACGAATGGAAGCCATGATCTGTAAAACAAAACAAAGATAAATTCCCCTAATCCTTGAAATGGTTAATGAAACTAATATGGATGTTATGATGTATGATGTTATGTTTGAACAATTTATCACACACAAGCATATACACAAGACCTTAGGTTTAGGCTTGCATGAGGTTTATAGACAAATACCCTCTTGAAGTATAGTTGGTTCAACCTGTCTTAGAAAAGTAACCGGGTTCTAAGGAGTCTCAATATCACTGATCTTTCTTTATCAGGCATTGTTTCAGCTCAGGCGATCTTTTCTCGCGGCCGAAATATCCTGAAAGTTCGATCTAAATGAGTGTAGCATCGAGTATCAACCAATCCTCGGCTTTATACTGAGGCCGGCTATCTCACTACTTTCTAATGGCCAAGTTTGTTCAACTAAGGTTCTAAGGTCCGTTAGTGCTTTATGACACCACACAGCGGCCCCATATTCTCCTCGATTTAACACAAGGGATACCGATACCAACAAATGTGTCACACCAACACAACTATCATTTCAACCATATCGGTTTATACCATACAGTCTCTGCAATCTATTGCTGCTTACCTAAAAATGTGCCCCATATCTGGGTATAGGATCTTTACAAGTAAACCCAAGCAAGCCCTTTAAGGATAAAGCAATCAAAGCATACAAGGAAAGAAAATTAAATATGACCTAAGCTCTAAGGTAACCCCACTTTTTATTATTTTCCCCAGCAGAGTCGCCAGTTCTGTGATACGGTGGCAGAACCGACTGTTATACTGGTTTTGCATTTGTATTCGCAAATGTTATGGTAAGTAAGAGTCGCCACCGACTTTTCTTTTATCCAACAAAAGAAAGGGTGAAAAGAACATAAAAAGACCTTTCGAGATTATTTCTGAGTAAGGGGGTAAATTATGGAAAGGGAAGGTGTTAGCACCCTTTCCATCTGTAGTTATATACGGGCTCTTAGATGCTTAGCTCATTTGAAAAAAAATATCTTGTGCTTTTTGTGTGTTTTGAAAAGTATTTTTGAAAGTACCTTAGTGCGGCGATTCGCTTTTTGATAACTCTTGTATCAGTCTTCAAGAGTGTTGATAAAGCGTTTTTGTAAATGTTTTTGAAATGTTTTTGTGTAGGTGTAAAAAGTTTGTTTTTGAGCATAGCATCTAGGAATTATCTACTTTACTCGAAAGGGTGGTTCTTTTCCTCTTTTCCTTTAGATAGTGCTATCCTACTATTAGTGAGTAGGTAGCCTTAGTCGTTGGATGTTTGAGGGACATTCGAAGGGACGTTTTATAGTCACAAAGGCAATTGGGCAAGAAACCTTAGTAACTACCCTAGGGTTTTAAGATCATTGTTTACCGAGGCAACGTCGAGAGGGTCATCGAGAGACTTGTGATCTTTTTAAACTGGAGGGTAGTCACTAAAATATCTCATGTTTGGAGAGTTGTGACTATTTTTCCGAAGGAAACCAAAGTGGGAGTACCCTAGAGGTATATAGGTGCAAGTGTGCTTGTTTCAATTATTTGTCTTTGAATTTAAGTTTGCTAACGTTTGATTTTATGTTCTTATCATGCAATCCTATTAATATACACCTAACAGTTAATATCTGTACAGGAATTTAAAGTGCGGAAATTAAAGCTACGCTATTACATGGCTTCGGGGAGGGGAATTAATAACATAGTCCAAAATAGGGAAAAGTAAAGCAGTAAAAATGTAAAATTCCTAGTTATTGTCTATTACATCCCAGTAGGCAGTTACAATAATATGAAAAAGTGCGAAAGTAAATAAATACGCGCATAATGGAAATAACATCTAAAACCCTAAAAGTTATTAAGTTGAAAGAAAATCTTTTTGTTGTTTTTTCTTTGTTTTATGGGAAAAATGTTAAATTACATTAAATCTAATTAATTGAAAATGAGAAAGAAAATAAAATTATTAACTAAAATTAAATATAAAATAAATCTAGCATTTTGGCATTTTTTTTATTTATGGAAAGAATTGAAACTAATTAGTCCTAATTTTAATTGATTTTAAAATAAGAAAATTCAAAATAAGAATTAAGTTTAATTAAGAAAATCCTAAAATCTACTTTTGTTATTTTTATGTTTGATTTACTGATTAAATAAATAAATAAAAAGATCAAAACAGTAAATGAAATAAATAAATAAAAATGGGCCCGGGACGCAAGAAGAGTTAAGGGGGTGTGAATTGGGTTTTGTTAGGCCCAAATCAAGAGATGGCCCATGCTGGCGTTGGATCTGGTGTTGAGATCCTCAAGAGGGCCTATGGCGAGGCTATGTGCTTAGGGCGTTGGATCTAGATCAGATGTGCATATGATGGCCTGGACTTGATGGTGTATAGTGAGTGTGTGTAGCCAGGAGGCATTGAATCTGCATAAAATGTTATAAAAAACAAAATTGCAAGGCCTGGGTATCGAACCCAGGTCCTTTCGACTGCACACATCCTTCTCCATCATTTGAGCTGAATTTAAGATTCGAAGGAACCCATTTCTCATGTCTCGGTAAAGGTATCCTGTTACTTTGGACTTTACATGTAACACACTAACCATCATAAATGTTATGCAGCATGAATATACAATAAAGATTAAATTACATATGAAATGAAATGAAGATCAAAGGTTTGTTACCACTGGGGTGCTTCGATTCTGACAACCTTGTTGGAACTTTGGAAGTTTTGTGGAGCTCTTGTGGGGCAACGTGTGTGTGTGGCAAAAATGCCTTCGTTTGCCAATGTGTCTGCAGCTTCAATTGGTATTCTGTGTGATGCAGTCTGTCTCCTCCTACTGGAAGCGTGTTTACGTCTCTGCAATAATATTTTTGTGGCAAAATGTTTTTGTTCCCTTTTTTGTCCTCTTGGCAATGTGCCCTTAGCCTTGTATTTATAGGGGTGTGAGGGGAGTGGAAATGGCAAGAGACAACCATTAACTAGACTTTGAAGGCAAAATCAGACAAATTAAAGGATTGTCATTTTTGATGGATTCCTTTCTTTTTGGGTTTTGGGATGAACCTGGACATGTTTCACTCCCTGACTCCTTTGAATGCTTCCACGCTTTATTCTTCGATTGGCTCTGAATTTCTCCTTTCGATGGCTCTGGGTTTCATCATTGTGGCTTCTTTGATTGAGCCATTATCTATCTCTGAAACCTTTCTACTAGCCCAATCGAAAACTCCCTTCTGGTCAGTCGAAGCTTCTTTTGTTACCTCCTTCGAATGTAATTATGCAGGAGGCTTGGGCTTGGCAGCATGTAGGATTTTGGCCAGCAAGCATCTTGGGCCAAGACTCATCATGAAACAAACTAGTTTTCAATAATCATGTGTCTCCTTCGAATGGACCACATGTATGTCCTTTGAAGGCACCATTTGTGTGTCGAAGTGTGGAAAACTGTATGTTGAAGGATTTAGAGGTGGAGTCTAAGCAGGCCTGAAGATAAACATTGCCCAGTCGAAGCTTGCATGTAGATAGCCATTTCTTTATGAATCGAAGGTAAGTTGAAGGGGCCTTTGCCTTGTGCGTTGAAGGCACGCACAAAGGAAGTCATTTCCTTGTGGGTCAAAGCACACATGAAAGAAGCTCTTGCCTTGTTAATCAAAGGCAAACATGAAGAGGAGGTATTTGTCTAGTGAATCGAAGGAAGGTTGAAGGGGAATTTGCCTTGTGGATTAAAGGCATGCATGAATAGGCCTTTGCCTTTTGGATCAAAGGCAAGCATGTAGGAATTATTTGTCTAGTGAATTGAAGGCAGGCAACAAAGGCAAGCATGAAGAAGCCTTTTCCTAAATGAAGCTTGCATGCAGGAGGCCACTGCTTTGTGAATCAAAACAAACATGCAGGAGGCCACTGCTGGTGAATTGAAGCAAACTTGTAGGGGGTTTTTGCCTTGTGAATTGAAGGCAAGTTGAAGGAGCCTTTTTCTCAGTCGAAGCTTTGTGAATTGAACTTGATCGAAGGAAGTCAAATGCTCAATCGAAGCTTGTGAACTAAGCTTGCATCGAAGGAGGCCAAATTCTCAATCGAAGACTTTGAAACAAAAGCTCGCTCGAAGGATTTCAGATGCCCAATCGAAGACTTGTGAATCAAAGCTAACTTGCTCCTATTTGATTTGATGCCCGAAATCCAAAAACCCAATTGTACTTGTGCAAACCTGCCTTTTTGAAAATTCTTGTGAGAAATGTTTTGAGAAAAGGGAGGGAAAATTTTTGGAGTACAACAGATCAGAACCAAGATCTTGATGCCAAATGTTGGAACATGCAATCACACAATTGATAAACTATGGGTATGTGAAGAAAGAGGTAGTAAGAGATAAGAGAATGAGAGAGAGATATACATAATTAAAGGTGAGACTGATAATTTTCATTACTAATGATAAGGATTCCTCCCAGGCATTTATACAAGAATTGAAAAATGATTAGGACACAAAGCACACAATCCAAAGCCAAGGAAAAACAAAAACCTGTGGTTGTAATCTAATCGGTTAACACAAACCATTAATCGGTTATAGTAGACAAAAATAGAAAATTAACTATCAGGTGTAGCCGGTTAATGTGAATGCAAAACTGGTTACGCCAACTCCAAAAGTGATTTTTCTCCTTCTATAAGTGCTTTTCATCAAGCTTTAACATATTACACCCCTGTGTTAACCAATTACAACACTTAAATTACTTGGATTTCTCTTAACATTCTCTAGTGGCACCCAAATTTAATGATATCTCGACCGAAGGTCTAACTTGGAAAAGACCTTTGCTCCATGGAGTTAATCATAGAGTTCGTCAATATAGAAAATGAGAAAATATTTCTTCATTGTTATGTTTTTAAGGGCACGATAATCAATATAAAAGCACCATGATCCATCCTTTTTCCAAACTAGCAAAATCAGTTATGAAAAAGGACTATTACTAAGTTGTATAATACCCTAAACAAGCACTTATTTGATCTTATTAGTCATAATATCTTCATGGAATTGGGGTAATGGCAGGGAAGAATGTTGACGGGTTTGGATTGGGAATATATATATATATATATATATATATATATATATATATATATATATATATATATATATATATATATATATATATATATATATATATATATATATATGATAGTCATGTTGACGGTTGACTGTTGAGAGGTAAACCCTGTAGGGTGGAGAAGACATAGGCAAATTTAGTAAGGATATGGGCAATATCTGGATGTTGGAGAGATAAAGAGTGAAGGGAGTCAAGTTGTAATACATATATGATGTGCATCGAGTACATAGCATATGTGAAGACAAAACTATGCTATTGGGGAAAGCTGGACAATGTTGGTTGGTGGGAAGTGTTCCATGTGAGAATTAGGGGCATTCAAATTCAAACTGATCTAAATAAAAATTACTAATCGATCTAAAAAAATTAAAAACTACAAAAAGATAAAATTTATTGGATGCATTTGGATGTCATTTTGTAAAAATCGCTCATTTCAGATCGATTTTTCAAAACTGATCAAACCGAACTGAAGTTATGTGTATATTTTTATACTTATTATTTTTTATTAGTATGATATGTTACGTTAATTTACTATTCAGTAATAATTATTTTTCAATACTATTTATTAGTTTCATTTAATCTATTTATATTATTATTTTATTTATTTCAACCATAATCGATCATTCTTATTTGTATAATATTATCTTTTAATATATTATATGCTATATATATTATATCAAACTTATGATTTATTAGTATTTTTATAATATTAATAAAAATATAATTTGTAATTTGGATATCCAAAATCTAATTCAAATTAAACAACATTAAATTAGATTGGATCGGATCAGATTTTTTTTAACATATCATCGAAAACCGAACAGAACTGCGAGTAAATTGATCTTTTGATCAGATGAGGTTTTGCCTAAAAGCTGATCCAAATCGCACAACAAACACCTCTAGTGAGAGTGATGTGTAGATGGTTGAAGGTAAACTGTAAAGAAGGAATGGAGTAATCAGAAAGAAAGAACCCCTGGGTTTGAAATTGTTGCACCCATAAAACCAAATCATCGCCATGGATTGGTAGAATAAAAAAAGGGGTGTGAAAGACCTTATTAGCTGAATTCATTGGAACACCTGAACAAAATCCACTACATGTGATTGACTCATCATCACCTTCCACGAATGAGAATGGAGTGATTGTCATTGTTAGTAAGCCCAAGAATTATGCTACACTGAGTTGAATAATATAATGTGAGCTTCCAGAATCAATCAAATTTTTACCCTCGAGTTCTCCAACACAATCCTGAATGCATAGTGTGCGCGGCAATAGAGGACCCACCAAAGTTGTCTGAGATAACTAAAAATGTTCAACGGTTGATGGAGAAGAAGAGTCTGGTGGTGAAGCCGTAAAAAGCAATGTCGAGAACAATAGTTGAATGGATTCTTCCCTTAAAGTCTCAAGGATTCCTACGGAGAAGGAAGATATTCCACCATAAGCATAAGAATGGATTTCTTTCTTTCACAACTGTGCTTGTATGAATCTTCTCATCATAGTTGAAACATAACCCTTTGGATATATATTTCTATTGTTCTTCCGGTGTAAGACAGAGAATTAGAACTTCCAAAAGTGGTCCCAATAGAGAGGGTTATAGGTTCAACGGTGGAGTAGGTGTTTTGATCGATCTTGAAAAGGGGCATTTTGTGGGTAAATTTTTTCCTTAAAAAATCTTGGCTAAATCTATGAATTGAGTTAAGGAATACGAATTTAGGATGATGGGTTTGTGGTGAATGTCTTTTTGGAGCCCGAAGAAGAAATTTTTTTGGACTGAGGTGGGGGGAATTCTGATGATTCAGTTAAAGAGAGACTCAAATTGTTGTTGGTATTCACACACATATTAGTTTGTTGAGGTTTGTATTATATGACTTCAAAATTAGAAAATGATGAGGGGCAAAAATAAACCTTAAGGGTGTGGAGGAGTTCCAGCCAAGTGGTGAGCAAATGGTTGAAATGGAGCCACTTGTACCAGCTTAGAGAAAATTCATGGAGAAAGAATGGTATTAAGATGATACGTCGATACAAACGTGTTTCAGCGAGATTGAAATAAATCTCATCTTTGAAGATCCAATCAAGAGTGTATTTTCTGTCAAAGGTAGACAAGGTTATTTTGGGTAATTTAATGATGGATGGTGTGTTGGGGCGAATAGAATGGTGACTTGAGTGGGACCCATACTGGGAGGAAACTTATTCACGAATGAGAAGTGGTAATTGGGAGGTGAGAAAATCTTGGAAATTGGTTTGTTGTTTAGTGATTATTTCGAGGTTGAGTTGCAGTTCTTGGAGTTGGGACATGAGATTATCAAGGAGGGGGAGGGATCGTACGTAATGAAAGCATCAATGGTAGGCCTAGGATAGTAAAATGATACTTTTGAGTAGTACTAACTCCAGAATATAGGGGAAATATGCTCTTTAGTCATTTCTTGTACTATAATTATTACATAAAAAAAGATTATATAGTTTTACACTATCCCAACCTATTGGATCTGACACATGTCTTAAGTTTCTTAAACAACAATAACCTATTTTCTAGAGGCTAAGAGCATCTCCAATGATCACTAGTGCGAAAAGAGGAATTTACGCCCATTTTTTATACATTTTACATCTGTTATTAGAGGGTGTAAATTCAAAAGGTGAGAAATGTCAAACAAATTTACACATGTTTTCAAACGAGTGTAAATAGAGGGTATATTTCATCCTTTTTTAGAAAAAAAACGAATGTAAATTGTTACATATATTCATTTAAATCAAACAAATTTACATCCCATTTGATAAAAATTGGGTGTAAAATGAATAATGCTTACTATGAATGTCAACAAATTTACACCCTATTTTCATTTAGTATGGTGTAAAAATATGGTATATTACACCCTATTTTAGATATCACAGGTGTAAAATATTTGATAATTATATTATATTTATTTCCATTTACACCCTATTTCATTCAACCAAATAATTTTGTATACCACTGGACATTCAGTAAGCAAATATCTTATAACGAGTGTAAAAGAACTCGATATATTTTTTAATTTAATTTTTAAAAATTATTAAACCAAATATTTTTATATAACATTCATTTAGTAAACAAAAAGCACAACTAATACAAACATATTTTAAAAACATAATATATAAGTCTTACATCAAAAATCATATTATCTAATACCAAAAAGTCATATATGAAAATCATATTATCCCGTACTAAGAAGTCGTAATATTTCTCTATATAACATCAACAAAATATTCAATCACAAGTCATAATATTTATTCATGTAAACAACAACAAAATATTCAATCAATTTCTTCATATAACAATTAAAAAATATTAGTGGAACAAAACCTATATTTATATATAATTTCTCTTCCTTCGCATTTGTTTTGGCAATATTTCTTTGTTTTCTTGGTGTGTATGCTATTCAACCATTTGTATTTAATCTTGTAGATTTTTCTCTTTAACCATTTGCAAAATACATTGGTGCGTATGTTTATAAAATAGCCACCAATTCCAATATATAATATTTGGCATATAAAATGGTGTTAATTCGAGGTTAATTTTAACCAAATTTAAGATCAATCAACCATTGTGTGCTTTTTATTAATAATATATATGGTTAAATGCAGACATATATGACTAAATTGGTTATAAGATAGAAGCCTAATTATTTTGACTATCAAAGTTGAATGAGGTTACTAGCTTAGTGGTTGAGATGGTATAAAACATTGGACGACAACTAAGAATAAATTTCAGTGCATAATTAGGCATAAAAGATTACCCCCAAAAAAATAAGGCATACAAAATTGGAGATGATTAGACAACCTGTATAAGTAGAGGAACTAGATCAGGGTAACTCATGCTAAGAGTAATCCTATCGTCCATTCTCATCTTTCCAACATTGAAACCAAAAAGCCTACAAGACAAGAAAAGAATCATAAATTTTAGTTCAATTCAGTCACAACCTTCTAGCTAGTTAATGCTCCATAATTCATAGGATAAAATTATTGTCATGCACAACACACCTTGAATTGTTGATGAAATGTGTCAAATAAGTAATAGTTATATAACTTATCATAACTCTTATAAATTCCCCCACATTCACACTTGTGTCGTTACAGGTAGAAGTTATAGATCAACCACTGAAATGAAAGTCGAGATCCTCAAATTTTTACTACCTTAGCATCACCTTCAATTGCATTGTCTCTTATACCCCACTATCGGTAACTCGAGCTACTTAGCTTTGTCACCTTGTGAACTTTTAATGTGCAAACACTTATCTCACTTAGCATAATTCATATTTTTCTCACCTCTCTTTCACACGTTAGGATCGGTAGTAATCGTATTATTCATGTTCTTTATACTTATAACAGGTTGCAGAGTACGAGGGACAAGTAGAAATAATGCAAACTATGACCAAAGAGGAGTACTTGGCCAACTTTGCAAACTGTCATAGAAGTTGAAAGTTTGAAGAGTGCCTTAAAAATGACAGTAGTTTTCTATATAGAGAATTACAATTGTAGCAACCTTTTTTTTAGGAGTTTCCATTTATAGATACATCCTTCAATAGATTTTCTTCTTTTTATAAATTTCTATTATTTATACAAGTATACGATTAATTAATGAACTATCATGTCCTGGAATTTATACACCCATTCAGCAAGTTATTTAGTCATTTGTAAGTGTGCAATGCAGTCATGTGCTCAGGTATGATGTAATTGGTTTTATGATATTAGCTTGTAATTTTACTGATATTCATGATAACAATGTGCCACTTTCAGGCAAGAAGATGCTCAGGAATTTCTGAGGTTTGTTATGGATCAAATGCATGACAAATTACTAAAGCTTGAAGGACATTCTTCAACACCGCATGACCATGCCAAAATATTTTACAACTGGTTGTTAAGTTTTAAATTTGAGTTTGGATTCAATCTAAAACAATTGTGTTTGGTAACGTGTCCATCAGTATAAATTAGTTGAACATCATCTAAGTTCTATTTTATTTAGTAAAATTATTTTTTACTTTTCATTTTTAAAATTTATATTTATTTTAATTTATTGATATACAAAATATGAGACGAAGCTCGGAAATACTGATGTTGAAGACAAAGCTCTGAACACTTTGGTCTAGTTCTATGATCTCTTATATAGGTGTTTCACTTTCTTAGATTATCAGTTCACACCTACTTTGGAGGAGTATGCTTATCATGTAGTGTTTTTTGTTTCAAATCAGATTCCATTAAGTGGTTTAGAGGAGATCCATGAGATTCATGTTATTGGTGGAGCTATTCATTTGAGGAAAGCAGAGATTAAGGCTAATCTTGTAACTAAGGGTGGTATTTTTGGTTTACCTGCTAAATTCTTGATGGATAAGGCTGCAACTCTTGCTAGTGCGGGAAGTGTGGTTGCTTTTGAAGATATTCTTGTTGTGCTTATCTATGGCCTAGTCTTGTTTCTAACATTGACAACTTTGTGGATTTTAATGCAATTCGAATATTTCTAATTGAAATTCCTATTCCTACTTTACTCGGAGATACTTACCATTATATCCATTATAGGACTTCAAAGAATGGGGAAACCATCATCTCTTGTGCACTTTTATTGTACAAGTGGTTTATTTCGCACTTGCCGCAGTCCAGTTACTTTAAAGATAACAAGAGTTGTTCAAGGTGGCCTCAGAGGATCATGTATATCACCAATGAGGGTGTGAATTATTCTAGAGTTTATGACAATGTGGAGATTATTGATAGTTGTGCTGAATTTCCTAATGTGCCTCTTCTTGATACAAAAGGAGATATCAACTACAATCTGATTCTAACTCATCGCCAACTTGGATATACTATGAGAGATAAGCCAAACAACTTCCTTTTGGAGGGTTTGTTCTTTCATGAAGGGGTTGATAGCAAAGGCATGAAAGAGAAGATAGTTCGTGCTTGGCACAAGATCCACAGGAAAGGAAAGGAAGAGTTAAGGAAGAAGCATTGTGTAGCTTTAGAGTCTTACACTCAGTGGGTGCAAACAAAAGCTGTTGAGATCAAGATGCCTTATTATTTTGAGAAGTCCACTCTTAAAATCATAAGACCACCTTTTATTCCTATTGAAGATACTAAAGGACTTCAAGTTGTTTTAGCTCAGAAGACGCAAGAAAAGATACTTGGGAGAACAAGTTATATGCTTTGACTGCGAAGAATCTAGAGTTGCGTAAGCAATTGAAGGAGAGAGATTACATGCTTCACCGGAAGGATGTTCTACTAGAGTAGCATACAAAAAGAGGAAGAAGGTGCAAGAGGATATATTTTCCTCTAGCAACTTACAATCTCAAAGAAACAAAGAATTTTCTGACATTCTGCCTACTTTTGGTGCTTGGAAGGGTATTTTTGATAAGATCTTGAAAGAGAAAGTCGAAATGAAAGCTTCTCTTGGAGATCAAATCAGGAAGCTCAAGAGGGAGATGTAGCATGTAGTTAGTTCTTCTTCAGTTGGATTCACCTCAGATCCTAGGCTTTGTTTTTTATCTTTTGCTTAGGATTGACTTGAAACTATGTAGTCGAGTTGTAATTCTTCCAATTTATTAATGAAATGAGAATTTAGTTGCCTTTTTCTTTAACAATTCACTTATGATGTTTGAAAGTCGTTTATAATTTCTTAGTTCCTTGAAAACTTATAAAGAAACACATTTAAACAACTATTGCATCTCATGTATCACACATCATTGGTCTTGCTCTCCGCAAGTTTTTCAGAATCTTATTCCTATTCCTTTGTCTTCATAGAAGACAAGTTGATTCATCAGTTTAATACTCGACCAATTCAAGAAAGAAGATGGATACTTTTGAGAAAGAAAAAAGAGATCTTCACGAAGAGGAGAATGTTTTGAAGACTTGCATGAAAAGGATGACCACCTTCTTGGAATCCTTGGTTGCAACGTATAATCATCCTCAGCCTCCACCTCCTCCTCAACCTCAAGTCACCGCTATCTATGAAATTGTAACTGCTCATGTGTTTGTTGCACCTTGGGGCATTCCTCTCAATTTTATGCATGAGAATTTCATTTTTGCTACTGAGGCTCCTCCTGTGAGTCAAGTTTCTCATGTTCAGCCTATAATGGTGATTGTTGTACCCCAATTTTCCCCCCTAAGATCCCTTCATCATACCATGTTGATCCAATCACAACAAGATCACATTAGGACTTTTGGTTCTTCTCCCTATCATTTAGCTTTGCTCTTTTTGAGGAGTTACCAAGCACCTTGACTTGTTTTCTTTTGTGATCATGAATATTTTGCTTTGATTTTTCTTTTATTAATAAAATTCAATGTTGGTTTGCCTTGCTTGTTAATAATGTAGGTAAAGGCAATGAGGTTTAGCAAGTTGCTTCATGGGTTCATGAGTTTATTTCCATGCCCTAGTCAACATAGCTTGAGGAGTTCAAACTTCACTATTGGAGTGGTTTTGGAATAAATGGTATGACAAGGCTTACTTTGGTTCAAGATATTTCAAAGTTATCAAAATTGATTCAAAAGTAACAAGGGGTTGAGTGAAGAAGTTGTCATGATTGGACAAGGTCTTGTTCCTATTGGTCACAAGAGCACATTTCTCTCAAATTTCAAGATATGGAAGTGGTTTTTGTGGCTATGAGTCCTCATTATCATCCTCAATAACTTCTATTCACAAAGAAATAATATTGGCACAATAAGTTTGTTCAAACTTGTCAAAGTTCCTCAAAGCTTTCTCTTGATCTAGAGGCTAGGGTTTTGAACTTCAAAGGAGCATATCTTGCTCACCTTTTGGTATTTTTGAGTTATTCCAAAGACATCTTTCTCTTTAAAGAGTTACCAATAAAATAACTTCAAAATTTCCAAGGAGTTTTCATGTGGAAGGAACTTAGTGAAGAAGAAAGATTACAGGTCATCCAGATGAATCCGCAATTTTCCATATGTGACTTCAAATGGTCATAACTTGGTCAATTTTTATCACCTTGAGTCCATTATTTTTCCATGATGATTTTGAAAATGTGTAATTTTTGCCTTATTTTATGTGCAAAGTGAGAAAATGGATGGAAGTTGCCTTAAGAATGCAAAAGATTATAGGTTATTTCATGATTTTTGGCCAACTTCAACAAGTCATAACTTGCTCAATTTTTGGAGATTTTGGGTGGTTCAAATTTCAAAATGTCATTCAAGAGGTCTACTTCATTCCATCTTTTTTGGTAAAGAGAAAATTCTAAGTGGAAATCCATGTTTAGATACAAAAGATTTTAGGTCATTTTTGAAGAAGAATTTGAAATATTTCCAAGTATGGAAAGTCAACTATTTTTCTTCAACTTTGACTCCATGTAACTTTCAGCTCAATCATCCATTTGATTCCATTCTTGTTCCATTGCAAAGCTTGTAACCTCATCTTTCCAAAGCATCAAGAATTATGCCCTAAGACCCCTTGAGTTGGAAATGCCATGGATTTGAATTTGGTAACTTGAAACTGAATTTTTCACAAAGTTAGAATTTTGAAATCTTTGTTTTGGCTTCTAATCACAAGTTTTCCACGCGTTTTTGTTTCTAATCATGATTAGAAACTTCCCAAAAGTGTTTAGCATCATGAAACGCACGATTTAGCTGAGTTTTGATCAAAATTGAGTCACACTTTCTTCATGATGCAGACCCACACGAATTCCCTCCAAAACGCATCATTCACTCTTCCTTTTGATCCCATTTGCTTCTCCTATAAATACATGAACTATCCCATTCGTTTCCCAAAGCTTAGAGAGCCAAGAACACCCTACCAAAACCTCACACGAACTCACTTTTTTTTAATTCAGTTTTTGAAATTTAAGCTTCCTTTTCCAAAATTCTTTGCGCATTCATCATCCTTGAACTTCATACAAACTCTCCAGCACTTAAACCAATCAAAATGACCCATGATTCAAGCTACATAAGTCATATTTCAGAGCTTCTTACTTGAACTTCGAAAAGGTAGAATTCTCCACCATTTGGATCCAAATCAAGCACTAATTTATTCTACTCCTTTGTCTGATTCTAATGATGCTTACAATTTTTAAATCCATTGACAATTGAGGGAGAAATCTCAAATTGAAGATGCTCGCTATTTTCTGAGTTTTTGATTCATATCTCTCTCCATACCTCATATAAATTTGACGCGATGGTTGTGTTAGAATCGTCTTGAAGAGACAAGTTCAATGATGCTAGCCTGGGATCCTAATTTTTCCATTTGAAAGATCTCACAAAATCTCCATTGCAGGGTGTCTGGAGGTTGAAGATGATGACGTGTCTCGTCCCAGCCAATGATAGTGTGTCAAGCGTTTTAATTTCATTGGTTGCCCTTTTTCTGATCACATGTGTGTTTCACTAAGGTCCATATCAAGCACAGCGCGTCTGGTCCATTGGATTAGCTTACTAACGCGTTTTGACTATGATCTGATGGTCCACATCTTTTCAGTTTTATTTTATTTTCTGATTTTATATTTTATTTGATTAAATTTACAAAAATTCATAACTCTTTTATTTTTTATCCAAAAATTATGAAAAAATTCACAAAAATACTTTGAATTATTTCTGATCTCATGAATATTTTTTCACATTATTATTTTAATAGTTAGTATTTTTTATATTTTTTGTATTATTTGCTTTCTTTTAATTACTTAAAAAATACTTTCTGACATTTTTTTAATTCTGAAAAAGTTCATAAATATTATTTTGCATATTTTTGACTTTTTGAAAATTTTATGGAATTTTATGTTGAGGTTTACTATTTTTTATCTATTTTATGTTTATTTTAGCAATTTTAAATAGTTTAAAAATAGTTTCTGACTTTTAAAAAATTACCAAAATTTTTATAAAAATATTTGGATTCATTTCTGATTTTCGTATGGCCTTATTTTTAATTTCTTGATTAATTTGAACATAATTGATATTTTCCTCATTATTTTCTATTTTTAAACATTTTTTTAACCCTTTTAATGTATATATTAAATATATATTATTTTGTGATTATTTTCTGGCTGTCTTGAGTTGATTTTTTGATCATGACTTTATTAACATCATTGGATCTTGGGTGTTGAGTTCAATTCCACCAAAATAGATGAATGATTTTAATAATAGTTTGATTAAATTTTTAATTCAAAAGTGGTTTATTCATCTTTTTGCCCTAATTCTCTTCATCTCATCCCCTTCTTATTGCACTAAATATTGTTGGAGCATGATCTCTATATCATGTCTCAAAACAAATGGTGCATAGATTGCTATTGACCAGCCTCAAAATAGGTGTGACTTCTATATAAGTCCACTTACGATTGCTTAACATAGCGCTAAATTTTGTCCTGATTCGAATAAATGATCATTCGTGGCCCAAACTTATGATTGCAAGTTCAAGTATGTTAATTTGATCTCTTTGATCCAATAACCTTGAGATTCATTGTGTGGAGGATTTGGTTCTACCAATCCTCTAATGGATCTACAACACCTTTGATCAACGCGGATCATTTAAACATCGTTGATCATTAAATGGCACTTGTGAGAATTCCAAATGGATGATATACTTGACAAAAAGCAAATGCAACTTGTTGTGTGGAGGGTTTGGTTCTACCAATCCTCTAATGAGTTCCAAATGTAAGTTTCAAGATGGTCATCCAACTAACCACTAATTATTGACTTGTTTTATCTTATGCTTTTATTCTTTTTTATGCTTTATGTACTATTTATTTTTCAGCATTTACATTTCATGCCATTTTCATCTTTGCTCATTTGAGCATTTATTTTCTTGTCATTTTTACTTTGCTAACTTGAGCTTTTCTTTTCTTTTCTTAAGATACTTAATAATCAACATAAACCCTAAAAAACTCTTAATGGTACTTGGACTATTTGGTTACTATCCTTGGCATTATGGAGCATGAGACTATTTCTTGGACTTAGGATTATAAACCTTGGCCTATCTTGGAGACCTTGTGATCTTATCTTATTTTTTTGTTTGGAGTTCTTGAGGTTTACCTCAAGACATTGGGTTGCTTGTTTGCTTTTGTGTGCAGGTTTTTGTGATTACATCCTCTGTTTGTAATCTGGAATTCACCCGTATACAGCCGTTACTCTGCCCAATTTTTGTGAAGACCTAATACACTTGAAGTTTGGTTCTCTTAAGAGGTCTAGCATATTTTCTTGCTTGGTTTCAATCCAAAGAATGAGAATTATATCTTGACTCATAATGTCAAGTTTTGGCTTCTTGTTGGTTAGATGATTCTTCTCCTTAGCTTTTACCTTATACTTTAGGATAGTCTCTTCTTCTCCTCCCATCTTCTTTAATTTCAAAAATCTTCTCCCTCCTTTTGAAAATTCTTCTTGTTTCTAAACTTGAAATACTTTCATAATAAACTTGGACTTATGTCCATGCATTTTCAAAATATTTTCATAAATAAACTTCAATCAACTTAATAATACCTCAACGTTTTTTTGAGAAGACTAAAAGTCAATCTATCTCATTTCAAACCATTTTGCCACTTTGGCTTTTTTATCTTTAAACTTTTCTCAAAAGATTAGACTCTTGTCAATCCTTGTAGTGATACAAACAACTATACTTCTACAATATATAGTGAAGTGAGATATTTTCTACTTGGGTGTTGAGTGAGGCATTATTGATTTTAAAATCCAAGCCATATCCTCCACTTTGAGATGATGCAAATTCTCCTTTCTCATGATTGTGGATAGTAAGTATGTTTTTCACACGGACAATGACGGTGATATCTTATCTCTTAAAATCAACCAACACACTTGTGTTTCAAATTTTTTAAAAGAGGAACTATGTGTACCCTGATCCCCTATTGCACGAAAGGTGGTACATAGGCACTAAAGGTTCGCAACCGCGGCGGGTGCAAAAATCATAAAAATATTTCTTTTCTCACCTCCACCATCCAAAATATACAGATTTTACAAAGAGGTTCATGCGGAGTACCGTAGATGTTTAGGGTGCTAATACCTTCCCTTTGCATAACCAACCCCCTTACCTTGAATATTTCCCCCTCTTTTTGGGTTACTCGCTCTTTTCTCATTCCTTTGGAAACAATAAAGCACGATGGCGATTTTTTATTTTTGATTTGTATAAAGTCTAGTCAATCCAATGGCTTAGTCTTGAACATTTCTACCGCTACAGTGACTGCTTCTACGATTGTGCATGTTGTGCCACAAGAAGAGAATCTTATTTTCCATGCTGCTCCTAGTGAGAATATGGATATGTATGAAAGGATTGATGAGTTTCAAAATCAATTTCAAGATCAATTTCAAGAATTGCCAAAGGAATTGAAGGCTATGAAGGGCAAAGATTTATTTTAGAAGAATGCTTACGATATGTGCTTGGTGCCTAATGTTAAGGTTCCTGTCAAGTTCAAAGTTCCAGATTTTGAAAAGTATAAGGGAAACTCTTCCCTCAAATTCATTTGACCATGTATTGCAGAAATATGGCTACTCATACAGACGATGATAAGCTGTCGATTCATTACTTTCAAGATAGTTTAACTGTGTTGCATTGAAGTGGTATATATGGCTTGGTATCGCTCATATCAATTGTTTTAATGATATTGTTGAAGCCTTTATTCGTCAGTACAAGTACAATTTGGGTATGGGGTCTGACCGCGATCAACTTCGGGCCATGTCACAAAAAATAAGGAATCATTCAAGGAGTATGCCCAGAGGTGGCGCGAAGTTGTTGCACATATCAATCCTCCAATGGAGGAAAAAGAGATGAAAAAGATGTTTTTGAAGACTTTTAGTTCCTTTTATTAATCAAGGATGGTTTCCATGCTCCTAACAACTTTACCGAGATGGTTGGCATGAGAGTCCATTTAGAAGAAGGTGTCCTAGAAGGACGGTTGTTTGAAGATGGAAGTTCGTCCAGTGGTGCGAAGAAGTATGGTAATATTTTTCAGAAGCAGAATGAAGGTGATTCTAATGCCATTTATCAGGAAAGGCACATAAGATCCAGAGGTGGAAATAATCATCAACATTATCAACAAACCTAGATTGCTGCTATAACTCAGGTGGTCAACTCAACATCTACTACTCAAGCTTATCAACCATAGTTTCCACAACAACATAATCAACAAGATTGTATGCTGAGAAAAAGTCAGTTCAATCCTATCTCGATGACCTATACAAAGTTGTATCCAACTTTGATTCAAAGGAAGTTGATTCAGACTAGATATCCACCAGTTGTTCTTGAAACACTCTTGTGGTGGTGTAAACCAGAAGTCCATTGTGCCTATCACCAGGGTGCACCAAGCCATGATCTAGAAAATTGTTTTGCTTTGAAGGATGAAGTTCAAAAGCTTATCAAGAGTGGTATTATGTCATTCTGAGATATTGGTCTGAATGTTCAAGCTAATTCTTTACCCAAGGATGGTGAATCCTCTGCCAATATGGTAGTAGGATGTCCAGGTGAGTATGTGATTCATGTTGTACACTTTGTAAGGACTCCATTAGAAGATGTGCATGCCAAGTTGTGCCGAGTTGGTTTATTTGTTGATCATTCAGACTGTCAGTTTTGTAAGAAAAATCCCGAGGGTTGTGCCTTGGTCAGGAATGACATTCATGGTTTGATGGATCGTGTTATTCTAAAAATCAGTAGGAAACATTAGGAAGATGAAGTTATTGTTGTTGTTTCTCATTTTGACATTCCAGAACCTTTGGAGGTTACCTATCAAAGTCAAGAGAGTGTTGTGAGTCCTTTGGTGATCTGTCTTCCAGGGCCGATTCCATATAAGTTTGATAAAGTGATTCCATGGAAGTATAATGCTACTATAAGTGAGGATGGTAAAGAAGTGATGATTGAGTTGGTACCTTCTGTTGTGAACATAACTGATGGCAGTAGGTTAATAAGAAGTGGTCGCGTGTTTGCTCCTGCTTCTCTTTGAAAGGATGATGTTATGCCTTCAAGTAAGACTGTGCAAAGGAAAGATCATGTGATAGTAAGTCCAGGACCTGTTATTGAGGGCCAACCTGATGAACCAATACCATGAATCTTGCAAGCCTTATTATCACCAAGGCGAACAACTCCATTTTTCACTAGCTTCAAAGTCTAAAAGTATTATATTATTAGACACACGTGATAAGAGCAACTTGAGTCAATAACCCAACTATCTTCAGTTTCAAAACACGATACCACTAGTGCATCAACATCATCATAACCATCCTTATCAAAGACAACCGCAACTTTAACATAATCATCATTGACCTTTCTCTCAGGATAATCCTTCTTGAAGTGACCTGTTTTTTACAATTAAAACATTTTACCTTTGAATTGTCAAACTTCTTTGATTTGCTCATCCCTCTATGCTCAGTTCCTCCTCTTGAGACACTCAAGCCTTCACCACTATCTTCAATCTTCTAATCTTTTGCTTTTTAAAATTCTTTGGACTTTACTGTCATCTGGACTTCATCCAAAGTGACAATACCTTACTTACCATAAAGAATAGCATCCTTAAAATTCTCAAAGGATATGGATAATGAACTCAAAAAGAGTAAATCCTTGACCTCATCATCAATATTCACTTCAATATTCTTATGATCATCAATGATCTTGTGAAATTCTGTAAGATGATCCATTATAGATTTGTTCTCCACTATTCAGAATAAATAGGGTTATCATTTCAGACACAGCCTGTGAGCCAAAGAATTTATCATATACAATGATTCAAGTTTTTCCCATATCACAACCATATTTTGCTCCCTGGCGACTTCTCTTAGAACTTTATCTCTGAGGCACAAGATAATGACACTCCTGGCCTTATTCACCATCATGGTCTTCTGTGCTTGTGTAAGGGTTGCAAGCATCAATACTTCTCCCTTCAAAGCATCAATACACTTCTCTTAAATTAAAATTGTCTGCATCTTTATTTTCCACAACTCAAAGTCATTGTTTCTAGAAAATTTCTCAATCACCCATCTATCCATGGTGATATCTTTTAAACAATACCCCTTTGCCCCACGGTGGGTGCCCGTTGTTGTGCTAATCACAAGGTTCAATTTCACATTACTTTGGCCTTATTCACCATCATGGTCTTCTGTGCTTGTGTAAGGGTTACAAGCATCAATACTTCTCCCTTCAAAGCATCAATACACTTCTCTTAAATTAAAATTGTCTGGATCTTTATTTTCCACAACTCAAAGTCATTGTTTCTAGAAAATTTCTCAATCACCCATCTATCCATGGTGATATCTTGTAAACAATACCCCTTTTCCCCACGGTGGGTGCCCGTTGTTGTGCTAATCACAAGGTTCAATTTCACATTACTTTGATATGTGAGGCAAATAACAATAACAACCAAAATAAATGGTCTTCAACAATAATAATTGATAAACATAAGATATAATAGAATAAGGCGAGAAAAGATGAAAGTTTTGTTTATCCAGTTCGATCAAAAGATATACTTTGGGGGAGAGAGCAACACTCCAGTTCACTATTGTGAGAGTTGTTACAAGAGATTACAGTTGAGTTACAATAAAATAGACATCGCCTTCAGAGTTCCTAAGAACAACCCTAAAGGTGCTCAAGAACAAATCCCTATTTTCTTCCTAAGTGTTTCTCAATCTCCTCAACTCTCAATAATGTAAGTGCGGAAACCCGAGGTGTAAACTAGTGTTTTTCAATTCCTTTAGCTAACTCCAAAAGTTTCCCAAAACCTTTTCCTTTCTAAGTTTTTCCTTAAGATGACCCTAAACCCTTTGAATTCACCTTTTTTTCCCTTCTATAAACCCTAAGATTGTTACACTGTAAAACACTGAATAGATACATATTTATAATAGTAAAAAAAATCCAACAAACAAAGCCCAAAAATACATTTCATTAATTATTATAATAAAATATTATAAATATCTTATAATATATCTTATATTAATTTAGATTATTTTTAAATTAATATATATTCAATATTCTAACATTAAATAAATGGATCCACAAATTAAATCGGTCAAAGCCAAAATCTACGGACCTCCCTAATCGGACATGTTTGTTGCTTTTCAGTTTTTTAATTTTTTGACAATCTCAAAATATATTTTCTTTTTCTTCATCAACAAAAATTTTAAAACATTCTTCAACATACATATATACGGTCCGACCTTAGTCAAATCTTGATCTAACTTTGAAACCTTAAACCCATAAATATTTTGATTCAACTACTGGTCCGATTATGAGTACCTTGTTAAGAATTGTTACAATGTAACAACCTGATATGAATTCGACATTTACATACATACCAGCTAGCACTATCGTTTAGTAATCCAAACAATTGTGTTAGTTCAGTAATTTAACCCATTACTCTAACAAGCCTTCTGAAATCAATTGAGTTTAAGAAATCAAACCAAAGTTTTACAAAACCATAATAATGCATTCAGGGGCCAACGATTCAGGAAAATGTGATACTTTTAAAATAGGAATATCTGTTTGATAACTTATGTAAAAAGGGATTATATTTTCACCAAATCAAACCTATTTTAATTATCTTAATTTTGGAAGATCAAATAAAATGTATCTTTCCACCAAAACGTTAATAAATCCAAATAAAATGTTATTCCAATAAAACCAAATTAAACGTGAATAAAACATGTTTTGCTGAAAAGTATATTTTCCTTTTAATTATCTGATCATCAAATAAAACCTATGTCACGTTTTACACCTAAACAAATTAATCTTTTCAAAAAAGAAAGGTCAAAAGAGATCTCAATTTTGGAACTCTAATATAAAAAAATTTCAAATTTGAATTCAATCAGATATAAGTAGTTATGATATTACTTGTTAACTTTATTTATAATTTTATGATTTCTATATGTTATACCTCAAATTTGTCCTACCCTTTTATATTATATTTAGATTTTCTTTTAAAATTGCATTATATAGTTTTCACTTCTACGAGAGTGTTTTAAAATCAAAGAATGTTTGTTTTGATCTAAAATGGAACATCAATATCTGATGGCCCATTAAATTTTAAAATAAGAAGTTCATTTCAAGATTAGTATGTGAGGTGTTGTTTTAATCAAGGCGTATAGAATCAATTAATTTTGATTGAGGCCCAATATTTAAAACATAAGACTCATTTAGTTTTTAAACCATAGGGTGTATGAGAGTAATTTGTTTTATTGGTTATGTGGAAGTCCAATGAATTAAAATTTGCAAGGCCCATTTAAATTTGTGAAGAATGTATGAAACATTTTGCTTTGTTTAGAAGACCATTTCATTTTTGAGAGTCTTGTGTTTGTTTTATTGATTATTGGTTAGAATTGTTATCAAAGTGTTTGGTTTATTAAGTGAAAAAAAATCTATGGGACTGACAAGCCCAAAGCAGTTTGATCCTTTTCAATTTCTTTTGGATTTGTTCTTTTTTAAAAAAAATCTTTTATTAATCATTTTTTTTCATATAAACGATTTTTTTTAATAATTTGCGTTATCAAAAAAATCCCAAACCTGTAACACAGACCCAAATTACAGAAATAAGCAAGCAGTCTAAAAAAAAGCTTGCAAACCCAAAAGGCATTACAGGCCTAAGTCCATACATGTTCTGAAAATATTGTGGCTCAAAAAACAAGTAATGTGCAAATTTGAAGCGCATAATGCTTGCTGTAGAGAATTTCGTAACAAACGCAAAAGCATAATCACACTAAAACATAAACAATTTCAATACGGAATCAAGAACACATTAATACAGCTCGAAACAAGAACGGAAATACATTAAAATGTTCATACAATTTGCAGACCAATTGAATAACTTTCTAAACTAATTCGAACCCTAATTACTACGAACCAAAATTTACAGACAACATTACTAACTTTCCTAATTTCTAATTTTCTAAAAATCTATAAAAAAACCTAATCTTAATCTACAGAAAAGAGGGAGAAATTCAAAGAAAAAAGAAGAAATAGAGTAAAAAATTCTAAAGTAAAAAAAGTGTTGCATAAGGGTTTTGCGAAAGACAAAAGAAGTTATCTCCGTCAGCCGTCGCCGCCTTGCCTCGCTGGAAATCGCCTCGCCGAAATTCCCTTCAACAAAGACCTAGAGTTTCAGCATCTGAAACCCTAGTCTTTTCTTTTCACCCTCGACTCACTGTTATCTGCAAAAAAGAAAACAACAAAAGGGGTTAAACATGAATCAGAGACAAAGTTCAGAATCAGCGAAAGAGAGTAAGAAATTGATGACTTAGCTTGCATTTTTGTTCTGTATGATGTTTATTTAGGTTTTCTGGGTTGGATTTGGGGTAGATTAGCGTAGCGCCGCTAGGGGAGGCTAGGGTTTCGTTTTAGGTTTTGTTGGCGAGAGAGAAAAGAGAGAAGAAGGGACGCTGAGAGATGAAATGAAAATAATGTTGTGATTTTCGTAAAACAAAAATATGATATGTTTAGTAATCACATGCGCGTCGCCCTACTATGTTACCGTGTTCCCTCAAACGATTACAACATGATCATCATCCCATGGCACCAGCATGCGCGTCTATAATAATTCCCATACAACTGCATATACTCGGTCCAAATGGACCCTCCCTGGAGCGTTGGGCCTGGCCCATTACTAGCACACCCCACCTTTTTTGTTTTTACTGACATTTAAAAAAAAAGGTATCCCCTAGGTCAAATGGGTCAAATCCAAAATCTGGACTTGGACCATTGGCTTCCTGCACTCCCCCCCTCCCCCCCCCCCCCCCCCCCCCCCCCCCCATTTTACTACGTAGTATAGAAATGCACCCCCTTGCCTTTTGGGCCTGAATTCAATATCTGAGTTCAGGCCCTTTCTATTAGCACCCCACCTTTTACTACCCTTTTATATTTTACACCCTTTACGTTTTTTAATTATTTTATTTATTTTATATATTTTATCATTTTTTTTATTTTTTATATTTCCTTTTTCAATTATAATAATTATTATACATATTTCTATTATATATTTAAATACATATTTTAATATTATATTTATTATTATTAATTATTACATAAATTTTCATTTTTCAAATTCATTAAAATATTATTTTTATTTATTTATTGCATTAAAGCTTATTTTTATTCATGCATTTAAATAGAATTTTTTTTAATAAATTAATATATTAAAAAAATATTCCACCAATTATAAACTCACTTTCAAAATAAAATTAATTCAACAAACAAACTTTCAAAAAGGATCGCAAACTTATTTAAATTGACTGTATGTTTAGTCTAACAATTTTTGCTATGTCACGACACCTAGACTAAACGTGCGGAAAATGCGAATATCTTTGTAATCCATAAAAAACACAAACCAACTGCAAACTACGAAATGGAACTCTGATTCCTTCTAAGAGAATACGTAGGCATGCGATTAAAATCGTGGCGAGTTCCCCTTTTAAAAATTAAAACCCTATTTCCTAAAATCGCGCTTCTGACCCTAGTATCCTTGTGAACAAGGTAGATGAGGGGTGCCTAACACCTTCTCTTCATCTATAACCAAGTCCAAAAAACCTAGAATCTCTGAACTTTTAGGGTTATTCCTTTATACTCTCTTCCTTAGGATAAAAATTAAGGGTGACAACTCTGATTTTAAAACCAGTTACAACAGTTGGCGACTCTACTGGGGACTCAACCCTGGGTTTAGAAGTCTCTCCTTTAGGTTTTAGGGTTTTTTTTTTGGGTTTTTATTATTTCTTATTTATTTATTTATTTCTTGCTTATTTTGTTTTATTATTCATTATATTTATTCATTTATGGTGGGATTTAAAATTTTGCAATTTTTTTCTTCAAAAAAACCCTTAGAAAGAAGGTCCGTCTATTAGTCAAAGGGATACATCATCCTTATGAGTTTATATGACGAATTCGCCTAGAGTCGGTGTGTGATACGGTGGGAGAACTGACTTGAGGTTTTGCGTTTGTTTTCGCAAATGTTTTGGTTGAGCAAGAGTCGCCACCGACTTTTTATTTTATCTTAAGGAAAGGTTAAAAAGCACAGCAAAAACCTTTTGAGATGTTTTCTTGGGTTCGGGGAGTAGATTATAGAAAGGGAAGGTATTCGCACCCTTTCTATCCATGGTTATCCATGGGCTCTTAGTTACTTGCTTAGATCACTTGCCTTTTGTTTTCAATTGTTTGAAATGGTGCTTATGTGTGTGGGTTTGAAAAATGTTTTGAAAAGAAACCATTGTGGTGGCAACCTTTGTAATGATCCATGTGGGGATGTATACAAAGGTGTATGTCTTTTGAAAAGGTTTTCATTTGTTTTTGAAAGTTGTTTTGAAAGTGTAGTGATGTGTGGTTTAGAAAATAGGCAAGTGTTTTAGTTTGCAAGTTTGATTCAAGTAACTAAGAGGTTATCTACTCCTAAATTTCTCAAAGTTTATTGCTATGTTTTAACCCTTTTAACAAGTTTGTTCCACCATTGTATTTGGTGGACAATCTTATGTTAGGATGTGAAAGGGACGGGCGCGGGTCATCGTTTAGACCATAATTGCAATGGTGCCAAGTATCTTTGGGCATTTTCTTTAAGGGACTTGATCATTTGTTTAAGCAACATTTTGAAAGTGTTATTGAGGGACTATGATCATTTGATTTGTTTGTTTTGCCCAAAGAGACCTAACATGCAATATGGCCCAATTTTGAAAGGCAACAAGTGGAATACCCTAGGGGGTGCAAGTGTGATTTGTGTGTTCATTTTCATGCTTGTTTGTCTTGAGATTAGGTCATAACTATTTTGTCGTTTTTCGCATACAAACCCTAATTCTAACATGGTATAATTAGTAAGCAATAAAGTGCGAAAATAAATTTACTAAGCTATTACAAAACCAAATATGGGAGGGGGGGTACAGATGTTCAAATGGGGATTTTGACAAGGAATTTAAACCTAAAACTATTACATCAATGTTGAATTACTTACAAGACAAATAATTGTATAATTAAATGGAAATTGAAATAAATATGCAAAATGTAAAAAGAATTTTTTATGTGTATAAAAAAAAAGAATATTATTTATGTGAAATAAAAAGAGAAATAAAAAGGTATTATTTTTGGAGTATTTTCATATTTTAGGGCAAAACCCTAATTCTATTAAATAAAATACATTATTCATTTATTATGTACAAATATTTATTTACATATGCAAAAATAAAATAAAATGAGGTATTTGTCAAAAATGTATTTCTATATTAAATATTAATAAGAAAAAAAACAAAAGTGTATATATTTTGTATTTACCCTAAATATATTAATAAATATATGTATATATGTATTATTTTAAATATGTATTATATATATATAAATAATAATAATATTTAATATTTGTAAAAAAGGTATTTTTTATATAAAGTATTTTCAGAAGGTAAAATAAAATAAAAATAAAAATAAAAGTATTTTTACATATTTCTCAATATTTTTAATGAAATGTATATATTCATTTATTTATGTATTAATCAAAAGAAAATCACATAAATACCTAATAAATTAAAAAATGGTGAGAAAAAAGATTTTTATATTTTTAATAACATGAGAAAAAATAAATGAATCAATCAAAAAAAGAAAAAGTCAGAAATCATTAAAAATAAACCAAATGGGCTCAGGGGGTGCAGAAGCAATTGTATGGTGTGAAAAGTAGAACAAAAGCTGGCCCAGCCCATGAGACACCTTCTTCAACCTCCAGCCAAAAACGCGCGTTTGTAACAGGGATTCAAACATCCTGATTCTTTGAGCTTTTGCACAAACTTTCAACACAAAACATGTCAAGCAATGAATCACGATTCCAAATATATAAAAAACTCATCCTAACTCTCAGAAATGAGAGAGAATTTTAACAATCCCAAATCCTGACCTAAGTTTTCTGCCATTTTCAAACCTTAAATTCTCACAGCTCAAGCAAAATAAATGAAAAGTAAAAACATGTACATGTTCAGTGGCATGAGTAGAACATTGTTTATTCACAAACTTAGAGCTAATGATGCCTAATAAGAGAGATATGAATTCAAAAACTTACCTGTTCAGTTGAAGTTCTATCTGACAATGGAGAAGCTCTCAGTGCAAGGTGATGATTGGGATAGTTTCCTTGAGGTCCAGGGATGGTATTCCAAGCTTTACTTTGTCTTGAAAGCTTTTGAATCGAGCTAGAGCACTTCACCTGCAAATCAGAAATGTGAAAATGGTGGAACCAGTTAGAGGGATTACAGGTTGTGTTTTAGCTTTTGGTTAGTTTGCATAGATGGTAGGGAAGGTGTATGAACTGGTTTGGGCAAGATTGCTTGAAAGAATTGAGAGTTGGAACTCAATCTGCAGAGGTTGCTCTGTTTGAGCAGTTTCAAGGTGATTCTGAGTTTTGGGAGGGATTGGAGGTGAAAGACTCGTGCTTCAGCTTTGGATCAATGTGTGGAATGTGTTTGATAAGTTTGTCTAAGTGTTTGTTGGTTGATATGAGAGTTGGTACAAGTTATGCTATCTTACTTGAACTTGAAGCAAGCAATGGCCACTTGATGATTCTAGCCTGTACAGGCCCTCACACTATACTGCATACATTGGCCTTGATCAGTGCAATTTGCTCACAAACTTGTGCCAAGAAGATTTTGACTGTACCACTTGGATTGCAAACTTGACATAAAGTTCTACTTTTCAAAAATGGAAATAGTGCTTTTTCTAGTTTAGGGTTAATTCTCCATGTAATGTCCAAATGCTTAAAATAACAACTTGGCACAATGGTTTTGCATTAAATTTATGAGTGTCAAAGGGTTTTAGGACCTGTAATGTAGCTTAAGCATGCTGAGATTGAAATGCATAGTGTTATGAACATGTACATGGCCAAGAACAAAAGTGACTTTTTCCCATTTTGCAAAATTCGATTCTCCCTAACCATGAGATTGTTTGAGAAGTTCTTGGACATTTTGGAAATCTTGGAATGTGTACTACAATCCATCTTTGAAATGCAAATTTAAATTCCAAGTGGAAGTGTATGGAAAATGGCCTTGAAGTTAGGTAGAAAACCTTGTCAAAAAGGTCAAATTTTCACTAAGTTATGAATGGTTTAGTGCCCTTATTCAAAAATTTGTAACTTGAGATACAAGCCTCATTTGGGAAAACTTTGTGAATCAAAGTTGTAGATTATGCAACAAGCTACAACTTTCATGTTTTGACTTTTGTTTGAATCCAAATGAATCTTGGTGAGAAAGTGGGGCAAAGTTGGGAAAAAATTAGGGTTTTCCATAACTTAGAAAAATTCTAAGTTATGAAAAATTCCCATTTCAAACCCTAATTTGCATTTCTTGGTTTCTTGGTGAACAAGTTTCATGGTTTGGCATGTTTTGATGAAAAATGAATCTTGACTCTTGATTTTGACCAAAAAGTCAAAGTTTGACTTTTCAGTATACAGTCAAAATTGATCAATTGACTGGGAAATTCAACTGTCAATCTTGTGTACTTGGGATTTTTGAGTTTGTTGAGCATGTCAAGATAATTCCATGGGGTCCTTGAGTTCATATGTGAGCTTGGTTTGCCATTGGTTGGGTCAAACAGTCAAAAATTGCCTTTGTGCAGTCAAAACCCTAAAAATGACCATTTTGCCCTTTTGATGATCTGATCAAATTTCTTGTGGAATTGTGATACAAACTTGATCAAATGGTCCATATGAGTTCATAATGTTGATGTGGGTAAATTTTCATGAGATTTGACTGTCAGTTGGCCACAGTTGACTTTTTCTCCAATACAGCTGATTTCTAGGTCATCTGTCCAATTGACTGGGCAAAACTTGGAATCAAGACTTGAAACTTGGTATGGATAAACTTGGGAGTCCAACATGAAGCATGAAAGTCATCTTAGGCATTTTAGGTCAAAACATCTTTGTTCAACCACAAACCCTAATTTGGGTTAACAGTGCAAGGAGAAGTCTTGAGCAGAGGAAACCCTAACTGGATCTTGATCTTCAAAGGTCTTGTGATGAGAAAATGTTGAGGAAATGGGAGGGAAAATTTTGGGGTACAACACGGTGGAATTCCGCAAAAGAAATACGTCTCAAGAGACATCCTCTTGGGAAGTAGGACTTGGGAATGACGCCTATGGCTCTTTGTATAAACCTCAAACCAAAATCTCACGATGAGACCTTTCACGACTTAGAGATGAAAGTTTCGGTCTGTAAAGAGACTCCACTTAAGGAAGCCCCTTGTGCCTTCCTCTCTAGTGTTATTCATGATACCCTTAAGGAAACCTCCTTACAAGGAGGGTATAATATCCATAAAACTAAGCTAAGAGCATATCTTCTAGGGGTATTATTCATGAAATTCTTTCATTTAGCCATACATTCATGCATTCATACATCTTTACATTTCATATATTCATCATCCTACGTTTGCTTTTGTTTGTCTTATTAACAGGGTAAAAAGAAATATATATAAAAAATCAAAGGTTTTTGGTGAGTATCTGAAAATGAATACTAAAGGAAAGCAACTCGTCTGTATCAATGCTATCGAGTCGGACGTAACCAAAATAAAAGCTGTAAAAGAAAAACTGTCTGATAGGGCTCTAAAAACATTCACTCATCACTATGGGTATGTTCTGGACTTAACCAAAGTCGAAGTATAGTTGGATGATATTTCTGCTCTGGTACAATTTTATGACCCTCCGTTGAGATGTTTCACTTTTCACGATTTTCAGATGGCTCTGACTTTGGAAGAATTGGACAAAATTCTGAATTTCTCCAAAGAGAAGGCTTGTATGGCCATTGGGCAAACCATCGACATCAAAATATTAGTTGAAGGTTTAAAAATCCCTTATCCTGAGTTTGATCTTAATTATAAAAAAGAAGGAGACGTACGAGGAATTAAGAGATGTTACCTGGAAATAAAACTCTTGATCTGGAAAATAACAAAGAATGGGAATCTTGTGTCGACTGTCTGGGGCTGCTTATCTTTGGTGTTGTCTTATTTCCACGCATTGTAGACTATATCGACCATGTAGCCATCAGTGTGTTCTGGGGAACAAAGACTTTTAATACAGATCCAACTCCAGCTCTGCTTGTTGATATCTATTACACCATTCATACATGGTACGAAAAGAAAAGAGGTACCCTAAATTGTTGTATTTTGTTGCTATACTCCTGGTTCATGACTCACCTTTATAAGGAGGATTACTTGATTCTGAATCTGACAAGGTATGAATGGCCTCAGAAGTTAAGGTCTCTCACTTCTAGTTTTTTGTTATGGTATGCCAGAATGTTAGATATTGGTGATATTGTCTATAGTTGTGGGGATTTTCCTAATTTTCCATTGATCGGGTCACAAGGCTGCATCAATTACAATTACCTTATCCCTACGACAACTAGGGTGCCCTTTGGAAGACAAGCCTTCAGATGAACAACTTCAGCAATTGACCGTTCATGACATGGATAGAAATGACCGAGAGCTACTCAACAAAATTATTCGGGCTTAGAGTAGGGTTAACAAAAGAAAAGTTGAAAAGAAGAATGTGGTAGCAAAAGAACCTTACACTCAATGGATTTGGGACATGGTACAAATTATCCAATTGCCTTTTGATATAGACCCCGAATATAAGCAAGAAGTCCAAGTTACTCCTCCTGTGTCTTTGGAAGAGGTGGATGATATGAAGAAAGCATCGAAACAGGCTCAGGGGGAGAAAGAAGAAGTAGAGCTCAATCTCCTTAACTTGACCAAAGAGAAAAGACAAATGCAGCACATACTCGAATCAAAAGACCAACAAATTCAAAAATAACGCGAAGCATTTGAAAAGGAAAGTCTGAAAAGGAAACATTCGACTGAAGGGTTGGTAAGTGCTACTTTTAATATGGATTCCCATAATCAGAGGCTGGAAGACGCTGCTAATGAAATCGTAAAGTGGAACAGATGTTATGAAAAAGCCGTGCAAGAAATGAAATTGCGACTAAATCTTGAGCTTTATTCATGGAGGAAGTGAGATCGATGGTCTGATAAAGATGGTGATAAGAGCGAGTGAAGGAAATTCGGCGGAGAGAGGAGCGATTTCTCTATTTTCAAAAAAAATTTCTGTTTGTGTCATTTTCAGGTGAAAGTGGGAAGGCATGTTTGTTATGATGAGAGGGAGTAAATTGATGGTAGTATCAGTTTGAAAGGGAGATAGGTGATGGGGTATGAGGGGAGGGGGAAGAACATTATGTCCAGCCGCTTGAAAATGGCCCAAACTTAACTTAGATTTTGTTGAATGCAACAAGGTCACAACTATGGACATACTCATTAATTGGCTCAACTGTGAGTCTCTCCTTAATGAGATCGTCCACGGAGACAAGGTTGTCGATGATTGTCAACATGATCTGTAACTTCTTGATCCCGTATCTGACAATAACAAGCTTGGATGATCCCTAGGTTAAACCAGGAATATCAACACTGCAAACAACCTCTTCCAGTTTCTTCAATAACCTCTATGCTTATCTCTCGCGAAAATATGGAAGTAACAATAATGACAAGCATAGAAAAAAAAACATACATCACAACAATCATAACAGATGTAAAGGGAAAAATAAAAATTACCAACGACGATGAGATTTTCGTTGGAAGTCAATGAGTATTGATGTGGAAGAATCAAAGAATAGAAATCCAGAGAATATGCGATTTTGATATACAACGGTAAGCTTCGAAATTAGTCTTCTATTCCTTTGCTATATTATTTTGAATCTGGAAATTGTTGCTGGGATTGTAGGTTTTTTTTTATTTGTTAACACATACTGCTTGATGTTTCTGCCTTCTTTTTCTCCTATTGCTATTGCAGGAATTTAGGTGACAATCTGCTGCTGATATCCAAGCTCGACAGCAGTACATGTCGTATTACTAAATAGTGGTAATACAAATTTCTATGAAGCACTGCAAAAGATCGTGGCTAGATTCCTGTGGGCAAAAATTGTCTTGCGTGGCTGGCTCTTGAAAACTGCTTGATACAAAATGAAGGGAAGTTTGAAGTAAATGTGAAAGTTGGTTTTATTGTAACTATTTTGTTGCTTTTCGGTGCAGGTATTTGTTTTCTAATTTTGTGCAACATTTGGACTGCTTGTGGACAGTTTTGTATCCGAATTTGGACTATTGGAGCAGGGCTATTTTTGGGCTAATCTATAGGCTGGTTTTGCAGCAGATTTTGGCAGGTTTAGGACTATTATTGCATTAAGAAAGTAGCAGAATTTTGGCAGTATAGTAGGAGCTGCAAATTTTCAGCAGGGTAGTAGCAGCTGCAAATTTTTAGCAGGGGCAGCATGGATAAATGTGGGTTAAAACTAAAGCAATGGATGAAGCATTTAGGATTAGGCTAGAGCAAAAGTCTCATGTAATTTTTGTGATTCACTTTCTGATATATGTAACAAAAACTTTAATTGTCTTGCAAACTATAACACCAAATTGCTTCCTTGTATTGGCAATAAACTAATCTCTTGAGATATTGGTTGTGTACATGACCAACATACACATATGGATCAAAAATTAACTATTTAACTGATTTCTTAATTGAAACGCCCGTAATTTAATTAATTATTTAATTACATTATTTTTGGAGTATTTGTGAAGTTGTGTTGTGATTAATTTGATTTAATTTATTTTATTAAGTTGTGAAATAATATTAGAAGAATGATATTATTTTGTTGTGGGCTT
Organism: Vicia faba; assembly: GCA_948472305.1. Lineage (NCBI taxonomy): Eukaryota > Viridiplantae > Streptophyta > Magnoliopsida > Fabales > Fabaceae > Vicia > Vicia faba. The sequence goes on from OX451741.1 coordinate 1,022,865,339, forward strand.
GTTTTAAAGGAATAGAAGTAGTAATCAAGGGGGTGTATTAGTTTTTAAGCCCATTAAGGAATAAAGAGTATAATAGGTTATTTTATTATTGTTAGAAATAACAAGGAATAAGAAGAAGTAAGAAGAATAAGGGTTGGAAAGAAGAACGTGAAGCTGTTGGAAAGGAGGAAAAATGGCAGAACGGGAATTCAACCGGAAGTTATAGAACGACCTTCAATCCAAGGTAAGGGTGGGGTTCTGACTCTATAATAGGGTTCATGATAATTGGTTTATAGGATTAGATGTGAAAGTGTTATTTTGTTCATGATTGAATTATATGTTATTGTATGATGAGAATTGATGATTAGAAGATGAACGATGATGTTCCTATGTTGTTTATTTGATATAGAATGATAGGATAACTGTAAGTGATGATTATCTATGATTATATTAGGTTTTTAGGGCTTAAAGTATGGAACCCATAGTGAAAACACAGAGAAAATCACAGAAATTACCCATGACAGAACAGTACGCGTCGACCCCAAATGGCATGTGTCGATACAAGCAAGTCTTTAGACTCAGGATGAGTCGACACGAAGGAGTCTTACGTTGATACATGAGGACTTCTAGACTCGGGGTTAGTCGAAAAGTAGGAGCATGTGTTGATACATGCTGTGTGGTAGACTTAGTATGAGTTGATACAAGAGAGGATGCGTTGACTCATGTTGCAAGTTCAGTGCAGTACGCGTCGATCCAAGACATTATGCATCGAAACATGTTGTTTGGTTATTGGCAGAATCAGTTTGAGAATACTGTAACTTGAGGTTTCAGATTTCGTTTGAGGTACCGTTCAAAGAATTGAATAGCTAACGCGATGAGCTTTATTCTTGAGGATTAAAACAAAGAATAGGAAGGATAACCCTAGTATCCAAATTAAGATTTGAGTTAGTTTCTGCGGTAATCATTATGTTGGTTTTTGTGAAGAAGGATGAGGATGAGACGCTTATAGAGTACTGTCTCGTTTGTAACAGTAGAATTAATGATAATAATGATGTAATATTACAGAATAGTAGTATGTATAGATTTGGTGATTTAGAAGCAAGCCTTAGTTGATTAACTAATTATAGGAAATATCTTGTATAGGCCTATGGCCAACTTTGTGAAATTGGTGAGTTACTAATGTATTACTGTACGGCTGAGTTGTTAATGAGATGATGTTAATGAGAGTTTGTTTTAATGAACTATGATGTATAAATGATGTTTGATGATTTATGATGATAAATGATGTCGATGAATGATGTTGATAAAGAGATGTTGAGATGCTTTTAAGATGTAGGCCTTTGGCCAACGATGGTGTTGTATTGAGATGTTGTCAATTATGGTGTTGTTATTACATTCATGATTGTGTCGCATACATTGCATTTTGAGATGGAGCTTATGCTCGTTGAGATGGCCTGTATTGACGAATATTGAGATGAAGGCTTATGCCTTGTTGACGCCTCTATTAATTGGAAATTTTTGAGATGGGAGTTCTTCTCCAATGGCACCACATGCATTTGCATAGTATCAAGTCGCATTATATGATTTCATAAAGAAGTGTGTATTGATGTTGTGAAATGTGTATTATTGTTGTGATTATTGCTGATTAGGAGATGAGAAGTGGTGATGTTATGTGATCTAATTTAATATATTAATTATTATGCGATTTATTATATTGTTAGATATCTTACCCCTTCTGTTTGAATGTTTCCCTGATGTTGGTAACGTGCAGGTAATCGAGAGTGAAGGTTGTATACCTTTAATAGTTTGAGTCGATGTCATTACTCTGATATGTAACACTCGAGGGGATGAATGCTTATGCTTTTAATTATTGAGTATTCAGTGGTTGAACCTTAAGTTGATTATTGTTAAGTATGTGTTGTTTTGAAGTTGTTGTAACAAAGATAAAGATGTTATTAAGAATTCCGCTGCGTAGATGTTTAATTTATTGAATTGTTTAATTAAAGTATTATGCTGATGGTTCATCCGAAGTTTTAAAGTGTTATATATCCACGATGAATGCAATGAGTTTTTAATGATGAATTTGTGGCATCCTGATTCATTTGCGTGAATGATTTTATAACTCTTATTTATTTATATAATAGTCGGGTAAAATTGGGGTGTTACAGAGTTGGTATCAGAGCAAAAGGTTGGCCTGACTGTGATCGGTGGATCTGGAACTGACTGTTTAATGCTGGTTCGCGAAATGTCGCGGAAGCAAGAGTCGCCACCGTCTTTTATTTTCTCCAAATGGAAAGGACAAAAGCACAGAAAAATTCCTTAAAGAGATTGCTCTCGGTTCGGGAGGTAGATTATAGAAAGGGAAGGTGTTAGCACCCTTTCTATCCATGGTTATCCATGGGCTCTTAGATACTTGCTCAATGTGTTTTCAAAATGGCTTGTTTGCTTTTCAATTGTGGGTTTTAAAAAGTTTCTTTGAAAAATTTCAGTTCGACTCATACGTCAGAGTGTTTGAAAAATTTGCTTTGAGAGCTTTTGAAAAATGTTGGTGTGAAAAGTCTTTTTGAGTTTGTTTTGAGATTAGAGCAAGTATCCTTGAGAACCTACCTACCCTAAGGAATTCGTCTGTATAGATGTCCTTAAAAGTAGTGCCATCCCACCATTGAGAGGTAGGTAGCACCACCGTTGGAGGTGTTCGGGTCAATTCGAGGTTCGGGACATGGTGATCACCAGAGCAATGGGAAGACACCTTAGAAGCTACCCTCATGCCAGGTTCCCGGATCATGAGGACTTACTAAGACGTCCTCTACTCGACGATCACCTTTCGAGGCAACAGTGAGGCGTACCCTAGGGGTGGTGTGTGCGAATGGTGTGTCATGTTTCAGTTATTTGTCTTGTCATGTTTGTTGTGATCTACGCTTGATTTTATTTAAGACATTCATTCTTGCATGCTTTTTAACAGTTTAATATATTTGCGGGAAAATAAATCTAAACTATTACAAATGGCGCGGGTCCACATCGCCAAAATTAAACCGGACCCGATTTGACGGAAAATAAAGAAATTAAAGAAAAGCGCGAGAAATAAAGTTGTTACAAGGCTTTGGGGCATATACATAATTAATTAAAAGAAAATAAAATGCGCGAATTAAATAAATTACGAATGCGGGTGTTGGACCCTTTTTTGCAAAAATTAAAGTTGATAAGGAATTTAAAATTAAAAATTAAATGTTTTTTGGTATTTTGTGTTTTTTAGATTTAATAAGAAAAAAGGAGTTAATTGAAATTAAATTAAAAGGCAAACCCTAATTCTAATATTGTTTATTTATTATGAAAGAATTAAAATATAATCTAAATTAAACCCTAATTTATTTATGTACAACTTTTTAATTTATGAAAATAAATAAAATAAGCAGTATTATTGTAAAAAGGGAAATTAAGAAGAATAAAAATTAAACCTAATTCTATTTTTGAATTTTAGTTATTAAAAAGAATTAAATTTGTAACCTAATTAAAACTAAATAATTACAAGCATTTATTTATGAAAATAATTATAATATAAATATTTATTAATTTTTGTCTTTTCTGAATTTTAATGTTTTTATGCTTTTGTGAAAATAAATTAATTGAATTAAACAATCAAGAGAACAAAATAATAATTTAAATAAAATATAAGAAAAATAAAAGGAGGGCAAACCAGGGGGGGGTAGCCCCAATTTAGGAGGTTCAGGCCTGGAATTTTGGCCCATTAAGCTTGAATTTCGTTGACTTTTGGAAGCACGTATGACACGTTTGACTAAGGCGTAGCATGTTCTTCAATCCTGGCCTTTGATGTGGATGTTTTGGGACGCGTGGAGGTTGATTTCTGATGGAATATGGTGAGTCTGAATGTTATGTCTGCACGTAATTACTAAGAGAAAAATAATATGGAAATTATCCAGACCTGGGACTCGAACCCAGGTCTTGTGCCTTGCAAGCGCTTCCACCTGCCACTGAACCACTTTGATTTCAATTAATATATAATGGTCAATAAATATTATAAAAGAAAAAGGTTAGTGCCCTTTAAAACGCGCGCGAGATTTTGAATTGGCCTGTCCCCGTGTGACACGACATCATCGTCTTCGTCCCCCTGAAACACAAAACGCATTGGCCACGGTTTTCATTGTGTTTTCTTAGGCTAGCTACAGAAAAATAGCGATTAGCCTATTTCCAAACATAAATTAGGCGCGAGTATATGGATCTTTTCGTCCAGATGCGTTGAGTGCGATGGTGTTGCTCTGAAATTCTAATTTTACCTGGGGTAGAAAACCCCAATTTTGCAGACCTGTAACCCTAAATTTTGATCATGGTGAAATCCCATACACGATGCAAAAATCAAATTGAATATAAAGGTTAGCTTTGAAACATCACATGGAACAAGAATATACGATTGAAATGCAATGAAGATGCTTAGAATTGAGAATACGATTTCAAACGTTTTGAGATACAGTCTGAGTATATGATACCGATTCAGGGCGTTTTGGTGGTTGTTGTTGATTGGAACGTGTTCAAGACAACCTTGGCAAGCTGTTGAGATAGTTTTGGAGGCTTGAATCGACCTCTAAGGTTGATTTCAGAATTTCAGTTTTCAAGCAATATTTCAAGTTTTGTGTATTGGCCTTCTGCGCAGCTTTCATGTCCAAAGGCATTAGGTTTGCATTCCTGATCATATAGTGAATGTGTTAGGGCAACAAAACTAGAGCAAATCCATAGCATTCAATGATTTCAATCTTTGATTTTGGAAGATCTTTTTTGAATCTTTTTTCATGTTATTTGGTTCAATCATGCTCCAATCACACCAAAACTTGCCATATTTAATTGTACACGAAATCTTGAGAATAGAATGTGCACAAAAAGATTTTTTAGGTCAAGCTTTATATTTTTCATGTATTAAAATAATTTAAATGAATTAATATTAATATAAATTCAAATAAATAATTAAAAAATGAGAAAATACTTCCCTTTGGGCCTAATGGTCGTGCATAGGCTTGGCATGAAGAAACTTGGAAGAAAAATGGGCCCATTTGCATTTTTGGATCATTTGAAGTAAAGTTGACTTTCAAAAATTTCCAAAAATTTCCCAACTTCCACAAGGCATAACTTGCTCAATTCTTAAGCTTTTCACATGTTCTTGGACATTTTGGAAAGGTCTTTGAGTCCTTTAACCAATGCCTTTGGTCCCATGTCATTTTGATTTACCAATCTCAAGTTATGGCCTTTGACTTAAAGTCCCTTTTTGTTGACTTTTGAAAATGACCTATAATGTTGAAATTGATAACTTTTTGTGAGAGCATTTCTTGGACTTGGAATATGAAGATGAGTTGTAGGAAATGTCTTTCTCTTCAAAATTAGCTTTGGATGGAATTTTTCTGATAATCCATGTGAAAGTTATGCCCTGGTCAATTTCAGTTGACTTTTTCAGCTGTCCAAATATAGCAACTTTTGCATCTTTGATGATTTCTGAGCCAAATTTTGAGAATCATGATCAAGCATTGATCAAATGATGTTTGTGGCTTCAAAATGATATATTGACCAAAAATTTGAACTTTTGACTGCCAAATGACCATTTTGCCCCTACAGTTGACTGTAGTGCAATCTAGGGTTTTGACTGTGCAATTTTGAGCTGAATGCCTTGAAACTTGATATGAGGATGCTTGACCACATTTGTAGGCATATGAGACTTGATTGGGCTTTGGAAAACTTTCAATTCTTGATCAGAAGCCAAACCCTAGTTTTGACTGTATAGGAGACAGTTGAGCTGCACAACCCTTGGGGCATTTTGTGACCTTGACTTGACAAATCTTGGAGAATATGGGAGGGAAAATTTTGGGGTGCAACAGTTGCCCCTGTTCAATCTTCTTAGACCTGAGGATGCAGATTGGCTGACGTGCCTTTCGTAATCCGATGGTAAAAGATGATTGGACACTAGAGTGCCTAGAAATTTGCGCTCACATAGTGGCAGTATGATGGGAATGGGCTTATAGATGCCATTTGGAGATTGCCGGATAGGATGATGGGCTTATAGATGCCATCTGGATGTTAATCGCGTAGGAGGTTCTTTCGCTAGAACCTGTATACCTGCAAAAGAACAAATGAGTACCTGACACGTTGCAGGAGTTGATTTTAGATGCTTGGTATAGATATGTCCTGACTGGTTACAGGAGCTGAGTCTGGAGCTTCAAACGCTGATGAATGAACCAGGGATGGTTACTACCTTAGCATGAATGATAAGAGAACCTTGGATGACTTTAATCTCAACAACGCTCGTTGAGAAAAATCTTGGCGAGAATTACCATCTTTGCAATATCGGGAAGAGAACCATAGGCAATTATAATCTGAAAGGAATGATCACCTCACTCAACGTCGGAGAGGGAAACATATGAAAAGGACTTACCACCTCACACACCGTCGGAGAGGGGACCATCTAAAAAGGGATTACTACCTCACACACCGCTGGAGAGGGAACCATAGGGAGAATATCACCTCACACTCATCGTCGGAGAGGGAAACATCTGAAAAAGGGATTACTACCTCACACACCGCTGGAGAGGGAACCATAGGGGACTGCTGAGTCTTTATCAGAAAAATCTGTTGGGCATCGATTTAGCTGGACTAGAGGAGGTCTTGAAATATCTTCAACTGGAATAAGTGACAGAATGTTGCCATATCTGGTTTACATCTGGACTATATCTGGAAGGAGATCTGGAAGCAGCATCAGAACGTCACCATATCTGGATCATATCTGAAACTATATATGAAGGATACCTGGAAGCAGTATCAGAACGTCACCATCTCTGGATCATATCCGAAACTATATCTGAAGGATACCTGGAAGCAGCATCAGAACGTCACCATCTCTGGGTCATATCTGAAACTATATCGAGAAGGAAATCTGGAAGCAGCATCAGAACGTCACCATCTCTGGGTCATATCTGAAACTATATCGAGAAGGAAATCTGGAAGCAGCATCAGAACGTCACCATCGCTGGGTTTACATCCGAAACTATATCTAGAAGGAAATCTGGAAGCAGTATCAGAACGTCACCATCGCTGGGTTTACATCTGAAACTATATCTAGAAGGAATTCTGGAAGCAGTATCAGAACGTCACCATCGCTGGGTTTACATCCGAAACTATATCTAGAAGGAAATCTGGAAGCAGTATCAGAACGTCACCATCGCTGGGTTTACATCTGAAACTATATCTAGAAGGAATTCTGGAAGCAGTATCAGAACGTCACCATCGCTGGGTTTACATCTGAAACTATATCTAGAAGGAATTCTGGAAGCAGTATCAGAATGTCACCATCGCTGGGTTTACATCCGAAACTATATCTAGAAGGAAATCTGGAAGCAGTATCAGAACGTCACCATCGCTGGGTTTACATCTGAAACTATATCTAGAAGGAATTCTGGAAGCAGTATCAGAACGTCACCATCGCTGGGTTTACATCTGAAACTATATCGAGAAAGAGTTGCGGTAGTTGATAGTAATCATTTTTGTATTGATCTTTTTCCTGAAAAGGTAAAACATAATTGTATGCAAAATCATGATGCATGAACTGTATGTCTTCAAAATCAATGAGATTCGTGTAATATGATGCATATGCATGCTATAATGATGTATGTGACGTTTTATGAATGTATGTTTGTCTAAGAAAATAAATCCTTGACGGGTGCCGGGAAGTCGTATCCTGGGCTGATGTTGAAGAATAGTTGCAAGCATGCCAATGGACGAAGATAACTCCGTTGGGGAATAAACTTGGCGAATAGAGGATTCTGCGGGGAGAAAAGATATTCTAGCGACCATGCTGGGAAGAAATACTCTGTGGGGATAGAGATGCTTTTGCTGGTTTGTTGAGGATGACTCACTGAGGATACCTTGCTGTATTGGAAGTATGAATGGACTTCGCTGGGGATAGGAAGACTGTGTCAACGACGATCTTTCCGTGGCTTTTGGCTGAGGATAACCCGGTTATATCCTGTTAAGGAAATAACTCTTTAAATCAAGCCGGACGACGCGTTCGTGTTCTGCAAGGGGATAAGCTTCCAGAATCTACTGGGGGTACGCTTATTGCTTGGGGAGATGATTTCAACTTTCTTGGGGAAGCTGGATTGGACTCTTCTGGGGAAGTATTGAACTGTATTGGTTAGGTTTTTTAATGGAACCTACCTTGATACCCTGGAGGACAGAACGATCAGACTGCTCAGACCAACCTTTATTGCCCCTGTTTCTTGTGGGGTGCTGATAGTTGTTGGCGGACAAACCTTCTTCTGGTAGACAGATGACAAGATGATAGGACATAGTCGTACGCTTTGATCCCTAACTTTTGCCTGGACCGCCCTTTCGGGTTTTCAGTCCACCGGGATACCCATTTTTGCCCAAGCCGCCTTTTCAGGTTTTCGACTTGCCGGGTGTACAGATTTTTTCATTTCATCCCTCATTTTGCCCGAACCCTTTTGGTTCGCCGGGAAGCCTTTATTTTTGCCTAGGTATGTCAACCTAGCGGGTCTTTGATTGGGCGTAGTATTTTTTCGACCATGTCCATGTTCTTAGAATGCAGGTAGGTGCCCCTGGCTGCTTGTATGGCCATATTACCAGAAGATGTCTGATCGGGCAAGATTCGTTGCTGGAGTGCCCCAAGTGACTCAGGCAGAGATTTGCCCCAGGCTTTTTGGCCTTTTGAGAGATTCTCCGAATCTTGACTGGATTGCCCCAGATGATGGACAATAGTCGTGCCATGCCCCTTGATTGGAGATACTCTTGTTCATTAGACTTTTATTGTGCGAATTTTCCTGCTATGCAAACAAAAAGTCATATGCAAACAAAGTTATGTTAAAAATGCAAAGCTTATGTCTGTCTTGAAGATTTTGAAGATGCATTCTTTTTCATAAAACAAGTAAATGTTTGTAAAACGTGATGTCAACTCGTTATTTTACTGTAGGCCTTCAGGAGTCAGGATACCTTTCGTAACAGTATGCTTTCGAACTAACCCATGCTTCAGCTAGGACTTTTACGGGTTATAACGTGGCCTGGTTCACGGTTTAAGAAACAAAGGATAAAGGCTCAAATTATTTGTACCCACCCGCTTTTCGTGATGTTCTCCAAACCTAAACTCAGTTGATCATACGTTAGACCTTGTTTGAGTCTTTGTTCTGATTTTCCAATAATGGTTCAGATGTTGATAACTCGTTTTGCATAGGCAGTCATTTTTGCTTTGGTTGAGGGTTTATGAGACCTCTTTCTTGCTTTTGTTATCCCTTTCTTTTTTTGCCTGAACTGTTTCCTTTTTGGAATTACAGCCAGCGGGATGCCCCAGTTTCATAAGTCCCCTTTGTAGGTTTAGACTTTTTGGGCTTTTCATTTATGAATTTTGATGATGACTGCCTGTCCTTTCGATTGTTCTGAACCATCACTGTCTTTGTTCGTTTCATAAAGATCTCTTCGGTGCCATTCGTCATGCACTTGGATCAACTGAGGGAACTACCCTGCCCCAGGTTATGATTAAGGGTTTCAATTTTCGAAAATAAAACTCCTACTTCTTTGGCTCAGATGGGTTGACGATGGATTATCTTCCTTATAACTCCAGTGTTTAGGATTTGAAACAATGCCTGTACCTCATCATCGGGGTCTGTTCAAAAGCATACTGTAAAGATCGTGGTATCGTTTTCGTCATCCTCCCTCAAGAGGCTCAGAATTATTAACCGAGAGTTGATCATTAGAAAAAATATGAAAAGAAATTTGAATATAATGAAAACCATTGTATTAATTCTCAAAACAGACGTATGCGATGCATTGATAACATAAAAGAGTTTGCTATGGCATTAATCGTTTGTATAAGCAATGAAAAATATAACTCAAAATTCAAATAAACAAGAGGTCTTCAATGATTGGGCAACGGAGCAGTGATTATGTTTGGAGTCTCAGACACTTCAAACTGAATCTCCCCGGCGTCGATCATGTCTTGAATTTTGTTCTTGAGAGGCCAGCAGTTGTCCGTAGTATGTCCCGGGCTATCTGAATGATATGCGCACCTATCGTTGGGGTGATAGTTGGGTGCAGAAGTGTTCGGATTCCGGAGAGGAGCCCTTAAGGTGATCAGCCCCGTCTTCAACAGTCGTTGCAGTGCTTGATCCAGCGACATGTTGAGTTTGGTGTACTGCCGTTTCTCCTTGCGCTGCTGCCCCTGTCCTTGTTGGGCAGGTCCGGGATTGGAGATCTGGATTGCCCCTGCCTCATGACGGCCTTTTTTACCGTGCACAGCATTGGATTCCTTCTTTCCATGATGAGGCTTCTTATCAGAAGGTGCAGCCTCTTGAATTTTCCCCGACCGGATACCAGCTTCTACTCGTTCTCCAGTCAAGATAAGATCTGTGAATCCAGCAGACGAATTCCCAATCAGGTGGTTATAAAATGGACCAGACAAGGTCCCCAAGAACATATCAACAAGTTCCTGATCAGTCAGAGGCGGTTGTACCCTTCCAGCAAGATCCCTCCATTTCTGCGCATATTCTTTAAAACCTTCACTTGATCCTAACGACATACCCTGGAGTTGGGTACGCGTAGGAGCAAGGTCGGCATTATATTGGTACTGCTTGTAGAAAGCAGTAGCCAACTCCTCCCAGTTACGAACCTTGGTCCCATCTAGCTGATAGAACCATTCGAGGTGAGTCCCTGAAAGACTTTCCTGGAAGAAGTGGATCCACAAGTTTTTGTCCACCGTATATGGTTGGATCTTCCGAACATAGGACCTTAGATGCAGCTTGGGACAAGACGCCCCGTCATACTTAGAGAAGGGTGGTACTTTGAACTTCCGAGGAATAACCACGCCAGTTGACAAACCCAGATCTCCGAAATCCAGCCCAGGTACCTGTTGAACCTCCATAGCCTTCAACCTATCCTCCAACTGTTTGTACTTGTCCTCAGCCGGAGGGTATTGTTCGTCATCGAAATCTGTCTCGTTGTCGGAGACCTCTGGACTGGGCACCCTTTCCTCTGGATGACTGCTTTTTCCCACAGATGGGGTTGTCCTTTCAGTTTCAATTTGCGGTGTATTCCCAGATCTGCGCCTAGGGCTGAACAAGACAGTCCTCTTCTTCTTCTTGTCCTTCTTCAAGAGGAGAGCCTTCAGGTCTTGTTGCCCCTGGGTCAAATTCATGATCAGCTCTTGGAACTGGGCGTTCTGAGCCTGGAGGTCCTTGATAGTCTGCTCGGCTGATGATTCAGGATTCATGACGACCGGCTGAAATAAACAACGACGAAGGGTAAGCAACCTGTCAAAGGGATACCTGTAATGCAATGAGATGTATGACATGCATGTAATGTTTTCAAGGACCTCGCGGGGTAAACAGAGAAACTTTGTTAGTATTTGGAACCGGTAGCTTGACTGAAGGACTGCATATTGTTGAGAGTCCTTCTTCAAGGGTCAAAGGCTCACCATATCCAGTGGGTCATAGCCCCTGACAACCTTGGCTAGAGGAAAATAAATCCTCTTTGCCCCTTGCTGGGATCATTGATTCACCATGACCTGCATCACAAGCCCTTGAGATCCTTGAAATGGGTTAGGATGTATGCAATGGTATGATGTCATGCTATGCACGGGGTGATGTAGGTAAACCCTGTTATGAGCCCCAACTAAGGACTATAAACAGACCCTGCAGGAAATTTAGTATACTTTGTTATGAGTCCCAATTAAGGACTATAAACAAAACCTGCAAGAGATCTAGTAAACCCTATTATGAGTCCCAATTAAGGACTATAAACAACACCTGCAAGAAACTTGATAAACTTGTTATGAGTCCTGATTAAGGACTATAAACAGGACCTGCAAGTAGTTAGTACACCCTGTTATAAGTCCCAATTAAGGACTATGAACAAAACCTGCAAGAGACCTAAGTAAAACCTGTCATGAGTCCCAATTAAGGACTATGAACAGAACCTGCAAGTGGTTAGTACACCCTGTTATAAGTCCCAATTAAGGACTATGAACAAAACCTGCAAGACACCTAAGTAAAACCTGTCATGAGTCCTAATTAAGGACTATAAACAGAACCTGCAAGTGGTTAGTACACCCTGTTATAAGTCCCAATTAAGGACTATGAACAAAACCTGCAAGACATCAAGGGTCAGATAACAAGCATGCAAGTAGTCAAGTACGAAGGCACGCAAGTCACACAAGAGAAGCCCTTAGGGTTTAGGCCAGCATGGGGTCTAGGTATTACCCTCTTGAAGTTGGTGGGTTCAACCTGTCCTAATCAAAGTAACCGGATTCTGAGGTTCCCAATATCACGGGATTGCTTTCATTGTTCATCGTTTCGATTTAGCCACTGAACTGGCGACCGAAATATTCCAGGAAAGCAACCCTCAATTGAGTGTAGTATCGAGTATCAACCGACCTCGGACTGCACCAAAGTCAGTTATCTCACTACCCTAAAGAGGCCAAGATTGTTCAATTAAGGTTCCTAAGGTCTGTTGATGCTTCACGACACCACGCGGAGGCCCCGTACTCTCCTTGACTGAACTCAAGGGTTACCGGTACACACCAAAGTGCCACATCAACGTAGCAGACTGTTTCAACCATGTCGGTATACCCCGCACAGTTCCCTCACAGCCTTGTTGCTACTTTCTAAGAAAGGTATCCCCAGATCCGGGTTAGGATCTATAGAACTCCCAAGCAACCCACGATAATAAAGCACACAAGGAAAACAATTGAAAACATAGTTATAAGCTAGCCCTAAGGTACACCTCACTTTAAGTTTTGTCCCCAGCAGAGTCGCCAGTTCTGTGATCGGTGGATCTGGAACTGACTGTTTAACGCTGGTTCGCGAAATGTCGCGGAAGTAAGAGTCGCCACCGTCTTTTATTTTCTCCAAATGGAAAGGACAAAAGCACAGAAAAATTCCTTAAAGAGATTGCTCTCGGTTCGGGAGGTAGATTATAGAAAGGGAAGGTGTTAGCACCCTTTCTATCCATGGTTATCCATGGGCTCTTAGATACTTGCTCAATGTGTTTTCAAAATGGCTTGTTTGCTTTTCAATTGTGGGTTTTAAAAAGTTTCTTTGAAAAATTTCAGTTCGACTCATACGTCAGAGTGTTTGAAAAATTTGCTTTGAGAGCTTTTGAAAAATGTTGGTGTGAAAAGTCTTTTTGAGTTTGTTTTGAGATTAGAGCAAGTATCCTTGAGAACCTACCTACCCTAAGGAATTCGTCTGTATAGATGTCCTTAAAAGTAGTGCCATCCCACCATTGAGAGGTAGGTAGCACCACCGTTGGAGGTGTTCGGGTCAATTCGAGGTTCGGGACATGGTGATCACCAGAGCAATGGGAAGACACCTTAGAAGCTACCCTCATGCCAGGTTCCCGGATCATGAGGACTTACTAAGACGTCCTCTACTCGACGATCACCTTTCGAGGCAACAGTGAGGCGTACCCTAGGGGTGGTGTGTGCGAATGGTGTGTCATGTTTCAGTTATTTGTCTTGTCATGTTTGTTGTGATCTACGCTTGATTTTATTTAAGACATTCATTCTTGCATGCTTTTTAACAGTTTAATATATTTGCGGGAAAATAAATCTAAACTATTACAAATGGCGCGGGTCCACATCGCCAAAATTAAACCGGACCCGATTTGACGGAAAATAAAGAAATTAAAGAAAAGCGCGAGAAATAAAGTTGTTACAAGGCTTTGGGGCATATACATAATTAATTAAAAGAAAATAAAATGCGCGAATTAAATAAATTACGAATGCGGGTGTTGGACCCTTTTTTGCAAAAATTAAAGTTGATAAGGAATTTAAAATTAAAAATTAAATGTTTTTTGGTATTTTGTGTTTTTTAGATTTAATAAGAAAAAAGGAGTTAATTGAAATTAAATTAAAAGGCAAACCCTAATTCTAATATTGTTTATTTATTATGAAAGAATTAAAATATAATCTAAATTAAACCCTAATTTATTTATGTACAACTTTTTAATTTATGAAAATAAATAAAATAAGCAGTATTATTGTAAAAAGGGAAATTAAGAAGAATAAAAATTAAACCTAATTCTATTTTTGAATTTTAGTTATTAAAAAGAATTAAATTTGTAACCTAATTAAAACTAAATAATTACAAGCATTTATTTATGAAAATAATTATAATATAAATATTTATTAATTTTTGTCTTTTCTGAATTTTAATGTTTTTATGCTTTTGTGAAAATAAATTAATTGAATTAAACAATCAAGAGAACAAAATAATAATTTAAATAAAATATAAGAAAAATAAAAGGAGGGCAAACCAGGGGGGGGGTAGCCCCAATTTAGGAGGTTCAGGCCTGGAATTTTGGCCCATTAAGCTTGAATTTCGTTGACTTTTGGAAGCACGTATGACACGTTTGACTAAGGCGTAGCATGTTCTTCAATCCTGGCCTTTGATGTGGATGTTTTGGGACGCGTGGAGGTTGATTTCTGATGGAATATGGTGAGTCTGAATGTTATGTCTGCACGTAATTACTAAGAGAAAAATAATATGGAAATTATCCAGACCTGGGACTCGAACCCAGGTCTTGTGCCTTGCAAGCACTTCCACCTGCCACTGAACCACTTTGATTTCAATTAATATATAATGGTCAATAAATATTATAAAAGAAAAAGGTTAGTGCCCTTTAAAACGCGCGCGAGATTTTGAATTGGCCTGTCCCCGTGTGACACGACATCATCGTCTTCGTCCCCCTGAAACACAAAACGCATTGGCCACGGTTTTCATTGTGTTTTCTTAGGCTAGCTACAGAAAAATAGCGATTAGCCTATTTCCAAACATAAATTAGGCGCGAGTATATGGATCTTTTCGTCCAGATGCGTTGAGTGCGATGGTGTTGCTCTGAAATTCTAATTTTACCTGGGGTAGAAAACCCCAATTTTGCAGACCTGTAACCCTAAATTTTGATCATGGTGAAATCCCATACACGATGCAAAAATCAAATTGAATATAAAGGTTAGCTTTGAAACATCACATGGAACAAGAATATACGATTGAAATGCAATGAAGATGCTTAGAATTGAGAATACGATTTCAAACGTTTTGAGATACAGTCTGAGTATATGATACCGATTCAGGGCGTTTTGGTGGTTGTTGTTGATTGGAACGTGTTCAAGACAACCTTGGCAAGCTGTTGAGATAGTTTTGGAGGCTTGAATCGACCTCTAAGGTTGATTTCAGAATTTCAGTTTTCAAGCAATATTTCAAGTTTTGTGTATTGGCCTTCTGCGCAGCTTTCATGTCCAAAGGCATTAGGTTTGCATTCCTGATCATATAGTGAATGTGTTAGGGCAACAAAACTAGAGCAAATCCATAGCATTCAATGATTTCAATCTTTGATTTTGGAAGATCTTTTTTGAATCTTTTTTCATGTTATTTGGTTCAATCATGCTCCAATCACACCAAAACTTGCCATATTTAATTGTACACGAAATCTTGAGAATAGAATGTGCACAAAAAGATTTTTTAGGTCAAGCTTTATATTTTTCATGTATTAAAATAATTTAAATGAATTAATATTAATATAAATTCAAATAAATAATTAAAAAATGAGAAAATACTTCCCTTTGGGCCTAATGGTCGTGCATAGGCTTGGCATGAAGAAACTTGGAAGAAAAATGGGCCCATTTGCATTTTTGGATCATTTGAAGTAAAGTTGACTTTCAAAAATTTCCAAAAATTTCCCAACTTCCACAAGGTATAACTTGCTCAATTCTTAAGCTTTTCACATGTTCTTGGACATTTTGGAAAGGTCTTTGAGTCCTTTAACCAATGCCTTTGGTCCCATGTCATTTTGATTTACCAATCTCAAGTTATGGCCTTTGACTTAAAGTCCCTTTTTGTTGACTTTTGAAAATGACCTATAATGTTGAAATTGATAACTTTTTGTGAGAGCATTTCTTGGACTTGGAATATGAAGATGAGTTGTAGGAAATGTCTTTCTCTTCAAAATGAGCTTTGGATGGAATTTTTCTGATAATCCATGTGAAAGTTATGCCCTGGTCAATTTTAGTTGACTTTTTCAGCTGTCCAAATATAGCAACTTTTGCATCTTTGATGATTTCTGAGCCAAATTTTGAGAATCATGATCAAGCATTGATCAAATGATGTTTGTGGCTTCAAAATGATATATTGACCAAAAATTTGAACTTTTGACTGCCAAATGACCATTTTGCCCCTACAGTTGACTGTAGTGCAATCTAGGGTTTTGACTGTGCAATTTTGAGCTGAATGCCTTGAAACTTGATATGAGGATGCTTGACCACATTTGTAGGCATATGAGACTTGATTGGGCTTTGGAAAACTTTCAATTCTTGATCAGAAGCCAAACCCTAGTTTTGACTGTATAGGAGACAGTTGAGCTGCACAACCCTTGGGGCATTTTGTGACCTTGACTTGACAAATCTTGGAGAATATGGGAGGGCAAATTTTGGGGTGCAACACTGACCTTATCGTCGAGTCGTAGTTGTCTAACAATCGAGTATTATTAATTTGAGTTCTAACCGTTGTTTATGTTGTAGTGATAAGTTGAGATGGCTGGAAGGAATGATGCTGCACTTGCTGCTGCTTTAGAAACAATGGCGCATGCGATGGAGAATCAGCCGAATGCTGACGGGAATGCTGGATCTCGTAGTTTGGCGACTTTCCAGAGAGAGAATCTGCCTACATTCAAGGGAAAGTATGATCCTAACGGAGCATTGGAGTGGTTGAAATAGATTGAGAGAATATTCTGTGTGATGGACTACACTCCAACACAGAAGGTTCGATATGGTACTCATATGCTAGCAGTCGAGGTTGATGACTAGTGGTTAGAGACTTGTCAGAGATTGGAAGTTGCAGGTGAGAATGTCACTTGGGCTGTGTTCTGTAGGGAATTTTTGAGGAAGTACTTTCTTGAAGATGTTCGTGGTAAGAAGGAGATTGAGTTCCTTGAGCTAAAGCAATGGAGTATGTCGGTTGTTAAGTATGCTGCCAAGTTTTCTGAGTTGGCTAAGTTTTATCCGCACTATGCTGAGGCTGATGCTGAGTTTTCGAAGTGTATCAAGTTTGAGAACGGGTTGCGCCCGGAGATCAAGAAGGCAGTTGGATACCAGAAGATTCGTGTCTTTGCTGATTTGATAGATAGTTGCAGGATTTTTGAGGAGGATAATAATGCTTGTTACAAGATTATCAGTGAGAAGAGGGGTAAGCACCAATAGAATCGTGGTAAGCCTTATGATACCCCAGCTGGTAAAGGTAAACAGAAAGTTGCTCAGGGTCATAGGACTAGTGGGGGAGATGCTCCTGCTGGTGTGGTTTGTTTTAAGTGTGGAAAACCTGGGCATAAGAGTAATGTATGCACTACTGAAGTGAAGAGGTGTTTCCGTTGTGGTAAGAACAGACATGTTGTATCTGAGTGTGAACATAAGGATGTGATTTGTTTCAATTGTAGAGAAGAAGGGCACATTGGTAGTCAGTGTCAGAAACCAAAGAGGGCGCAGATAAGTGGTAAAGTGTTCACTTTGGTTAAGGATCAGACATCTGTTGAGGACAGACTTATCAGAGGTAACTGTTTCATTAACAGTACTCCTTTAATATCTAGTATTGATATCGGTGCTACGCATTGTTTTATTGATGCTGATTATGTTAAAAGATTGGGTCTTATGTTGTCTTCTTTGAATGGAGAAATGGTCGTCGATACTCCAGCCAAGGGGTCGGTGACTACTTCTTTTGTGTGTGTTAAGTGTCCCTTGTCGATCTTCGACAGAGACTTTGCTGTTGATTTGGTTTGTTTACCGTTAATAGGTTTGGATGTAATTTTGGGTATGAACTGGTTAGAGCGTAACTGTGTTCATATTAACTGTTATGACAAGTCTGTGAGGTTTTCTACTCCTGAAGAAGTGGAAGATAGTCTGTTGTCTGCTAAACAGTTGAGAAAGTTGATGCAGGAAGAGGCACAAATGTTCTCGTTAATGGCGTCACTATCTGTAGAGACTCAAGCTATAATTAAGGAATTACAGGTGGTGTGTGAATTTCCTGAATTTTTCCCTGATGAGATTCCTGATGTACCACCAGAGAGGGAAGTTGAATTTATGATTGATCTTGTACCTGGTACCAGACCAGTATCTATGGCACCATACAGGATGTCTGCATCTGAATTGTCAGAGTTGAAGAAGCAATTGGAAGAGTTACTTGAGAAGAAGTTTGTAATACCAAGTGTATCACCGTGGGGATCTCCAGTGTTGTTAGTAAAGAAGAAAGATGGGAGTATGAGGCTTTGCGTTGATTATAGACAGTTGAATAAAGTGATGATTAAGAACAAGTATTTGCTTCCAAGAATAGATGACTTGATGGACCAATTGGTGGATGCTCGTGTGTTTATTAAGATTAATTTGAGGTCGGGTTACCATCAGATTAAAGTGAAGGATGAAGATATCCAGAAGACGGCTTTCAGAATGCGTTATGGACATTATGAATATTCAGTGATGCCTTTCGGTGTTACTAATGCACCGGGAGTTTTCATGGAATATATGAATTGTATCTTCCATACTCATTTGGATCGGTTTGTGGTGGTGTTCATTGATGATATTTTGATTTACTCTAAGTCATAAAAAGAGCATGCTGAACACTTAAGAGTGGTATTGCAAGTTTTGAAAGAGAAGAAGTTGTATACAAAGTTGTCCAAGTGTGAATTTTGGTTGAAGGAGGTTAGTTTTCTTGGTCACGTGATCTCAGGTAGTTGCATTGCTGTAGATCCATCGAAGGTTGATGTTGTGTTGCAATGGGAAACTCCGAGGTCAGTTACTGAGATTAGAAGCTTTTTGGGATTAGTTGGTTACTATAGAAGGTTTATCGAAGGTTTTTCTATGTTGGCACTTCCGTTGACTAAGTTGACTTGTAAAGGTAAGGCTTTTGTATGGGATGTTCAGTGCGAAGAAAGTTTTACAGAATTGAAGATGAGATTGACGTCGGCTCCGATTTTGACGCTGCCTAATCCAGGAGAGCCTTTTTTTGTGTATTGTGATGCTTCTAAGATGGGTTTAAGAGGTGTGCTTATGCATAATGGTAAGGTAGTTACTTATGCGTCAAGGCAGTTGAAGACTCATGAGAAGAACTATCCTACGCATGATTTAGAGCTTGCTGCAGTTGTCTTTATGTTGAAGATTTGGAGGCATTATCTTTATGGTTCTAGATTTGAAGTGTTTAGTTACCATAAGAGCTTAAAGTATTTATTCGATCAGAAGGAGTTGAATATGAGGCAACAAAGATGGTTGGAATTGTTAAAGGATTATGATTTCGATTTGAATTATCATCCAGGAAAAGCGAACGTGGTAGCTGATGTGTTGAGTCAAAAGACTTTACATATGTCGTTAGTGATGGTTAAAGAGTTGGAATTGATTGAGCAGTTCAGAGATATGAGCTTAGTTTGCGAGGTTATGCTGCAAAGTGTTATGTTGGGTATGTTGAAGATTAATAATGAATTTCTAGACAGTATCAGAGAAGCTCAGAAGTTGAATGTGAAA
The DNA here is from genome assembly GCA_948472305.1 of Vicia faba. Taxonomy (NCBI): domain Eukaryota; kingdom Viridiplantae; phylum Streptophyta; class Magnoliopsida; order Fabales; family Fabaceae; genus Vicia; species Vicia faba. The sequence continues at coordinate 1,022,884,873 of OX451741.1, forward strand.
CTGGTAGATTTGATGGTTGGGATTGATCAATATAAGAATAGTGATTTTAAGCTAGATGCGCAAGGTGTGTTGAGGTTTGTAACCGGATTTGTATTCCTGATGATGCTGAGATGAAGAAAGTGATACTTGAGGAAAGTCATAGAAGTAAGTTGAGTATTCATCTAGGAGCTACAAAGACGTATCAATATTTGAAAGGTTTGTTTTGGTGGCCTGGAATGAAAAGTTATGTGGCTCGATTTGTGTATGCATGTTTGACTTGTCAGAACTCGAAAGTTGAGCATCAGAAGCCTGCAGGATTGATGCAACCGTTAGAAGTTCTGGAATGGAAATGGGATAGCATTTCGATGGAATTTTTGACAGGGTTACCTAATACTATAAGAGGACGTGATTCGATTTTGGTGATTGTTGATAGGATTACAAAGTCGGCTCATTTTATTCCTATTAACATCAGTTTTCCAGTGTCGAAGTTAGCTGAGATTTAAACTAGTGTGATTGTGAAGCTGCATGGTGTTCCTTTGTGCATTGTGTCAGATAGAGATCCAAGATTTACTTCTGATTTTGGGAAGGGTTTTCAAGAAGTGTTGGGTTCTAAGTTGAGGTTGAGTTCAGCGTATCATCCTTAGACAGATGGTCAGACTGAGTGGACTATCCAATCATTGGAAGACTTGTTGAGGTCATGTGTTCTTGAGCAGGGAGGTTCGTGGGATACTTATCTTCCATTGATAGAGTTCACTTATAATAAAAGTTACCATTCTAGTATTGGGATGGCACCTTTTGAGGCGTTGTATGGTCGAAGATGTAGAACTCCATTATGTTGGCATGAATCTGGTGAAAGTGTAGTACTTGGACCTAAACTTGTTCGTGAGACTACTGAGAAGGTGAAGTTGATTAGAGAAAAGATGAAAGCTTCACAAAGTAGACTGAAGAGTTATCATGACAAGTAAAGGAAAGATTTAGAATTTCAAGCGGGTGACCATGTGTTTTTTGAGAGTTACACTTGTGACTGGTGTTGGGCGAGCATTAAAGTCTAAGAAGCTCACTTCTCGTTTTATTGGACCATATCAGATTTCGGAGAGAGTGGGGAATGTTTCTTATAGAGTGGCTTTACCGCCTAATCTTTCGAATTTTCATGATGTGTTTCATGTGTCGCAACTCCGAAAGTATATTTCAGATCCTTCTCATGTGATTCATATGGATGATGTGCAAGTACGGGATAATCTTACGGTGGAGACGATGCCTGTACAGATCATGGATCGTGAAACTAAGACTCTGAGGGGCAAAGAGATTGCTTTGGTTAAAGTGGTTTGGCTAGGAGCTGCCAGAGAAAGCATGACTTGGGAGTTGGAGAGCAAGATGCGAGACTCTTATCCTGAGTTATTTGATTAAGGTAAATTTTCAAGGACGAAAATATTCTAAGTGGGAGAGAGTTGTAATACCCGTAATTTAATTAATTATTTAATTAAATTATTTTTAGAATATTTGTGAAGTTGTGTTGTGATTAATTGGATTTAATTTATTTTATTAAGTGGTCAAATAATATTATAAGAATGATACTATTTTATTGTGGGCTTGTTTTAAAGGAATAGAAGTAGTAATCAAGGGGGTGTATTAGTTTTTAAGCCCATTAAGGAATAAAGAGTATAATAGATTATTTTATTATTATTAGAAATAACAAGGAAGAAGAAGCAGTAAGAAGAATAAGGGTTAGAAAGAAGAACGTGAAGTTGTTGGAAAGGAGGAAAAATGGAAGAACGGGAATTCAACTAGAAGTTATACAGTGAACTTCAATCCAAGGTAAGGGTGGGGTTATGACTCTATAATAGGGTTCATGATAATTGGTTTATGGGATTAGATGTGAAAGTGTTATTTTGCTCATGATTGAATTATATGTTGTTGTATGATGAGAATTGATGATTAGAAGATGAATGATGATGTTCCTATGCTGTTTATTTGATGTAGAATTATAGGATAACTGTAAGTGATGATTATCTATGATTAGATTAGGTTTTTAGGGCTAAAAGTATGGAACCCATAGTGAAAACGCAGAGAAAATCGCAGAAATTACCCATGACAGAGCAGTATGCGTCGACCCGAAATGGCATGTGTCGATACAAGCAGGTCTTTAGACTCAGGATGAGTTGACACGAAGGAGTCTTGCGTCGATACATGAGAACTTTTAGACTCATGATGAGTTGATATGTAGGAGCATGTGTCGATACATGTTATATGGTAGACTCTGTATGAGTCGATACAAGAGAGGATGCGTCGACTCGTGTTGCGAGTTCAGTGCATTACGCGTCGATCCAAGATATTATGCGTTGATCCATGTTGTCTGGTTTTTGGCAGAATCAGTTTGAGAATGCTGTAACTTGAGGTTTTGGATTTTGTTTGAGGTACTGTTCGAAGCGTTGAATAGATAACACGATGAGCTTTATTCTTGAGGATTAAAACGAAGAATAGGAAGGATAACCCTACTATCCAAATTAAGATTTGAGTTAGTTTTCGCGGTAATCATTATGTTAGTTTTTTTGAAGAAGGATGAGGATGAGACGCTTGTAGAGTACTATCTGGTTTGTAACAGTAGGATTAATGATAATAATGATGTAATATTACAGAATAGTAGTATGTAGAGATTTGATGATTTAGAAGCAAGCCTTAGTTGATTAACTAATTATAGGTAATATCTTGTATAGGCATATGGCCAACGTTGTGAAATTGATGAGTTACTAACGTATTACTGTACAACTGAGTTGTTGATGAGATGATGTTAATGAGAGTTTGTTTTAATGAATTATGATGTATAAATGAGGTTTGATGATTTATGATGATAAATGATGTCTATGAATGATGCTGATGAAGAGATGTTGAGATGCTTTTAAGATGTAGGCCTTTGGCCAACGATGGTGTTGTATTGAGATGTTGTCAATTATGGTGTTATTATTACATTCATGATTGTGTCGCATACATTGCATTTTGAGATGGAGCTTATGCTCGTTGAGATGGCCTGTATTGGCGAATATTGAGATGAAGGCTTATGCCTTGTTGATGCCTCTATTAATTGGCAACTTTTGAGATGGGAGTTCTGCTCCAATGGTACCACATGCATTTGCATAGTATCGAGTCGCATTATATGATTTCATAAAGAAGTGTGTATTGATGTTGTGAAATGTGTATTATTATTGTGATTATTGCTGATTATGAGATGAGAAGTGGTGATGTTATGTGATCTAATTTAATATATTAATTATCATGCGCTTTATTATATTGTTAGATATCTCACCCTTCTATTTGAATGTTGCCCTGATGTTGGTAACGTGCAGGTAATCGAGACTGGAGGTTGTATACCTTTAATAGTTTGAGTCGGTGTCATTGCTCTGATATGTAACACTCGGGGGGATGAACGCTTGTTGCTTTTAATTATTGATTATTCAGTGGTTGAACCTTAAGTTGATTATTATTAAGTATGTGTTGTTTTGAAGTTGCTGTAACGAAGATAAAGATGTTATTAAGAATTTCGTTGTGTAGATGTTTAATTTGTTGAATTGTTTAATTAAAGTATTATGCTGATGGTTCATCTGAAGTTTTAAAGTGTTATATATCCACGATGAATGCAATGAGTTTTTAATGATGAATTTGTGGCATCCTGATTTGTTTGCGTGAATGATTTTATAACTCTGATTTATTTATATAATTGACGGGTTGAATTGGGGTGTTACATTAATCCTTTATGATGTTTTCACTTTTCTAGTTGATGTAGAAATATATCCATCTGTATAAGAATACGTACAAAGTGTGGCATCAATATAGCTACCTATAAACATGAGATTTTAAAGTTCAAACTACCAATGAAGCTTGAAACTAGCTACACGCGTAAGTGGATGTGCAAAATAAGCTCCTAGTGTTATGGCAATAATTGTAAAATATGGTAATCAAATGAACTCTTTGTAGAAATATTTTGGTAGCTTTTGTCTTCCATCAAGTATTGCCACAAATGGGGCAACACTTGTTTTTCCCTTAACCATCTAAAAATCTTCCCCATATCTTTCACTCAGTTTCTTACCTTCATTCCGAACACCAAATAAATGGTGTGCAATTAAGGCGAATGAAGACACAACTGCAACAGAATTTCCAATCCAGACTGTATGACCAAGACACCACATAACCTACCCAACCATCTGTGGATGCCTGGTTATTCTCATAATTCCAGTTTCGTGGAGATGTATCTTAGGCTCGTCAACTACTGCAACCTCTAAAAGATTTAAGGTTGGTGGATAAAGGAAAAAGAAAGAGATGAATTTAGAAAGCCACACAAGTTGATGTACACTGGGAATGTCTTGGACCTGCCAGAGCTGAAGTCCGTCAGATCTGTGATTGATAAAATACACAATCATGGTGAGAGCCAAAGGAAGTGATGTTTCTGCAAAAAGAACACGGTAAGCTCGTACTTCAATGAGTTTCTCACCAGAGTCACGGAAGCTGGTCAGGCCTCTATGGACACCTGCAAATATGAGAATCAGGACTAAAACTACCACCAAACCTAGTTGAATCATGAATCCAGATCAAGTTAAGAACAAACAAGACCACTCCCAGTATAGTAATGAAGTAAATCCAAGAAGAAAGTTTTTGTTTTTCAAGGTCAAAAGTTACAGCGCCCTCGCCCACCAAGCCATAATCATCTATGACCTCAGTAGTATATTCTTCGGAAGAAGCTCGTGCTACTAGTTTAGAAGAGAACAAGAGTGGCTTTGAAGAGGAAAAAATCAGTTTTGATTTAGAGGATGGAGAAGAAGATGGAAAGGAATTAAGAAGTGGATGATGAAATCTTGTATGTGTTTTGAGGAAGTTGTGGAGAAGCTTGAGACCACTTGTCGAACAAAGCATTGAAATAAACACACGATCTTCTAAAGTTCCAAAAGACATCTTTGATGAGATTGAATGATGCTTGAGACTCTATGCTCTGAGATTAGAGGTTGTGCCTTGATGAATCAGTCTTCGATAATCCACAATCAATCGTACTTCAGGTTTGGGAGACTGAAAACCCTAATTGAGGCGTGACACCTGATACTCTTGATTCAGACCTGTCTCTACACATGAAACAAAAGAAAACACAAACATACACCTCTGTATATGATTAGAAGTTAGTGATACATAGGCTAAGAATGTTTAAAATACTTGACAAGCTCTACATAGTCAATGCTCGAAGGTGAGATGTTAAAACTTACCGTATTTCGTTACCTTGACTTTTGTATAATGCAAAAAATGAAAATGGGATCTTAGGTCAAAAATTGGGGGTATGACAGCTGCCCCTATTTAAGTTTCTTCTATTCCAAGATATGAAGATTTAAATCTTCGTCTCGACGAGATTGAAGGGACTTAAATATAAAATACACAATTTTTGGCCTTAAGATATTGTAATTGTGTTTATGATATGATTTGAATGTAATATTTTGAATTTTATGGGGAATGATGCCGCATGAGACAAACTAATGTTGGAGAAACTAAGTACATGATAAAATAATCCATAGGGGAAGAGGTTATAACTCTACTGGAGAAACATAGCCACAAACTTCGAATGAGAGACTCTTATTGGGGAATAACTTTGAGAGAAAGAAATTTTCTGACTCTAACAAAGAAAATGCCTCGCATAGACTACAAAAAGATAGATGGATACTGACCCAAGATGATAATGAGTTTACAACTCGGGGTCAAAGGTAGACAAAAAGATACACCAACTTTTACTGATAAAGAACTACCGATTTTTACTCAGGGTAGAGATTTCATAACAAACTTCTCTGCGGTAATTTTCTGGAGAGATACCATTTATTGCTGAAATAACATATTGTTGTGGATACACAAGCTACTCAAATAAAGAGGCCGCCACTTGCTGTCTTCAACGGATATTAAAGCACACAAGCTGCTCATGAAGAGTCTGCCACTTGCTACTTTCAAAGATACCAATAACACCCAAGCTGCTCATGAAGAGACCGCCACTTTCTGTCGAAATAACATATTGTTGGGGATACATAAGTTACTCAAATAAAGAGACCGCCACTTGCTGTCTTCCAAAGATATCAATAATACACAAGCTGCTCATGAAGAGTCTTCCACTTGCTACTTTCCAAAGATATTAATAATACACAAGCTGCTCATGAAGAGTCTTCCACTTGCTATCTTCCAAAGATATCAATAATACAAGCTGCTCATGAAGAGTCCGCCATTTGCTACTTTCCAAGGATATCGATAATATACAAGATGCTCATGAAGAGTCTGCCACTTGCTATCTTCCAAAGATATCAATAATACAAGCTGCTCATGAAGAGTCTGCCACTTGCTATCTTCCAAAGATATTAATAAACATACAAGCTGCTCATAAAGAGACCGCCACTTGTTGTCTTCAAAGGATATTAAAGCACACAAGTTTCTCATGAAGAGTCTGCCCCTTGTTATCTTCCATAGATATTAAAGCACACAAATTGCTCATGAAGAGTCTGTCACTTTCTATCTTCAAAGGATATTAATAAACATATAAGCTTCTCATGAAGAGACTGCTTCTTGTTGTTTCCCAAAGATATCTATAACACACAAGCTGCTCCTGAAGAGACCGCCACTTGCTGTTTCCAAAATATGTCTATAACACACAAGCTGCTCGTGAAGAAACCGCCACTTGTTGTTTTCCGAAGATGTCTATAACACATAAGCTGCTCATGAAGAGACTGCCACTTGTTGTCACGTCGATATTCCAGAAGAGTGTTGTGATAACACTACTAGGGAATGAAGTTCTTCTTTAAAGGGAACCATGAATAGGTCCTTCATGAGGATACCAAGTATTTAAATGTGAAAAATAAATGCACTCTCCATCTAGGTTTCACAACCTAGAGAGATCCACGGGGTAGCGTCTGCAAGAGACAAAGCTCAATCCAGGAATAAACTGGAGAGAAAACAGTCAAATAAGACTCCACCCAATGAGGAAACAACTCAATTAGGTATTTATCCTATCTAGAGATGGAAAAGGAAAGCTAAAGCAAGATTCTTCCACGAGAGTTAACTCAATGGAGAATTAGAAAGGAGGCGCACTTTCTACTTAAGTTGACACTCTATTTGGAAAGAGAAAATATTCTATTTGAATAGACATAACCAAGGCACACGAACCCAATAAGATCAACAAATACGAATGTGCATGCATGATGCAAGTGTGAATGAGTAAATGAATGTCATGTATTAGTTTGACAAAATAGATAGAAGATATAAATTGGAGATGATAAGACATCATAATACAACCAGATACTCGGCTAACCTCAACAAGATGAGAACATTACTGGAGATAGAATAAAAGCAATCGATAGAGCATATTTCTACTATAAGGCTCTAATCTCTCTGGGGAGGAAGATATTTTTCGGGAGAAAACCCAAAGTCCAATCTTCTAACATCAATAATCCATTGAAAGGATAACAACACGAAATCTGCTTCAGCTGGAGAAAAATATTGCTTAACGGGAGATATTGGGGAACTCCACCATCTGAGAAAGTGTGCAAAGCAGATTACATATCTTGACAAATTTGGATTGCCCCTGGAACTAATTTTGGATGCCCCAAGTTTACTGCTGATAAGCTACGTGACGCACGACAATTCTTTCAAATAACTTCACTTTTCAAATGCCCCAAGTTATGTGGTTGATGAGAAGAAATCGTCTCAAGGGGATTTTACAAAATACATGGCATCCAAAATGCTCTAGTGTCTTCAAACTCTTAGAGAGATTCATCGAATCTCGATGTGACTGCCCCAGATTGATTATATTTGCCACATCAGAGTCTTCAAATTTTCCCTATGAGGGTAAACGAACTATGAAGGCAACAACTTGTTCATGCTGAAAATCTTCAAGCGACATGCCCCTGGATATGATCATTCTTGAAATGATTCGCCTATTACTCAACAGAGTTTCAGGCCTAAAGATTAACTCATCATTGGTGCTTACATGTAAGCTTCCTTGATATTAAGCAACTGTTTTACAAGCAGAAAAATTTATTCTGAGAATGACAATTCTAATGCAACAGTTATGTAAGTCCTGATGATTTTGATATCGCACAAACTTTGCGAGTTAGAGGAACATTTATTTTTGTATAGAAAAAGCATATGATACTAACAAAAATATTTAACAAAACTTATGAGAGTCAGGAACGCAATCTTGTCAAAGTATGCTTTCAAAATAACCTTGCTTCAGTTAGGACTTTTGAAGGTTGTAATGTGGCCTGGTTCACGACTTTCAGAAGAAAAAATATTTTTAAGGCTTAAAATTTATTGGTGCCCACCCATTCTTCGTGATGTTCTCCAGTCCTATGTTCAGTTAATTCAACACTAGTGTTCATTTCTCAGAAAAATATTTTGTGATGGTTAAGGAAGTGATAAGGTTTCAGAGTAGCAGTCACCCTTCTTGTGTTTGTGTTTGTAGTCACACAGATTTGTTCTTGGCTGTGGACTTTTCTTTGTAGTCCTTTCTATGAATTTTTTTTTTATTTTCCCTAAATTTTGCTTGAACTAATTCTTTTGAATTGATAGTCCAGCGGGATGCCCTAATTTTTGCCTAAGTCTCTTGTTTTCTAGTTTTCGACTTAGCTTTGGTTACGAAAGTAGCCGGGGTCTAGGTTTATTGATGGATTTTATCAGCGAAAGTCCCTCAAACTCGATCAATATCAACAACATGTCGTGACCGGTTAGGCTTGGTGGATTTTGTCAAAAAATAAAGAAGGTTTCGGGGGTGGGTTCATCGATTAGTACACCTTCGGTGCTTATAAGGTCGGGACCGTGAGCGGGCTTTCTTTTTTTATTGATTTTTGAACAAAATGTGAGACATTAGCTTGTCTTGACTTGTTGAGAGGATTGTGATTGTCTCATTTCTTGATGGATGAGGGATAACCATTGTGGTTTTGCATCTTCTGGCCTCATGATATATGAAGGATAGCCATCGATGGTTTCTCTTCATAAATATCTTCCTTATGAATTTTGAACACTCAGTCAAATTAACTGAAAACTACCCTGCCCCATGCTAAAATTGATGGTTTTTCGTATAGAAAAGAAACTCCTACTTCAAGGCTCAAAAGGGGTTAGCAGGGGACTATCTTCCTTATATCTCCGGTGTTTAGAGATTTGAAATAATGCATGTACATCCTCAGCAAGATTTTATCCAAAATCATACAACCAGAGATTTTTGCATTTTTCAGGTCATCATCCTCCCTTCAATTTCTGCCTAGGCAAGAGAATGGGCAACAAGTTTGTATCATAATGCAAAAAGTAATTTAAAATTTGAAAACAAATATGAGTGAAACGAATGAATTTCTTTAAGACAAACATACTCATTGTATTAAGATAATCATTCAAATGTAAACAAGTTTATACATGCAAACAAAGCTTTAACAAACATGGAAGATTATAAGGGAAAGCAGTAAAAATGATAATAAACTGCGAAGACTCTCTCCATCTAGACTTGAACTGCTGAAAACATCCTTCAAAACTCAGAGTAACCATCAATCGTGTTTACTCTTCGGCACATGCTTGATTTGAACTTCCAAACCAACGTCCTTGAATGATAAGATACCACTTCTGACCAACTTATGGACTTCAGCTTTCAATGCATAACAATGTTCAATGCTATGCCCAGGGGCTCCCTGATGAAAGGCACAAGTTAAATCAGCTTTATAGTACCATGGCATCTTCTCAGAAATCTTTGGTGGAAGTCGAGTCTGAACCAAATTCCTCTGCATCAGGACAGGAAACAACTTCATATAAGTCGTTGGAATTGGACCAAATTAAATTTTCCTCTGATTAGAAACTTGTTGATTTTGTTGATGAACTGGAGCTGCAGAAGGTAAATTGAACAGAAGGATGATAGGAGAAACATGATGATTTTGGTGATGATTATTTCTTCCTCTGGCTCTCTTCTTGGAAAAGTTATTATTAAACCTCTTCACACCACTAGTTGAGCCACCATCTTCATATAAAGATCCCTTTCGGACATCTTCTTCTAGATGCACTCCCACATTCACCTTGTCAATAAAGTCACTAGGTGCATTAATTATCATCTTCTCATGAAAGAATGATTTCAGATTTTCAGTATAGACCTTTGCCATTGCTTCTTCCTTCCTAGAAGGATTGACTTGGGCGGAAACCAAAATTCCAACCAAACCAGTTAAATGCTCCATACTAGCTTTCAAATTAGTCACCTCTTTGTGGAGTTCAGAAACCTTTTGCTTGATATTCTCCATTATTCTCTTAGCGCGGGTGTTGTACCGGTGAGACCAAAGGAAAAATAAGGCTTTGAAATGACTTTTGAAAGTGAAACAAAAAATGTAGAATGATGTATGGTATGCAAAGTAGAGTCTTTATTTGATCTTCAAGGAACTCAAGATATCAAAGTATGAAGATAAAAGATTAATTTTAAATTGGATCAAAACATTGATCAAGTTATCATCAAGATCAATCATCCATTTTTGTGGATTAGGGTTTTCACCCTATCAACGCCCAATATCCATCGAGCTTGACAAAACTTGTAATGTTTACAAAGAAAAACTTTCAAATTCCTTGAAAATCAAGTAAAAAAGGGTTTCATGGATGCATGAAGGCATGATTATGCAACAACCACAAGCAAGGTCACAAACAAAGTTAAAAGGTTCAACGTCACGATCATGGAGTCAAAGGTAAAGATCATCCCCAAGGTATGCACTAAAGGTTTAATCACACCTATAAAACAAGGTTCTAAAAGATCCCAGAGTCTACGCTCTTCCTTTGGATATTACAAACATCCCAATTACTCGGTAATTAGTAATATTCACAGGAAAAACTCGTCTGAGTGCAGCATCGCGTGACAACTACTTCCGGATTACTCCGTCATAGTCTCCACACTACATCTAAAAGGCCAAGATGGGTTAAATTTCTATGGTTCTCAGCTTCTCTGGCTCCCAGGTCGAAAGCAATAACATCTTCCCAATTACCCGGTAAATGAATACTAGTCAGAGGGGCTTCCACTGAGTGAGTGGTTTCATGTCTCCTTCTTCAGGATTACTCCTTCAAAGTTAACATGACTATACCGCACGTCCTATTCTTAAGTGTACTTAGTCCGGGTATAGGACTTGTCCTTTGTAAGTATCATCAACACCCAAATAACCACAATAGATAACATATAATCAAACAAACAAATAATAATAAAATAGATATGACAAATTAGGCTTAATCCACTTAAGGATGGACCAGCAAGAGGTCAATCTTTTCCCACAGAGTCGCCAATCCTGTAGCGGTGAAAATTGAAGAACAAGCTATTGATTAACTTGACTCACAAATAAGCAAGAGTCTCCACCGCGCTTTATTATTTCCAAGGGAAAAGAGCGAAATAAAACTCATAAATATGCAATGTAAAGTAATACTTAAAAGTAATGAAATATAATGCGTTTTTGAAAGAGATCGAGAATTCGGGGGTTGGTTATACAATGGGAAGGTATTAGCACCCAATGCATATGCGGTACTCCGCAAGAACCTTTTGAAATATCTGTTTTTTTGGTTAAAATCGTTTGTTTGATTAAAATGGTTTGTTTGGTAAAAAATGGGTGTGGACAAGATTTTGAAGATACGACGACCTAGTGTCGAAGTTTTGACTTAAAAGGGGTGTGAGTTTTAAAATTTACTTTTTAGAAAATTAAATTAAGTTTAACAAAAATAGTAAAACAAAAATGAATGAAGGGATTCACACAATCGTATTGGATATGTTCGATGACATGAAGTCGGGTAATTAATTCTTTATCTTGGATTTGGTGTAAACAATTTAAATGATTAAATAATTAAATAAACAGAATAAAAGAAATATAAAATTAAAATTCTAAAATTACTAAATCAAATATAAACTAAATTAATTTCAAAGTTACTAAATTAAAATTCTTAAATTATTAAATTGAACCTAAACTAAATTAATTTCAAAGTTACTAAATTAAAATTATTAAATTATTAAATTGAACCTAAACTAAATCAAAATTCTAAATTTGTCCAAATATTTCTAAACTAACTAAAAAATTTCAAATTTACTAAATTAAATCTAAGATTATAAAAATTCTAAAAATTACTGAATAAAATCTAAAATAAACAAAATTCTAAAGTTTAAACTAAAACTAAATCTAAACTAACTAAATTATTTCTAAGTTTACTAAATTAAATCAAATAAAAATTCTAAAATCATTAAACTAAATCTAAATCAAATAAAAATTATGAAGTTATTAAATTAAATCTAAATCAAATTAAAATTCTAACGTTATTAAGTTAAATTTAAATCAAATTAAAATTTTAAAAGTCTAAAATTACTAAATTAAATATAAACCAAATAAAATCTAAACCAAATAAAAATTATGAAATTCTACAATTACAAAATTAAATCTAAATCAAATGAAATTTTCAAGTTACTAATTATGATTTTAAACTAATTAAACGTTATAAAATAAATCTAAACTAATTAAAGAATTCTAAATTAATACTAATTTAAGACTAAACTAAATTAATTATAAGATTTATCAAAAAAAAAAATTGGGAAAAAAGGTTAAAGAGTTAACAAAAACAAAATAGAAATACCTTAGCAAGGTGTTGAACCCAGGTCTCTTAAATTGCAGCATACCAGCCTTGTCAACTGAACTATATTTTCTATCTGTTATTATTACATTTTTATTAAAATATAAGGTGAATATAGTAAGGTGATTGGGCCAACAAGCCCAATGGGAGTGACCCGGTTGGGAAGAGGAAAAGAAGGATTTGGAAACCCTAAAGGAACAAGGAAAGGCGTCGCTGGAGTTATGTTATTGGGAAGGGACAAAATAGATTATTATTATTTCCAAGAAACTCTTCTTTCTATGCTTAACCTTGAAAAAACAAAAATTAAAAACTCTATCTTCTAAATTTCCTTGGCTTCATCTTCCACTGAATGAACCTCCCCATGATCCAGCTTGAGTAACACGAGAAAGAAGATCCAGCTTCTCCTTCGAAATTGTATCAACACCACTAAAGATATGTGGTAGAGGAGAACTACCAGACATAGAACCATCTTTTCAAAGATGAACAAAAGAAGTAGTCCCACTAGGAAGATTAATCATCGCAAAATCGTGACCTCACCATTCGCATGTGTAGCACTCAACTTCTAATGACTATAGCTAATATTACTCTCTGCTAATTTAGTACCAGAATTCACAATCGATGAAGTATAAGCTCTTGGGGCACCGCTAAATTGTATAATTGCGACTAAAGCTTGAGTTCTATTCATGGAGGAAGTGAGATCGATGGTATGATGAAGATGGTGATGAGAGTGAGTGGAGGAAATTCGGCGGAGAGAGGTGTGATTTCTCTAATTTCAAATATGTTTTCTTTTTATGTCATTTGCAGGTGAAAGTGGGAAGGCATGTTTGTTATGCTGAAAGGGAGTAAATTGATGGTAGTATCGGTTTGAAAGGGAGATAGGTGATGGAGTATGAGGGGAGGGGGAAGAACATTCTGTCCAGCCGCTTGAAAATGGCCCAAACTTAACTTAGATTTTGTTGAATGCAATAAGGTCATAACTATGAACATACTTATTAATTGGCTCAACTGTGAGTCTCTCCTCAATGAGATCGTCTATAGAGACAAGTTCGTCGATGATTGTCGACATGATCTGTAGCTTCTTGATCCCGTATCCAACAACAACAAGCTTGGATGCTCCCCAGGTTAAACCGAGAATATAAACACTGCGAACAACCTCTTTCAACTTCTTCAACAACCTCTTTGCTTATATCTCGCGAAAATATGGAGGTAACAATAATGACAAGCATAGCAAAAACAAACAACATACATCACAACAATCATAACATATGTAAAGGGAAAAATAAAAATTACCAACGACGATGAGATTTTCGTCGGAAGTCAATGAGTATTGATGTGGAAGAATCAAAGAATAGAAATCTAGAGAATATGTGACTCCGATATGCAACGGTAAGCTTCGAAATTATTCTTCTCTTCCTCTGATATACTTTTTCTGAATATGGAAATTATTGTTGGGATTATAGGTTGTTTTTTTTATTTGTTAACACATACTGCTTGATGTTTTTGCCTTCTTTTTCTCCTGTTGCTGTTGCAGGAATTTAGGTGACAATCTGCCGCTGATATCCAAGCTCAACAGCAGTACATGTGGTATTAATAAACAGTGGTAATACAGATTTCTATGAAGCACTGCAAAAGATCGTGGCCAGATTCTTGTGGGCAAAAATTATCTTGCGTGACTGGCCCTTGAAAACTACTTGATACAAAATAAAGGGAAGTTTGAAGTATATGCGAGAAGAATTTTTTCAACTGCTTCTCGGAACCATGATTTCCCCAAATATCAACATTTTTGCAGATATTTGACCAAATGGCTATTGGTAATGAATTTTTTGTTAGAAACATAAATTCCCTGATTCCAATTGTTAGTGGTAAAAGGAACAGAGTGGTTGTTTTTGTTTCATTGGAATTTTCTGTATGGTTGAACAACTAGCTAGTAGTATTTTTGGGTGGTATTTTTGTGTTGTTTTCTCTACTTCTTTCCTCCATGGATTAAACAAGTCTCCTTTTTATGTGGGATCTCCTCCTTTTATCCCCCCCCCCCACTCTCTCTCTCTCCCCCTATATTTGTGTATTTAGTGAATGAAAAATGAGAAAATTAGGGGGGAAATTGGATGTGAAAGTTGGTTTTATTGTAACTGCTTTGTTGCTTTTCGGTGCAGGTATTTGTTTTCTAATTTTGTGCAACATTTGGACTGTTTATGGATGGGTTTGTATCCGAATTTGGACTATTGGAGCAAGGATGTTTTCGGGCTAATCTGTAGGCTGGTTTTGTAGCAGATTTTGGCAGGTTTGGGACTGTCGTTGCAGTAAGAAAGTAGCAGAATTTTTGGCAGCATAGTAGGAGCTGCAAATTTTCAGCAGTGTAGTAGCAGCTGCAAATTTTCAGCAGGGGCAGCATGGATAAACGAGGGTTAAAACACAAGCAATGGATGAGGCATTTAGGATTAGGCTAGAGCAAAAGTCTCATGTAATTTTTGTGATTCACTTTATGATATATGTAACAACAACTTTAATTGTCTTGCAAACTATATCACAAAATTGCTTCCTTGTATTGGCAATAAACTAATCTCTTGAGATATTGGTTGTGTACATGATCAACATACACATATGGATAAAAAATCAACTGTTCAACTGATTTATTAATCCTTTATGATGTTTTCACTTTCCTAGTTGATGTAGAAATACTATCCATCTGTATAAAAATACGTACAAAGTGTGGCATCAGTATAGCTACCTATAAACATGAGATTTTAAAGTTCAAACTACCAATGAAGCTTGAAACTAGCTACATGCATAAGTGTATGTGCAAAATAAGCTCCTAGTGTTATGGCAGTGATTGTAAAATATGGTAATCGAATGAACTCTTTGTAGAAATATTTTGGTAGCTTTTGTCTTCCATCAAGTATTGCCACAAATGGGGCAACACTTGTTCTACCATTAACCATCTAAAAATCTTCCCCATATATTTCACTCAGTTTCTTACCTCCATTCCAAACATCAAATAAATGGTGTGTAATTAAGGCAAATAAAGACGCAACCGCAACATAATTTCCAATCAAGACTGTATGACCAGGATGCCACATAACCTGCCCAACCATCTGTGGATGCCTGGTTATTCTCATAATTCCAGTTTCATAGAGATATATCTTAGGCTCGTCAACTGCTGCAACCTCTAAATGATTGAAGGTTGATGGATAAAGGAAAAATAAACAGATGAAGTTAGAAAGCCACACAAGTTGATGAACACCGGGAATGCCTTTGACCTGCCAGAGCTGAAGTCCATCATATATGTGATTGATAAAATACACAATCATGGTGAGAGCCAAAGGAAGTGATGTTCCTGCAAAAAGAACACGGTAAGCTCATTCTTCAAGGAGTTTCTCACCGGAGTCACAGAAGTTGGTCAGGCCGCTATGGACACCCGCAAATATGAGAATCAGGACTAAAACTACCACCAAACCCAGTTGAATCATGAATCCAGATCAAGTTAAGAATAAACAAGACCACTCCAAGTATAGCAGTGAAGTAAATCCAAGAAGAAAGTTTATGTTTTTCAAGGTTAAAAGTTACAGCATCCTCGCCCACCAAGCCATAATCATCTATGACCTCAGTAGCATGTTCTTCGGAAGAAGCTCGTCCTACTACATTAGGAGAGAACATGAGTGGCTTTGAAGAGGATAAAAATCAGTTTTGATTTAGATGATGGAGAATAAGATGTAAAGGAATTAAGAAGTGTTTGATGAAATCTTGTCTATGCTTTGAGGAAGTTGTGGAGAAGCTTGAGACCACTTGTCGAACAAGGCGTGGAAATAAACACACAATATTCTGAAGTTCCAAAAGACATCTTTGATGAGATTTAATGATGCTTGAGACTCTATGCTATGAGATTATAGGTCGTGCCTTGATGAATCAGTCTTCGAGAATCCACAATCAATCGTACTTCTGGTTTGGGAGACCCAAAACCCTAATTGAGGCGTGACACCTGATACTCTTGATTCAGACCTGTCTTTGCACATGAAACAAAAGAAAACACAAACATACACCTTTGTATGCGATTATAAGTTAGTGATACATAGGCTAAGAATGTTCAAAATACTTGACAAGATCTGCATAGTCAATGCTCGAAGGTGAGAGGTTAAAATCGACCGTATTTCGTGACCTTAACTTTTGTATAAAAATGCAAAAACTGAAAATGGGATCTTAGGTAAAAAATTGGGGTATGACAACAACCACAATGTTGTACCCCAAAATTTTCCCTCTCACTTATCAAGATTTTTCTCACAAGATCTCTTTGACTTAAGACAGGATTAGGGTTTGACCAGCTCAAGACACCTCCTCATGCACTGATGACCAAAATTAGGGTTTGAGTTTGCACAAGGAATTTTGGACTATCAATGCTTCATATGGCTTTCAATGATCATCATGGACCCCCGATATTACTCATGTCAAGTTTCAAGCTCTGAATCACATTTTTTATTAGTCAATTGGATAGTTGACCTGAATATCAGTTGTATTAGGGAAAAAGTCAACCATGGCCAATTTTCAGTCAGACTTCATAATTTTTTACCCACGTCAACATCTTAGACTCATATGTATCATTTGATCAAGTTTGGACCATAATTCCTCAAGAAATTTTATCAAATCATCAAAAGGGCAAAATGGTCAAAATTAGGGTTTTGACTGAGGAAGGGCAATTTCTGATTTTTGACCTAGCAAATGGTAAATTGGTTTAAAGCATGATCTCAAGAGTTCAATTGCATAATCTTGACCTAATGACATGGTTCAAAACATTGCAAATCCATTTGATTGACAGATGAATTTTTCAGTCAACTGATCAAAAGTCAATTGTGCACTGAAAAGTCAAACTTTGACTTTTTGGTCAAATTCAAGTGCCAAGGATCATAATTCATCAAAACATGTCAAAATGTGAAACTTGTTCATCAAGAAATCAAAGATTTAAAATTTGGATTTGAAAAGTTGAAAAATTCTAACTTAGAAAATTTTCTAAGTATAGAAAATTTCTTTTTTTTCCCCAACTTTAAGCCAAATTATCACCATGATATAAGATGATTCAAAGGAAGTTCCTAACATGAAAGTTGCAGATCTCCATGAAATATACAACTTTTCTTCACACAATTTCTCCTAAAGATACTTGGATCTCAAGATATAATTTTGTGAATACATGCTCATGAACTAAAATAACTTAGTGAAATTTTGCCCTAGTTAGGCATGTTTTTTACCTAACTTCATGGCAACTTTTCACCTAGTTCCAAGAGGAATTTTCAAAAGCATTTCAAAGATGGGTTGTAGAAAATATTCCAAGTTTCCAAAATGTCTAAGAACTCCTTGAGATCATTCTTGAGTAGGGATAATCGAAGAGATGAAGTTAGGGTTTTATCACTTTGATTATAGGCCATTGTCATGAAGAACAAGTTTTCAAATTTGCAAATTGGCTGTACAATCTTCACTTTTCAGGCCTCAAACTCGTTTGTCACTCCACCATTAATGGATTGAACAAGGTTTCATTCCCTAAAGCCAAGCATTCAATGTATTGTACAAGAAAATAGCCATTTTTGGAAGAAAGGCAACATTGCCATTTTGGAAAAGCATGCTTTTTACATTTTTCCATTTCTTGAGCCTTGGACTTGTTCTTTCTGCACAAACCAAGTCTCTAAACCTGAACAAGACATGTTTAAAGCTTCAAGCCACCCTACAAGATCAGATTCATGCCTTAAGAAGTCACTTCTCACACTTGCTTCAAAAGCAAGAAATGTAGCAAGACATGTGATCTTGTACTTTTGAGAAAGCACAGGTCCTCCAATCTTTTGCTCTATATAAAGCCATCATTTTGCAACTAAAAGGACGCATGCCCAAGCCTTGAAACACCCTAGAATCAGAAGTTGCATACCAAGCCTCCAAACTTGCCATTTCTGACTTGTGAACTAAATCTTTCATTCCACTCGTGCGTTTTCAGGCCTTTTACTTTCCCATGCTTCCTTACCTTACAAGTAAACCATCCCACACCCTGAAACATCACTGTAACTCCATCTTCCCCATTGTTGAAGTTCAAAAACAGAGCAACACAGGTGGACTTCTCCAGACCATTCCAGCCACCCTCAAGACAAGCTAAACATTACATTAGCTTCCTGGAGGTTCAAGGAAGCTAACCTGATCATCACAACATCCTAAAGCAAGCTCATTTTCAAAACACAATTTCCATTTTCAACGTGAGTTTTCTGTTTTTCTAACTCTTAATACATGCATAGTTAGCTTTCCATTTGTGAATATAAAATGTAGACATCATTGCTACGAAGCTGTACATATCCATAGCTTGCATTTATTTGACTTGAGTTTAGAGAATTCTAAGTTTGAAGTTTCTGAAAAAATTAGGTTAATAATTAGGGCCAACAAAATTCTCTCTGATCTTGGACTTATAGTTTCAGTTATGCACATGGTTAGAATCGTGAGGTAAAATGCTATAATGTTCATGTTATCACTTTCCATTTTTGTTGAGAAATGAAAAAGTTACAGGGGGTCTGGCTGGCTAGAAGTTGAAGATGAAGTACAGGGCAAGGCAATGTTTTGTGTTATGTATTTATGTTTTCACTTAGACTAACGAATGTACAGCCACCCCAGTGGTAAGGAAGCGCGCAAAAATGCCCTAGGTCACGGGTTCGAGCCTTGGCGCTGCCTTTTGCATTTTTTCATATTTTTCCATTTTTTTTGGTTGTTTTGTAGCGTGGGCTTTAGACTTTGGGTCCTTGTGTTTTTTTGCTAACCTCCTGCCCCCATTTTCCATCAGCACCCCTGGCCCAAATATTTTATTTACTTGTTTTATTTTTATTTTTATTTTATCAAACATATTTTCTTAATAATAAAAAATCATAAAAAATATAAAAATGATAAATATTATATTTTGTTTTACTTAATTTTATTTTCTCATAAAAAATATTTTTATTTAGTTATATATTATCTATTTTTGTTAAATAAACTTGTAAATTAAATTAAAATTAGGTTAAATACTTATTTTTCTTCACACCTATTAAATATTTATTTTAACATATAAAAAGACCATAATACTTCATAAATACCATACATTATTTTTCAAGACAAAAATACAAAAATACTTAAAGAAATTTATTTCCTTTTAATAAATTAGAATTAGGGTTTAATCAAAATCTTTTCTAAAAAAATAATTTCCTTCCTTAATCAATTTAAGTTTAATCTTGATTTGTTTATTAGGCTCAAGTTAAAACTTTTTTACATAAAAAGAACCAAAAAAAATCTTCTTTTGCATTCACATATCTTTGCATATTTAATTTATTTTGTATATTATTTATTCCAATACTTGTATAAATTCAATTTGGTTGTAATAGATTAATTAGGTTTATATTATTGCAATCCCCATTCATCAATTGTATACTCCCCTCCCACAAAATATTGTAATAGCATAGTAATCTTTAAATTTCTCAATTTATTGCTTTACATAACATGTTAGTAATTAGGGTTTGTATGGTAAGATAAAATCAACCAAATAGAAAACCCTAATCCAAGACAAAATCAAGCATGAAAATGACACACTTTCACATAAGCACCCCTAGGGTTACTCCACTTAGTTGCCTTGTACAAAAAATGGCCATATTACGCATGTGAGGTGTCTTAGCAAAAAAACAAAAATACAAGATCATAGTCCCTCGATGACGCTATTCAAAGTTTCTTTACAAAATGATCTTAGTCCCTCAAAAATTGCTAAGATACTTTGCAACATTGCTAATCATGGCTATACGATGACCCACGCCCGTCCCGTTTACATCCAAAGATAGGGTTACTTACCAAATTAATGGTAAGACAACAATGTCAAAGGAAAAGAAAATGAATAAGAAAGACATTTGAGTAGGTAGATTACTTTTAGTTACTTGCTCCATTTCAAAACAAATATCCTTGCTGTTTTCAAAATAAACACACACTTTCAAACATCTTACAAACATTGAAAACATTTTCAAAAAGACAAACATCTTTGTATACATTCTTACGAACGAGAATCATTACAAAGATTGCCTAAACAATGGCCTCTTTTTCAAAATACTTTCAAAACCACACAAAGCACATTTTTAAACAAAAGCAAGTGATATAGCAAGTAACTAAGAGCCCATGGAAAACCATGGATGAAAAGGGTGCTAATACCTTCCCTTTTCATAATCTACCCCCAGAACTCAAGAAACAATCTCAAAGGTCTTTCCTGTGCTTTTTTACCTTTCCTTTTGGATAAAAGAAAAGTCGGTGGAGACTCTTGCTAACCGCAACATTTGCGATAAAATGCAAAATAATCAAGTCAGTTCTCCCACCGTATCACAGAACTGGCGACTCTGCTGGGGATTTCTAAAAGTGGGGTTACCTTAGGGTTTAGATCACATTTATTTTCTTACATTGTTTGACTTGTATGCTTTACATTTTGGTTCTTTGTTTGGGTTTGAATCCTCTACCCGGATTTAGGATGCATTATAGGTAAGTAGCAATATGTTGTGGAAACTGTGCGGGGTATACCGACATGGTCTAAGAAATAGCTACATTAGTGCGACATATTTGTGGGTACCGGTAGCCTTTGAGTTAATCAAAGAGAATACGGGGCCGCTGAGTGATGTCATAAAGCACTAATGAACTTTTAGAACCTTTACTTGACCAACTTGGCCTTTAGGATGTAGTGAGATGACCGACTTTGGTGCAGTCCGAAGTTGGTAGATACTCGATACTACACTCATTGAGGCTTGGTTTCTTGGGATATTTAGGTCTCCATTAAAGAGGCTTGAGCTGAAATAATGACCAAGGAAATAATCCAGTGATATTGAGCTCCTTAGAACCCGGTTACTATTACTAGGACAGGTTTGAGCCAACTAAACTTCAAGAGGGTACTTACCTATAAAACTCCATGAAAGCCTAAACTAAGGACTTATTTGCTTTTCTTGTATATGCATACTTGTACATAACATCATGAACATCATGAATATCATATGAATCCACTAACCATTTCAAGGATTTTGGGATTCATCTTTGTTCTTGTTTTGTAGGATATGGATTCACTTCGCAGGAAAACTATTCAAGTCAACCTTGTAAGAATCCCTGCACAACCAAAGGATCTAGCTTCAAGGATTCCTGAAAACTCTCCATTCACCGAGAGACATGGTCTTCTACTCAACTTGGTCACCTCCAACACAGATGAAGATATGATGAAGGTGCTCTTTCAGTTCTTTGATCCTTTGCACCATTGCTTCACATTTCCCGACTATCAACTTATGCCTACTTTGGAAGAATTCTCCTAACTCTTGAGGATTCCCATTCTTAATCAACTACCTTTCAATGGTATGGAAAGAGATCCAAAGCCAGAAGAGATTGCTCAAGCTCTACACTTGCACTCATCTGATGTCACAACTCATTGGAAAACTAGGAGTGATGTCAAAGGCTTCCTAACAAAGTTTCAGTTTGAAAAAGCCCAAAGTTGTTGGAATTCCCTAGACTTGCAAGTCTTTGAGGAAATTGTGGCTCTTCTCATCTATGGGATGGTTTTGTTTCCAAATCCTGACCAACTGATAGATGTGAACTCCGTCAAAATCTTCATATCATGCAACCCGGTGCCTATATTGCTAAGGGATATCCTACACTTTTTTCATACTCGCACAATGAGGAAAAGAGGTGTCCTTATGTGTTGCACCCCTATCCTGGAAAGATGGTTTATTTCTAATCTTCCCCAATTAGTCTTAAAGAATGAGCAAGGTTCAAGGTGGTCACAAAGGTTGATGACGCTCAAACATTCAGACATTCATTGGTGCTCCCGATCCAAAGAGAATGTTATCATTGTCGACCGTTGTGGAGAATTTACTAATGTCCCTTTGCTTGGCATTAGGTGAGGCATCACCTACAACCCATGTTTACCCTTAAGATAGTTTGGTTACGCCTGAAGGGATGGCCCGCACGAGATGCTGATTCAAGGTTTAGTATTCGACTACGACAACGACGATCAAGGTCTTCGCCCAAGATTTATCCGAGCTTGGAGGATGCTAAACAAGGTGGATAGTAAGACTTTGGGGCACAAGAATTCCATCCCTCTTGAGCCTTACCTCAAATGGGTACGAACTCGCGCTCAGAGTCTTATGATGCCTTACCCCTCCATTCTCCCGATAACTATTGAGCCTGTCAAGGAGGGAGATGTTCCGTACACTATCCTGCATCCTGACATGCCCACATCTATTGAAGACCTACAAAGGGATTGGATAAAACTTAAAGGAGAGCGGGATACTTTCGAAGCCTAATTCTACACGAGCGAGAAGAAGGTTTTAGAGCTCACTAGGCTACTTCATGAGGAGCAGACTCGGAATACCTACATTGCACCAAAGAGAATATGCACTACTTTTTTATCTTAGAGATTTGTATTATTTTGTCCAAGGGACATTGATGTACTCAAACTTTATCCTATTAATATAACGTGTGTTTCCTTTTTGTCTAAAATAAATTTGAATCTTTGAAATCCTTGAAAACATTGCATATGCACATATCATTCATCATAACATAAACAGGTCTTTTGCAACAAATCTCCTCATCTCTCTACTGTTTATTTCAGTAAGATGGATCTCGAGCAAACAATGAAAGATCTCCAAGCCCAGAATACGCAGTTTCAACAATTTCTCATGACCCTAGCCAAGGGGCAAGAAGAATTGAAAAATCTGCTAGCTGAAGAGAGGAAAAAGAAAATAAAAAAGGTAACTGGAGTCTTAAACATGGGGAGAAGATTTCAAGGACAGACAAGAAGGACTTTGAACTTTGCAACAACATTCGATGAAGGAGAAGGGAAAGGCAAGGAAACAATTGTCCCATCAGAATCGGAAGAAGAAGAGGAAGAAGAGGAAGACTACTCTGAGGAACAGTATCCTCCAACTGATGACAAGTACAGACATCTCGAAGAGCGTTTGAGCGCGATGGAAATACAAAAGGTGTCGGGCTTAGAATTTGAGGAATTGGGACTAGTGTCGGGGATTATGATTCCTCCGAAATTCAAAGTGCCTATGTTTGCAAAGTATGATGGAGTGTCATTCCCTAAAATTCATCTCCAGTCATATGTGAGAAAAATCCAACCCCATACCGCTGATAAAGACTTATGGGTGCACTTTTTCCAAGATAGTCTGTCTGGAACACAACTCGACTGGTTTTACCAACTAGAAAGAGCCAACGTCCACAATTGGGAAGATCTTGCCGCAGATTTCTACAAGCAATATCAATATAATGCTGATTTGGCGCCTACCCGTACTCAACTCCAGAGTATGGCCATGGCTTCCAATGAAGGTTTCAAGGATTACGCATAAAAATGGAGAGATTTGGCTGGAAGAGTTTAACCCCCTCTGTCTGAAAGGGAATTGGTGGGGATGTTCTTAGGCACCTTATCTGGCCCCTTCTTCAACCATTTAATCGGAAGTTCATCTGTCAGCTTTACTGAACTAATATTAACCGGAGACAGGGTGGAAGCTGGCATAAAAAGTGGAAAGATTCAGAAGGATTCATCTTCTTCTACAGCTGTAAGGAAGCCTTTCATCGGGAAGAATGAGGTAGCTGTTGTATATTCGCAAAGGAACCAAGATAGGGCCGAACGCCGACCAATGGTGGGGGCTGTTATGATTCTCAAGCCTACATCTGATCAACAAAGAAGTAATCAACCAAGGGTGGAAAGGCCAGTCAGGCAATTCACCAGAATTAACATGACTCTATCTCAAGTATTACCGCATCTTCTGAGATCCAACTTGGCAACCTTGAAAGAAGCTCCAATAAACCCCAACACAACGTCCCCTTATTATCATCCCAATGCCCGTTGCACATATCACTCTGAAAGTCCTGGTCACGATACTAATAACTGTTGGGCCTTGAAGAACAAAATACAAGACCTCATTGAAGTAAAAGAAATTAAGTTTGATGCGCCCGAGAAGCCAAATGTAATTTCTGCTCCTATGCCCAAACAGGGTCACAATACCAATGCTATTGAAGAAGATTTGTTTGTTACCATAGTTGATGAACTCATGACTCCACTTCTAACCATTAAGATAAATTTGTTGAAAGCCGGTGTGTTCCCGGGCTGTAATGAAGTTTGCCATCGCTGCTTGTCCTTACCAACTGATTTCCCTTTGTTGAAAGCAGGCATTCATCGCCTGATAGATAACAAAGAGATTTTGTTTGAAAGTACTCATGTTTCACCTATTCCCGTTGAAGATGTTTCAATCATTACCATTTCGGCCAATTCTTCCAGGGTCTCCACCAAAAGTCCCGTTAGAATTACATCGGTTCCGAAAGCAACTCCATTAATAATCACAATGCCTGGGTCGGTACCATATGAATCAGACAAAACTGTGCCGTGGAATTACAGAGGGGACATTTACTACCATGGCATCAAACAATATTGGCCGGTCACTGAAGAGATAAACTCCGAAGAAGAAGATTCTGACATCAATAATATTGTCGGAACTAGTAAAATTACCCGAAGCGGTAGGATCTTTTCTCCAGAAATTGCTCCCCCAAAAGTAGTTTTTGGACCCGTGATCATCCTTGTGGCTACTCCAAAGATTACTTCTGTACCCATAATCATCTCTGTAAGTGCTCCTATTGACGAAGACGTTACAACCCCTGTTATCATTCCTACCAACACTCCTACTGCTGAGACTCGAGGAAAGAGTATTCAAGTGGAGCCTGTCCAGACGAAGGCTCAATCACTGACTATCCCGGAGGCTTCCAAGAAAGAAATGGAGGAGATCCTAAAAATTATAAAGAGGAGCGACTATGATGTAGTTGAACAATTGGGGAAAACTCCCTCCAAAATCTCCATGTTGGCATTACTACTGTGTTCCGAGGCACATGCGAAAGCCTTGGTGAAGTTCCTAAAAATAGCCCATGTACCTCAAGAGACGTCTACTGATCAATTCCAAGACTATGTAGCCATCTTGACAGCGGATAATTGCCTAGGTTTCTAGGATGCTGATCTAACACTGAGGGGAAGAAAGCACAATAAGGCATTACATGTCTCAGTGGAATGTAGGGACACAACTTTGGCCCATGTTTTGGTGGACACTGGCTCATCTTTGAATGTACTACCGAAAAAAGCTCTTGACAGACTTAACTGCGAGGGGCTAATGTTAAAGCCAAGCAACATAGTAGTAAGGGCATTTGATGGCTCAAAGAGGATGGTGCACGGGGAAGTGGATATCCCCATAAAGGTTGGGACTCAAACTTTCAATTCAACCTTTTATGTAATGGATATCCTCCCTTCTTATTCCTGCTTGCTAGGCCGGCCATGGATCCATAATGCTGGCGTTGTTAGCTCTACACTACACTAGATGCTGAAATAACTGGTTCAAGGGAAGATTATCACCGTACATGGAGAGGAAGAATACATGATCAGCCATCTCAATTCCTTCATATATGTGGAGTTGGACGGTGAATTCATTAAAACTCCATTTCAACACTTCGAAGAGGTTCCCCAAGAGGTGGCGGTGACCAAGGCTGCTCCCAAGATTACAAGACCTCCACTCTGGATGTCGTCACTGAAAGATGCTAAAGCAGTAGTAAAAGAAGGTGGATGCACCATCTGGGGGTAACTTTCGGATATCCCATATAAGTCTAAAAAGTTTGGCTTAGGTTTCACTTCAAGTGCTCAAAAGGTTGTACGTCATGCCCATGCTGGAGGGCCGCCCTTGAAGATCAGCAACTGTGAGGTAAACGCGGTAGAAGATGGTGAAGATAGCTGCAACCTGGAGGATTGGATCTTCCCGACTGTCAATGGAGGGCTCATCAATTGGGAGGCTAGAGACTTCATCCCAATCACTTTCATCCCTCAGTAATTTATCTTTACATTTTGTTGGATCTGTAATATTAAAAACAATTCGCACTATTAAAACCTTGTGTCTTACCTGAGGCACAATGGTCCATTTGTAAGGGTTATTATTTCATCTTCATATGACATCAATGAATCATGGACGTTTTCGCATTCAAACTTTTGTGCTCATTGTTTTTCTTTTATATTTTATTTTCTTTCAAAGATAGTTATACCCTTACACACACCCACACTCACAATGTAGGTATCCATCCATTCTGGATCCCATGGGAAACAATACTGCTATGGCCTTTTGTGACTCTAAGAATCTAATCTACCAAGCCAAAGACGAAGGTGAAGAAGATTGTGAAGTACCAGGGGAACTGGCCAGACTGCTACAACAAGAAGAAAGAACCATTCAGCCTCACGAGGAACTCATGGATACAATCAACCTGGGTACTAAAGAAGACAAAAAAGAGGTCAAAGTGGGTGCCAATCTGGAACCCAGTGTCAAGAAGCGTCTGATTTAGTTGTTGCATCATTATGTCGAAGTCTTTGCCTGGTCATATGAAGACATGCCAGGACTTGATGAAGATATTATAGTACATCGTCTGCCTACAAAATAAGATTGTCTGCCAGTAAAGCAAAAGGTACGTCGAATGAGGCCTGATATGTCAAAAAAGATTAAAGCAGAGGTTATGAAGCAATTTAACATTGGATTCTTGGCTGTCACCTATTACCCCCAATGGGTTGCCAATGTTGTTCTCGTGCCCAAAAAGGACGGCAAAGTGCTAATGTGTGTGGACTATCGAGATCTGAATAGGGCAAGCCCTAAGGATGATTTTCCACTCCCCCACATTGATATCCTAGTTGATAATACGACACAACACAAAGTGTTTTCCTTCATGGACGGATTCTCAGGTTACAACAAATCAAAATGGCTCATGAGGACATGGAGAAAACAACATTTGTCACACAGTGGGGCACATTCTGCTACAAGGTAATGTCATTCAGACTGAAGAATGTTGGGGCAACCTATCAGCGCGCCATGGTAGCTTTATTTCACGACATGATACATCATGAAATAGAAGTCTACATGGACGATATGATAGCCAGATCCAAACAAAAGAAGAGCACCTTGATCACTTACAAAAACTGTTTGAGAGACTGAAGAAGTACAAGCTAAGGTTGAATCCAAACAAATGCACATTTGGGGTACGGTCTGGTAAGCTCCTAGGCTTTAGTGTCAGCAATAAAGGTATTAAGGTCAATCCTTCCAAAGTTAAAGCAATACAATAGATGCCTACTCCTCGTACTGAGAAGGAAGTCAAAGGATTCTTTGGACATTTGAACTATATCGCCAGATTCATTTCTCACCTGACAGCTACTTGTGAGCCAATCTTCAAACTATTGAAGAAGGATTAAGTTGTTAAATGGAATGATGAATGCCAAGTTGCTTTTGATAAAATCAAAGAGTACTTACAAGAGCCTCCTGTGTTGACGCCACCAGTCGAGGGAAGACCGTCGATTATGTATCTGACTGTTTTAGAAAATTCAATGGGGTATGTATTGGGGCAGCATGACGAGTCTGGTCGAAAAGAGCACGCTATTTACTACCTGAGCAAAAAGTTTACCGACTGTGAAACCAGATATTCACTGCTCGAGAAAACTTGCTGCTCTCTGGCATGGGCTGCTCGCCGGCTAAGACAGTATATGTTGACTCATACTACCTTGTTGATATCTAAGATAGATCTGATAAAGTACATCTTCGAGAAGCCTGCTCTTTCTGGGAGAATAGAGAGATGGAAAATGATCCTGACAGAGTATGACATACAGTATACTACCCAGAAAGCTATAAAGGACAGTGTATTAGCCCATCACCTCACTCACCAAGCTGTAGAAGACTATCAGTCCATGAAGTTTGAATTCCCGGATGAAGACATTATGACATTAGACAACTGCGAATAAATCAGGCCATATGACATACCTGAACAAGGATCCTGATGGACCCTGTTCTTTGATGGAGCATCCAATGAGCTTGGTAATAGTATCGGTGATGTACTCATATCTCCGGAAGGGTGTCATACTCCCTTTACTGCCAGACTTTGCTTCAATTGTACAAACACCATGGTGGAATACGAAGCGTGCATCTTTGATCTCAGAGCTGCCATAGACTTGGGGATCAAATCATTGGATGTATTCGGAGACTCAGCCTTGGTCACCAGTCAGATCAAAGGGGAATGGGACACCAAACACCCAAACCTTATCCCTTACAAAGAACATGTTTTGACATTGCTACCACATTTTGAGGAGATTACCTTGGAGCACTTCCCGCGAGAAGA
This sequence comes from Vicia faba, assembly GCA_948472305.1. Taxonomy (NCBI): domain Eukaryota; kingdom Viridiplantae; phylum Streptophyta; class Magnoliopsida; order Fabales; family Fabaceae; genus Vicia; species Vicia faba. The sequence goes on from OX451741.1 coordinate 1,022,913,646, forward strand.
AAATCAGCTAGCAGACGCTCTAGCCACAATTTCATCTATGTTTAAACTTAATTGGGATAACGAGGCTCCCTAGATCACTATAAAACGAATGGATGAACCAGCACACTGTCACGAGATTAATACTGAAGAAGTAGTGGACCAGCCTTGGTTTCACGAAGTCAAGAGGTATCTCGAGGCTCAAGAATATCCATAAGGAGATTCAATCAATGATAATAATTTCTTATGGAGATTCTCTGCTAAATTCTTCCTTAGTAATGGCATCTTGTACAAACGCAATCATGACTCCGTAATGCTTCGGTGCGTAAATAAAGTTGAAGCTGAAAGGATCATGGTTGAAGTACATGAAGGCACTTTTGGCACCCATTCTAGTGGGCATAATGTTGTACCCCAAAATTTGCCCTCCCATATTCCTCAAGATATGTCAAGAATCATCTTCAAATTGCTCAAGATTGCTCAAGAGGTAGACAGTCAAACCATCTCCTAAGACAACTGAAATTAGGGTTTTGGTTCTTTCAGGGAATTTGGGGGTTTTCAATGGTTCAATCAAGTCTCATATGCCTATATACATTCTCAAGCACCTACATGCCAAGTCTCAAGACTCACAGTGCCAATTTGCACAATCAAAAGCTCCATTTGATCTATAGTCAACTGCAAGGGCAAAATGGTCATTTTGCAGTCAAAGGTCGGAATTTTTGGTCAACATCTTATTTTTAGTTCACAATCATCATTTGATCAAGTCTTGATCATGATTCCACAAGAATAGCTCAAAAATCATCAAGATGCAAAAAGTTACTATTTTGGGACAGTAGAAAAGTCAACTGTATCTTGACCAGGGCATTACTTTTTCATGGTTTGTCAGAAAAATTCCATACAAGGCTCATTTTGAAGAGGATGCAATTTCCTATAATCCATCTTCACACTCAAAGTTCAAGAAATTCTCTCACAAGAAGTTACCAATTTTTACATTATAGGTCAATTTCAAAAGTCAACAAATGTACACTTTGAGTCAAAGGCCATAACTTGAGATTGGTAAATCCAAATGACATGGGACCAAAGGCATTGGTTAGAGGACTTCAAGAGCTTTCCAAAATGTCCAAGAACATGGTCATATGATCAAAATTGAGCAAGTTGTGCATTGGAGAAGTTGGGAAATTTTCATGAATTTGCAAAAGTCAACTTTGCCCAAAACACCTTCTTTTTGCTAATGGGCCTCAAATCTCTTGTTGAAACTTCACCCCTGACCTATGCACGACCCATCAAGCTTAATTGGATTTATTTTCTTATTTTTATTGGTTAATTGGATTTTTAATTAATATTAATTCATTTAATTAATTTAAATCATAAGAAAATAGAAGATTTATTTTTTAAATCTTTTTGTGAAGCAAATATGATCTAAACGTGCTGGCAAATTCGTGCACAAGTCAAAGATACAAAAAATTCCAAATTTGGCAACTTTGTTTAATCATGAAGAATGAAAAATATTTGATTTCCAATCAAAGATTTAAACATCAATGCAATGGATATTGGCCCAGCTTTTTGACCTAATTTGTTTCCCTTATATGCAAGCAAGCAAACCCTGACCTAGTGGACGATTGAAAGCTGCAGAAAAGACCCTGTCCAATTCAAGAAATTCCAAGAAAATTGAAAATCTGTTCTTGCATTCCAGGCTAATTCAAGGCGTGCTATTCATTCAAACATATTGCAGGAGGTCCCAGGAACGTTTTACAATCAAATTCAGGCACTGAAGCTCAAGGAATCGTTGCACACAGTTTCATGGTTTGCCATTCTTATTCAGAATTATATATCTTGATTCATGCGCATTTAACACGTTTTCATGATTGTTTTGCATTGCTAGAGACTGAACAAAGCTAATGGCATGGTTTAATTGGACTATAGTGCCCTGAATCATGAGATACCATGATCAAATTTCTAGGGTTCTTGAGCTTTAAATTAGGGCTTTTCAATCCAGGAAAAATTGGGACTCATGAGATGCATGACTGAAATCGTGAGACCAAGACGAACAAGACCAATACCTCGCGAAATATTTATATGTACCGTGGTGTTATTCGCTATTTTTACTTGCAGGAGTTAGTGGGGGTTAAAAACCCCCGCTATTTGATATTAGTTACACAGGAAAAAGGTTGAAGACGATGACGTGTGGACATTTGGTTCGTGGGTTTGAAAAAGCGCGCGTTTTATTTTTTAGTACAGCGTATTGTTTGTTTTCATATATAATTATTGCCTTTTATTTTAATAACAAAGAAGCACGCTAGTTGGGTTGGCAAGCAGGTGGATGGAAAGGATATTGGGACTTGGGTTCGAATCCCAGGTCCCCCAGATATTTGCTATAATTTTTATCTAGGTGATTGTGTGTGACGCATCAGGCATGGCATATCATGGATCTCCAATTCCCAGGCGCCAGATGTCTTTAAACTCAAATTCAATGGCCTAGATGGAAGGACTATCATGGTCCTTAGTCAACATGCGTATGGACGATCCAAAAAAGTCAAAAGGGCTTGCAGCAATTGGGCTTCAGATTTCCAAATACACCTCCTCTTGGGCCCATCACCCCCTGGGTTATTCCTTTTTTCTTCTTTTATATTTTTTCATTTAATTGTTTTACTATTAATTATTTTTATTATTACTTAATTAACCAAATTAATTTTTTCATAATAAAATCAGAAAACTAAAAAAATAATATTATTTTTATTATTATTTATTAAAATTAATTTCACCCTTTTATTATTTTTGTAAATAAATATAATTAACTAATTAAGTTTTAATTAGGATAATTCTAACTTTTTTTGCAATAATTTAAAATCAACATAGAATTAAGGTTCTTGACAATTTTAATCATCTTTCTTTTTATTTCCTTAAAACATAAAAAACTCAAAAAAAATAACTTTCTTTTATTTAATTAATTAATTAGTCTAGGTTTAATTTAATTAAATGCAAAATAATAAAAAATCTCTTTCTTTCTCAAAAGGGGTCAAAACCCTAAAAACTCTTTGATTCAATTTTCTCTCGCGCGTATGTTTATTTTATTCATGTTTGATCCATTATTATGTAATTGTTCCGAGGATGTGATAGTTTTAACTTAGGATCTTTTTATTGCTTTTATTTAATTTCCCGCAATTTACTTTTCAAGGGTTTGTTTTTGGCAATGTAAATACCCGACGCCTTGTAATAGTTTAGTTTTATTTTCCGCAACTATTAACTGTTAGATGTATGTTAACTAGGCTATGCATGACAAGACTTATCTTAAATTAAAATCAATCGTAGCTCACCCTAACATGTACAAAGATAACATAATTGAAACCTGACACACTTGCACATGCCACTCATAGGGTACGCCTCACTTGGTTGCCTCGACGTGGTCATTGAGTATAGGGTGTTTTAGAGGTTATCCTCCTGTCTAAAGATCAAAGTTGCCTCGAAACGGTTGCCTCAATAAAAAATGATCTAAGACATTAGGGTTACCGCTAAGGCGTCCTACTATTGCTTTGGTGACCACATGTCCCATTAATCGAATTGACCTGAAAACTCCAACGGCGGTGCTACCTACTTCTCAATAGTGGGATAGTACTGTCCAAAGGACATTTACACAGCTTAATTTCTTTTGAGTAGGTAGAGGTTCTCAGGTACTTGCTCTTTCAAAACAAAAATACTTTTCGCACCTACACTTTTCTGACAAAAGTTTTCAAACAACACTTCATACACTCCTGAGGACAGAAACAAGAGTTAAATCAAAGTTTTCAAACAAAACTCTTTTCAAAACCCACAATCACAAAGAAAAATAAACTTTTGAAAACACAATGAGCAAGTACCTAAGAGCCCGTGGATAACCACGGATAGAAAGGGTGCTAACACCTTCCCTTTCTATAATCTACCTTCAGAACCCGAGAAACATCTCGAAAAGGAATTTTTCTGTGCTTTTGTCCTTTCCGTGTTGGATAAAATAAAAGACGGTGGCGACTCTTACTTACCGCGACATTTTGCAAACACAAACGCAAAATGCGAACGAGCATTTCAAAACAGTCAGTTCTATTCCCACCGATCACAGAACTGGCGACTTTGCTGGGGAATCTTATAAGTGAGGTGTACCTTAGGATTAGATCACTTGTGTTTTCAATTGTATGCTTTGTATGCTTTAAAATTTGTGGGCTTGTATCGGAGTTTTATAGATCCTAACCCGGATCTGGGGGTACCTTTTTTAGGTAAGTAGCAATAAACTGTGAGGGATCTGTACGACGTAGACCAACACGGATGAAGCAGTAGCTACATTGGTGTGACACCTTGGTCTGTACCGATATCCCTTGTGTTGGAACGAGGAGAATATGGGTCTTCTGAGGAGTCATTAAGCACCAACTGACCTTAGAACCTTAAATTGACCAACTTGGCCATAGAACAGTAGCAGTATGCTACACTCATTGAGGCTAAACTCTCGCAATGGTTTCGGCCGCAAGAAAAGGTTGCCAAACTGGAATTATGACCGATTGAGGGTAGTCAGTGATATTGAGATCCTCTAGAACCCGTTACTATTTTTAGGACATGTATTAACCAACTGAAACTGAAAGAGGGTAATACCTAAACTCTATGCCAGCCTAAACTTAAGGCTATTTGTGTAACTTGTGTGCCTTCAAACTTGAACTACTTGCACATTCTTGTTATCTGACAGCATGAGTTCCTTGCAGGTTTTGTTTACAGTCCTTATCCAACAATTTGGATTTATTGTAGGGCTTACTTACATCACCTCACACTTTTGCTTAAACGCATAGCATACACATCATAACATCATACCATAGCATTTCCTTAACCATTTCAAGGATCTCAAGGGTTTGTGATGCAGGTCATGATGAACCAGACGTCAAACAAGGGGCAAAGGGGATTTATTTTCCTCTAGCCAAGGTTGTCTAGGAACCCAAGCACAATAACTTGAGTCAGGGGCTATGACTCACTCGATATGGTGAGCCTGACTCTTGAGGAAGAACTCTTAATAACATGAAGTTTCTTCAATCAAAGCTACAAGATTCAAATTCTAACAATTTCCTGTTTACCCCGCGAGATCCTTGAAAACATTGCATACATACATATCATTGCATAACAGGTCACCCTTTACAGGTCTCTCATGTTCTCGCTGTTTATTTCAGCAATGGCTCTCCAATAAGACAACCAGGATCTTCATACCCAAGAGACTCAGTTCAGGGAAATCTTCCTAAACCTATCCAAGGGACAGGAAGAGTTGAGAACACTCCTCATGGTGAATTTGGTCAAGAAAAGTCTTGAAGACAATAAGGACGAACGACTGAAACACCTGCAAGCTGAGGTAGATGCAATGAGAACCCAGATGCTGGGGCAGATGGCCCTTATCCAAGGCTTAGCTCGGGAGCAAGAAGAGTTGAGAACCATGATCAACCAGCTTCATCAAGATAGATACAACAGTATGAAGCAAATAGTCAAGACTGAGGATCAAGTCATTAATCAACTTCCAAGAAGTCAAAGGTTTGGTTTGATGAAGAATAGAACTCTCCAAGTTGCTACTACCTCACAGGTCCAACAAAGAACTTGCCAAGGACAATGGTTTGATCAGAGCAAGCCAAACATGCCCAGGAGTCAATTTACCAAGATCAACATGCCGCTGTCTCAAGCTTTACAACACCTGTTAAGATTGAATCTGGTGACGTTAAGGGACCCTCCTAAGAATCCCAACACAGCCTCCCCAAAGCACAATCTTGAAGCAAGGTGCGCATACCATTCCAACAGCCCGGGACATGATACTGATGGTTGTTGGACATTGAAAAACAAAATTCAAGACCTGATTGACGAAGGAGCTTTGGAATTCACACAGGATGGTCAGGCTGAGTTCTTCTACCAATCCTCCAAGGTTCACTATTTGAAGTGACAAGTCCTGAACCGAGAAGACTTTTTTTTGTTCATTAGAATTTTCAATTTGTAATTTTCTTTTGATTGTTCAAACATTTATTCATGTCAAACTTTGTTACTTTATCAATGCATTGCATATGTCTGTTTTGAATCAATCCATTCGTATTCACTATATTCAAATTGCTTTCATTTCTTGTGATGTTCAACTCTCGATTAAAAATTCTAAGCCTTTTGAGGGAGGATGACGAAAACGATACCATGATCTTTATAGTATGCTTTTGAACAGACCCCGCTGATGAGGTACAGGCATTGTTTCAAATCCTAAATAGTGGAGTTATAAGGAAGATAACCCCTCGTCAACCCCTTTGAGCCAAAGAAGTCGGAGTTTTTCTTTTCACAAAAATTAAAACCCTTAATTATAACCTGGGGCAGGGTAGTTCTCTCAGTTGATCCAGGTGCACAATGTGGCATCAAAAGAGTCCTTCCAAAACAAAATACAGTAATGGTTCCCTATAATCGTAAGGACAGGCAGTCATTGCATCTCAAAATAAAAGCCTAACAAGTCAAAACCTATGAAGGAGACTTACAAAACTGGGGCATCCCGCTAGCTGTAATCATAAAAGAAACAGTTCAGGAAAAAGACAGGGATAAGAAAATCAAAAAGAAAGAGGTCCTACAAAATCTCAACAAGATGACTGCCTGTTCAAAATAAACGGTCAGTATCTGAACCATCACTGGAATATCAGAGCAACGACTCAAACAAGATCTAATGCATGATTAGCTAAGTTTAGGATCGAAGAACATCACGAAGAGCGGGTGGGTACAAATAAGATTTGAGCCTTTATCCTTTGTTTCTTAAAACCGTGAACCAAGCCACGTTACAACCCTTCAAAAGTCCTAACTGAAGCACGAGTTAGTTCGAAAGCATACTGTTACAAAAGGTATCCTGACTCCTGTAGGGCTCGCTGTAAAATCCTGAGTTGACATCACATTTTACAAAAATTCGCTTGTTTTATTGAAAACTGCATTTTCAAAAACTTCAAGACAGACATAAGCTTTGCATTCTTAAAATAACATTGTTTGCATATGACTATTTGTTCAAACAGCAGAGGAATTCGCACGACGAATATCTAGTGAACAAAAACCTTCTCAGCAAAAAGGGTCACCTCAAGTGGAAAAACACTTCCAACCAAGAGGCAGACATGATCATTTTCCATCATCTGGGGCAGTCAAGTCAAGATTCAAGGAATCTCTCAAAAGGCCAAATAGCCAGGGGCAAATCTCCGCCTGAGTCATTTGGGGGCATTGGACATGAATTCCAGCAACGAATCTTGCATGATCAAACGAAGATCTTCTGGTAGTATGGTAACACAACGCTACCGACAGTGACACCTCTCTACATCCTGAGGGCATGGACATAGTCAGAAAATACTGCGCATGAATAAAGACCCGCTAGGTTGACGGGCCTAGGCAAAAATAAGGGCTTCCCGGCAAACCAAAAGGGTTCGGGCAAAAAATAAGGGATGAAAATAAAAAATCTGTACACCCGGTAAGTCGAAAACCTGAAAAGGCGGCTTGGGAAAAAAGGGGTATCCCGATGGACTGAAAACCTGAAAGGGCGGTCCAGGCAAAAATTAGGGATCAAAGCGTACGACTATGTCCCGCCATCTCGTCACTTTCCTACCAGAAGATGATTTGTCAATCGGCAGTTATCAAGCACCTCATAGGCCTTCTTCTCCCGCAGAAACTGGGGCAATAAGAATTGTCCGAACTGTACAGTCGCTCTGTCCACCAGGTACCAAGGTAGATTCAGTTGAAGAGTATGACCAAGATACCTTCACTCCCCGCAGAGTAAGACAGTAATGGAAGCTCTCCCCACTGAGACCTGCAACCATGGACGAATTAGCAATACTCTCCCCCAAGCAGAGTTAGTCTACCGTCAGTCCCGAAAAAGCTCGGTATTCCCAGAAGGGCTTAATATTCCCCAGCGGAGTATAAAGATATTCCCCATCAAGCGTAAAGAGCATCCCCGACAGTCTTAATATTCCTCAACGAAATATAAGAATGTTCCCCGGCGGAATACAAGATACCCCCAGTGGAGCCATTTCCCTAGCGCAGTCTAAAAAAAAGCTTCCCCGCCAGAGTTGAATCATCTTCCCCAGTAGATTCTGGAAGCTTGTCCCCTGCAGAGTACAAATGTATCTCCCCAGCCATATTCAGAAGGTTATCCCCACAAGAGTCTAACTGGGTTATCCTCATCAAGTTGCAACGGAAAGATCATCCCCAGCGAAGTTCTTTTTATCCCCAGCAGAGTTCATCATCAAAATCCCTAATAGGGCTTATCAACAGAATTCACAGCGGAGTTATCGTTAAAATCTCAGTAAACCATCTCCTCCCCACAGAGCAATTCCCCGCAGAGTAATCTCTTCACCAGTTTATTCCCCAAAGGAGTCATCCTCTCTTGCAAGTTTATCATCTTCGTTCATCATCCCCAGTGGAAGCGAAGAATTCAACATCATTCTCCAGCAGCTATCCGGGATTTATTTTCCCCAGCTAAAACATCACACTTCTCATACATCATGATACATGCATATATGCATCATATAATACAATCTCATTTATGTTGAGAACATCATTGCTCGATTCATATCATGCATTGCATATGACTGACCTTTGCTTTTCAGGAAAGATACAGTTAAAGTTCTCAGCAGTCAAAGGAGACAAATTCAGTCAAAGGAGACAAATCTTGTCAATGAAGACAACCCGTCAATGGAGACAAACCCGTCAATGAAGACAACCTGTCAATGAAGACAACCTATCAATGAAGACAACCCGTCAATGAAGACAACCTGTCAATGAAGATAACCCGTCAATGAAGACAACCTGTCAATGAAGACAACCCGTCAATGAAGACAACCTGTCAATGAAGACAACCTGTCAATGAAGACAACCCGTCAATGAAGACAACCCGTCAATGAAGACAACCTGTCAATGAAGACAACCTGTCAATGAAGACAACTCGTCAATGAAGACAACCCGTCAATGAAGACAACCTGTCAATGAAGACAACCCGTCAATGAAGACAACCCGTCAATGAAGACAACCTATCAATGAAGACAACCCGTCAATGAAGACAACCTATCAATGAAGACAACCTGTCAATGAAGACAACCCATCAATGAAGACAACCCGTCAATGAAGACAACCTGTCAATGAAGACAACCCGTCAATGAAGACAACCCGTCAAAGAAGACAACCTGTTAATGAAGACAACCCGTCAATGAAGAAAACCTGTCAATGGGAGACAACCTGTCAATGAAGACAACCTGTCAATGAAGACAACCCTTCAATGAAGACAACCCATCAATGAAGACAACCTGTCAATGAAGACAACTCGTCAATGAAGACAACCCACCATGAAGCAACCCTACACTGGTTCCTTCTCATTCAGATGCAGTTTTACACGGACTCATCATCAGGCAACCCTACACCGGTTCCTTCTCTCTTTCAGATGAAGTTTTACATGGACTCATCATGAAGCAACCCTACACCGATTCCTTCCCATTCAGATGCAGTTTTACACGGACTCATCATCAGGCAACCCTACACCGGTTCCTTCTCTCTTTCAGATGAAGTTTTACACGGACTCATCATGAAGCAACCCTACACCGGTTCCTTCCCATTCAGATGCAGTTTTACACGGACTCATCATCAGGCAACCCTACACTGGTTCCTTCTCTCTTTCAGATGAAGTTTTACACGGATTCATCATAAAGCAACCCTACACCGGTTCCTTCTCCCATTCAGATGCAATTTTACACGAACTCATCCTCAGGCAACCCTACACCGGTTCCTTCTCAATTTCAGATGAAGTTTTACACGGACTTATCATCAGGCAACCCTACACCGGTTCCTTCTCTTTCCAAAATGAAGTTTTACATGGACTTATACCAAAGTAACCTTACTCAGGTTCCTCCATAAGTTTTACACGGACTTATCACCTTACCCAGATTCCTCTAGAAGTTTTACATGAACTTATCCCGAAGTAACCTTACCCAGGTTCCTCCTTACAATTTCTCGACGTAGTTTTACCCAAACTCCTTGTAAAGCAACCCTACACAGGTTCCTTCTCTTTCCAAGATGCAGTTTCACACGGACTCATCATTAGCCAACCCTACACAGGTTTCCTTCCTTCCAAGATGCAGTTTCACACAGGCTCATCGTCAGGTAACCCTACACAGGTTCCTTCTTTCAACTTACAAAATTACAATTCAACAAACAATCTCCAGATGGCATCTATAAGCCCATCCTCCTACCAAAAATCTCCAGGTGGCATCTATAAGCCCATCCTCCCATCCCTCATCTCTCCAAATGGCATCTATAAGCCCATTCCCGACATCACATTGTTGATACTACACCATGTGAGTGCAAATTTCTGGGCACTTTAGTGTTCAATCATCTTCCACCTTCGGATCACGAAAGGCACGCAAGCCAATCTACATCCTCAGGTTTAAGAAGATTGAACAGGGGCAACTGTTGTACCCCAAAATTTTCCCTCCCATATTCCTCAAGATATGTCAAGAATCATCTTCAAATTGCTCAAGATTGCTCAAGAGGTAGACAGTCAAACCATCTCCTAAGACAACTGAAATTAGGGTTTTGGTTCTTTCAGGGAATTTGGGGGTTTTAAATGGTTCAATCAAGTCTCATATGCCTATATACATTCTCAAGCACCTACATGCCAAGTCTCAAGACTCACAGTGCCAATTTGCACAGTCAAAAGCTCCATTTGATCTACAGTCAACTACAAGGGCAAAATGGTCATTTTGCAGTCAAAGGTCAGAATTTTTGGTCAACATCTTATTTTGAGTTCACAATCATCATTTGATCAAGTCTTGATCATGATTCCACAAGAATAGCTCAAAAATCATCAAGATGCAAAAAGTTACTATTTTGGGACAGTAGAAAAGTCAACTGTATCTTGACCAGAGCATAACTTTTTCATGGTTTGTCAGAAAAATTACATCCAAGGCTAATTTTTAAGAGGATGCAATTTCCTATAATCCATCTTCACACTCCAAGTTCAAGAAATGCTCTCACAAGAAGTTACCAATTTTTACATTATAGGTCAATTTCAAAAGTCAACAAATGTACACTTTGAGTCAAAGGCCATAACTTGAGATTGGTAAATCCAAATGACATGGGACCAAAGGCATTGGTTATAGGACTTCAAGAGCTTTCGAAAATGTCTAAGAACATGGTCATATGATCAAAATTGAGCAAGTTGTGCATTGGAGAAGTTGGGAAATTTTCATGAATTTGCAAAAGTCAACTTTGCCCAAAACACCTTCTTTTTGCTAATGGGCCTCAAATCTCTTGTTGAAACTTCACCCCTGACCTATGCACGACCCATCAAGCTTAATTGGATTTATTTTCTTATTTTTATTGATTAATTGGATTTTTAATTAATATTAATTCATTTAATTAATTTAAATCATAAGAAAATAGAAGATTTGTTTTTTAAATATTTTTGTGAAGAAAATATGATCTAAACATGCTGGCAAATTCGTGCACAAGTCAAAGATACAAAAAATTCCAAATTTGGCAACTTTGTTCAATCATGAAGAATCAAAAATATTTGATTTCCAATCAAAGATTTAAACATCAATGCAATGGATATTGGCCCAGCTTTTTGACCTAATTTGTTTCCCTTATACGCAAGCAAGCAAACCCTGACCTAGTGGACGATTGAAAGCTGCAGAAAAGACCCTGTCCAATTCAAGAAATTCTAAGAAAATTGAAAATCTGTTCTTGCATTCCAAGCCAATTCAAGGCGTGCTATTCATTCAAACATATTGCAGGAGGTCCCAGGAACGTTTTACAATCAAATTCAGGCACTGAAGCTCAAGGAATCGTTGCACACAGTTTCACGGTTTTCCATTCTTATTCAGAATTATATATCTTGATTCATGCACATTTAACACGTTTTCATGATTGTTTTGCATTGCTAGAGACTGAACAAAGCTAATGGCATGGTTTAATTGGACTATAGTGCCCTGAATCATGAGATACCATGATCAAATTTCTAGGGTTCTTGAGCTTTAAATTAGGGCTTTTCAATCCAGGAAAAATTGGGACTCATGAGATGCATGACTGAAATTGTGAGACCAAGACGAACAAGACCAATACCTCGCGAAATATTTATATGTACCGTGGTGCTATTCGCTATTTTTCCTTGCAGGAGTTAGTGGGGGGTAAAAACCCCCGCTATCGTATGGCATACCTAACTTCTGAGCACGGATGCGGACCCATCTGAAGTAGGATTCCATTGGTAGAGAAGTCTTTGGTCCTAACTCATGTGGGTCAGCTTTGTGAATTCTATCCCAAGCCCTGATGAATCTACGACGTAGCTCGTCGCTATCTACCTGAAACTCAAAGCTGATATGAGGTATCAACATCTCATGAGGCCCTTCTCTTCTGGCTCTTCCAAACTGACGGAGAGCTAAACATAGGTTATAAGATATTCCTCCCTGAGTTCCGATCAAAGGAACATTAGGATACTCTCCGCAACGATCAATAACAACCACCTCATCTAAACCTCTGAGAGTCCAAATGATGTCATTATCAGTGAGAGACATTATCCTATGAGCCCAGCCCCTTCCTTCTTTATTCTTTAGTACGAACTTAGGGAGGTGCGAAATAAACCACCTCACTAATAAAGGAGCACAACACCACAAAGTTCCCCGTCTTCGGGCAGTACGAGCATAGAGCTATTGCAGGATATCACCCAAGAGAGTGGTTACAGGGTTCCGAGATATGAAGATCCTTATGGCGTTGACATTAATAAAGGTATCAGGATTTGGAAACAATACTAGACCATAGATTAAGAGAGCCAGGATGTCTTCGTACGCCCTGAAGTCTAAGTCATTCCAGAAACTATTAGCTTTGCCAATCAGAAACTTAGCCAAAAAGCCCTTAACTCCACTTCTAGTCTCCCAGTTAGCCATTATCTCTTCTTTGGTCAAGGGAAGGGCTGCAGCAATCTCTTCAGGCCTAAGAGTCTTTTCCCAACCGGTGAATGGAGTTTGTTCCAAAACAGGGATACCAAGCAAATCAGAGAATTCTTCCAGGGTAGGGACCAGCTGGAAGTCTTGAAAGGTGAAGCAATGGTATAGAGGATCATAAAACTGGGCCAGGACGCTCATCAATTGTTGGTCCCACTTTGAAGTGACTAAACCGAGAAGAGAACCATGTCTCTTGATGAAGGAAGTAGTGTTTGGAATCCGATCAACCAATTCTGTAATCAAAGCAGGTGGTTGAACAAAGTTGAGCCGGATAGTATTCCTTCGCATGGGCATCATGATGTCCTACAAAACAGAGCAAAGATGAAACCCTCTTGTCTTTGAAATGGGTTAGTCCTTATGCAGGATGCATGCAATGGTATGATGTTATGATGTTATGATAAAGGCACACCACAAGTATTCACAAAAGGCAAACATGGTAAGGCACACAAGTCACACAAAAGAGCCCTTAGAGTTCAGGCTAGCATGAAGTTTAGGTACTACCCTCTTTCAGTTTCAGTTGGTTAAGACCTGTCCTAAAAATAGTAACCGGGTTCTAGAGGATCTCAATATCACTGACTACCCTCAATCGGTCATAATTCCAGTTTGGCAACCTTTTCTTGCAGCCGGAACCATCGCAAGAGTTTAGCCTCAATGAGTGTAGCATACTGCTACTGTTCTATGGCCAAGTTGGTCAATTTAAGGTTCTAAGGTCAGTTGGTGCTTAATGACTCCTCAGAAGACCCATATTCTCCTCGTTCCAACACAAGGGATATCGGTAAAGACCAAGGTGTCACACCAACGTAGCTACTGCTTCACCCGTGTCGGTCTACGCCGGACAGGTCCCTCACAGTTTATTGCTACTTACCTAAAGGGTATTCCCCTGATCCGGGTTAGGATCTATAAAACTCTGATACAAGCCCATAAAATTAAAGCATACAAGGCATACAATTGAGAACATAGTGAGCTAATCCTAAGGTACACCTCACTTATTAATCTATCCTCAGCAGAGTCGCCAGTTTTATGATCGGTGGAAATAGAACTGACTGTTTGAAATGCTGGTTCGCGTTTGCGTTTAGCAAAATGTCGCGGTAAGCAAGAGTCGCCACCGTCTTTTATTTTCTCCAACAAGTAAAGGACAAAAGCACAGCAAAATTCCTTTTCGAGATGTTTCTCGGTTCGGGAGGTAGATTATAGAAAGGGAAGGTGTTAGCACCCTTTCTATCCGTGGTTATCCACGGGCTCTTAGGTACTTGCTCACTATGTTTTCAAAAATGTTTGTTTTTCTTGTGTTTGTGGGTTTGAAAAAAGTTTGTTTGAAAACTTCGATTTAACTCTTGTATCAGTCCTCAAGAGTGTATGAAGTGTTGTTTGAAAACTTTTGTCAGAAAAGTGTAGGTGCAAAAAGTATTTTGTTTTGAAAGAGCAAGTATCTAAGAATCTCTACCTACTCAAAAGAAATTAAGCTGTGTAAATGTCCTTTAGACAGTACCATCCCACTATTGAGAAGTAGGTAGCACTGTCGTTGGACTTATTCGGGTCAATTCGATTATAGGGACATGTGTTCACCAAAGCAATAGTAGGACGCCTAAGCGGTAACCCTAATGTCTTAGATCATTTTTTATCGAGGCAACCGTTTCGAGGCAACTTGATCTTTAGACAGGAGGGCGACCTCTAAAACACCCTATACTCAATGACCACGTCGAGGCAACCAAGTGAGGCGTACCCTAGGAGTGGCATGTGCGAGTGTTTCAGGTTTCAATTATGTTATCTTTGTACAAGTTATGGTGAGTTACGGTTGATTTTATTTTAAGGATAAGTCTTGTCATGCATAGCCTAGTTAACATACATCTAACAGTTAATAGTTGCGGAAAATAAGCTAAACTATTACAAGGCGTCAGGTATTTACATCGCCAAAAACAAACCCTTGAAAAAGTAAATTGCGGGAAATTAAAGAAAAGCGATAAAAAGGTCCTAATTAAAGCTATTACATCCTCGGAGCAATTACATAATTGGAATAAAAATAATATGCGCGAGAAAAAATTGAATCGGAGAAGTCCTTAGGGTTTTGACCCTTTTTGAGAAAGAAAGAAGTTTTTATTATTTATGAATTAAATTAAATTAAACCTAATTAATTAATTAATAAAAAGGAATATTTTTGGTTTTTTAATGTCTCAAGGAAATAAATAAATAAAAATAACATGATCAAAAGTCATCAAAAACCCTAATTCTATATTAATTTTATTTATTGTGAAAATATTGAAATTACTCTAATTAACTAAATAAATTAATTATGTTAGTATTTATTTACAAAAATAACTAATTAAGGGTGAATTTAATAAATAATAATAAAAAATATTTTATTTTATTTTTCTGAATTTATTATGAAAAAATTAATTTGATTAATTAACTAATAATAATAATAATTAATAATAATTAAGTGAAAAAATATAAAAGAAGAAAATAAAAGAAAATAACCCAGGGGGTGTTGGCCCAATTAGGAGGTGTTCTTGGAATTTTGAAGCCCAATTGTACTCAATCCTGCTTTGACTTTGGAGATCATCCACGCGTTGGTTGACTAAGGAGCATGGTAGTCCCTCCATCTAAGTCATGGGATTTGAGTTTGAGGCCACTTGGCGCGCTGGGATGTGAAGTATATGATAGAACTCCTTTTTGAGACCTGCATGTGAATATATGAAACAAAATAGCACAAATGTTTTGGGGGACCTGGGACTCGAACCCAGGTCCCAGTGCTTATTGGATGCTTGCTCAACCACTCCACCATGTTGCCTCAATTGTCATTGGAATAACAAGTATTGATTATATATGCAAACAAATTAATATACTGAAATTATAAAAAAACGCGTGCTTTTCAAATAATCCAATCAGATGCTAACACGTCCTCGTCTTCTTCCTTTGTACCTGTAAAATAATATCAAATAGCGGGGTTTTTTAACCCCCACTAACTCCTGCAACGAAAAATAGCGATTAGCACCACAGGGTATATAAATATTTCGCGAGGGGTCAGTTGTGTTCGTCTTGGTTTCGTGATCTCAACCATATGTCTCACAAGTCCTAATTTTGCCTGGTTCAGAAAGCCCCAATTTCAAAGCTTAAGAACCGTAGAAATTGATCATGGCATCTTTGGATTCAGGGAGTTATAACTCAATTAAACCATTCCATAAGCTTGGTATGACCTCTAGCAATGCAAAACAATCACAAAAACATGTTAATTATGCATGAATTAAGCAATACGATTTTGAATAAGAATTGCAAACCGTGGTTCTGTAATGAACGATTCCTTGAGCTTTGGTACTGGAATTTGATTGCAAAACACTCCTGGGAACTCCTGCAAGGTGTTTGAATCAACAAAAATCCTTGAATCGCCCTAGAATGCAAAAGTCAGTTTTCAATTTTCTTGGAAATTTCTTGAAATTGTATGGGGTCTTTCTGCAGCTTTTTTCACGTCCCCTTGATCAGGGTTAGCTTGCTTGTATATAAAGCAACTGAATTAGGTCAAAAACTTAGGCAAGAATCCATTGCATTGATGTTTTAATCCTTGATTGAAAATCAAATTTTTTTGATTTTTCATGATTGAACAAAGTTGCCAATTTTGGATTTTTTGATATCTTTGACTTGTGCACGAATTTGCCAGCATGATTAGGTCCTATTTGCTTCACAAAAAGATTTAAAAACCAAATCTTCCATTTTCCTACAATTTAAATTAATTAAATGAATTAATATTAATTAAAAATCCAATTAATCAATAAAAATAAGAAAATAAATTCAATTAATCTTGATGGGTCGTGCATAGGCCATGGATGAAGTTTCAATAAGAGATTTGAGGCCCATTAGCAAAAATAAGGTGTTTTGAGCAAAGTTGACTTTTGCAAATTCATGAAAATTTTCCAACTTCTCCAATGCACAACTTGCTCAATTTTGATCATATGACCATGTTCTTGGACATTTTGGAAAGCTCTTGAAGTACTCTAACCAATGCCTTTGGTCCCATGTCATTTGGATTTACCAATCTCAAGTTATGGCCTTTGACTTAAAGTGCACTTTTGTTGACTTTTGAATTTGACCTATAATGTAGAAATTGATAACTTTTTGTGAGAGCATTTCTTGAACTTGGAGTGTGAATATGGATTGTAGTAAACTGCATCCCCTTCAAAATGAGCATTGGATGGAATTTTTCTGACAAACCATGAAAAAGTTATGCCCTGGTCAAGATACAGTTGACTTTTCTGCTGTCCAAAAATAGTAACTTTTTGCACCTTGATGATTTTTGAGCTATGCTTGTGGAATCATGATAAAGACTTGATCAAATGATGATTGTGACCTCAAAATGAGATGTTGACCAAAAATTCTGACTTTTGATTGGGAAATGACCATTTTGCCCTTGTAGTTGACTGTAGGTCAAATGAGGCTTTTGACTGTGCAAATTGACACTGTGAGTCTTGAAACTTGGTATGTAGGTACTTGAGAATGTATATAGGCCTATGAGACTTGATTGAACCATTGAAAACCCCAACTTTCTTGAAAGAACCAAAACCCTAATTTCAGTTGTCTTAGGAGGTGGTTTGACTGTACAATCCTTTGAGCAATCTTGAGCAATTTGAATATTATTCTTGACAAATCTTGAGGAATATGGGATGGCAAATTTTGGGGTACCACAGCTTCCACTGACAATCTCAGAGGTTTTGATCAATTCAATCAGCTTCGGACAAGGCAACAAATAGACAAGATGCTCAGAGATATGAAGTCTATATCAGAATGGAAACCCCATGGGATTTTTTATACACATAGTTATCTTTTCTTTGTATCAAAATTTTCATTTTTCTACGACATCATTCTCTTACTAGAATGTTTGTCTCCTTGTACAAAAATACTTGCTCAAAGTCAATACAAAATATTCCTTTGAAAGTGCAGAAACTATTTGTCTTTTCTTTACACTTGTGTTTTGTTTACAAAAACGTCCAATGATTCATTGTTGAGCATATGTATTTGAACATAATTACTGTTTACAAATAAAACAAAATAGGAAAGACAATTACTGATAGGTTGAAAGGATAGAGAAATATCTCTAGGGTATTCCATAAGTAACCTCCTGCAGTATGTCGTTTAAATCCCCAGCGGAACAAATTTTCAAATTTTTGATCCCTAGTAGAAGTCGTCAAATTTCTCAGGATTCCCCAACAGGATTCTACAAGCAGTACACGACATTTTCCTTACAACAAGAATTTATTTCTCAAAGCGAAATTCATCAACAGTTCGACTTCAAGACATGAAGACTTACATATCCTCAGCAATAGTCCGGGATTTATCCAACAACAATACAGCAAATTAGCTCACATATGCATACATTGCATCCACATATCATAAAATTGATAAAGAAAATACATTACATCATACATTTCATGCAACATGACTTCGTATTTTAGCTAACATTTTACCCTTTTCAGGATAAGATTAACAGCTACCATTAACAATATTCAATCTTGATACAGTTCAGATACGCTCCATACACGGATGCCATCCTGATACTCATTCAGATTCAACCTCTTGATACATTTTAGATACTCTCCAGATATGGATGTCATTCTGATATTCATTCAGATTCAACCTTTTGATATAGTTCAGATACGCTTCAGGCGCGAATACCATCCTGCAACTTATTCAACTCTCAGATACAGTACAGACACGCTCCAGATACGGATGCCATTCTGATACTCATACAGATTCAACTTTCAGATACAATACAGATACACTCCAAATGTGGATGCCATTCTGATATTCATTGGGATTCGACTTTCAGATACAGTACAGATACGCTCCAGACACGGACGCCATTCTGATACTCATTCTTCCAACTTACAAATTACAATTCAGCAATCACTTATAGATGGCATCTACAATCCCATCTCCCATAGCTTTCTATCACCTCTCCAAATGGCATCTTTAAGCCCATTCCCTCAACCTTCACATCAGCGAGTGCAAATTTCTAGGCACTCTAGTGTCCAATCATCTTCCACCTTTGAGTCACGAATGGCAAAACTCGCCAATCTAACTCTTCAGGTTTAAGAAGATTGAACAGGGGCAGCTGTTGTACCCCAAAATTTTCCCTCTCACTTATCAAGATTTTTCTCACAAGATCTCTTTGACTCAAGACTCGACTAGGGTTTGACCAGCTCAAGACACCTCCTCATGCACTGATGACCAAAATTAGGGTTTGAGTTTGCACAATGATTTTTGGACTATCAATGCTTCATATGGCTTTCAAGGATCATCATAGACCCCCAAGATTACTCATGTCAAGTTTCAAGCTCTGAATCACATTTTTGATCAGTCAATTGGACAGTTGACCTGAAGATCAACTGTATTAGGGAAAAAGTCAACCATGGCCAATTTTCAGTCAAACTTCATAATTTTTTATCCATATCAACATCTTAGACTCACATGTATCATTTGATCAAGTTTGGATCATAATTCCTCAAGAAATTTGATCAAATCATCAAAAGGGCAAAATGGTCAAAATTAGGGTTTTGACTGAGGAAGGGCAATTTCTGATTTTTGACCTAGAAAATGTTCAATTGGTTTAAATAATGATATCGAGATTTCAATTGCATCATATTTACCTAATGACATGGTTCAAAACATTGCAAATCCATTGGATTGACAGATGAATTTTTCAGTCAACTGATCAAAAGTCAATTGTGCACTGAAAAGTCAAACTTTGACTTTTTGGTCAAATTCAAGTGCCAAGGATCATAATTAATAAAAACATGTCAAAATGTGAAACTTGTTCATCAAGAAACCAAAGATTTAAGATTTGTATTTGAAAAGTTGAAAAATTCTAACTTAGAAAATTTTCTAAGTATAGAAAATTTCTTATTTTTTCCCAACTTTAAGCCAAATTATCACCATGATACAAGATGATTCAAAGGAAGTTCCCAACATGAAAGTTGTAGATCTCCATGAAATCTACAAATTTTCTTCATACAATTTCTCCTAAATATGCTTGGATCTCAAGATATAATTTTGTGAATACATGCTCATGAACTAAAATAACTTAGTGAAATTTTGCCCTAGTTAGGCAGGTTTTTGACCTAACTTCATGGAAACTTTTCACCTAGTTCCAAGAGTAATTTTCAAAAGTATTTCAAAGATGGGTTATAGATAACATTACAAGCTTTCCAAAATGTCCAAGAACTCCCTGAGATCATTCTTGAGTAGGGAGAATCGAAGAGATGAAGTTAGGGTTTTATCAATTTAATTATAGGCCATTGTCATGAAGAACAAGTTTTCAAATTTGCAAATTGGATGTACAATATTCACTTTTCATGCCTCAAACTCATTTGTCACTCCACCATTAATGGATTTCACAAGGTTTCATGCCCTAAATCCAAGCATTCAATGCATTGTACAAGAAAATAGCCATTTTTGGAAGAAAGGCAACATTGCCATTTTGGAAAAGCATGTTTTTTACATTTTTCCATTTCTTGAGCCTTGGACTTGTTCTTTCTGCAAAAATCAAGTCTCTAAACCTGAATAAAACATGTTTAAAGCTTTAAGCCACCCTACAAGATCATATTCATTCCTCAAGAAGTCACTTCTCACACTTGCTTCAAAAACAAGAAATGTAGCAAGACATGTGATCTTGTACTTCTGAGCAAGCACAGGTCCTCCAATCTTTTGCTCTATATAAAGCCATCATTTTGAAACTAAAAGGAAGCATGTACAAGCCTTGAAACACCCTAGAATCAGAAGTTGCATACCAAGCCTCCAAACTTGCCATTTCTGACTTGTGAACTGAATCTTTCATTCCACTCGTGCGTTTTCAGGCCTTTTGCTTTCCCAAGCTTCCTTACCTTACAAGTAAACCATCCCACACCCTGAAACATCACTGTAACTCCATCTTACCCATTGTTGAAGTTCAAAAATAGAGCAACACATGTGGACTTATCCAGACCATTCCAGCCACCCTCAATACAAGCTAAGCATTGCATTAGCTTCCTAGAGGTTCAAGGAAGCTAACCTGATCATCACAACATCCTAAAGCAAGCTCATTTTTGAAACACGATTTCCATTTTCAAGGTGAGTTTTCTGTTTTTCTAACTCTTAATACAGACATAGTTAGATTTCCATTTGTGAATATAAAATGTAGACATCATTGCTACGAAGCTGTACATAGCCATAACTTGCATTTATTTGACTTGAGTTTAGAGAATTTTAAGTTTGAAGTTTCTGAAAAAATTAGGTTAAGAATTAGGGCCAACAAAATTCTCTTTGATCTTGGAATTATAGTTTCAGTTACGCACATGCTTAGAATCGTGAGGTAAAATGATATAATGTTCATGTTATCACTTTCCATTTTTGTTGAGAAATGAAAAAGTTAAGGGGTCCGGCTGGCTAGAGGTTGAAGATGAAGTGTAGGGCAAGGCAATGTTTTGTGTTATGTATTTATGTTTTCACTTAGACTAACGGATGTACAGCCACCCCAGTGGTAAGGCAGCGCGCAAAAATGCCCTAGGTCACGGGTTTGAGCCTTGGCGCTGCCTTTTGCATTTTTTCATATTTTTCCACTTTTTTTGGTTGTTTTGCAGCGTGTGCTTCAGACTTTGGGCCCTTATGTTTTTTTTCTAACCTCCTGCCCCCATTTGACTTCAGCACCCCTGGCCCAAATATTTTATTTACTTGTTTTATTTTTATTTTTATTTTATCAAACATATTTTCTTAATAATAAAAAATCATAAAAAATATAAAAATAATAAATATTATATTTTGTTTTATTTTATTTTCTCATAAAAAATATTTTTATTTAGTTATATATTATCTATTTTTGTTAAATAAACTTGTAAATTAAATTAAAACTAGGTTAAATACTTATTTTTCTTCACACCTATTAAATATTTATTTTAACATATAAAAAGACCAAAATACTTCATAAATACCATACATTATTTTTCAAGACAAAAATACAAAAATACTTAAAGAAATTTATTTCCTTTTAATAAATTAGAATTAGGGTTTAATCAAAATCTTTTCTAAAAAAATAATTTCCTTAATTAATTTAAGTTTAATCTTGATTTGTTTATTAGGCTTAGGTTAAAACTTTTTTACATAAAAAGAACAAAACAAAATCTTCTTTTGCATTCACATATCTTTGCATATTTAATTTATTTTGTATATTATTTATTCCAATACTTGTATAAATTCAATTTGGTTGTAATATATTAATTAGGTTTATATTATTGCAATCCCCATTCATCAATTGTATACCCCCCTCCCACAAAATGTTGTAATAGCGTAGTAATCTTTAAATTTCGCAATTTATCGCTTTACATAACATGTTAGTAATTAGGGTTTGTATGGCAAGATAAAATCAACCAAATAGAAAACCTTAATCCAAGACAAAATCAAGCATGAAAATGACACACTTGCACACAAGCACCCCTAGGGTTACTCCACTTAGTTTCCTTGTACAAAAATGGCCATATTACGCATGTGAGGTGTCTTAGCAAAAACAAACAAATACAAGATCATAGTCCCTCGATGACGCTATTCAAAGTTGCCTTATAAAATGATCTTAGTCCCTCAAAAAATGATAAGATACTTTGCAACATTGCTAATCATGGCTATACGATGACCCACGCCCGTCCCGTTTACATCCAAAGGAAAAGAAAATGAATAAGAAAGACATTTGAGTAGGTAGATTACTTTTAGTTACTTGCTCCATTTCAAAACAACTATCCTTTCTATTTTTAAAACAAACACACACTTTCAAACATCTTACAAACATTGAAAATATTTTCAAAAAGACAAACATCTTTGTATACATTCTTATGAACGATAATCATTACAAAGATTGCCTAAACAATGGCCTCTTTTTCAAAATACTTTCAAAACCACACAAAGCACATTTTTAAACAAAAGCAAGTGATCTAGCAAGTAACTAAGAGTCCATGGAAAACCATGGATGAAAAGGGTGCTAATACATTCCCTTTTCATAAGCTACCCCCGAACTCAAGAAACAATCTCAAAGGTCTTTCCTGTGCTTTTTTACCTTTCCTTTTGGATAAAAGAAAAGTCGGTGGTGACTCTTGCTAACCGCAACATTTACGATAAAACTCAAAACAATCAAGTCAGTTCTCCCACCGTATCACACACAAGATAATTCCCAACCTCTACCGAGAATACCTATATTATAATGATAAGCATGAGAGGTTCGCTTTCTTGGCCAATAACCTCATTGAAGACATTCCCATAAGATTAAGGGATGCAGAAAGTGTAATGGTCCCTTACCCAAAGGACGTTGATGATTTCCTCAAGCTGTGTAGGATAATGGTCGATGGTTTTAGAGAAGAAATTCGCAATTAGGCTTAGGAGATTGTTTTCCTCGTGTTTATTTCCCTTCTAACAAATTTATTGTCTTAGAATTGTAATATTTTTCAGTATCTGAAAGGTGTTCTCTTTTAAAGACAATTGGTAATTCCAATAAAAGCATTTTGTTTCTAATTTTGTTTGTGTATTCGTTTCCAGATACTCACCAATAAAAAAATCAAAACCTAAAAAAATATACATGATATTATAAAAAAAGGAATGTAAATATATACTCAAGTGAATAAGACATTCAAAATATAATTCTTCACATTGTTCATACATAATCATACATTCATAAAAACATTCACATCTTGATCGTACCCGGTCAGAATGGACCGTCACAGTTGGCTCGAGCAGAAGTTGAATGAGGTGGGGGGGTACCTGCAAGACACTCTGATGCCAAAGTAAGTTGCGGAATAAGAAAGTAAGCGTGAGAGTTAGAAAGTGTTTACTACCTGACCCTCTCGAAAGAGAGGGTATTTATAGCCCCCAACATTGGGCCAAGGTCTCTTTATTGGGCTGGTCAAGCAGGCCCAACATAGATAATGTCGGGTCCTACGTGAGTAGTGAGGATGCTCACATGGTCCCTTACCTGGATGACATCCTCCGCAATGTCAGGAGGATATGGATGCAATATTTCTGGGGCCACGAAGACTCTGTGATATCCGTAGACATTTGTAATCATCCCTACAAGGAGGATGGACGAGGAGGAGTCTTTGATCATCATGGGTGATCCCCGCCATACACGAGGTCAAGTGAGGGGACCGGCCTTGGTCGATGAGCTTGTCAGGGTGTCCCTGAAGGTGACCTTCCTTGGTCTACTCGGGGTGTTGTCCTTGTGTGGTGAGGTTGTAGTTGCCTGCCGTATTCGAGGATAGAACCAGTCAGTTGTGCCAGTTGACACTTGGATTGGGCCTCACTGGGAGTTGGGCCAAGGGCAAGCCCAGTCCAAAACAGGAGCCCCCCAAGTCGTTTCTCCTGATGAAGGAGTTATGACTTAGTTCTAGTTCGTCCTTTTATGAGGTGCGCTGCTCGACATGGAGCTTTTACACCATAGACGGGGAACGTCACCCGTTCAAGATTCTGCCTCGAGCAGCGGTCGGAGTTGGCTCGAGGAGGACTCACGGGGAGAAGATGATAAACTTGTCAGATAC
Source organism: Vicia faba (assembly GCA_948472305.1). Classification (NCBI taxonomy): domain Eukaryota; kingdom Viridiplantae; phylum Streptophyta; class Magnoliopsida; order Fabales; family Fabaceae; genus Vicia; species Vicia faba. The sequence goes on from OX451741.1 coordinate 1,022,938,127, forward strand.
GTGGCGTGGATCTTGGGAATAGTAATGATGACCTAGGAAGTATAGGCCATCATTGACTAAGCATGTAGGTGTCAAGGATAAAGGCGGCTTGTGATTTGTCCAACACGATGTTTCATATTCCACGTCAGCTCTATAAATAAGGCTTCAGCGCTCATAATTTACTTTCATATTTTCGCGCTCTCTGCTTTCTCTGCTGTCATCACCGTGCCGTTTTCCAGAATCCTTGGATCCGCCGCACAGTCCGTCGTGTACTCTTCCTCAACCACCATCGCTCTTCATATATTCTTCAAGTATGTGTTCCATTTCCTTGATATCTTGTGTGTAGATAGATTTTGATGATGTTTAGTAGTAGGATTTCGTATCTGGGGGGATCTACTCGGGGATGCATTTAGGCATATGATTTGTGATTATGCCCGTGATATTCGTCCTTTCATAGGTACTTAGGTTAGTCTTCCCCGTGATCTCCATGTGTTTGGCTAACAAATTTATGAACTTGGTCGTGATATTCATAATCTACTTGCAATATTCATCCTGCGCCCGGTACATAGGTTAGTCTTCCTCGTGATCTCCATGTGTTTGGCTAACAAAGTTATGAACTTAGTCGTGATATTCATAATCTGCTCGTAATATTCGTCCTGCGCCCGGTACACTTATGAAAACAGGCGTTCATCGTCAGGATCGTCGTGTGATCCTAGAGGATTGGCATGATTTTCATGGGTTGGTTGAGGTCCCCGTATTTCCCCTTTTATGCGGATGACCGTCAACTCGGTATGGGCATTGCATAGCCTTTTCATCTACGTCGTCAGGAAGGGGGATTTGGATTTGCTATTGAATTCACTGGTTTCCTTTAATTTGTAGGTAAATGGCTGACACTCCTGAATCGTTAGAGAATATGGAGACTGAAGGGACCAGCGTCGCCGAGGAGAACATTAATTTGGTCTATGTAATCGACGACCCTGAATTGGATTAGGTCGGCACCAAGCCCCGAGGAATAGAATCGATCTACGGTCAAGGCCAGAGGCAAGCCTTCATAATTGTCGAGTACGGATCCAGTCAGGAAGGCTTTCGGAGAAACTTCAAAATCCTGAGGTCGGTGCCAAATGCACGCATATGCTCGGAGTACACCGAGGATGCCTTCCCCATGTATGAGGTCGTGTTCAAAGACCTTCGGCTCCGGCTACCTTTTAACAAATTCCAGATAGGGGTTCTCAGTCATTTGAACTTGGCACCCTCCTAGCTTGTGATCTCCTTTATCCGAGCATTCGAACTTACATGTCGATTTCTGAGGATCGGGGCGACCATTCCCCTATTCTTTAAGGTTTTTCACTTGCAACGGTAGTCCCGAGGAGGGAAACATAGTTGGGTATCCAATCGAATAGGCTATTTAGGATGTATATGGATTCTTTCCGGGACTGTAAGGGCAAGTGGTATATCCTGCAACCATCTAGCCAAACGGACTTGGATTATCTGTTCGACCCGACTACCATTGTAGATGAGGATGGGGAGTCGTGCCTGGACGCCAAGGGTAATATTGAGATTTGGAAAATCTCAAAGTTTCCCTTCCACTGGTGTTCGGGCCACTACGATCACGGTCCTGGGCATTACCACACTTCCATCGGTGGTATGAGTGTCGAAGATGAAGAGGCATATGGTGTCCTCAATCGTTTCGTTGATGGTTTCTTCCCCTCCAGATGGGTCACGCGGGAAGGGCATGACATCTTGGACGAAGACGGAGAGCCGATGTTCTAGGCGCATCTGATCAATATAAAGGCGCTCATCGAGTGTCAATCTTATGAGAAGGCCATGGATCTCTTAGGTTTTTCTTGCTTGCTTTTACTATATTGTTCAACTTCTTTTTATTCTTCGACGAAGCTGACCCGGGCATATTTTCTTTGTTTTTGCAGGTCATATGGCAGAACACCGCGAGAGATTACTGAAGATGACCAAGGAGAAGAAGAGCAACAAGAGACTGGTGAAACCGCAGCAAGCTACACGCATGGGCGTAGCCCCTGATCCGAACAGGGAGGTATCTAGTGGATCCTCAAGTTCTCGTGATGACGAGCGCCAAGACGAGCTGTTGAACAGGAAGCGAAGTCGTACAGAAGGTGGACATGCTGATGTAACTAACGGGGGGGTGCCCGGGCCTTCAGCCTACCACCCTGCTTCGTGGAGAAAGACTTATTCGAGGGTTTCCCCTTGACCGTGTCTGATAACGAGTCTAACATCGTCAGGCGGCTCGACAAGGAAGGTCGAAGGAAGCACCTTCCGGCCAACATGGTCGGGGTGGTGAAGATGGCAGAGATGACCGTTGTTCTAGCAGACAAAGGGTCGGACTCCTTCGATCGGGTCAAGGAACTGGAGTCGGAGAAGGTGACTCTTATGACTAAAACCCATAAGCTGAAGACTTCTTTTGAACGCAACGAGGAATGTTTTACGAGCAGGCTGACATGCTGGCGGTGGAGAAGAAGAGAGTTGAGAAAGCCATCGCGGACAAAGACTACCTCCAGCTTGATAAGAAACGGTTGGAGAGTGATAACCAGCAGGTGGAGAAGGAGGTTGCAGATCTAAAGGCTTCCATGATGCCCACGGAGGAAGAACCTAAGGGGGGTAGTTGACTTGCACATGCGTGCCGACTTCATTGCTCAGATTTAACTCCTAGAGTCCGATTGTGTTGACGCCTTGACCGACGGCTTTGAGTCTGTAGTGAATCAGCTGTCTGTGCTAAACCCGGGGTTGAGAACTGAAGGAATTGGGGTTCTGTCCTAGGCTTTTGATGTTTGGGTGGTTCCTCCTCCCGAATCTCTTGACGCCGAAGTTAGCACTCTGGGGAGCGATTGACACTTGTTTTTTTCCCCATCTTATTTGTATTTGGGCCTGCGTGCCTGTGATATTTGTAATATTCAGACATCTTCGACCTAAGTGGTCGCCTTTGATAATCATTTCGCTTTATTTGATGCTCATTATTATTTGTTTGTCGTTGTTTTTTACTTTGTTATTTCATGAATACTTGTATATCCTGTGTGGACATATGTGCTCGACCATTATTATGGTTGTTATAAATTTTCCGCGGATTTCGTGTTTTCCGCGTGGAGATGTGTGCTCGACCCTAATATTCGTTCGACACATGTTGAGATGTGTCAAGGGTGCGGAGTAGGAATCCATGGGACGGGCGTATGGTCGCGATCGGGATCCTACGCTCGTGGCGTGAACTGCCCATCATGAGTTGGGTGTCCTGCCGTGTTGGGGTACTTCAACAGCAGAGCTCGATCGAGGTGTCTCTGTCAGGAGAGGATGCTGCTCTTCAAAATGAACAACATCTTGCCTTTCGTTAGTTTGGAGGTCGCGTCCGTACCTCGACGCGCCTACGTGGTCGAGCTTTTTCCCTTTGTCGGTTGAATGGGAATATTCAACGGCAAAAGTCCTCATCAGGTGAGGGACTTAGCTATAATATTGTTTTATCTTCACAGCATTCCAGGGTCGAGGTAGTGGTTTTGCATTCAATTGCTTGAGGTAATATGCTCTGATTCTCGTAGCTCCTTGGATGCGGTAAGGCCCCTCCTAGTTTGTGGTCAGCTTCCCTTCGCGGGAATCCTTCTGGTTTCTTTGCAAGACTAGGCAGATGACTTATAATTCGTGCTTTATGACTTTGTTGTCATAGCCTAGGGCTACCTGTTGTTTTAACATGGCCTCACGAAGAGCTGCTCCTGATCGGATTTCTTCGACCAGGTCGAGCTCATCTCTGAGGGCCTCTTCGTTCATCTCATCATCGAGGGGAATTTCAGTTCACCTAGATGGCTCCATAATTTCTACCAGGATGACGGCCTCAGTACCGTAGGTCAGTCGGAATGGCATCTCGCCAGTTGTTGGATGGGGCGTCGTTCGATAAGCCCATAGGACACTGTGTAGCTCTTCGACCCATCCCCTCTTAGTTTCGCCCAACTTGCATTTGAGCCCTCGTAGGATGACTTTATTTGCATCACCGGCTTTCCCGTTAGTTTGGGGGTGTTAGACCAAGGTGAAATATTTCTCGGTGCATAGTTTGGCGATGAAGCTTTGGAAACCTTGATCAGTGAACTGCGTGCCATTGTCGGTGATGAGTGCTCGCGGTATTCCGAAACGGGCAAGTATGTTTCATTTATAGAAACAAAGGATTTTGTGCAACGTGATTTTAGCCAGAGCTTCGGCCTCTACCCATTTCGTGAAGTAGTCTACGGCTACGATAAAGAACTTGTTTTGATAGGTTCCTTTCACGAAAGGTCTGAGGATATCCATTACCCACCACACGAATGGCCACGGGAAGGATAGCGTTTTGAGCTCGTGTGGGGACGTGAGGTGCATGTCCACGTGCCTCTGGAACTTGTCGCGTTTCATGACATGCTCCTTGGCGTCCTGCTGCATGGTCGGCTAATAGTATCCTGCCTGAAATGCCTTTCATGCTAGGGATATTTCTCCTATGTGTTGGGCGTTAATTCCCTCGTGGATTTCCCGCAGTATCTCAAGGATTGCAGACTCTTCGAAACATTTAAGGTGCGGGATGGAGAATCCCCGATGGTAAAGTTTGTGTTCGAGAACCACGTACGAGCATGCATGTCGTTTGGTAATGGCTGCCTCCCTTTAGTCGAGGGGAAGTTCCCCTTTCGTCAGAAAGTTGAACATCGGGGTCATCCAGCATGAGCTATCCCCGATGGAATTCACTTCGAGTAGAGTCATGGACCTTTCAATGCTCGGGCGAGACATGGATTCATGTATGACTGACTTGTTTCCGCCCTTCTTTTTCGTGCTCGCGAGCTTTGAAAGTATATCGGCTCGTGTGTTCTGTTTGCTTGGTACGCGTGTGATTTCTGCTCGGTCGAACCTTTTCATATGTTCTTTGACTAAGTTTAAGTATTAAATGAGGTTGTTGTTCTTATCCTGGTATCCCCCTTGAACTTGAGACGTGACATGTTAGGGATCAGGGAAAATTTGTATCTCACGAGCTCCCAAATCCTCGACCAGTCTTAGACCTATGAGCAGAGCCTCATATTCTACCTGATTATTTGAGTTCGGGAAGGACAAAGTGAGAGAGTGTTTGATCACGACGCCTTCCTTGTTTTCGAGAAGGATTCCTACTCCACTCCCAGTTGAGTTGGACACTGCGTCTATAAAGATGGTCCACTTGTGCTCCTTCCCTGTGGGGGGGGGGGGGGGGGGTTGTGAGCAGTCATCTCCACGACGAAGTCGGCCAGAGCTTGGGCCTTTAGAGCCTTCCTGCTTTCATATTGGATGTCAAATTCCGAAAGTTCCAAGGACCACTTTAGCATACGACTTGCCATGTCTGGTCGGCCTAAGAGCTATCTCACGGGCTGGTATGCTTGTACGACGACCATGTGTGCGAGGAAATAGTGTATGATCCTTCTCACTGCATTAACGAGGGCCAAAGCCACCTTCTTGATCTGTTGGTATCTGACCTCAGGCCCCTGAAGCGCTTTGCTTGTGAAATACACGGGTTTTTGACCATCAGGAGTCTTGCAAATGAGGGCTGCACTGACGGCTTCGATGGAGACGGCCAGATACAGGAATAATGTCTCCCTGTCTAGTGCTCGTGATAGTACGGGCGGCTTTGAAAGGCTCTACTTGAGATGGAGGAGGGCTCGATCGCATTCCTTGGTCCACTCGAAAGCTACCTCCTTGCGCAGGAGTTTGAAAAATGGAAGGGCATGTTAAGCGGATTTCGCGATGAAACAGGGGAGCGAGGCGAGCTTTCCATTTACGACTTGTATGGATTTTTTTGAATTGGGCGTAGGGAGGTCAGAAAACGCCCGGCATTTGTCGGGGTTGGCTTCGATTCCTCGTTATGTTAGGTAAAACCCGAGGAACTTGCCCGCCTTCACCCCAAAGGTGCATTTCTCGGGATTGAACCTCATTCTACATTGCCTTGCTTGGGAAAAGACTTTTCTGAGATGATCCACATGGTCGGTGTCTACTCGAGATTTAATGATCATTTTGCCATGTATACCTCGAGCATATCTCCGATCTCGTTGCGGAAGACTTTGTTCATAATCCACTGGTATGTTGCTCCTGCGTTTTTCAGACCGAAGGGCATTATGTTGTAGTAATAATTTCTCGAGCTGGTCATGAAGGCAGTGCAGTATTTGTCGCTCATTGCCATTGGGATTTGGTTATAGCCCGAATAGGCGTCCATGAAAGATAAAATTTTATAGCCGACCGAGTTGCCGACCAGCATATCAATATTAGGCAAAGGAAATGCATCTTTGGGGCATGCCCGGTTAAGATCGGTATAGTCAACACACATATGCCCTTTTCCATTATTCTTTTTAACGAGTACAACATTTGACAGCCAGGTTGAATATCGGGCTTCAGAAATAAAATTTTCCTCTAGGAGGTCTTTTATAACTTTTTCAGCAGCCACCGTTTTCTCGGGGGACTGCCTACGCCTATGTTGTACTACTGTCCTAGCGGCTGGATCAATGACGAGTTAATGACAGGTGACCTCAGGGTCGAGACCGGGCATCTCTATGGCGCTCCATGCAAACATATTTGCATTCTCCCTTAAGCAAGCCTTGATCTGCTTCCTCTCCAGGTCAGGGAGTCCAGTGCCGATCTTCACCCCTTTGTTTGGGTCTTCACCGAGAGGGACGAGCTCGAAGTCCCCATCCGGAATTGGTCGGAGGAGACCCTGCTCGCCGTTGGGTGCTTCCACTTGGTCGAAGCGCGTGTCCAATGATACTGAGTCAACCTTTAGAGGAGCCCTTTGTGCTTCCGTAGGTTGTGGCTCTGGTCGTATTGCTGCAACTCTCTTATTACATTAACTAAAAGCTATTTTTTCTTATTTGTTTTTATCATAACAAGATGGTCTTTTCCTAGGCTAAGAATGGATCAATTATTAAATCTTGGATGGAAATTTCTTTTACCTATTTCTCTCGGTAATCTATTATTAACAACTTCATCTCAATTGTTTTCGCTGTAAAAGATGGATCTTCTATATTCATTAAAGATGTTTGAACCGCCCAAGTAAAGAACTGTTACAAATAATGAAGAAATTAAAAGGTTTAAATAGGAAGCAATGTAAAATAAACCAAATATAATACTTGCGTATTATGTTTGATAACCAGCTACTAATTCTTCTTCTGCTTATGGTAAATCAAAAGGCAATCTTTCACATTCTGCTAGCGAAGAAATTAGAAAAAAGATGAAACCCATAGGTTGACACCACAAATTCCAACTCCAAAAACCATATTTTGCTTGTGCATCAACTATATCAACTGTACTTAAACTGTTAGATAATCCTAGTCGGTGATAACATTACTATTCCCATCTCTATTACAGAATCGTACATGAAATTTTCACCTCATACGGCTCCTGGAAAGCCTTAAGTAAATCTAAGGACCGGGTCAATTATTTATCTCTTGATATATCCCTAAGATATAGAAGATGAAAATAGATCGAAAGGTTCTGAATTAGACTAATTCAATTCTGTTTGTTCTAGAAATAATGAAATAAGAAAGAGAAATATATTTTAATAAAAGATCCAATGTAAGGCACTTCTGAATTGATCTCATCCCTCAAAAATAAAAAATTGTTGAGTAATAACTGAATTCTTCAATAAAATACTCTTTTATAATTCTTGATAGCCCTTATGATTTTGAATTACGAAAAAGAATTAAACATTCGTTTCTTAATTATGATTTGATCTCCATGAATATGGATATGGATATAAGAATTCAAAAACGAAAGAGAAATCTATTTTTCGTTTTTGATTTCTTATGTTTTTTTTTTCGTTCCTATTCTTCTTTTTTATGCTATGAAAAAGGGACTTAAAAAATTTTAAAGGATTTTTTTGTCATGATAGTAATTTATTTAATGAGTGGATGGAAGCATAATCTGGATCGGAGTTGTGGGGAGTACTGATTTATTTTTTCTACCAACTTAAAGCCCCAATTAGTATTCTTTTTATATTTTGCGTAAATTGTCTTTTAGATAATTTACAAAATCTGTGTTACTAATCCTTTGTGTATCTTGGTGTTTCTAACCATCCACTCTTTTTTATTAATTCCCCTTATTTATTTTAATATATCTATGAGAATTCATAAAAATGGTAACTAAAACTCAATAAGGTTGGTCTTTAGAGCCCGCTTCAAAACAAGATGACAAATTATCCAATCTTGGGTTAAATGGCCTCTTCTATTTATAATTTTATTTTATTCTTATACATAGAAAATGAGACTCAATATTTTTACTGCCATTAAAAATCATCATACTATCTATTAACTAGAAGTAATAAAGTATTCAGAAATTATATTAAATATAAGCTGTTTTATTTCACTCATATAACTATCTAATTTAGTTCTCCAATCAGAGAAAAATAAAGATAATGAAGGTTTCTATTCAATTTATTCGTCTCCTTTCCTTTATAGTACTATAAAGAGATGAGCATAGCAATAGCATCGAATAACTTTTTTGGTTTCAACGAATCGCACATAGAGATATTTATAAGACACATAGAGTTAATGGTATTTCATAACTAATCGATTGAGCAGCAACTCGTAGACCACCCAAAAAGGAATATTTATTATTTGAGCCATATCCTAACATAAGAAGTCCAATGGGAGCAATACTCGAAATAGCAATCCATAAAAAAACACCTATCTTGAAATCAGATAAAACAAAGTTATAGCCAAAGGGAATTATTGAATAACTTATTAGAATTGATATTATTGATATGGATGGTCCAATACTGAATAAACGAATATCTCCCCTAGATGGAATAAGATTCTCTTTGAATAGTAGTTTGATTCAGTCTGCTAGAGCTTGAAGAATTCCAAAAGGACCAGTGTATTCAGGTCCAATATGTTGTTGTACCCCTGCTGATATTTCTCTTTCTAACCATACAATTGCTAGTACACTTATTGTGATTCCCAAGATAAGAATCAAAATTGGTACAAATATCCATAGAATTCCATAGACCTCTTTGAAATGCATCTCAAGTGCACCAATTAGTCGGAATGAGAGGATTAATGTCAGACCCACAAGGAAAAATGATTGATTTACCCATTCAAAGCAATTTACGTGAAGGACTGTCTTTAACAGAATATATAATTTCTTGCTACGGAGCCCGTAAAGGGGTTGTAGATACTGCTGTACGAACATCAGATACTGGATATCTTACACGTAGACTTGTTGAAGTGGTTCAACACATTGTTGTACGGCGAACAGAATGCGGTACCATCTGTGAGATTTTTGTAAACACCCGAAATGGAATGATGCCAGAAAGAATTTTGATACAAACATTAATTGGTCATGTAGTAGCAGACAATATATATATATATATATATATATATATATATATATATATATATATATATATATATATATATATATATATATATATATATATATATATATATATATATATATATATATATTATATATATATATATATATATATATATATATATATATATATATATATATATATATATATAGGTTCACTGTGCATTGTCGTTAGAAATCAAGATATTGGAATTGGACTTATCAATTTATTGAGTTCCTGGTTCTCCAATAGATTGACCATCAACAATCCCTTCTCGAATGAATGTAGGACAACCACCCTTCAAAGAGTTCATAATAGCTCACTGATCGAGCGTTCTTGCATCGAAGATGAACGGGGCTAAGCGATTTGCTAAAGCTGTGGGATGTAAAAATGAATCGGTAAGGGAGCGTTATGCCTTAGAAATAAGTACCCGGCGCGAGCAAGGTTGGACGAAGCGGGAGAGAGAATGTCGGCTTGAGTAACGAAAACATTGGTGAGAATCCAATGCCCCGAAAACCTAAGGATTCCTCCGCCAGGTTCGTCCATGGAGGGTAAGTCAGGGCCTAAGATCAGGCCGAAAGGCGTAGTCGATGGACAACAGGTTAATATTCTTGTACTGCACCTTATTGGTCCCGAGGGACGGAGGAGGCTAGGTTAGCCGAAAGATGGTTATCGGTTCAATAACATAAGGTGACTCCCTATTTTTTCAGGGTAAGAAGGGGTAGAGAAAACGCCTCGAGCCAAATTTGAGTACGAGACGCTCCGGCGCTTAAGTAATTGATGCCATACTCCCAGGAAAAGCTCGAACGACCTATAACAAGAGGGTACCTGCACCGGAAACCAACACAGGTGGGTAGGTAGAGAATACCTAGGGGCGCGAGACAACTCTCTCTAAGGTCGTGCTCCAGATACTGGAATAAATATCTGACGGGGAAAGCCATCTATCAAGATAAGATGACGTATCCATTTTCTGTTATGTACTATCAATAGGACCTATTATAACAAGTCATACACTCATATTCCGGAAATACAGAAATAAAGAAATTTCGCGGTCGAACTACCAAATCAAAATGGATGGGCTAAAAATTAACGATTTAAATGCTAAACTTTACTTTTCGATTGAAAAGCTAGTTAGTTGGTTCTTATGAATCTAATTCTCTAATTCATAGAAATTTGGTCCAGTAAAAGGGACGAATTATAAATCTCTAAAATAATAGAGAGAAATATCGCAAATAGGGCCATTGCAATCCCCATCAAAGGGGTAGTTCCCCACCCCGGAGCTACTTTACCATATTCTGAATTCAATGGTTTCAATAAATCTCCTACAACAGTTCGTCTTGGACCATATCTAGAACTATCCTCAACGGTTTGTGTAGCCATAAGTCCTATATATCTTTTTTTTATTGAGATCTGTTGACTTTGTATACCATTCCGCTGTAGATAAAGGATCGTACCCTATAGATCCATTGTAGTCTTGATGTTCGTAAATTACACTTCGAAATTTATTGTATAGAATAAATTGTTGCTAGAATTTTGATATGTATCGATATCGAATTAAACGAAATTTATTGATCATTCCATAGAATTCAATTAAGATATTGTTTGAACTTATTCAGTTCAAATCAAAAAAAGTGGGGGTCTGATCTTAGTTGATTCATCTTTTTTTTTCTTCGTTTTATTACTGATTTAGTAATCTTCATATCTATAAATAGGAATTCAATATTTTATATTCTATCCTTTTTTATTTTAAAATTATTCATTTTCTATTCTATATATTATCTATTCTATATAAATAAAATCAAAAAATTTTGATTTTATATTTCATTGTTAATATAAAAGTATAATACAAAAATGGATAATAATAATAATAAATTATATAATAAATCATATCATATATAGAATAAATCATATCATATATAGAATAAATCATCTATATAATAATAAAAAATACAATCAAAATTAAAATTAAAAACAAAAGAAAAAAGATAATTCCTTTTCTTAAAGAAAAACATTTTTGTTATGCTTAATATCTTTAGTTCGGTCTGTATTTATATTCACTCTGCCCTTTATTCAAGTAGTTTTTTCTTGGGAAAATTACCAGAAGCTTACGCTTTTTTGAATCCAATTGTAGGTTTTATACCAGTAATACCCTTACTCTTTTTTCTCCTGGCTTTTGTTTGGCAAGCTGCTGTAAGTTTTCGATAAGATCTTTAATTTGAATAATGTCTGGAAAAAAAAGTCAGAATTTATTAGAAAACTCAAATTTTAACATTTTTAAAAATAAGATAAGTCTTACCGTGTGAATCCATGATTAGAAATCTTGAAATTGTTGGATAGACAATAAAAATATGGATCATCTCATCATTTCCTTTTTTTCCATTCAAAAATAAAAATTATATTATTCTATTATTTGATTTGAGGCTACCACCAATACGTGGATCTTGTGGATATGAAAGAAAATTGAATTGTTGGTAATGGTAAAACAAAGGCTCAACTCTTACTACAAATCAATTTTTTTAGTATTTTTGAAATAACTTTATTTCTTATAAACTGAGTATCAAAGGAAACATAATATGAAATACAAGAGAATCTATTCTCTTTCTCTGTCGTTTTTTTTATTATCTTGGAGATTTTATAATGCTTACTCTTAAACTATTTGTTTACACAATAGTGATATTCTTTGTTTCTCTTTTCATCTTGGATTCCTATCTAATGATCCAGGACGTAATCCTGGACGTGAAGAATAAGAAAATCTTTTTTCTTTTCCGTACTTATGTTGGACTTTTAAATATTTTTCGGTTTTCTATCTATTTTACATCTTTAACTAGTAAAAAATGAAACAAACAGGGAATAAAAAAAAATTCCAGAAGTTCAAAAGAAAAAAATGCCAAATCATCAATAAATGAAAGAGAGGGATTCGAACCCTAGGTACAAAAATCCGTACAATGGATTAGCAATCCGACGCTTTAGTCCACTCAGTCATCTCTCCCCAATTCAAAAAATTGAATTATTATGCTTATGATACCTCGGATAAACAAAAAGAACAAAAAGTAGGGCTCAAAAAAGCCTTATATATATATATATATATATATATATATAATATATATATATATATATATATATATATATATATATATATATATATATATATATATATATATATATATATATATATATATATATATATATATATATATATATATATATATATATATATATATATATATATATATAATATATATATATATATATCTTATTTGATATTGATCGTCATTTGATATATCTTATCTATCTATCTTTTTTCTATTTGATTATCATTTTATTTAATTACTATTCATAATTCTATATTAACTCATAAATATTAGTTATATTTTATTATACCTATACTAAAGTTATATTCTATATATACGCAATATAAAAAAATTTATTTTCTTTTTTTTTTTATAGTTTTTTTTACCCAACCAGAGTCCATCTAGGTACTGGCACGACTCTTTTTTCCCATGAATCACAATGATTTATTTTTCTGTATCAGATTTGAAAGAAACTTGTAATTAAGGAAAACATTTTAATACGATCAAACAAAAATAAAAATAACTTTTTGATCATATATCATATGAATTAATAAGTTAACGTATCTAAAAAAAGAAATAGAACTATGGATTCTTGCACAATGCAATTTTGTCTTATGAATTTCGTTTAGTAATTTTGTCGAGATCTATCTGTCAAAATACCTTCAACAAAATCCAAAAATGAGATTCGCCCCCTTTTCTAAATTTCACTAGGGGGCCCTTTACGAAACATGTGAATATTGTATTTATCATAAATTTTGCACCTATTTCAGGATTATGACTGATTCCCCTTCCTATATTGATATTGACAAAAGATCTTTTTATATACAATAATAGTATTGTAGCGGGTATAGTTTAGTGGTAAAAGTGTGATTCGTTCTATCGACCCCTTAATAGTAATAGTTAAGGGGTCCCTTTCGTGATTCATATCACGATCAAAAACTTTATTTCTTACTTAAAGGTATTTAATCCTTTATACCTCTCAAGGAGCAATTCGAGGAATAATATATATTATCATAATTTGTATACAATTTAGAATTGATTCTAAATTATGAAACATAAGTTTTTGCAATTGGGTCCAGAATCCCAATTTTTGAATATAAGTAAAGGATCCAGGGAGAAAGATATATAAAATTCGTTTCCAATCGTAACTAAATCTTCCATTTTTTTATTATTTGTTTTGTATAGGAGAGATTGAAGCAAAATAGCTATGAAATGATTTTTTAGTTTACTAGAAACATCAACATATTTTTTTATCCTGACGGAAATTTATTATTTTCCTAAAGATTCTCTCAAATAGAAATAGAGAACGAAGTAACTAGAAAAAAAGAGATGGTTCGAATACTCCTTTTTTATAGGGATCATCTAAAGAGCAACGTTAATTGTATTCATACCGAAAGGCTGACATAGGTGTTATGGATTATTTTTTTTCATGTATTCCATCTATCTCTTAAATTATTCTGTAGAGGAGTTGAATGAAACAAAAGTTTCACGTTCAGTTTTGAATTAGAGACGCTCATTCATAAACATCAACTATAACCCTTAGCCTTCCAAGCTAACGATGCGGGTTCAATTCTCACTACCCGCTTATATTCTATTTCTCTATCTATATTCTATTTTTTATTTAGTAAATTTCTTCATTTAGTTTTAGTATAGAATTCTTTTTTTCCCTTTTCACGAAATTTTTGTGAAAAGAGAAAGAAAAAAATAAAAGCGTCCATTGTCTAATTAGGTTCAAATCCTACTTGGGGAGATTTTCTTCATTTCGAATTCAATAATTTGGAATCAAAAGAAAGTGTAAAGTTTGTTTCTATTCCATTCTATCTCATCGTATACTATTATGTTCTGCTATATTGGGGACTCCCAGTCAATACAATGCCTATGTGTAAATTAGGGATATTCCTTTGTTCGATAGTCTCGGGCTATCCTATTAAATATAACATATTTTAATATCTTTAAGAAAGAAAAAATGTAAGACTATTTGATTTCAACCTCAATCATAATTTATTTTCTTATCCCCGAGGTCCTTCCCCATGTTCTTCGAATGGATCTCTTAGTTGTTGAGAGGGTTGCCCAAAAGCAGTATATAAGGCATACTCAGTAAAACTTACAATTAAACAGATATAGAGATGACAATTAGGGTTGATGTTTCCATGATTATAGAATATCAAGACTACAATGGATCTATAGGGTACGATCCTTTATCTACAGCGGAATGGTATACAAAGTCAACAGATCTCAATAAAAAAGATATATAGGATTTATGGCTACACAAACCGTTGAGGGTAGTTCTAGATCATGTCCAAGACAAATTGTTGTAGGAGACTTATTGAAACCATTGAATTCAGAATATGGTAAAGTAGCTCTAGAGTGGGGAACTACCCCTTTGATGGAGATTGCAATGACCCTATTTGCGGCATTTATCTCTATTATTTTAGATATTTATAATTCGTCCCTTTTACTGGACCAAACTTCTATGAATTAGAGAATTAGATTCACAAGAACCAACTAACTAGCTTTTCAATCGAAAAGTAAAGTTTAGCATTTAAATCGTTAATTTTTAGCCCATTCCATTTTAATTTGGTAGTTCGACCGCGAAACTTCTTTGTTTCTGTATTTCTGGAATACGAGTGTGTGACTTGTTATAATGGATCCTATTGATAGTACAAAACAGAAAATGGATACGTCATCTTATCTTGATAGATGGCTTTCCCCCGTCAGATATTTATTCTAGTATCTGCAGCATGAAATATAGCAAATAAATAGATCCTAAAGTGTTAGAACTATGATTCATACTTAATATTTATATTTATATTTAGACCTCGCAACCGGACGGAAAAAAAAGAAAGAATTATAAGAATTCATTTAGAAAAAGAAATGGAATTTTATTCTTTAAAACTGTCGCCGCTTATCATTTCTTTGTCTTTTTATCATTCTATCTATTAATTGAATAAATGATGATCCAGCAGTTCTTACTCAAGGAATTTATGGACTTCGATTAAAGGTTTTTTGGGGAAATCATCGTGGTTCTGGTATGAATCTCAGGTTTTTAAATTGATTCTATAGGGTCTTAACAAGAAAATTCTTATTAATAATAATTAAAAAAACAGCAGTAAAATCTTATTACATACACAATACAAAAAAATGAAGTAAATAATAAAATATTCAAGAGGTCGGTAAGGATCAAGAGAAAAGACGAGTGAGCCGTCTTGAAATTTTGACATTATAAACACTAAGAATAGCTTTTGGATTTCTATTTTTTTTATCTTCAAAACGACTGGAATAATAGGATTAAGTGAAAAAGTTTAAGACTTTCTATTACACGTATTTGTTTTCCAAATAACCAGTATTTGAGTATTTTTGTTTGAGCCGTACGAGATGAAATTCTCATATACGGTTCTCAGGGGGTCCCTTGGTTTACCTATTTCATAAAGTCTATGATTGGTTCGAAGAACGTCTTGAGATTCAGGCAATTGCCGATGATATAACTAGTAAATATGTACCTCCTCATGTCAATATATTTTATTGTTTAGGAGGAATTACACTTACTTGTTTTTTAGTCCAAGTAGCGACGGGTTTCGCTATGACTTTTATTATCGTCCAACCGTTACAGAGGCTTTTTGCTTCTGTTCAATATACAATGATTGAGGCTAACTTTGGTTGGTTAATCCGATCAGTTCATTGATGGTCAACCAGTATGATGGTCTTAATGATGATCTTGCATGTATTTCGCGTGTATCTCACTGGTGGTTTTAAAAAACCTCGCGAATTGACTTGGGTTACAGGTGTAGTTTTGGGTGTATTGACTACATCCTTTGGTGTAACAGGTTATTCCTTACCTTGGGACCAAATTGGTTATTGGGCAGTCAAAATTGTAACAGGTGGACCCGATGCTATTCCTGTAATAGGATCCTCGGTGATAGAGTTATTGCGCAACAGTGCTAGTGTGGGACAATCTACCTTGACTCGTTTTTATGGTTTACATACTTTTGTATTACCTCTTCTTATTGTCTTATTCATGTTAATGCACTTTCCAATGATACGTAAGCAAGGAATTTCTGGTCCTTTATAGAGAATATGAATCATAGAGATTTGTAATCAATCATTTTGGGGAGGAGTAATAGTATTTCATTGCTACAAATATGCATTATTTTTCTTTAATAAGACATGTATTTGGATATTTCCTTTCAACTTAACAAAATAAACTGGATTCTTTATTTGACATACACAAATAGTTGAAGGGAACTCTCCGAAAAAAGAATGGATTATGGGAGTGTGTGACTTGAACTATTGATTGGGCCATGCAGATATATGACTTGATCTTATCTGCCACATTTGAATTCACAATGAAATATGTCTTTGTTCCACTATCCACTGTATCCTGTTATTGATCTAGATTCAGACAAATTGTGTTTTTTTACCTCATTTCACCATCCATTCAAAAAAAAGAAAAAAAGTTTTCTATATTCTCTAGATATGACTTCTCTATGATACGTAATAGTGATAGATTCATTATTTCACTATATTAAGTACAATTTATCTATTCATTGTAATGGGTTGCCCGGGACTCGAACCCAGAACTAGTCGGATGGAGTAGAAAATTAATTGTTTAATCAAATAAAACAATAAAAAATCCCTCCTCAAATCGTGCATGCATTTTTCATTGCACACGGCTTTCCCTATGTATACATCTAAACCTGAGTTACTTCAGAGGAATCTTGAAACTCAACTCTAAACTACATGAACATTTCAAAATCCTTTATATATATATATATATATATATATATATATATATATATATATATATATATATATATATATATATATATATATATATATATATATATATATATATATATATATATATTGAAATATATATTTAAGTATCATAACATAACCAATCATTCATCATGGACCATATCGTTACTGAAAAGAATATCCAAATACCAAATGCAATTTCTATGTAACCGCTGCAAAGTAGAGGAATCTCTTGGAAAACTAAAAGCAAGAATCTCTTCTTCCTCTGTAAAGAATTCTGGCAAGAATTATTTTGAACCTGGTCTTTTCAAAAAAGCACGTACAATACTTTTATGTTTACAAGCCAAATTTTTAATACAAGAAAGCCGAAGTATATACTTTATTCGATACAAACTTTTTTTTTTGAGGATCCATTATAATAATGAGAAAGATTTCTGCATATTCCCAAAAATCGGTCAATAATATCAAAATCAGATGAATCGCCCCAGACCGGCTTACTAATGGGCTTCCCTAATACATTACAAAATTTCGCTTTAGCCAATGATCTAATTAGAGGAATAATTGGAACTATTATATCAAGTTTTTTATAACAATTTCTATTAGAAATGTATTTTGCAGCACTTGACTCCGTACCATTGAACGATTTAGTCGCACATTTGAAAAATAGCCTAACAGCTTAAATGAATGTTCGGATAATGGGGTTTATATTAATCATTCTGGGTTGAGACCAAACATCAAAAAAACATTGCCATAAATGGATAAAAAAGTGTTTCAATTTATTCATCAAAAAAGGAACATTCTTTGAAGTCAGAATGCATTTTCCTTGATGTTGAACATAATGAATGTTAGGATCCTTGAAGAATGTTAAAGTATACGAAAAATCTTTAGCAAAAACTTTGACAAGATGCTCTCTTTTTGCATAAAAAAAATTCGCTAAAAAAAACGCTAAAAGATTTTAATCGTAAATGAGAGGATTTATTACGTAGAAAAATGAAGATAGATTCATATTCACATACATAAATATTATAGAGGAACAAGAAGAATCTTTGATGACTTTTTGAAAAAGTAGAAATTGATTTTTTGGTAGTAATAAAACTATTCCAATTCCAAAGAAACAGTCGTAATAAATGAAAAAAATGGGCATCTTTCACCCAGTATCGAAGGATTTGAACTAAGATTTCCAGATGGATAGGATAGGGTATTCGTATATCTGACACATAATTAAAATATGTCAATTTATCCTCCAAAAAGGGAAAAATGGAATGAATTGATCTCAAATTTTTATAAGATTTGATGATTTCTTCCTCCTCTAAAGAAGAGCCTAATTGTAGGGAAAATGGAATTTCCACGACGATGGCAAAACCCTCTGATGTTATTTGAGAATAAAAATTATTATTATACCCCCAAAATGGATTTTTGTTAGAATCATTAGCCCAAATAATTAAATGATTTTGTTGATACATTCGAGTAATTAACCGTTTTACAATTAGTAAACTATATTTCTTGTCATAACCTTTATTTTCCACAAAAATGGATCTATTCAAATTATGACTATAAGTAAGTCCATAAATATACTCCCTAAAAATAATTGGGTATAGGAAGTGTTGTTAGCGAGATCTAGTTCATTCTAAATAGACTTTATATTCCTTCATTTTAGAAATGATATTTGGTCAAAGGATCAGAGATTCATTGGATTGTCAAATGATACATAGTGCGATACAGTTAAAACAAGGTATTCTATATCTATATTCGAATTGAAATAAAAAATATATGAATAGATACCTAGAAAATGAGTTAAAACACATTAATGAACTATCTCACCTCGCTTGTTCCTTCTAATTTTTCTAGGACAACAAGCTAGTTAGAAATCCTTTATTTTTTGGACCAATCACTCTTTTGATTTTAGAAAAAAATATCTTTATCAATATACTCTTTCTTCTACACATTTCTTGCTACCCTATAACATAATGGGGAATAGCTAATAATTAGGACTCATAAAAAAATCCTTAATCCATTCGTGGGAAAAACTTTTTCCACAGCAAGCACTAATCCTTTTTTAACGTATAACTAAATGTGGTAATCATTCCAATAAAAAATGAAAGCTCGTTGATTTTTCTTTCCCTATAATTCGAGCAGCTAAGCTCTATCCCTTTATTAATTCAACCCAACGGAATTCATTTGTTCCCAGCCAACAATTCAAAGAAAAATATTGGTCGGATCCAATATGAATGAATTTTTTTTAATTCACCGTTGATACGACATCCTGCTTTTTCCATTCATTCCTTTCTGGATCAGTCGTGGTCTTATAAACCCTACGGATGGTATGGATGAACCAATTAGTTCATAGAAATGTGTAAAAAATGGAGTCGCACTTAAAAGCCGAGTACTCTACCATTGAGTTAGCAACCCTATTTGTTTTTTAATTTCAATTCAAATATAGATATAGAATACCTTGTTTTGACTGTATCGCACTATGTATCATTTGATAATCCAATGAATCACTGATCCTTTGACCAAATATCATTTCTAAAATGAATGAATATAAAGTCTATTTAGAATGAGCTAGATCTCGCCAACAGCACTTCCTATACCCACGTATTGCTATTTCGCGGGGCAATCCACATCGATGTAATGAAAGTGATAGACCTACGACAATAACAGAACGCCCCGAATAATCAACTCGTTTTCCAAGAAGAGTCTCTCGAAATCTTCCCTCTTTTCCCTCAATTATATCGGAAAACGATTTGTAAACTTTATTATTACCGTCCCTCATTGGTTGTCTGCGGATTCGGCTCAATCCTTTTAGTAAAAGATTGGGCCGAGTTTAATGGAAATTAATAGAACAAATGATTATTACTGGATTACAAAGTATCCATTGTTGGGAATTCAAATTTTATTTTCTTCCAGACTTCACAAGCAGCATCTAATTCAGGACTCCATTTGCAAGCTTCACGGATAATTGCATTACCCTCGCGAGCAAGATCACGTCCCTCATTCCGAGCTTGTACACATGCTTCCAGAGCTACTCGATTCGCTACGGCACCAAGTGCATTTCCCCAAGGGTGTCCTAAAGTTCCTCCATCGAATTGGAGTACATAATCATCTCCAAATATCTCGGTCAGAGCATGCATATGCCAAACGTGAATACCCCCTGAAGCAACAGGGATAACACTTGGTAAAGAAACTCAGTCCTGAGTGAAATAAATACCGCAACTTCTATCTTTTTCAATATAATCATCACATAGTAAATCAACAAAACCTAACGTAATATCCCTCTCTTCTTCAAGTTTACCTACTACAGTACCAACGTGAATATGATCTCCACCAGACATACGTAAGGCTTTAGCTAATACACGAAAGAGCATACCATGATTTTTTTGTCTATCAATAATTGCATGCATATCACGGTGGATATGAAGAAGTAGACCATTATCACGGAAATAGTGAGTCAGGGTAGTATTTGCAGTGAATCCACTTGTTAAGTAGTCATGCATTACGATAGAAACGCCCAATTCTCTAGCAAATATAGCTCTTTTTAGTATTTCTTCACATGTACCCGCAGTAGCATTCAAATAATGTCCTTTGATTTCACCTGTTTCGGCCTGTGATTTATAAATTGCTTCGGCACAAAATAAGAAACGGTCCCTCCAACGCATAAATGGTTGGGAGTTCACATTTTCATTATCTTTGGTAAAATCAAGTCCCCCGCGGAGACATTCATAAACTGCTCTACCATAATTCTTAGCGGATAAACCCAATTTTGGTTTAATAGTACATCCCAATAGGGGACGTCCATACTTGTTCAATTTATCTCTCTCAACTTGGATTCCGTGAAAAGGACCTTGGAAAGTTTTAACATAAGCATTAGGGATTCGCAAATCTTCCAGACGTTGAGCGCGTAAAGCCTTGAACCCAAATACATTACCTACAATGGAGGTAAACATGTTAGTAACAAAATCTTCTTCAAAAAGGTCTCTACCACTGAGCTAATAGCCCGTTGAGGTGATTAAACATGTTGGATCCTCGTAGTGGGATCCTTTCCTCCATGTAAGGTGATTAAACACAATGGATCCTCATATTGGGATCCTTATCGCCCTTTGAGATGATTAAACATGCTTAAACCTCAAAGAAGGATCCTTGTTGCCCTTTGAGTTAGTTAGTTATGCATGAAACTCAACAAAGAACCCTTACTATCCAGTCTGGGGAGATCAAAGGCTTGGGACCTAAGCACCAAGATCATTATCGCCCTAGTAGTAATTGAGAATAAATTATAAGAAAAAAAGACTTGCACAAATAATGATAAAATTCAAAAGAAATGAGCAATCTAAGCGATTACATAATTCTCTAGAAAAGAACATGTTATAAAAAAGGATCAAGGTGCAGGGAATTGCCAAGAGACGTACAGATTGTTCACACATTGACCATCTCAAAACACCTTGAACATGTCCATGTGATTTAAATCTAGGTTCAGATAGAAGAAGACCACTTGTTCCCTCACGCTCAAAACTCTTGATCAGAGGAGGCCATAACTTCATCCTTGAGCGATAACGCCTCCTCTTTAGATCTATTATCAAAGGAAGAGCTTCCTCGAGCGATTGTATCAAGTGTTTCCCCTCCTTAGTGTGGGCATGTGCTTTTTAAGCCACCTTCATGGAAGGGGCTCTCAAATTATCCCTCCATTTTTCCATGACTATCATCATCCTTTGACATTCTTGAATACACCTTGTGATAAAATCAAGCATGGAGTGCAACTCTCTAACTGTTTGGAGGTGTTTTCCGCTAGACTCTCTCCACTAGGAGGAACTCAATATTTGAAACTCTAAAAGGCTCGTCAAATAAGAAGAAGACTTATTGTGAAGTGGCTGATAGTCACCGCAAAAAATCTCTGGAAATGGGAGGAAACACCTGGAGAACTCTACCATATTGAAAGAAGGATCACTCCATAGTGAGGGTTGAGGACCTCCACCCGTCGGAACATGCCCTCGTCTTGATGTTGCACATCTCTGCTACATTAAGAGGGACTATGCATGTCTCTACTATACGGTTTTTGTGCTTTTCCTTTAATATTTATTTTGTTTTATTTTTATATCATTTATTCTCCTCTTTAATTGCGTATTTGAGGATCAAGTTTTAGATTAGTATATTTTAACATGCATAATTCATATTGTTTATGTTTGAGTATGAGCAATATGCTTTAACACAACTTGTCGAGTTTTTGGATCATAAACCATATTTGAGATTGGTTTAATTCATGACATCATTAGAATCTCAAAACAACTTTAAAAACTCCAAAAGTTGAGATTTTAGGCGTGTGATTCGAATTACACACCCTATGAGTGGAATCTTAAGGAATAAGATGAATCAAGAATTCTGTGAGTCGAATCACAAGTTATACATAATTCAAATCATGGAACCAAGTGACTCAAATCACAAGTTGTTCATTACTTGAATCATGAAATTATTGTTATCCATTGCCATGCTTGAGTCAAATTACAACTTTGACTTGACTCGAATAAAACTATGAATGATTTAAATCACAACTTTTCCTTGAACTGAATCATGGCTAAATTTGGTTTCTCGTAAGTATAGATCTTGTTCCAAACTAGTTTGCCTCTTGAATTAAATCACACAAGTGCTCATAACTCTAATCAAGCATGATTTTTTCACTCTTTTTGTGAAAAATATCCAACACATATAAATCATTTTTCTCTCAAAATCTTTCATAATGTTAGAAAATACATACATACATTATTAATTTGAAAACCTATACATCATTTTTTCTTTCAATTTTCAAAAGAGTTTTGGATCTTTTGTGAAAACTTGCAAATGATTTATTTCATATTCTACCTCATTATTTTTCACTTAATGCATGGATCTGAATCTTATCTTTGAAAATTCATGTTTGTTGAGGAGATTCTTTTTGAATTTAACATTTCTTTGAATATTTGGTTAATATTTTAGAGGTTCGTAAGGGTGTGTGTTGTTGTGACTGGTTATGACAATTCCGATGGAAAAGAAGAATGTTTTTTATCGCCAAGTTAACCTTGGTAGTGTTGTGTGGAAGCCTACAAATAAGGTAGGAGTTCTTCTCAATCTTTAGACAATAAAGACTTACGAGCAGTTTGTTAGGGATAAAAGATTCAAGAAGTGAATTCAAATAAAGATTTCGCATACAGTTTAATTCATAGACTGTGTACAACTCAAATATCCAGTAAGAAGAAGTTTATTTTCAGTATTTATTTCGGATATTGTGATTTCATGAACTTTTGTAATTTTGTTACAAATCATAGTGGAAGACCAACAAAATTTCAACGGGAAACCATTGGAGACTAGATTATACAGAAAGCAAGGACGAAAACGTTAAACTAGTATAAATCTCGATGTACTCTCTCTCTCTCTCTCTCTCTCTCTCTCTCTCTCTCTCTCTCTCTCTCTCTCTCTCTCTCTCTCTCTCTCTCTCTCTCTCTCTCTCTCTCTCTCTCTCTCTCTCTCTCTCCCTCTCTCTCTTTAATTATTGTAGTCAATATTATGATTAGGTTCTTCTTTATTTCTTTCTAAAAATTGCATGCCATTAGGATTTATTTTGATAACAATTAATTATAAAGGTGTAGGTTTTGTTAGAATTGGTATTTCAATTTTGTCTTGTTATCGATTAAACTTGAAAACTGTGGATGTAGAATCTATTAAATGTTTGTATTGTAAAATCCCATTACTTGTGTAATTTTTCAATCATTCAATACATTGCTAGTTTGTATATTTTAGTTATATTTGTGTATTAATCCTATTTGTGCTTTGAACTTTTTGAGTTATTACATACTGATTCTAATCTATTAGCATAATCTCTTTTATGCTAAGATTTTTTTCCTCCATGCAAAATCACTTTTATTTTAGAAACTCTGATATAAAATTTTCAAATTATTTCTCAAAGTAATTTGAATTGAGAGGTCTATTCACCACCCTAGACCATTTCTTATTCATATTCTCACCCAACATTCATATCTTTTCTCCTCCATCGGATGTCAGGTGGCCTCTTAGAGGCCCCGAAGAACCTTTATCTCGCCTTCTATTATTTAGTGTGCGAGCTTCACCATCTCAAGATGTCCTGATATCCTACCATGAAAAAAACACAGAGTCGTCATCAAACTTTATTTATCCCAAAGGAAATAGGAAACATCAAGAAAACTCTAAAAGGAAG
This sequence comes from Vicia faba, assembly GCA_948472305.1. Classification (NCBI taxonomy): domain Eukaryota; kingdom Viridiplantae; phylum Streptophyta; class Magnoliopsida; order Fabales; family Fabaceae; genus Vicia; species Vicia faba. Next base: position 1,022,962,458 of record OX451741.1, read on the forward strand.
GATAAGATGGTCTTGTAACTAAATATGGGTTCGAAAGTTGGTTATACAAGGGGAAGATATTAGCATCCATCACATTCGTTGTACTCAACAGGATCCACTTTGTTTGTTTGTTTCTAAGGGTGTTGTTATCTAAATGCTTACTTGCTAAGAATGTATAAATGAGTTAATTGGAAAAAGAAAAAGGGTTTTATTGTTGAGTTCGCCAAGGTCTTGTAACTCTGTGCATACATATCCTCATAGTGCAATGAAGAAATCAGAACTCTGTAGTTTGTGAAATTCTAGCACTTTAAAACAAATGTCAAGACTGATGTCCTAACAACAACACAATGTCAAGACATATGTTATGACATCATCTGCTGACAGAAAAACACTTGCTAAAATAGGAGATTATACAAAAAGTAAATTGCAGAAAAATAAATAACACAATCAATTGTTAACCCAATTTGGTGCAACATGACCTACTCTGGGGGCTACTAATGCAGGAAGGAAATTCATTATGATATTATTAGTTCAAAGCTAAACCAACCCTAGTTTACAACTTATCACCTAATCCCTACATTGTGAAACTTCTACCTAGAACCCTCTAGATATGAGATCCCCTTCTCACTTCCTACCAATCACCTCAATGGTAAAACCTGTCACAAACCCGTGACAAAAAACCAAAGAACCAGATAGAAGATTATACTTCAAATATAATGTAAGTATGAAATGCGCCTAAGAGGGGGTGAATTAGGTATTTAAATTTTTTTATCGGTTTTTAGTTAATATTTGGATTATTTTTCTGGTTTATGTTGAGTTTATGAAAGTAGTAAAGTGTAGAAAATAAACTACACAAGGATATATCCTGGTTCCCCTCACAGTCCAAGAGTACTCCAGTCCCCTTTCAATGAAAACTAAGTGCAGAAAATTTCACTAAAAATTCTGGTTTTATAAACACTTAAATTTCGAAAGATGAGATGATTAGAAAATGTTAGAGTTGTAGATGAAAAAAGTGTTTTGAAATCTAAAATAGTAGAGTTTTTATATCATCTATACACCTCTATAAAAGAGCATAATCAATGAAAGAATACAATGGTTTAATTTCAAGAGAAACAAACATTTCAAATAAAAAGTTTCAGAATTTTGCCTTTGTTCAGTTGGGTAACCGGTTACTGCATATTGGGTACCCGGTTACCCCCTGTAACATTACAAAAATATTTGAATTTTGTTCAGGTGTAACCGGTTACTGCATATTGGGTACCTTTTAGAAAAAGCCTAGGAACATGAGAAAAACACAGGGTAACCGATTACAGCAGGAAGAGTAACTGATTCTATGCAGCATGCCTTCTACCCCCTGCAATAGTAGCAAAATTTTATTTACCCCCCTTTTAAAAAAAAAACTTTTCGCCCCTCAACAAACATAGATTCCATAACCAAAAATCTTTTAGTCAAATATTTCATTTGAAATGTAGATGTGGCCAGGAGCTGTTTGCTGATTGAGTCATGTATGCCACCGTGGCTTTTTTAAATATTTTTTAATATTTTGTTTAATTGTATAAAATCTTTGCATTGTTAAAAAATATGAATCAGTTGGGTCTCAATCCCTACACCCTCTACTTGCAAGCCATGCACTCAACCACTACACTAATTGTTTCAGTTTGTATATTACTTGCTTTGAATGCTACTTTAATTGTATAACAATATTTTATTTTAAATAATTATAACAATATTTAATTACAACCACTTATGACTTTTGAGGACACTTTAATAGTACATTAATCCTGCATAGAAAAGTATTTTTTTCTTGTCAATCACATGATTTTCTTTGTTAGAAAAAACCAAGTAATGTTTAAGTTTTTCTTATCCTTGATTCTAAAACAGTTATCATTTTTTTGTTTTTAGTTTAAATTTGTAATATCGGAGAGCTAAAATCAAATATTCTATATATTTTAGTGTCCAAATTCAATAAAATCAGTTTCGAAAATTCCATGACAACGACCATACAATAAGAAAATTACAATACATACCTGCAAAGACACACATAAAACAGTTTTGTTGAATATTAGTGGTCATTTATGAAAAATAAAGTTCACCATATATCATAATAACATGAAGCAATCATCTCAGTGATGGATTTCATCAATTATACAAACCTCTATTTCATTTTGATCATTCTATGTTTTCTAGATGTGTGTGTTTCCATAGACACAATTACATCAACTAAGTTTATAAAGGACCCTGAAACTCTAAGCTCTAACAGTGATAACTTCACCTTTGGCTTCTTCAGTCCTGAAAATTCTACAGATCACTATGTTGAAGTTTGGTGACAGCCTCAATTCATAGTCCTATGAGTGCTTAACAGAGATCAACCACTCAAAGATTCTTCTGGTGTTGTTATAATATCTGATAATGGTAATGATCTTGTGGTACTGATTGGAAAGAAAGAGGTGATCTGATAATTTTAAATACTATTATAATTATTCAAAATAAAATACTGTTATACAATTAAAGTAGTACTCAAAGCGAGTAATATACAAATTGAAACAATTAGTGCAGTGGTTGAGTTCATGGCTTGCAAGTAAAGGCTGCAGGGTTTGAAACTCACTTGATGAATTTTTTTAACAATGCAAAGATTTTATACAATTAAATAAAATATTAAAAAGTATTAAAAAAAGCCACAGTGGCATACATGACCCAGTCGGCAAACAGATCCTGGCCACGTCTGTATTTCAAATGGAATCTTGGGCAAAAATGTTTTTGATTATGGAATCTACGTTTGTTGAGAGACGAATTTTTTTTTAAATGGGGGTATATCAATTCTCGCTACTATTGTAGGGGGATAGAAGGCATTTGATTTTTTTTTCAAACTTTAAAAATTTATTTGAAACTCAATTTTTTCAACCAAAACATGTTCAATGACCATGCAAAAATATGAACCTATCATTATGAACACTTGTATGTATATTTGAGAGTTGAATGTTTATACCTTAGATAATATGATTAATCAAATGATAGAATTCTTCAAGACTTGGATAATTCTTTAAATTTGATATGCTATAAGTCTTGAGCCATTCCATTTTGCAAACCTTCTATGTTAGCTTGTCTTCATCAAAACAAGTTGGGAAGCTTGACTTCACATACAATACTTAGTTTTGCTTAAAATCTTTAACTAAGAACAATACTCAACTCTTTGCTTAAAATCTTATGAGTGAGAACAATCAGTCCACCTCAATGTATCAGAAGATACATGAGTGACATACAAAGAACAAAAACATAAAGAACTTAAGAAACTCCCATACCCTAAACTCTTATATTACACCCACCATTTTCTTGTTGTGAATGCTTGGTATTTTATGTTTAGAAAGTCCTTATTTATAGACTCTTGCAGAATGGGATTGGACTCTTCAATCAAATTCAATCTTCACTTTTTAAATCAGCTGCAAGATCTTCACACAAAAATAGGAATAAATCTTCAAAATTTCATAAAAAGTCTCAAAGATCCTTTTTATGAAACCAAGTCAAATGTGCACGGTTCCTAAAATATCCTTGATTAGCTGCGCTTGTATGAAAACTAAAATCATCCAAAATTTCATATTTTTCAATCAAATCTTCAAGGAAAAATAACAACGACGCCTGTTGTAAAGAAGGCCACGATGTCAAGACATTTGGCTCAACATCTATCTAAAACATATGACAGCTGAACCTGTCATGACAAATGATCAAATTGTCGTGACATCTTCCTCAATATCAGTTAAGAACCATATTTTATCAAAATTGTTGTCAATCCTAAAACCATGGACCTAACAGTTTATTTTGAAAATGTTGGTTTGTTGGGTATTTTTTATGGATAATGTTAACGTTCACGCTCTAGTAATAGGCATAGCATGTATTACGGTAGAACAAAAATAACACACCCTTTTTGAAAAGATTTTAAAGGTAAAAATCCCTAATGGAAAAAATGCTTGGATTTGTTGAAGTGTATTATACTAAAGTCTATGAAATAAGCGTGAATACTTTGTACGAAGGAGACAAGCGTCTCATGTACAAAACACTCTAAGAAGAGGTATGAAAGGCTCCCACTCATCTTTCCCCATTTGCTTAAGGCTCATGGCGTATTATGCGTATCATGTTTATTAAGTATTTTTGAATTTGATTAAGAAAAATATTTTTGTCTTTTTAATGGAAAAAGAATGCAAATGAGAGGAGTAACAAAAGGTATTTCTAGCCTAATGTTATAATGCAAAGAATGAACCTAAGATTGGGTTTGAGAGGAAAACCCTAGCCTAATGTTATCATGCATAGATATTGACCTAAAGTCTAGCTCAACATTTAAGTGATGAAAAGGAAATTTAATCACCTAATAGAATAACCTAAGGGAACATGCAATTGGTGGCTCAAGATTATAGGCCAAGAAATCATACAAATCAATCAACAATACCCATTGTCAATTTTATTCAAACCATAACATACAAAATTGCATCAAAAGCATGGTAAAAATGTGAAGAAAGGTCATAAGGAAATGAAGAAATTAATAGAAAAAAATCCAATTAAGTTCTAAAAGGTCTTGAAATCTATTAATAAATCCTACTGTTTTTTTGTATTTTTTATTTTCCAAAAAAATGTGAAAAAGAAAATTAAAACTAAAACTAAATCAAAAGGAAAATAGATGAGTCAGGGGGTGAGGATTACTTCAAGATGATTGATCCAGTAAAATAGTGCAGAGGCCCAAACAGGTCGAGTCCACAGTCACATTTTTGTTCAAGACATTGGGTTATGGGAAGTAGGCGCGTGGTAAGTCCCAGCAGGATCCAATCCAAATCACGTACCAACACATTATCCAGATTTCATTAATTCAATTTTTATTTCACTATTTTTATATTTATTATTTCAAATTTTAAAAGAATAAAAAACAAAAACAAAAAAAAGAAATAAACTGATGGTGAAACATTGCGTTGAAGATCAGAATCGTCGCCACCGCACTGGCACACCTTACGGCGGAGGTCGCGGCGGTGTAAAGATCGGAATTACTAAACGAATATACCACCAGCTTCGTCTCCTTCTCCTATTTCCAAATCTCCTCTTCGTTTTCATCAATTTTTCTTCGTCTGCCCTAAATCTAAATAAACTTTCAAAATCCTACATTGAGAAAAATGAAATTAAACATCGTTGTCAGCTATTCAAGCCACGATTCCTTGGGGTTATGGTTCAGGAGGCCTAAGCTTCATACCTGTAACGAGAAGCATTAGAAAAGATGAAGAAGCAGAGGAGAAGACACTCCTTTAATTACTCGTTTTAGATTCCATTTTCTTTCTCCTCTTCTTCTTGTTGCTTCTGTGTCAGCGTAACAGAGAGAGATCCAGAGAGTTTGTGGTGGTGACGGTGAGGATTGAGAGAGTGCAGAGATGGAGCATGGTGTAAGATGAATGAAGGTTGTGGTTGAAGGTGATTGTAGATTGCAGAGAGAAAGAGATGAGAGGATGAAGGTGAAGGAAGATGAAAATGGAAAAAATGGTGTGTGGTTGAAGCTTTTGGAGGGAACTATAATATTTATAGTTTGAAGGTGATGATTAGGGATCATAGGATTGAAGAGAGTTTTTTATGGAATGGAGGGTGGAGATTGATTCAGTTACAACTGTTGAATTTAGTTAGGGATTCTGTTAGTATGAGCTCGAAAGAATTTATGGAGTTTTGGTTCTGTTACAAGCAGTTAGTAGAATTAGTTTTTTCCTGATCTGTTTTGTTCAGTTTAACTGTTTTGGTTGGTTATTGTGGTTTTCTCTTGAAATTGGTTCAATATGTTAATGTGGATTGGTTAATTGTTTTGGTCTTGTTGATATTTTCTGAACTGTTTACTTTGAATGGGTGCAGAGCTGAAGTTGTTCAAGCGGGCTCAAGGTTACTTCATGATTTTGTAATGGTGAGGGACTATTTATGTTATTACGCAGTGCTGCTTTTATTTTGTTATGTCAAGACCATTTGGTTAATTGAATGGTAAACTGTTTTTGTTAATTGCTCCAACTGGTATGTAACTGGTTTGGTGATCGTGATTTCTCCACTATGTCAGCAGGTTTGGTTGATGCAGTGGCTTTTTTGGTGTAGCAAGGACATGGTTTTGACGAGCATTTTGGGAGCAGGCTTTAAGAAGTTTGGATTGTTTACATGGCAGGTTTATGAAGCATGGTTTATGCAGCTTGTTGGCATGGTTTTGAACACGGTGTTTGCATTGAACATTTGGCTTGTCATGACTTAGCTACCAACATGGAGTGAAGATGAATCTTGAAGCTTAGTGATCTTAGGTTCAAGACATTTTTTATGTAATCTTTCAAAATGTAATGGAATGGCGAAAATTTTGTAGCTTGTAAACTTTGAATGAAACTTGAATGAAGTTTGCTTAGATGCTTGAATCATGTATGAAAACTTGAATGATATTATGACATTTAGGATTTGAAATTTTGTAATTGAATGGATAATGATGATGATCCTTGAATCATGACTTTGTATGAAGCCTTAAACCTCGATAACTTGGAATGGAAGAATAATGAAGTATGCTTTTGTTATTTGAATATCAAGAAATCCACCTAAAACATTCAATAACTTGGAATGGAAGAATAATGAAGTATGCTTTTGTTATTTGAATATCAAGAAATCCACCTAAAACATTCAATCTTGCATGAACTAAATCTTGACAACTTTGAACAAATTTTTAACTTAAGTCATCACTTGAATGAAAACTTCAAATCAATGACCTTATCTCAATTCTCAAATCCACGTCAATCTCAAATCCAAATTAACTTGCATGACAAGCAACAAATAATAATATCTTGAGCACAGGGAACCTCTTTCCTCATATCTCTTGTATCATAGCACATACTTTTAGCAATTCAAACCATAAGTCCTTTGCCTCGAAACCCTAATCACATCTTCAATTGATGAATATTAACAAGCTCAACCATGAGGAGATGTACCCTTAATCTTCTCGCCTTGGATGCATATTGAATGAAGAAGTATCTTGCCATCAAAACCCTAATTCAAAGTGACCTAAAATGAAGCAATTATGAAACCTAAGGATCTTGCCCTTGAAGGAACCTTAATGAAGATGAAAACCTTGTAGCTTGATGAGAAAGAAGTTCTCAATGACCATGAATCCAAAACCCTAATTCCAAATCCCCAATTGATGAATGAACCGGTTGAATTAATCTTGAGTAAGATAAAAGCCTCAAAGCAATAGAGAAACCCTAAATTTTCAAGATCTTTGATCCCATGCCAAATTAATGTTTAATGATGCATGATGTGCAAAAATGACCTAACGGAAAGTGTTCTGGACTGGGCCAGCACTTTCCCCACTATTGGGGAGGCCCAATCCAGCGCCTTTGCCCAAGGCCCAAAGGCATGCAACCCAAGCTGGAGACCGTTGGGCATTTTCTCACGTGTCTGCTAGGAAGACGTTGCCCACGTGTCCATGTCATCATACTGCCCCCCCGGGAATCACGGGTCCAACACTTGTTTTTTCGGAACAGTTGACCAGGAAGAAGGTCACGTGATGAACTCCATACACACGTAAGCCCTGACAGTCTTCGTTGTTAGGCCTCATCGTGGCCCAACATTGAAGACCTTGGCCCAACGCTGGGGGCTATAAATACCCTCTCATAAGAAAGGGTCAGATATTGATTCATTCACACTCTCATACTCACTTACTTGCATTAGCTCTGAACCTCACTTTGGCATCAGAGTGTCTTGCAGGTACCCCCGACTTCACCTTCCACTGTTGCTCGGCTCGAAGCATGAAGGCTTTGACAATCCCTTCTGGTCAAGTACGATCAGTGGCGCCATTTGTGGGAAACCAGCTTCCCCATCTCCATCTCAAGACTAAAACAATCCTCCAACAAACTCCGTAATTGTCATGGCCGACCTAGCTGCCAACAACAACCAAAACACCCATCTCACCAAACTCAACAACAACGTCGGCGACAACATTGGTAACAAAAATTCCGGGAACGACATCGACATGGCCGTTCTCGAGTAAAATTATAAAGACGGGATGATCGCCTCCTCGTCATCCCACTCTCAATCGCACGAGGATGTCCATCCCCCCAAGAACTATGAACCAAATGCTTTCCAGGAGGTCCCCGTCCCTGCGGGCGCTAATGCCACGACTAGAGCTCTGTTTGCGACCATCAACTAGACAAACTACCTAATCTTCTCACAGGGTGAGCGACTAAGGGTGCTCGAACAGACTCGTCGGTCCCCTAAAAGACACAGGAGACCTGGCACCCCTCCTTCCTGTCAGAACGAAGACCGTCCTCTGTCTCCCTCGCGGAGACACAGATTGGACAAGCCGCAAAGCCTTTCTCCCCAACGAACTGGGCAAGGCCCCGCGTTGGAGAGGACGCTGCCCGAAGCCACCGGGAGGCGCGACCACACCCCCCGCATAGGGAACGAAGATCCCCTAAAAATAGAAACAGGGGAACCGGGGAAACCCAACCTTGGCCAAGGGATCCTCCTCGCCGCCAAGGTCATCGCCACGACCACCATTACAACCGGTCCCCCTTTCCAATCCCCAAATAGAAGTGACGAAGACGATCCCCGCGGTCCCTTATCCCAAGCAATCATGGAGGCACCCATTCCTAGGGAAATGGAGAAACCTCCCCAACTAAAGGAATACGACATAATTATAGATTCGTCGACCACATTGACGGGTTTGAGGCAATGCTCCATTACCATAACGTCGGGGGGCCGATCAAGTTTCGGTTGTTCCCCGTGACCTTGAGAAAAACTGCGATGGACTGGTACAAGAACCTCACCCCAAGGTAGATCACCTCCTAGAGAAGCCTTAAGAACTAGTACATCAGCTCCTTCATCACGTCTCATCGACATCCAAAGACTAAGGCCTCCCTTGAGGCTATCGTGTAGAGAAGCAACGAGACCCTCAGGGAATACATCAATCAATTCAACCACGAGGCCATTCAGGTACCGTGCATCGATCACATGAAAAGATACCTGGTCGAGAGAGGACTCCTCCCGGGCATAGTTCAAAAAGGCCATCGGTATTGAGCCGCTCCGATCTTTCGACGCTCTCCTTGAAAAAGCCAGAGCCTACATGGACTAAGAGGAGAAGGAAGTGGCCAACAGAGCCTGCGACTCTAGGAATCACGGATAAGCCAATGCCCCAAACACCAGGACGCGGGCCCTTCTCGACGAACGGGTGAGAAGAAAAGGGATGATAAACCGCACGATCCCCGCGAGCACAGGGGACCAGCTGGGAGATTCAGAGTACACTCCACTGACCGCTTCCTGTGAGCACATCTTGGCGGAGTGTTCCAATATTGACTTCAAGGAAGAAGGCGTCAGACGTCCTCGACCTGCTCTTGCGAAGCCCGGGGCTGACAGGACCAAATACTGTCAGTACCATCAAAGTCATGGGCATATGACAGAAGACTGCGTCCACCTCAAGGATGCCATTGAGATCCTCATCAAGGGTGGAAGACTTGGGCAATACCGACGCAATGATGCCCCTCGCCGAGACACCCACGAGGTGAAATAAGTCAAGGAAGAAACTCGACCATCGGAGTAGTCGACCCTCATCCAAATAGTTTTCTCCGTGATAAGGTCAGAGGACTTCCACGTCCCCGACAACTACGAGGATGAACCCTTGTCCATGCATAGCAGATGGGAGAAATTCCCCTCCACCATGGTCATAACTGGCGGGGGATTCAACGACCTCTCCCTAAACTCCGTGAAGAGGAAGATTGCCAGGTTGGTGGACAGAACCCTAACCCAAGCGGTGAAACTCGAGAGGTTCAAAGGAAAATATGAACCGATCACTTTATACCTGGAGGAGTTTCCCGATGGGTCCCCTAACTCGAGCGTCCCTCTATTGGTAAGAGTAAGGATGGCTAACTTCGACGTGCACCGTATTCTGGTCGACGAGGGGAGTTCCATCAACGTCATGTATAGTCATATGTTTCGAACCTTACAGCTCGACGACACCCACCTGTCACCATATGTGGGACCTAACCTGCAAGGATTCAACGACTCGACCTCTAAACCGTGGGGCTACATTGAGCTTTTAGTCACCTTCGGGGAAGAGACTGCCTCCCGAAAGATCAAGATGCAGTTTCTGGTGATAGACTTCCCCTCTCTCTACAACTACATCCTAGGGAGACCGACACTGGCCGAATTGACTGCCATGCCCTCCACTATCCATTTGAAGATGAAATTCTACATCTGGAGGGGATGCGTCGCCACCATCCACAGGGACATCTCAACTGCCAGAAGATGTTTTCACGCGGCTTCTAAGGGGCAGAGCATGGTCGACACTGGAGCATGAACCACCAAAAGAGCTACCATTACTCGACCTGAATCATAACCCGCTCGAATAGAAGAACAAAGGGCTCCACCAATGGTCGACTCCATCTCGCTCGACACCCGCTTTGACAAGGATGAAGTCGAAGCCCCCAACATCAAACATGAACTTCTCCGACCCATTCCAGAAGGAGACTTTGAGTTCATTCCCCTCGGTGAAGACCCTCATAAGGGCATGAAGATCGACACTGGACTCCCTGACTTGGCGAGGAAGAAACTCGAAGCTTGCTTGAGGGAGAATGCAGACCTGTTTGCATGGAGCGTCGTGGTGATGCCTGGACTCGACCCCGAGGTCGCCTGTCACTGACTCGCCATTGATCCAACCGCTAGGGCAGTAGTGCAACGTAGACGTAGGCAGTCACTCGAGAAAGCGGAGGCTACTGAAAATGCTGTAAAAGACCTCCTAGAGGCAAATTTTATTTCTGAGGCTCGATATTCAACCTGGATCTCAAACGTTGTACTTGTCAAAAAGAATAATGGAAAATGGAGAATGTGTGTTGATTATACTGATCTTAATCGGGCATGTCCCAAAGATGCTTTTCCTTTACCTAACATTGATATGTTGGTCGACAACTCGGACGATTATAAATTTTATCATTTATGGACGCCTACTTGGGCTACAACCAAATTCCAATGGCGATTAGTGACAAGCATTGCACCACTTTCGTGACCAACTCGGGAAACTACTACTACAATGTAATTCCCTTCAGCCTAAAAAACGCAGGGGCAACATACCAACGGATGATGAACAAAGTCTTCTACGACGAGATCAGAGATATGCTCGAGGTATACATGGACGACATGATCGTCAAATCTAGAATAGAAATAGACCATGCTGCCCACCTCAAAATAGTCTTCTCCCAAGCGAGACAATGCAAAATGAGATTCAACCCCGAGAAATGTACCTTCGGGGTTAAGGCGGGAAAATTCCTCGATTTCTTTTTGACCAAACGGGGAATTAAAGCCAACCTCGACAAATGCCGAGCATTCTCCGAGCTTCCTACACCTAGATATAAATAATCCATACAAGTCTTAAACGGTATGCTCACCTCGCTCTCCCGTTTTATGGCGAAGTCTGCGCAACACGCTCTACCATTTTTCAAACTTCTGCATAAAGAAGCGACTTTCAAGTGGATTGAGGAATGCGAGAAAGCCTTCCTTTACCTCAAGCAAAGAATTTCGCAATTTCCCGTGCTATCGTGACCTGAGAACAGGGATACCTTATTCATCTACCTGGCTGTCTCCGCCGAGGCTGTAAGTGCGGCCCTCATTCGCAAGACTCCAGACGGGGAAAAACCAGTGTACTTTATGAGAAAAGTGTTACAAGGGCCTGAGGTTAGATATCAACAGATTGAAAAAGTAGCCTTAGCCCTCATCAACATGGTAAGGAGACTTAGACATTACTTCCTGGCCCACACGATAATCGTACGAACAGACTAACCCGTGAGGCAGCTTCTATGCGGACCAGACATGGCCCTTCGAATGCTGAAATGGTCCTTGGAACTCTCAAAGTTCGATGTCTGGTACGAGAGTAGGAAGGCCCTCAAAGCCCAAGCACTGACCTACTTCATCGCAGAGATGACTGCTCACGACTCCCCCATGGGGAAGAAGCATAAGTGGACCATTTTTGTAGATGGAGCTTCCAGATCGACAGGAAGCGGAGCGGGATTCCTCCTCGAGAACGAGGAAGGTGTCGTGATCAAGCACTCCCTCACCCTTTTGTTTCTAACGTCGAACAATCAAGCTGAATATGAGGCCCTGCTCGCAGAATTAAGGCTGGCCGAGGATTTGGATGCCCTGGATTTATAAATTTTCACAGACTCCTAACTCGTTGTATCCCAGGTGCAAGGAGGATACCAGGAAAAGAACAACAACCTTGTCAAATATCTGAACCTAGTCAGAGAACAAATGAAAAGGTTTGACTAGGCAAAAATCAAACATGTACCTCACGAATAGAACACACGGGTAGACATACTTTTAAAGCTCGCGAACACAAAGAAGAAAGGGGGAAACAAATATGTCATTGAAGAACCCCTTTCTCGTCCGAGCATTGAAAAATCCACTATATTCCCCAAGGTGAACGCCATTAGGGACAATTCAAGTTGGATGGCCCCAGTGTTTAACTTTCTGACCAAGGGGGAATTACCCGTTGACCAAAGAGAGGCAGCCTCTACCAAACGACGAGCCTGCTCATATGTGGTGCTTGAGCACAAACTATATAGGTGAGGATTCTCCACCCCTATCCTTAAATGTGTCGATGAATCCACAATCCCCGAGATATTGAGGGAGATCTACGAGGGTATCAACACCAAACACTTGGGCGGAAGATCCCTTGCACGAAAGGCGCTGCGAACAGGCTACTATTGGCCCACCATGCAGCAATACATAAGGGAACACGTCAAAAAAGAAACAAGTGTTAGAGACACGCATACATGCACCTCATGCCCCCACACGAGCTCAAAACACTATCCTCCCTGCGGCTGTTCTCCTAGTGGGGAATGGACATCCTCGGACCCTTCGTGAAAGGTTCGTATCAAAATAAATTTCTGATCGTAGTCGTCGTTTAATTTACGAAGTGGATAAAAGCCGAAGCCCTGGCCATAATCACTTCGCATAACATCCTCCGTTTCTACAAGAGAAACATACTTGCGCGATTCAGGATACCACAAGCACTCTTCACTAATAACAGGACGCAGTTCACCGATCAAGGTTTTCGAGACTTCGTCACCAAGCTCGGTACCAAGCAACACTTCACATAGGTCGAACATCCTCAAACCAACGGGCAAGCTGAAGCCACGAATAGAGTTGTCTTGTGATGACTTAAACACAAGCTAGGCGAGGCCAAAAGGGGATGGTTTAAAGAACTGCATAATGTCTTATGGGCATACTGAACAACACCACACTCGACGACTGGTGAGACTCCATTTCGACTAATCTATGGTACCGAAGCAGTCATCCCCGTGGAGATCTTGGAACTATCCAAGCGAACTGAAGTCCCTCTCGACGAGGAATTAAATGAAGAGGCCCTAAGAAAAGAGCTCGACCTAGTCAAGGAAATCCGATCAGGAGCAACTCTTCATAAAGCCACATTGAAATAGTAGGTAGCCCTTCGCCATGACCATAAAGTCATAAAACGCGAGTTCTAGGTCGACATCATGGTCTTGCGCATGAATCAGAAAGATTCCCATGAGGGGAAGCTGGCCACCAACTGGGAAGGATCGTATTGCATCCATAGAGCTACGAGCACTGGGGAATACTACCTCGAACACTTAAATGGAGAATCGTTGCCTCGATCATGGAATGCTACAAAATTGAAACAATATTACAGCTGAGTTCTTATCAAAATGTCAGGCATTAGTAGTCAACTAATCCTCTCTGACAGATGATAGGATACGCTCGACCATAGAGGCATGTCGAGGTACAGACATAGCCTTAAAACATTAACAAAAGGCGGGATATATTCATTCCTCGAGCAAAACCTTAGCCCGACAGGGATACCTCGATCGAGCTCTGCTGTCGAAGTACCCAACTGGAAGAACACCCAGCTCGTGATGGGCAGTTCACGCCGTGAAGCCAAGATTCTGACTGCAATCTTGAATTCGCCCAGCGGATTCCTACACCGCCTCCTCGACATATCCCAACATGTGTGGACTACAACCAAGGTTGAGCAAAAATCTCCATTAATGGAAGTACCAACTTTCATAAAATAAAACAAGTCAAGAACAACGACAAGCAAATCTCTAACAAACATTAACAAGGGCATAAAAGGAAAAATGAAATAATTTATAAATGCCGACCACGAAGGCCGAAGTTGTTTAACTAACTACAAAATTTATAGTCATGCATGCCACAAATCCAAACTAAAACAAAAGCGGGCACGCATGCCCGAAAACAAATCAGATCTCATCCTCCCCGTCACTATCCACCACGAGTCTATCATCGGGGGGATACAAGATTTTCCCATCAACCACCTGATTAAACGGCCTCGTGCCTTCAACCACCAATTAGATCCTGGGGTTAAATATCTTGAGCTGCTCCACGACTGTGTTAAAGCCATAACTGAGGGTATACACGACATCTTGCTCAAGCACACGGATGAACCGAATTAGGTCTCCCTTGGTCGTAATGGCTTTCTCTGCTTTAGTCTCTTCGTCAACCAGTGCCACAATTCCCTCCAGCTCTTTTATTCTGGAGACCAGCCGCTCATTCTCTTTGGTCACAACATCCAACTGAGGCCGTAGATTGTTCAGATCCTTGAGGAGTTGAACCTGAGCCTCATAATTTGTTTCATGGTTAAGGATGTCACCCTTTAGCTTCTCATTTATGCCCCGCGGCTTTTGAATCTGGGCGTGCACTTTGTCGAGGAAGGCCTAAGAGTCCACAACTACATCATTCAGCGTCAGAGCCGTCTCGAGCACCCTCATCACGGCGGCCACGTCCTCCGACAAGTTTTTACATCGAGTTTCCTAGTCTTAGGACAAGATCGCTTCCCTTTCTTTGTCGTGGAGACATAGAGAGCTCTCCCCGCTAAAGATATCACAGTTGAGATGACATGGAGGCAACACGGAAACTCCCTAACCCCCTTTTCACTTTTGGGCACAACGCGCTCAATATCCTCCACACGCTTCCTCTTTACCAGCGGCTCGGGAGGAGGAACTAGGGTTTTCGAGGAAGAAGGGGAACCACTTGCACGGGAAGTAGATTTGGCCTGCTCCTGAAGTTGAGCAACCATATTCTTAGGCCCCGAGGTGGAAGAATTCTTGGGCCTTAAATTTAGTATACACTCAGAAAGAGACGTCATCCTACCTGCAATCAAAAGGAAACTGTTAGTCACAGGCTAAACAAAGACGATATCACGGGCATGTCCCTTGCATAAAAGCCAAACATATAAAGGTACGATCACAACCATATACCCTACCTAAAAGCCTCAAAGCCTCCTCATCTGAAGAACATTCAAGCAAAGCTTTCGTATTGATCAACCTATTAACGAGTAAATACTCCCCTTTATCATCAAAGAGGAGGTTGTTTTTCACATTGTTGTACCCCAAAATTTGCCCTCTCAATTCTCAAGGGTTTTCTCACAAAGATTCCCAGGATTCAAGCTTGCACATGTGCATTGGGATTTTCCAGTACCAAAATTAAAAGGAAACTGTCAAAAAGGGAGAAAGCAGATAAAAATAACATTTTGACAAATTTGGAGAAAAATAAGTCTCCTTCGATTTGGAACCCTTCGTTTGACTTTTGGCCTCTTTCGATTGCTCAAAATGGATGCTAGCGTGCCTCTTTAACCTGGGCATGTGACTTCTTGTTGCAGGCTTCGTTTGTGTCTTTTGCTGCCTACATTGCTTGCTTTGAACACCAAGTTTGCTGGCCACAAGTGCCCCCTGCAAGGTAAACCCTTCGATTCACCCAGCATGCTGCCTGCATGCTTGCTTTGAAAACCAATTTTTGCTGCCACAAATGCCCCATGCAGGGCAAGCCTTTCAATTGGAAAAGTATGCTGCCTGCATGCTTACAATTGAAGGCCATGACCTTCTGGCCACATGTAACCCCTACAAGGCAAAGTCTTTGTTTAGAACACAAGTGCTTGCATGCAAGTCTTCGTTTGGGCACTCATCTTTTGCGTGCCTGCATGTAAACTTCAGTTGAGCAAGAGCATCCTTCGAATGCAACTTAGATTACATCCTTCATTTTAAACTTAAAGCCTCCTTTGAATGCAAGTTTAGGTACATCCTTCGTTTGGATTTGAAACCTCCTTCGAATGCAACTTGGGTACATCCTTCGTTTGGATTTGAAACCTCCTTCAAATCCACTTGCACCAAGGGCCTCTTGCAGATTCTGCTTCATACAAGCTTCGTTTGAGCCAAGAGGTATCTTCATACAAGATTTGACTAAGTTCTTGCTTCCCTTGAAAGAGCGCCCTTCGATTCAGAAGCCAGGAACTTCCCTCATGCTAAACAGTCACAAGGCAGGGACCCCTCACGTACGTTCTTTCGTTTGGCTACATATGACCATGGGAAAGCAAACCTTCGATTGGATAGAAGCAACCTACATACAAAGCTTCTATTGGAGCTTTGATTCCTTTCGAATCAACTTCCTTCAAATCCAAGCTGAACCATTCGAAGCAATTTTTGTTTGAAGCAAATCTGAGGAAAATCTCGTGACCAGCTACTTGACAGGCTATGTTGCTTCCAAATCTTGGTATAATCAGAGGTTTACACACATAATCGAAGCTTTATCCATTAGACATTACTATTTTTGGACGAAATGACAAAAAAGCTATGTTATCTATTCTCATAAAGGTTATTTTAATCACCAAGTCAAATCCTTGAGCCCCCAAATTTATTTTGTCTAAGCACAAGCGAAGTGAAAATCAAAAGCATAAGTCACATCCTCTGCACCCCAACTGCTAACAGGCCCCCCCACATGTACTTTCACACTACATTATTTTATCATTTCTTTGCAAGGCTGGCATGTTTACTCTTTCTCTATAAATAGTGGATTTCTTTGCAAAGGCAGGGGAGGATTTTTTTTACTAGAGGAACGAAACCTCCAAAATCTTCTCAAACACAACAAAATCTCTCAAGTCCTTAACACTTGTGAAGAACAAACCCAGAATCCCCTTGTCACTTTTTTATTTATTTTGAAGAACAAACACTTTACATTCCTTCGAATCCAGCTTAGAAAGAAACATAACACTCGTTTCTTTCTTTCTTCGAATCAACATTCCAAGCCAAGCTTCAGGCCCCTCTCCTTCGAATCCAGTGGAAAGAAACCTTACACTTGCTTTTGTTCCTCCTTCGAATCCAGTCCCAAAAGCACAAATGTTGGCCCCTCCCTTCGAATCCAGGAGAAGCCCAGGGTCACCACTCAAGGTCCAGTTCACTTTCAAGGCTGCAACGAGGTAAGTTACTCTTACCCTTGCATCTTTCATTTCCAGCACATGTAATACAACTCCTTTTCATTTTCAAGCATGTACATATTGTTGTTTTTTCCCTTTTTCGTTTACACCCTTATAGTTTTGTTTTATTGCCTTTTGGTTTTTGCTTTTGGTTTCTTATAAATATTTTAAGAATTAACTTGGCCCCAAGGCAGTTCTAGCATGGCTTTAAGCCATGTTGCTATTTAACATCTCAAACGAAAGGAACAGGAAATAGGAAACGAAGCTTCTGGCTTCTATCCCATTTCTCCAGGTCAAACGAAATAGGCAACCAGGAGACAAACCATGTTGACTTCCAGGCCCAGACGAAAAGCATGCCTACACTGATTCCAGGCCCAATTGAAAGGCACAACCTGCTGCTTCTAGGCCCCAGTCGAAGGATACCATATGCTTACTTCCAAGCCCCAGAAATCCAGAATCGAAGGCCAGGACCTCATTGGTGCCAGTGCCCAATCGAAAGACATGACTCTGTTGACTCCAGGCCCCTAATCGAAGGAGGCCAAGAAATGCAAATCGAAGGTTTCTCCTTCCCCAATCGAATACCTTCATTTTTTCTTGCTTTTATTTCATTTTTGCCTTTACATTTTCCTTGCCTTTCAATATGGTTGTAATAGTGTAGGATTTTTCTTTTCTGCATTTTTTATTGCTTTATACAAATGCTAGTAATTAGGTGTGTATGGAAAGATAAAACCAACAAGTAGACCACCCTAATCAAAGACTAAATGCATACAAATCAAACACACCATTCACACATGCACCCTTAGGGTAATCCCACTTGTTGCCTATCAGAAAAATAGTCATGCCCCTCGAACATGGGCATTTTAGCAAAGACCCTCGATAAAAGATCGTAGTCCCCCGATGACCCTCGATGTTGCCTTCGGTAAACGATCTAGTCCCTAAAACGATATTGCTAAAACGTCCCATAGGTTTCCTTCTATGACTATATAAACGTCTCACACCCATCCCTTCACATGCAACAATGTGGCTTCTTGCTAAAATAATGGTAAGATAGCAACATTTAAAGGAGGAGGAAAATAACATCTAAGACCTTTTGAGTAGGTAGATTTGCTCTTAGTTGATCACTTGCTCACAAAAAAAACATTTTATACACCAACACTCTCATTTTGAAACATTTTCAAAAGGCAACACTTTGTACGCGTTCTTATAGAAACGAGAGCCATTACAAAGACACCTTTTCAAAATCACTTTCAAAAACACATTCCACAAACACCTCTTTGAACTATTTTCGAAACAACACTTTGTACGCATTCTTATAGAAACGAGAACCATTGCAAAGACATTTTCAAAATACTTTCAAAACCCACACCACAAGCACACTTTCAAACAAAAGCAAGTGATCTAGCAAGCAACTAAGAGCTCGTAGATAACTACGGATGAAAAGGGTTCTAATACCTTCCCTTTTCATAATCTACCCCCCGAACTCAAGAAAACATCTCTAAAGGTTTTTCCTGTTCTTTTCAGCCTTTCCTTTTGGATAAAAGAAAAATCGGTGGCGACTCTTACTAACCGCAATATTTGCGATCAAACGCAAAACCCCCAAGTCAGTTCTACCACCGTGTTATAGAACTGGCGTCTCTGCAGGGGATGAACTATAAAAGCGGGGTTTACCTTAGGGTCTAGATCATTTCTAAATTGTTTGCTTGTTTGTTTGCTTTATTTTTAAGGGATTGTTTGGGTTATTATAGATCCTACACCCCGATCTGGGGAAATATGTTAGGTAAGTAGCAATAGATTGTGGAAACCGTGTGGGGTATACCGACATGGTTGAAGCGATGGCTATGTTGATGCGACACTTTGGTTGGTATCGGTAGCCCTTGTTAGACGGTGTGGCAAGTGATCAAGAAGGGGGGTGAATAGATCACCTCCAAGTTATTCAAAGATTTAAAATTATTTTATCAAAGCTTGTTGAAAGCAGCGGAAAATTAATTTCCTGAATCAATTCCGTCTACTTTGAATCGACTACTAGAAAACCGGACATGTGAAAAACTTGCTAGATTTTTATAGATGAAATTGATGAATATACAACTCAGATTTCTTGACGTTTTAATGAACTTATCATTAAAGCATTATTTCCAATGAATTAAGAAATTTGTTAGTAATTTTGTTAAACACTTGGCATATGCTTGTTTGATGATTTAATAGTGGTGGTTTGATGAAAGTATTTGAACCACTATTTTTATCATTAGACAGAAAAACTCAGCAAGCCAATTGAATCACAAAATTATGGAACATGTAAAAAGATAAAGAGAAAGAAAGAACAATACGCAAGCAGTTTGGTAAGGAAGTTCCCCACTATCGTCCTCGCGTGTGGGTACGTCTCGCTCTCAATTTCACAATTGAAACTGAGAACTTTTATAACAATATGCTGAATGTTTGATAACAATGTTACACTACACAGACAGATAGAAATCCCTATGATTTTCTTCTTCTTGTAAGAACCACCACTTGATATGAGCTGTATCAAGATTCCTTGCAAGATCCACAATTGATCCTCCGCTTCCACGACCTGTTTGCAAAAATCCCTCTGATTTCCAAACTCCTCGCTACGGCTGAATCCGACTTGTGCGACCGTGACTAACAACCCCTCAAGAACACACCCGTTCTTGAAGGACAAACCCCTTGGTTTATTTCTTGAAGCCTCTTTTACAATCTTCAACTCAGCTGATATCCTTTCAATACACAACTGAACATTATCTCTGACCTCTTGATCTAATTCAACAAGGATGTTTGATTTTCGTTGTTGTTGTTGAATGAAGATGATTGAGAAGGTGATGAAGATGAAGTTTCTTTCAGGCTTCTAGCTGCTCACAAATTTTTGCACACAATTCTGATATGTTGCTATTTTGCTGCCGAGAAATACTTGCTTATATATGTAACAGAAAACGGTTAGGCAAAAGTAAATATCATGAGTCGATGCATGTTGGTCATGAGTTGACTCATGTTAGTTATGAATTACAAGATGGGTCGACACATGTTGTTTTGAGTCGATGCAAGAACATATCATAACATTTTACAGAACCAACTATTTTACATCCGTCGATGCATAACACGTATGTGTCGATGCATACTGATTGTATTTTTAATTTTTGAACATAAAACGTGGTATGAGTCGACGCATGATATTATGTATCGATGCATATAAATTCAAAAGAATGTTTCTAGGAGAATCAGAATGTCATGTATGGATGCATGAGGTTTTGTGTCGATGCATACAAGTTTAAGTTTGCATTACAGAGGCATCAAAGTGTTATGTGTCGACGCATAATATTTTGTATCGATGCATAATAGTTGGAGATAGTATTCCAGGGACTTCAGTATGTCATGAATCGATGAAAAACCTGTTGTGTCGACTCATAATGATGCTTTATGAGTAAAACAAATTGTTTAACTTATTTTAAACATGTTATACTATATTTTTATAATGCACACATGAATTTATTATTTCACATATATTTGCAATCATTCAAAACAAATTATGAAGGGGTTGCTCACAAACTCCCCCTTTTTGATGATGGTAAATATCTGATGATGTGTGGTGATATAGTGTAGATGAATAAGCTTGCCCCCCTGAGTTTGTGCATCTTTTTTCTAACAATAACACAATCTTCTTCTCCCCCTTTGACCACGTCAAAAAGAGAATAAGAAATGTTTTCAGCAATCTCAGCACATAAGAAAATTGATATGCAATTTTAGCAAATATTGTCTTGGCATTCACACAGAATGTCTTGGCATAATTATATCAATAACTGAGTAAATAATTGAGTAAACAGGAAGTAATTAAGTTGAAAGTAATTAATGCAGATAATAGTCAGTTTACATAAGCAAAATAGATTGTTTGAAGGGGACATTAATACAAATATTAGAAAAAGAGGCATGAATTAATGGTATGAAATGTATGACTTGAATTAATGGTATTAAATGTTTTGCATCGACTCAAGAATCCTATGAGTCAACCGAAAGTAATATGTGTCGAAGCAAATCTCGATGTGTCGACCTGAAGCCAATTCTTAATTTCTGTTTTTATAAAAAAAAATTGGTATGAGTCGACTCATAATTGTA
Organism: Vicia faba; assembly: GCA_948472305.1. Lineage (NCBI taxonomy): Eukaryota > Viridiplantae > Streptophyta > Magnoliopsida > Fabales > Fabaceae > Vicia > Vicia faba. Next base: position 1,022,983,819 of record OX451741.1, read on the forward strand.
TGTATCGACTCATAACATAAATTTTGACAGAAATGCAGTATTTCACAAGTTCTTGTTAACAGATGGATATGGTACCCAATTCCAATTTAAATGATTATGAAAAATGAATCATCTGAAGAGTATTATGCATGCATAATGATGTAATGCAATTTGCATATGTCAAGTTTAAACAATTTATGTAAAAGAGATATACATATAGATATTATCAATGGAACATTACGGTCAACTTATAAGTAATTGAGAGTTCTTATAGAGAAAGTAGATAGGAAGGGTATTACCTCGTTTGATGAGATGTTAAGACACATGTACTAAAGCTAAAAACACATCTCAATAGTATGGTGAGACATAGATATATTTCAAATACATATATGCTTAAGAGTCCAGTTGCTAGTGGTTTTGTAAAAATGTCAGTAAGTTGATTTTTAGTATCAACATGCCCAAACGTAACATCTTCCTTTTCAACATGATCGCAAAGAAAGTGATGCCTAATCTCTATGTGTTTAGTGCGTGAGTGTAAGACTGGATTCTTAGTGAGATTTATAGCACTTGTGTTGTCACATTTTATTGGAATACGTTTTAATTGAATATCATAGTCTTATAATTGTTGCTTCAGCCATAAGATCTGAGCACAACAACTACCGACTGCAACGCATTCAGCCTTAGCAGTTGACAAAGCAACAAAAAATTACTTTTTGCTATGCCAACTTACTAGAGAGTTTGAAAACAAGTGACATGTTCCACTGTTACTTTTCCTATCTAATTTGCAGCCAGCAAAATCAGAATCAAAGTAACCTACTAAACTGCAATCGCTTCCCTTGGAATACCATAGCCTATACTTAGATGTATTATTGAGATACCTAAGTATACGCTTGACAACTTTCAAGTGGGATTCCTTAGGATCCGATTGATATCGTGCACACATGCAAACACTAAACATGATGTCAGGCCTATATGCTGTAAGATACAAGATGGAACCGACCATACCTCTATATTTTTGACATCAACACTCTTACCATGTTCATCCTTGTCTAAATTCCCGTTGGTAGGCATGGGGGTGTCAACTGATTTTGAGTTGTCCATTCCAAATCGTTTAAGCAACTCTTGGCAATATTTTATTTGACATATAATTGTACCTTCATTGAGCTGCTTTATTTGGAGACCGAGGAAGTAGTTTAGCTCCCCCATGAGACTCATCTCAAATTCACCCTGCATAACTTTGGAAAATTCTTCGACCAAGTGTAGATTAGTTGAACCAGAAATAATATCATCTACATATATTTGAACTAAAAGGACGTGCCTTCCTTTACATTTAATGAAAAGAGTAGTATCCACTTTACCTCTTGAATAACCATGATCAAATAGAAATTTACTAAGTCTTTCATACCAGACCCGAGGGGCCTGTTTAAGACCGTATAAAGCTCGTTTTAATTTGAAAACACGATATGGATATTCGTTATTCTCAAAACCAGGAGTTTGTGAGACATACACCTCTTCATTCGTGGGAAAAACTTTTTCCACGGCAAGCAGTAATCCTTTTTTAACGTATAACTAGATGTGGTAATCATTCCAATAAAAAACGAAAGCTCGTTGATTTTTCTTTCCCTATAATTCGAGCAGCTAAGCTCTATCCCTTTATTAATTTAACCCAACGGAATTCATTTGTTCCCAGCCAATAATTCAAAGAAAAAGATTGGTCGGATCCAATATGAATGAATTTTTTTTTGAATTCACCGTTGATACGACATCCCGCTTTTTCCATTCATTCCTTTCTGGATCAGTCGTGGTCTTACAAACCCTACCGATGGTATGGATGAACCAATTAGTTCATAGAAATGTGTAAAAAATGGAGTCGCACTTAAAAGTCGAGTACTCTACCATTGAGTTAGCAACCCTATTTGTTTTTTAATTTCAATTCAAATATAGATATAGAATACCTTGTTTTGACTGTATCGCACTATGTATCATTTGATAATCCAATGAATCAATGATCCTTTGACCAAATATTATTTCTAAAATGAAGGAATATAAAGTCTATTTAGAACGAGCTAGATCTCGCCAACAACACTTCCTATACCCACTTATTGCTATTTCGCGGGGCAATCCACATCGATGTAATGAAAGTGATGGACCTACGACAATAACAGAACACCCCGAATAATCAACTCGTTTTACAAGAAGAGTCTCTCGAAATCTTCCCTCTTTTCCCTCAATTATATCGGAAAACGATTTGTAAACTTTATTATTACCGTCCCTCATTGGTTGTCCGCGGATTCGGCTCAATCCTTTTAGTAAAAGATTGGGCCGAGTTTAATGGAAATTAATAGAACGAATGATTATTAATGGATTACAAAGTATCCATTGCTGGGAATTCAAATTTGATTTCCTTCCAGACTTCACAAGCAGCATCTAATTCAGGACTCCATTTGCAAGCTTCACGGATAATTGCATTACCCTCGCGAGCAAGATCACGTCCCTCATTCCGAGCTTGTACACATGCTTCTAGAGCTACTCGATTCGCTACGGCACCAGGTGCATTTCTCCAAGGGTGTCCTAAAGTTCCTCCACCGAATTGGAGAACATAATCATCTCCAAATATCTCGGTCAAAGCATGCATATGCCAAACATGAATACTCCCTGAAGCAACAGGGATAACACCTAGTAAAGAAACTCAGTCCTGAGTGAAATGAATACCGCAACTTCTATCTTTTTCAATATAATCATCACTTAGTAAATCAACAAAACCTAACGTAATCTCCCTCTCTCCTTCAAGTTTACCTACTACAGTACCGGTGTGGATATGATCTCCACCAGACATACGTAAGGCTTTAGCTAATACACGAAAGAACATACCATGATTTTTTTTGTCTATCGATAATTGCATGCATAGCACGGTGGATATGAAGAAGTAGACCATTATCACGGTAATAGTGAGATAGGGTAGTATTTGTAGTGAATCCACCTGTTAAGTAGTCATGCATTACGATAGGAACGCCTAATTCTCTAGCAAATACAGCTCTTTTTAGCATTTCTTCACATGTACCCGCAGTAGCATTCAAATAATGTCCTTTGATTTCACCTGTTTCGGCCTGTGATTTATAAATTGCTTCGGCACAAAATAAGAAACGGTCCCTCCAACGCATAAATGGTTGGGAGTTCACATTTTCATCATCTTTGGTAAAATCAAGTCCCCCGCGGAGACATTCATAAACTGCTCTACCATAATTCTTAGCGGATAAACCCAATTTTGGTTTAATAGTACATCCCTATAGGGGACGCCCATACTTGTTCAATTTATCTCTCTCAACTTGGATTCCGTGAGGAGGAACTTGGAAAGTTTTAACATAAGCATTAGGGATTCGCAAATCTTCCAGACGTAGAGCACGTAAAGCCTTGAACCCAAATACATTACCTACAATGGAGGTAAACATGTTAGTAACAGAACCTTCTTCAAAAAGGTCTCTACCACTGAGCTAATATCCCGTTGAGGTGATTAAACATGTTGGATCCTCGTAGTGGGATCCTTTCCTCCATGTAAGGTGATTAAACACAATGGATCCTCGTATTGGGATCCTTATCGCCCTTTGAGATGATTAAACATGCTTAAACCTCAAAGAAGGATCCTTGTTTCCCTTTGAGTTGGTTAGTTATGCATGAAACTCAACAAAGAACCCTTACTATCCAGTCTAGGGAGATCAAAGGCTTGGGACCTAAGCACCAAGATCATTATCACCCTAGTAGTAATTGAGAATAAATTATAAGAAAAAAAGACTTGCACAAATAATGATAAAATTCAAAAGAAATGAGCAATCTAAGCGATTACATAATTCTCTAGAAAAGAACATGTTATAAAAAAGGATCAAGGTGAAAGGAATTTCCAAGAGACGTACACATTGTTCACATGTTGACCATCCCAAAACACCTTGAACATGTCCATGTGATTCAAATCTAGGTTCAGATAGAAGAAGACCACTTGTTCCCTCACGCTCAAAAATCTTGATCATAGGAGGCCATAACTTCATCCTTGAGCGATAACGCCTCCTCTTTAGATCTATTATCAAACAAAGAGCTTCCTCGAGCGATTGTATCAAGTGTTTCCCCTCCTTAGTGTGGGCATGTGCTTTTGAAGCCACCTTCATGGAAGGGGCTCTCAAATTATCCCTTCACTTTTCCATGACTATCATCATCCTTTGACATTCTTGAATACACCTTGTGATAAAATCAAGCATGGAGTGCAACTCTCTAACTATTTGGAGCTGTTTTCCGCTAGACTCTCTCCACTAGGAGGAACTAAATATTTGAAACTCTAAAAGGATCGTCAAATAAGAAGAAGACTTATTATGAAGTGGCTGATAGTCACCACAAAAAATATCTGGAAATGGGAGGAAACACCTGGAGAACTCTACCATATTGAAAGAAGGATCACTCCATAGTGAGGGTTGAGGACCTCCACCCGGCGGAACATGCCCTCGTCTTGAAGTTGCACGTCTCTGCTACATTAAGAGGGACTATGCATGTCTATACTATATGGTTTTTGTGCTTTTCCTTTAATATTTATTTTGTTTTATTTCTATATCATTTATTCTCCTCTTTAATTGCGTATTTGAGGATCAAGTTTTAGAGTAGTATATTTTAACATGCATAATTCATATTGTTTATGTTTGAATATGAGCAATATGCTTTAACACAACTTGTCGAGTTTTTGGATCATAAACCATATTTGAGATTGGTTTAATTCATGACATCATTAGAATCTCAAAACAACTTTAAAAACTCCAAAAATTAAGATTTTAGGCGTGTGATTCGAATCACACACCATATGAGTGGAATCTTAAGGAATAAGATGAATCAAGAATTCTGTGAGTCGAATCACAAGTTATACATAATTCAAATCATGGACATGTGACTCAAATCACAAGTTGTTCATTAGTTGAATCATGAAATTATGGTTATCCATTGCCATGCTTGAGTCAAATTACAACTTTGACTTGACTCGGATAAAACTATGAATGATTTAAATCACAACTTTTCCTTGAACTGAATCATGGCTAAATTTGGTTTCTCGTAAGTATAGATCTTGTTCAAAACTAGTTTGCTTCTTGAATCAAATCACACAAGTGCTCATAACTCTAATCAAGCATGATTTTTTCACTCTTTTTGTGAAAAATATCCAACACATATAAATCATTTTTCTCTCAAAATCTTTCATAATGTTAGAAAATACATACATCCATTATTAATTTGAAAACCTATACATCATTTTTTATTTCATTTTTCTAAAGAGTTTTGGATCTTTTGTGAAAACTTGCAAATGATTTATTTCATATTCTACCTCATTCTTTTTCACTTAATGCATGGATCTGAATCTTATCTTTGAAAATTCATGTTTGTTGAGGAGATTCTTTTTGAATTTAACATTTCTTTGAATATTTGGTTAATATTTTAGAGGTTCGTAAGGGTGTGTGTTGTTGTGACTGGTTATGACAATTCCGATGGAAAAGAAGAATGTTTTTTATCGCCAAGTTAACCTTGGTAGTGCTGTGTGGAAGCCTACAAATAGGGTAGGAGTTCTTCTCAATCTTTAGACAATAAAGACTTACGAGCAGTTTGTTGGGGATAAAAGATTCAAGAAGTGAATTCAAATAAAGATTTCGCATACAGTTTAATTCATAGACTGTGTACAACTCAAATATCCAGTAAGAAGAAGTTTATTTTCAGTATTTATTTCGGATATTGTGATTGCGTGAACTCTTGTAATTTTGTTACAAATCATAGTGGAAGACCAACAAAATTTCAACGGGAAACCATTGGAGACTAGATTAGATGGAAAGCAAGGACGAAAATGTTAAACTAATATAAATCTTGATGTACTCTCTCTCTCTCTATCTATCTATCTATCTATCTCTCTCTCTCTCTCTCTCTCTCTCTCTCTCTCTCTCTCTCTCTCTCTTTAATTTTTGTAGTCAATATTATGATTAGGTTTTTCTTTATTGCTTTCTAAAAATTGCACGCCATTAGGATTTATTTTGACAACAATTAATTGTAAAGGTGTAGGTTTTGTTAGAATTGGTATTTCAATTTTGTCTTGTTATCGATTAAACTTGAAAACTGTGGATGTAGAATCTATTAAATGTTCGTATTGTAAAATCCCATTACTTGTGTAATTTTTCAATCATTCAATACATTGCTAGTTTGTATATTTTAGTTATATTTGTGTATTAATCCTATTTGTGCTTTGAAGTTTTTGAGTTATTACATACTGATTATAATCGATTAGCATAATCTCTTTTATGCTAAGATTTTTTTCCTCCATGCAAAATCACTTTTATCTTAGAAACTCTGATATAAAATTTTCAAATTATTTCTCAAAGTAATTTGAATTGAGAGGTCTATTCACCACCCTAGACCATTTCTTATTCATATTCTCACCCAACATTCATATCTTTTCTCCTTCATCGGATGTCAGGTGGCCTCTTAGAGGCCCCGAAGAACCTTTATCTCACCTTCTATTATTTATTGGGCGAGCTTCACCATCTCAAGATGTCCTGATATCCTACCACGAAAAAAACATAGAGTCGTCATCGAACTTTATTTATCCCAAAGGAAATAGGAAACTTCAAGAAAACTCTAAAAGGAAGGATAAGATGGTCTTGTAACCAAATACGGGTTCGAAAGTTGGTTATACAAGGGGAAGATATTAGCACCCCTCACATTCGTTGTACTCAACAGGATCCACTTTGTTTGTTTGTTTCTAAGGGTGTTGTTATCTAAATGCTTACTTGCTAAGAATGTAAAAATGAGTTAATTGGAAAAATAAAAAGGGTTTTATTGTTGAGTTCGCCAAGGTCTTGTAACTCTGTGCATACATATCCTCATAGTGCAATGAAGAAATCAGAACTCTGTAGTTTGTGAAATTCTAGCACTTTAAAAAAAATGTCAAGACTGATGTCCTAACAACAACACAATGTCAAGACATATGTTATGACATCATCTGCTGACAGAAAAACACTTTCTAAAATAGGGGATTATACATAAAGTAAATTGCAGAAAAATAAACAACACAATCAATTATTAACCTAACTCGGTGCAACATGACCTACTCTGGGGGCTACCAATGTAGGAAGGAAATTAATTATGATATTATTAGTTCAAAGCTAAACCAACCCTAGTTTACAACTTATCACCTAATCCCTACATTGTGAAACTTCTACCTAGAACCCTCTAGATATGAGATCCCCCTCTCACTTCCTACCAATCACCTCAATGGTAAAACCTGTCACAAACCCGTGACAAAAAACCAAAGAACCAGATAGAAGATTATACTTCAAATATAATGTAAGTACGAAATGCGCCTAAGAGGGGGTGAATTAGGTACTTAAATTTTTTTATCGGTTTTTAGTTAATATTTGGATTATTTTTCTGGTTTATGTTGAGTTTATGAAAGTAGTAAAGTGTAGAAAATAAACGACACAAGGATATATCCTGGTTCCCCTCACAGTCCAAGAGTACTCCAGTCCCCTTTCAATGAAAACTAAGTGCAGAAAATTTCACTAAAAATTATGGTTTTATAAACACTTAAATTTTGAAAGATGAGATGATTAGAAAATGTTAGAGTTGTAGATTAAAAGAGTGTTTTGAAATCTAAAATAGTAGAGTTTTTATATCATCTATACACCTCTACAAAAGAGCATAATCAATGAAAGAATGCAATGGTTTAATTTCAAGAGAAACAAACATTTCAAATAAAAAGTTTCAGAATTTTGCCTCTGTTCAGTTGGGTAACCGGTTACTGCATATTGGGTACCCGGTTACCCCCTGTAACGTTACAAAAATATTTGAATTTTGTTCAGGTGTAACCGGTTACTGCATATTGGGTACCTTTTAGAAAAAGCCTGGGAACATGAGAAAAACATAGGGTAACCGATTACAGCAGGAAGGGTAACTGATTATGTGCAGCATGCCTTCTACCCCCTGCAATAGTAGCGAAATTTTATTTACCCCCCTTTTAAAAAAAAATCTTTTCGCCCCTCAACAAACATAGATTCCATAACCAAAAACCTTTTAGTCAAATATTTCATTTGAAATGCAGATGTGGCCAGGATCTGTTTGTTGATTGGGTCATGTATGCCACCGTGGATTTTTTAAATATTTTTAATATTTTGTTTAATTGTATAAAATCTTTGCATTGTTAAAAAATATGCATCAGTTAGGTCTCAATCCCTACACCCTCTACTTGCAAGCCATGCACTCATCCACTACATTAATTGTTTCAGTTTGTATATTACTTGCTTTGAATGCTACTTTAATTGTATAACAGTATTTTATTTTAAATAATTATAAAAGTATTTAATTACAACCACTTATGACTTTTGAGGACACTTTAATAGTACATTAATCCTGCATAGAAAAGTATTGTTTTCTTGTCAATCACATGATTTTCTTTGTTAGACAAAACCAAGTAATGTTTAAGTTTTTCTTATCCTTGATTCTAAAACAATTATCATTTTTTTGTTTTTAGTTTAAATTTGTAATATCGGAGAGCTAAAATCAAATATTCTATATATGTTAGTGTCCAAATTCAATAAAATCAGTTTTGAAAATTCCATGACAACGAACCATACAACAAGAAAATTCCAATACATACCTGCAAAGACACACATAAAACAGTTTTGTTGAATATTAGTGGTCACTTACGAAAAATAAAGTTCACCATATATCATAATAACATGAAGCAATCATCTCAGTGATGGATTTCATCAATTATACAAACCTCTATTTCATTTTGATCATTCTATGTTTTCTAGATGTGTGTGTTTCCATAGACACAATTACATCAACTAAGTTTATAAAGGACCCTGAAGCTCTAAGCTCCAACAGTGGTAAATTCACCTTTGGCTTCTTCAGTCCTAAAAATTCTACAGATCGCTATGTTGAAGTTTGGTGACAGCCTCAGTTCATAGTCCTATGAGTGCTTAACAGAGATCAACCACTCAAAGATTCTTCTGGTGTTGTTATAATATCTGATAATGGTAATGATCTTGTGGTACTGATTGGAAAGAAAGAGGTGATATGATAATTTTAAATACTATTATAATTATTCAAAATAAAATACTGTTATACAATTAAAGTAGTACTCAAAGCGAGTAATATACAAACTAAAACAATTAGTGCAGTGGTTGAGTTCATGGCTTGCAAGTAGAGGGTGTAGAGTTCAAAACTCACTTGATGAATATTTTTTAACAATGCAAAGATTTTATAAAATTAAATAAAATATTAAAAAGTATTAAAAAAAGCCACGGTGGCATACATGACCCAGTCAGCAAAGAGATCCTGGCCACGTCTGCATTTCAAATGGAATCTTAGACAAAAAGGTTTTTGATTATGGAATCTACGTTTGTTGAGAGGCAATTTTTTTTAAAGGGGGGTATATCAATTCTCGCTACTATTGTAGGGGGGTAGAAGGCATTTAACCTTTTTTTAAAAAACTTTAAAAACTTATTTGAAACTCAATTTTTTCAACCAAAACATGTTCAATGACCATGCAAAATGTGAACATATCATTATGAACACTTGTATGTATATTTTGAGAGTTGAATGTTTATACCTTAGATAATATGATCAATCAAATGATAAAATTCTTCAAGACTTGGATAATTCTTTAAATTTGATATGCTAGAAGTCTTGAGCCATTCCATTTTGCAAACCTTCTATGTTAGCTTGTCTTCATCAAAACAAGTTGGGAAGCTTGACTTCACATACAATACTTAGTTTTGCTTAAAATCTTTAACTAAGAACAATATTCAACTCTTTGCTTAAAATCTCATGAGTGAGAACAATCAGTCCACCTCAATGTATCAGAAGATACATGAGTGACATACAAAGAACAAAAACATAAAGAACTTAAGAAACTCCCAAAACCCTAAACTCTTATATTACACCCACCATTTTCTTGTTGTGAATGCTTGGTATTTTATGTTTAGAAAGTCCTTATTTATAGACTCTTGCAGAATGGGATTGAACTCTTCAATCAAATTCAATCTTCACTTTTTAAATCAACTGCATGATCTTCACACAAAAATAGGAACAAATCTTCAAAATTTCATAAAAAGTCTCAAAGATCCTTTTTATGAAACCAAGTTAAATGTGCACGGTTTCTAAAATATCTTTGATTAGATGCGCTTGTATGAAAACTAAAATCATCCAAAATTTCATATTTTTCAATCAAATCTTCAAGGAAAAATAACAATGACGCCTGTTGTAAAGAAGGCCACGATGTCAATACATTTGCCTCAACATCTATCTGAAACATATGACAGCTGAACCTGTCATGACAGATGATCAAATTGTCGTGACATCTTCCTCAATATCAGTTAAGAACCATATTTTATCAAAAATTTTGTCAATCCTAAAACCATGGACCTAACAGTTCGTTTTGAAAATGTTGGTTTGTTGGGTATTTTTTATGGACAATGTTAACGTTCACGCTCTAGTAATAGGCATAACATGTATTACGGTAGAACAAAAATAACACACCCTTTTTGAAAAGATTTTAAAGGTAAAAATCCCTAATGGCAAAAATGCTTGGATTTGTTGAAGTGTTTTATTAGAAGATATATCAAATGGTCCCTCAAGGCTGGGGTTATTTGAGTATATTCTCTTTTAGTTTTGAAATTGTTTGAGATATGTATTATACTAAAGTCTATGAAATAAGGGTGAATACTTTGTACGAATGAGACAAGTGTCTCATGTACAAAACACTCTAAGAAGAGGTATGAAAGACTACCACTCATCTTTCCCTATTTGCTTAAGGCTCATGGCGTATTATGTGTATCATGTTTATTAAGTATTTTTTAATTTGATTAAGAAAAAATATTTTTGTCTTTTTAAAGGAAAAAGAATGCAAATGAGAGGAGTAACAAAAGGTATTTCTAGCCTAATGTTATAATGCAAAAAATGGACCTAAGATTGAGTTTGAGAGGAAAACCCTAGCCTAATGTTATCATGCATAGATGTTGACCTAAAATCTAACTCAACATTTAAGTGATGAAAAGAAAATTTAATCACCTAATAGAATAACCTAAGAGAACATGCAATTGGAGGCTCAAGATTATAGGCCAAGAAATCATACAAATCAATCAACAATATCCATTGTCAATTTTATTTAAACCATAACATACAAAATTGCATCAAAAGCATGGTAAAAATGTGAAGAAAGGTCATAAGGAAATGAAGAAATTAATAGAAAAAAATCGAGTTAAGTTCTAAAAGGTCTTGAAATCTATTAATAAATCCTACTGTTTTTTAGTGTATTTTTTATTTTCCAAAAAAATGTGAAAAAGAAAATTAAAACTAAAACTAAATCAAAAGGAAAATAGATGAGTCAGGGGGTGAGGATTGCTTCAGAATGTTTGATCCAGTAAAATAGTGTAGAGGCCCAAACAGTCCACAGTCACATTTTTGTTCAAGACATTGGGCTATGGGAAGTAGGCGCGTGGTAAGGCCCAGCAGGATCCAATCCAAATCACGTACCAACACATTATCCAGATTTCATTAATTCAATTTTTATTTCACTATTTTCATATTTATTATTTCAAATTTTAAAAGAATAAAAAACAAAAAAAAATAAATAAATAAACGGATGGTGAAACATTGCGTTGAAGATCAGAATCGTCGCCACCGCACTGGCACGCCTTACGGCGGCGGTCGCGGCGGTGTAAAGATCAGAATTACTAAACGAATATACCACCAGCTTCGTCTCCTTCTCCTATTTCCAAATCTCCTCTTCGTTTTCATCAATTTGTCTTCGTCTGCCCTAAATCTAAATAAACTTTCAAAATCCTACATTGAGAAAAATGAAATTAAACATCGTTGTCAGCTATTCAAGCCACGATTCCTTGGGGTTAAGGTTCAGGAGGCCTAAGCTTCATACCGGTAACGAGAAACATTAGAAAAGATGAAGAAGCAGAGGAGAAGACACTCCTTTAATTACTCGTTTTAGATTCCATTTTCTTTCTCTTCTTCTTGTTACTTCTGTGTAAGCGTAACAGAGAGAGATCCAGAGAGTTTGTGGTGGTGACGGTGAGGATTGAGAGAGTGCAGAGATGGAGCATGGTGTAAGATGAATGGAGGTTGTGGTTGAAGGTGATTGTGGATTGCAGAGAGAAAGAGATGAGAGGATGAAGGTGAAGGAAGATGAAAATGGAAAAAATGGTGTGTGGTTGAAGCTTTTGGAGGGAACTATAATATTTATAGTTTGAAGGTGATGATTAGGGATCATAGGATTGAAGAGAGTTTTTTATGGAATGGAGGGTGCAGATTGATTCAGTTACAACTGTTGAATTTAGTTAGGGATTCTGTTAGTATGAGTTGGAAAGAATTTATGGAGTTTTGGTTCTGTTACAAGCAGTTAGTAGAATTAGTTTTTTCCTGATCTGTTTTGTTCAGTTTAACTGTTTTGGTTGGTTATTGTGGTTTTCTCTTGAAATTGGTTCAATATGTTAATGTGGATTGGTTAATTGTTTTGGTCTTGTTGATATTTTCTGAACTGTTTACTTTGAATGGGTGCAGAGCTGAAGTTGTTCAAGCGGGCTCAAGGTTACTTCATGATTTTGTAATGGTGAGGGACTATTTATGTTATTATGCAGTGCTGCTTTTATTTTGTTATGTCAAGACCATTTGGTTAATTGAATGGTAAACTGTTTTTGTTAATTGCTCCAACTGGTATGTAACTGGTTTGGTGATCGTGATTTCTCCACTATGTCAGCAGGTTTGGTTGATGCAGTGGCTTTTTTGGTGTAGCAAGGACATGGTTTTGACGAGCATTTTGGGAGCAGGCTTTAAGAAGTTTGGATTGTTTACATGGCAGGTTTATGAAGCATGGTTTATGCAGCTTGTTGGCAAGGTTTTGAACATGGTGTTTGCATTGAACATTTGGCTTGTCATGACTTAGCTACCAACATGGAGTGAAGATGAATCTTGAAGCTTAGTGATCTTAGGTTCAAGACATTTTTGATGTAATCTTTCAAAATGTAATGGAATGGCGAAAATTTTGTAGCTTGTAAACTTTGAATGAAACTTGAATGAAGTTTGTTTAGATGCTTGAATCATGTATGAATGAAACTTGAATGAAGTTTGTTTAGATGCTTGAAATTTAGGATTTGAAATTTTGTAATTGAATGGATAATGATGATGATCCTTGAATCATGACTTTATATGAAGCCTTAAACCTTGATAACTTGGAATGGAAGAATAATGAAGTATGCTTTTGTTATTTGAATATCAAGAAAATCCACCTAATACATTCAATCTTGCATGAACTAAATCTGGACAACTTTGAACAAATTTTTAACTTAAGTCATCACTTGAATGAATACTTCAAACCATCTTCAAATCAATGACCTTATCTCAATTCTCAAATCCACGCCAATCCCAATCCAAATTAACTTGCATGACAAGCAACAAATAATGATATCTTGAGCACAAGGAACCTCTTTCCCCATATCTCTTGTATCATAGCACATACTTTTAGCAATTCAAACCATAAGTCCTTTGCCTTGAAACCCTAATCACATCTTCAATTGATGAATATTAACAAGCTCAACAATGAGGAGATGTACCCCTAATCTTCTTGCCTTGGATGCATATTGAATGAAGAAGTATCTTGCCATCAAAACCCTAATTCAAAGTGATCTAAAATGAAGCAATTATGAAACCCTAAGGATCTTGCCCTTTAAGGAACCTTAATGAAGATGAAAACCTTGTAGCTTGATGAGAAATAAGTTCTCAATGACCATGAATCCAAAACCCTAATTCCAAAATCCCCAATTGATGAATGAACCGATTGAATTAATCTTGAGTAAGATAAAAGCCCCAAAGCAATAGAGAAACCCTAAATCTTCAAGATCTTTGATCCCATGCCAAATTAATGTTTAATGATGCATGATGTGCAAAAATGACCTAACGGAAAGTGTTCTGGATTGGGCCAGCACTTGCCTCACTATTGGGGAGGCCCAATCCAGCGCCTTTGCCCAAGGCCCAAAGACATGCAACCCAAGCTGGAGACCGTTGGACATTTCCCCACGTGTCCGCTAGGAAGACGTTGTCCACATGTTCATATCGTCATCATACTGCCCTCTGGGAATCACGGGTCCAACACCTGTTTTCTCGGAGCAGTTGACCAGGAAGGAGGCCACGTGCTGGACTTTATACACACGTAAGCCTTGGCAGTCTTTGTTGTTGGGCCTCATCGTAGCCTAACATTGAAGACCTTGACCCAACGTTGGGGGCTATAAATACCCTCTCACAAGAAAGGGTCAGGTATTGATTCATTCACACTCTCATACTCACTTACTTGCATTAGCTTTGAACCTCACTTTGGCATCAGAGTGTCTTGCAGGTACCCCCCACTTCACCTTCCACTATTGCTCGGCTCGAAACTTGAAGGCTTTGGCAATCCCTTCTGGTCAAGTACGGTCAGTGGTGTCGTCTGTGGGAAACCAGCTTCCTCGTCTCCATCTCAAGACTAAAGCAACCCTCCCACAAACTCCGTGATTGTCATGGCCGACCTAGCTGCCAACAACAACCAAAACGCCCATCTCGTCGACCTCAACAACAACTTCGACGATAACATTGGTAACATTAACGCCGAGAACGACATTGACATGGCCGATCTCGAGCAAAATTATAGAGACAGGTTGATCACCTCCTCGTCATCCGACTCTCAACCGCACGAGGATGTCCATCCCCCCCAAGAACTATGAACCAAATGCTTTCCAGGAGGTCCCCGTCCCCGCGGGCGCTGATGCCAAGACCAGAGCTCTGTTCACGCCCATCAACCAGACAAACTACCTAATCTTCTCACAGAGTGAGCGGTTAAGGGTGCTCGAACAGACTCGTCGGACCCCCAGAAGACACAGGAGACCTGACGCTCCTCCTCCCCGTCAAAACGATGGTCGTCCTCTGTCTCCCCCGCGGAGACACAAACTGGACAGAATGCAAAGCCTTTCTCCCCAACGAACTGGGCGAGGCCCCGCGTTGGAGAGGATGCAGCCCGAAGCCACCGGGAGGCGCAACCATACCCCCCGCACAGGGAACGACGATCCCCTGAAAACAGAAACAAGGAAAATGGGGAAACCCAACCTCGGCCAAGGGATCCTCCTCACGGCCAAGACCGTCGCCACGACCGCCATTACAACTGGCCCCCCTTCCACTCCCTGTATAGAAGTGATAAAGAAGACCCCCCCGGCCCCTTATCCCAAGCAATCATGGAGGCACCCATTCCTAGGGATCTGGATAAACCTCCCCAACTAAAGGAATACGACGACATTGTGGATTTGGTCGACCATATCGAAGGGTTCGAGGAAATGCTCCATTACATAACGTCGGGGGGGGGGGGGGGGGTGATCAAGTTCCGGTTGTTCCCCACGACCTTGAGAAAAAATGCGATGGACTAGTACAAGAACCTCACCCTAAGGTCGATCACCTCCTGGAGAAACCTTAAGAATTAGTTCATCAGCTCCTTCATCGTGTCTTGTCGACATCCAAAGACTAAGGCCGCCCTTGAGGCTATTATGCAGAGAAGCAACGAGACCCTCAGGGAATACATCAATCACTTCAAATGCGAGGCCATTCAGGTACCGTGCATCGATCACATGAAAATGTACCTGCTCGAGAGAGGACTCCTCCCGGGCACTGTGTTCAGAAAGGCCGTCGGCATTGAGCCGCCCCGATCTTTCAACGCTTTCCTCGAAAAAGCCAGAGCTTACTGTTTACCGTGGTTATTGGTAAACAACCGCTGATCCTCCAAATGGTTACTTATTTGGTTACTCGCAGGATCGATCAGATTGATCCTAAGACATGGTTGATTTTGAGGTTTTGATTAAGTTGGATAATGGTTAAATGACAAGAAAATAAAGAGGCTTTAAGTAAATTGCATGAAGAAATGGGCTTGATAAAATAAATGAAGGCTTGAAATAAAGGGCTTTGAAAGGAAAAGTAAAGAAGAAAGCAAGTAAAGTTTCTGGAAAATAAATGACTTTGATTAATAAAAGTGGTGTTTCACACATACATTCTCAACAATTCTTTCTCACACGCTGGGTACTCGAATCTATATGAGTGACTTTGTATATAATTGTGAACACACACGAAAAACTGCGTGAACTACTACTATTTATACTAAAACATCCCAAGTAACCGTCGGGCAGTTACACTGCTTCGAGATGACTCCACTTGGCACGTTCTCAGTGTTCGACGCTCCAGATCTTTGCACGTTGCACTTGGTAACCGCTGGAAACCGTTTTCCCTCCAAACGCTTGAATTTCAAACCGTTCCACTCTGAACAATCGAACACCTTCGTCGAGAAGCATCTTCGACGAGAAACACCTTCGACGTCGAAGGCAACCAACTTCTCCCTTGGAAGAAATCCTCTAAGTATATTGCCATCTTTCGATGGGCATTTCGACAGACCCAGCTGGTCGAAAACATCCTTCAGCTTTAATTGCTGATATTAATAAAAACAAGGGTGTCGAATTTAGGAGCCAACAAATTGCCCCCCAAGAATGCCTTATTTCGACTCTGAAAGAAAAAGGCATTCTTTGAAATGCCATTCGACACCTGTCTTTTCATTCTTAGTCACAAATTAAATTGTGCACTTTTTGTCTTCTACCAACCACTGACAATCCCAAGGAAAAGCCATCATTTCATCCGTACCTAAGACGTCACTTCAGTACGGCGTGCAGCGTGCCAAACGTCTTTTCACAAATTGTCATCATGACAATTCCCAAAAACGAGGGCGCACGCTGCACCCTTTCATTTCTGCAGAACGGCTACAACAACAGGGAGACGCCACGTGTCCCACTACCTTCTGCAACATTAAATGGCATTAAATGTCCTCGAATTTGGGGATTTCCCCAACTACTATAAATAGCGCCAAGTACCCATTGTGGGACTTTTTCACGCTACCTTGCCTTCAGATATTCCTTATTGCATACAAACTCTTGCAAAATTTGCAAACCACCTGTTCTTCACTTCATCTTTAACCTTAGTATCAACAATGGCATCCGGTTCTTCCGCCGCTCCTAGCTCTAACATCCCCTCTGGAAATGCTAAACCCAGGATTTTCTCCACTGCTCCCGTAGTTACTCCCACGGGCCAACGAAGGGTCCCTGAGCCCTTAGACATTGCTGTACGTGATGCTTATTCACGCCACCTCATGATTCCGGTTGGATATTCCAACCAAATCTTTGCCATGTCTGGCCCACTATACCCAGGCATTGCTGAAGCCATGAAGATCAAAAGCTACTTTCCGGTACTTGAAAAACTCAAACCGGTTGGATGCTCCAAGAAAGATGCAGAGGATAATGAAGATCCTGCTAAGGAGAAAATCGACCTTCGTTTCTTCAATAGAGGTGTTAGGGCTTTCAGGTCTAGCCCTAGCCTCACTCCCGACTATAGTGCTTGGCTGGAAAAAATGGAGAAACGCCAGGCTTCGATCTGGAAAGACATGGGGATATTCGACCTGGTTATGTTGTCGAAGACGGGTCTTAACTATTCCCCAGAAATGTTGATAGCTTCCTTACTCTTCTGGGATTACACCCATTTCACCTTTCATCTTCCCTGTGGAATGCTGACTCCCACGCTCTTCGACGTGGCCGCCATCACTGGCCTTCGACCCACTGGAGACTATTTCGACCCAGAGGAAATGTCGGAGGATCAGATTGGATTCTCTGCCACAAAACCAACCTACACCACCTACATCAATCACTACCACGATAAGTCGACGGACGCTGTGTCGGATGTAGAGCATATCGCGTTTCTAGCCCTATGGCTGTCACGCTTTGTGTTCTGCACCAAGTCTTTACAGGTGACCAAGAAGATGGTTACTCTCGCCACCCAACTCCACCATGGCCAAAACATCTGTTTGGCAGAATTGATTTTGGCGAATCTGTACGAGTCGATTAGCAACGGAGCGACTCTTTTGAAGATCATCGAGAACAGAGCCAGTCTGCTGCTTGCTGGACCTTTTTGGCTGCTTCAGCTGTGGCTCAATGCCACCTTCGAGTCTTTCTTACCTCAGAAGACTCAAATAAATGAGCAGGCTCCGGAAATAGCAAATAGGTGCATCGAAGGCACCAGATTGGCTCTGCTGACCCCAACGGAAGATAGGCTAGAGCTTCAACAAACTTTTACAAACTTCGTCTTGATGTTTGCAAAAAGGAAAGAGTTTGCTTCGACCATGGCTCCCTTTGCTTGACGAAAGGTTGGTCCAGAGTGGTTCACGAGGCCACATCCTAAGGCGTCGAGTGGTCCTCAGGTCGAAGAACATACAACAGTGTGGGAGGCATTTCTCACACCAAGAATAATGCCCCTGCGATTCAAGAGCTCCAAGACTCACTTGAGTCTAATCGCGTATCAACCAAACTTGGTGTCTCGCCAGTTTGGTATTATTCAAACACTACCTTCTCCAATTTTTCCCAGGGAGAAGTCTATGTTATACTTTTGCAATGACTACACTGAAGACGCTGCCACTAAGCATATCGGCAGGTATGCTGGTCGAACAGTCCTTTCGTTGTTTGACTATCAGCTTAACTTTCTCTGCTCACCATCCTTCGAGGAGTGGTGGAAAAGTTACTACACTGAGGAGTTTTTCGACGAGAAGGACTTCGTGGACGAACTTCAGAAGTCTTTTGTTCTTGTCTTGGACAAAATAAAGAAATGTAAGTTCATCCTTCCAAATTACTTTGTCTTTCCCTTTCGACTGGTAGCCTGTTAATTATTTTGTCTACTTTCAGTTGTTCGAAAGCCTGCAGCCAAGAAGGCTGCAGAAGGCCATCAGGGAGGAGGCCCCTTAACAAAACCTCCACCACCGGCGAAAACTATAGCGCCGGCGAAGACCACAATAAACCAACAGGGGGAAGGCCCTTCAAAAAAGCCTTCTGCATCGGTAACCAGACTTTTATCATTTTCTTCTGGCTTTAACATTCTGACTTTCGATGCAGCTTCTAAGTCGAACTCCAATTGGTTTTTTAGGCACCTTCACCCAAGAAACGGCCAGCACTGACGGTCGAATCTGGGAGTGATGAAGAAGACGATTCTCCCCCTGCTCCTCTTAAAAGGCGAAAGCTGAAGAAGGACGTTCCTCTTCCTGAGGCTCGAACAATCAGAATAAAGGTTGCTGGGAGAAAGCCCAGGCCACCTCCAGTAATTATTGAAGAGCCAACGGAGGAGGAACTAAATGTTCTTCTCAATAAACCTGTCGAAAGCGACAATTCCAGCCCTGGGGCTGAAGCTCCTTTGCAGGTAATCTCTTTGATCCCTTTTTAACTCAGGTGTCGATACCCACGTTCGATTATGTCTCTTTCTAACTTAGAAGACTCTTCTTCTTCTTTTTTCCAGGAAACCACTGAAAGCTCAGCGCCAAGGACTTCTGAAACATTGGACTCTGCTGAACTCAGTAGGCCACAAGAGAAAGACTTGGCGAACGATGAAGCCAATGCTGAGACAACAGAACAACCAACAGAAGATCCACAAACAGAAGAGCAACAACCAAAAGAGATTCAGGTGGTTGATCTGTCGGAAGAACATTGTGACGAAGGGGACCACGGCGACACTGGCGAAGAGGATCAAGGTGACGCTGGCGAAGAGGATCAAGGTGACGCTGGCGAAGGGAATCATGATGACGCTGACACTGCCAAAGTCCAATTCGAAGAGAATCAAGTCGAGGCAAATGCTACTCAACAGCCTCAACCCCAAGACAACGTTGTTGCAAAGGTTGTCACCTCAACAAAGCATCGGTCGAAAGAAGACTTAGAACTCTTGAAGCAAACTGATCCTGTTGGCTATCTGAATGCCATCATCGAAATCAAGGGAAGTTCGTCTAATATTAGTCAGGAGGCTTCTACTCTGTCGGGGAAGTCCACTGAAACTTCTCCTCTCGATGAGGCTTTGACGAAGGTTAAGGCTCAGTTCTTCAAGAAGGATTTGATGAAAGCTTTGGAGGGGGACCCTACTGCTCCATCATATTTGGGGGCTGTTTTGAATGCCGTAGACTTGCTAGCTGTGCCTCCGGAGGTTTCAGGCTTTATCATGGAGTTACACTCCATTATTGATCAAGTCTCAGCAGATTATCGGCGACAAAGGGGCTTTAATAGCCAGCTTGAAGTGTTATATGGCAAAATCTCTTCTGCATGGACTGCTGTAGCAGAGACAACTTCTCGAATTGCGGAGTTATCGAAGCAAAAAGAATCTAAACAAGAAGAAGTTGATGCCATCGATTGAGAGAATGCTTCCATAAAGGCGCAAATCGAAGAACTAGAGGCTAAGATGAATGCCAATACTAAGCGCAAGGAGGAACTTCTCTCGACTGTTCCAGACACCGAAAGTCAAGCTGAAATCACACAAGGCCTAGAATTTGCTGAGAAAGCTCAAGCCTTCGACGATAAAATTGCCAAGCTTGCCCAGGCGAATGCCTTGTGCAACAAAAGATTGGAGTTGCAGCAAACTAAATACCTTCGACTCAAGGATTCCATCCCCTTCTGATTGATTCAGCCCTTTAACCATATATTATAATATGTATTCGACAATATTCCCATTTTGGCTAATTTAATAAAAAATTTCCATTTTGGCTTATTTATGGTTAATTTAGTCGTTACTTGTTATTTTATTTTTATCTCTTGGAGTATAGGTTTATACTTTTTCAAATATTTACCATTTACTCTCAAGAGCCTTTTATCTTCACCTAACTCTTCGACTTCATAAGCTCCACCAGAAAAGTCTGGATAATTCTGAATGGTCCTTCCCATTTGGGTGACCATTTCCCCATGCTTCGATCCCTTCGATCCATGGGAAGAATCACCTTCCAAACTAGTTCTCCAGGCGAAAATGCCTTAGGTTTCACCTTTTTATTATAAGAGTCTTCTACCCTTTTCTTCTGAAGCCTTAGTAGGTCAAGAGCGCGCAATCTTTCTTCGTCTAAATCTACTAGTTCGTCTAACATCATATCCCAATAAATTTCAGAGGGAATATCATAATGTCTCTGAACCCTTGCAGATTGAAGACAAATTTTCGCTGGCAACACTGCGTCATGGCCAAAAGTTAGCCTATATGGTGTTGTACCTATGGCTTCTTTTGGGGACGTTCGACAGGCCCACAAGATCTGGTCTAACGTCTTATGCCAATTTTTTGGCTTCTTCCCAACATGCTTTTTTATCAAGCCAATCACTACTTTGTTCGCTGCTTCGACTTGACCATTTGCCTGTGCATAATAAGGCGTTGATGTTAGGAGTTTAAAGCCCGTTTCCTGAGCGAATTCCTGCATCTTTCGACCGGTGAAAACTGATCCTTGATCAGTAGTTATAGTCTCAGGGATTCCATATCTAAAGATAATGTTCTTTTGAATAAATTCAATGACATTTTCTTGGTCTACATTGACTAAAGGGATAGCTTCGATCCACTTAGTAAAATAATCAATGCCTACCAATATATACTTCTGGCTCTTTGATGATGCTGGTCGAATCTCTCCAATGAGGTCCAACGCCCATCCTCTAAAAGGCCAAGGTTTCACTATCGATTGAAGTTCGCTTGCTGGTACATGTTGGATGCCTGTATGGACTTGACATTCTTGGCAACCTTTAACGAACTCGACACAATCTTTCAACATGGTGGGCCAGTATAGTCCTTGTCGAAACAACAACCATTTCATCTTATGGCCTACTTGGTGAGCCCCACATTCTCCAGCGTGCGTAGTCGAAAGGGCTATGTATGCCTCAATTTCATTTAAGCATTTTAGCAATACCCCTTCAGGCGTCTTTTTAAATAACTCATTACCCATGAGTACGTAACTCAACGCCCTGTACTTTGTTTTTCGTTCTGTCGAAGCTACTGGATTTTGAAGATAATCCATAATGGGCTTCCTCCAATCTTGCTCTGACAAATTATCTATGAACGAAATTTCGAAGTTACTTTGATCAGCATATCCTAGTCTTGTCAATTCCAAGTCTGTTGGTGATAGACAAGTTGCTTTTATCTTTTCTCGAACTTCGATTGCTCTTTGTAATCTCGTTTTTGAAATCTTGTACCCAGATGCAATTTGTGCCAAGTCGTTGGCTATTTGATTTTCCAATCTGGGTATGTGTCGAATATTGACCTTTTCAAATTTTTTCAATAAACGATTTGCTATCACGAAGTACATAATGAGATTTTCTCTTATGCATTTATATTCCTTTGTGACTTGCTTAATGACTAACTCTGAGTCTCCCATTATTTCGACTCGAGTTTCCCCCAATTCCAACAATATCTCAAGGCCAGTAATTAGAGCTTCATACTCAGCCTCATTGTTCGAACAAGAACCTGATATCTTGTACTTGAATGTTGTTGGAATTTTTTCTGGAGAGATAATCAAGACTCCTACTCCTGTTCCATCTTTATGGCTGGAACCATCGAAGTAGAATTTCCAAGGTTCTATCTCCACATAATTAATATCCTCAACTTGAATTGAGTGGTCGACTATAAAGTCTGCAACCACTTGTCCTTTCACTGCCTTAAGAGGCATAAAGGTCAAGGAGTATTCAGTTAATGCTAGTGCCCACTTGCCAATTCGACTGTGCAAGATGGGTTTCGACAACATGTACTGGAAAACATCAAAATGAGACGAAACATACACATCAACTGGTTTTATATATTGCTTGAGTTTTGTACAAGAGAAATACAGACATAGACACAATTTTTCAACTTCGCTATATCTAGTTTCTGCATCGTTCAAAACTCTACTAAGATAGTAAATGGGTCTTTCGACTCCATTCTCATCTTCTTGGGCTAACATGCTTCCCAAAGTTTTGTCGGATGCAGCTATGTACAATCTCATACTCCTGTTGCTACAAGGAGGCACCAAAATAGGTGGCTTGGTGAGGTACCCTTTGATTTTGTCGAAGGCTTCTTGTTGCTCTTGCCCCCATTCGAATCCCTCTTTATTCAGTCGAAGTAAGGGTGAAAAGGCTTGAGCTTTCCCACTTAGGTTAGATATGAATCTCCTTAAGAAATTTATCTTGCCTAACAGAGATTGCAGTTCCTTCTTATTCGATGGCGCTTTCGCTTTCAGAATAGCCTTCGTCTTGTTCTGGTTGATTTCGATTCCTTTCTTGTGGACAACGAAGCCCAAGAAATCTCCAGCTTTCACACAGAATGCACACTTCAAAGGGTTCATCTTCAGATCATGTTCTCTCATTCTTTCAAATGATTGTCGAAGGTGGTCAATATGATTCTTCCTGGAAACAGATTTTATAACAATGTCATCAATATATACTTGCATAAAAGTGTTAATAAAATCATGGAAGATAGAATTCATTGCTCGCTGGTATGTTGCCCCAGCATTCTTTAGGCCAAAAGGCATCACTACCCATTCGTAAGTGCCTAGAGCCCCAGGGCATCGAAAAGCTGTTTTCGACACATCCTCTTCAGCAATGAATATTTGATTATATCCTGAATAACCATCGAGCATACTCAGGTATTCATAGCCAGCGGCAGAATCGACTAGCATTTCCGCCACAGGCATAGGATATTCATCTTTGGGTGTAGCAGCATTCAAATCTCTGAAATCTATGCACACCCTCAATGTACCATTTTTCTTAATTACTGGCACAATGTTTGCAATCCATTCGACATACCTCGTAACGCGTATGAATTTGCACCTCAGCAGTCTTTCGACTTCCGTTTTGATCTTCGACAGTATTTCTGGAGCGAAGCGTCTTGGACTTTGCTTGATTGGCTTCTTCCCAGGTTTGATTGGCAACTGAAGTTCTACCAATCCTCTGTCGAGACCAGGCATTTCGTCGTAATCCCATGCAAAACAGTCCTTGAACTCTTTCAACAATTGGATTACTTCCGACCTAAGTTCTGGGTCAATTTTTGCGCTGATGTAAGTTGGCTTTTTCTCTGACCCTTCGCCTAAGTTGATTTCTTCTAAAGGATCTTGCGCTAACATTTTGATGTTGTTCGCCAAGGGGTTCTTTTCGAAGCCCAAAGGCTCATCGTCATAGATGGCGTCGAGCCTCTGTTCCTGCATTCCTTCTGGCATGATATCAGGAGGTTCCAGATCGAAATCCTTTCCAGAACCTGCAGCAGATAACTGTTGATCATTGGCCTGTGTGGCCATGTACTTTACTTTGGCTTCGAGAGCCGTTATCATCTTTGTTTCGGCTACGTAAGCCGAAATTCGCTTCAATGATTGTGACTCAGTCATTATCACTGAATTCACTTCCCCAACCAGTTGGTTGGATGTCAGTTAACCCACTGAAGTCTATGTGGGACAAGTATTCTCTGTCCCATTGAAAACCATGCTCAGGGTGCAGGTATAGGGAACAAAAAGTATTTGGCGCTGGCGCCAAGTCGAAGTCAGGTGTTGGACATGGCCCTATGTGAGCCAAGTTCTTGTCGAAGTCTGCCAGCCCCAGGTGATTCACTTTGCCCAGGTAATAGCTTTGATCCGCTTCTATGTTTTCGACCATCCCGTCAGGACGCCATAGCAGCAACCTCTGGTGCATTGATGATGGTACAGCTCCAACACCATGAATCCATTCACGGCCCAACAAAAGATTATAGTTAGGTTTGGCCGATATGACCATAAACATCGTTGGTCAAAGGATAGATCCCACCTTGATATCCAGTTGGATCACTCCCATAGTGGTCCCTATGCCGCCTTCATAGTTCGACAGGACCATGTTGTGAGGCTTGATGTCCTCATCCCTTTTGCCTATTTTCCTTAGCATAAAGTGAGGAATAATGTTGATGGTTGCCCCAAAATCCACCAAGATTTTATTCACTGTGGTTTCTTCGAGTTTAGCCCTTATAAATAAAGGCTTGAGGTGATTTTTCATCGCCTCTGTAGGTGGTTCAAAGAACCCATTTTGCTCCTCAGTAGTGCCATTATCCATGACGAAATAGAACACTGGCCTATGTTTGGCCATTTCTTGCTCCACTTCCCAATCACTTGTTTCGACCTCCACCTGTCGGTTGAACTCTCTGGGCAGCACTGAGACTATATTCACCATGATGTCCAAAGTGTCATCAGACTCAGAACCATCTTCGTCATCAACTTCACCTTGGTTAGGCCAAACTAGCCCGTTGGTTACTGGTTCTCTTTCCAGAGGTTTCCTTTGCTTCCTTAGAGGAACATTTGAACTGGTTTCTGCCTTTGGTTCATTAGCAGCCTCCCTCTCAGTTTTTCGTCGCATCTGGTATCTCCTCCATTGAGATCGAGACATGGGATTTTTCCCTTTGTAGTTGCTTGACACCTGTGTAACTTTAGGGGCAGCAACTTGAGGCTCTTTCTTGTGTTAAAGATGAACCCCTTGGCACATCGAAAGAGTGCCATCTCTCCTCGCTTGGCCTCTTTCGACCAGATGTTTTGTACCATGTATCTACTGGCACATTAGTTGGAGGCCTGAAAGTCAATGGCCTCTTTTCTTGGTTTGAACCTCTTTGGGAGGCTCTTCTGGGATCATGTCGAAGATCAACATTTTCCCTTGTCTTATTTGCTGCTCTTACGCCTTGAATATGTTCAGCAGCTTTTTTGTCAAAGATCGAACTGCATCTTGGACACAGCATCACTTCTGACTTCTTTTTCTGGCATCTTTGCAGGAAATCTGCCAGATTTTCATTTTCCCGAGGGAAAGCAGTCTTGTTAGCTTGTTCTTGCCTCATGGCCTCCTCTGATGGTTTTGGTTCAGAGACTTCGACCATGTTGACATTCATGGTATCTTTGTTGGCAAGAGTCAACTGCTTCATTTGAATCTCCAAATCCTCTGTCTGGCCTTGAACTGCGGCCAAGTGAGAACTGGGTTTTGTTCCAGATTTTTGGGCTCCAACTATCTCCAGCTTTGGGCTTTCGACCGCTTTCTGAACCGCTTCAATTGTCTTTCTGGATAAATTCCCAGAAAAACTGCCAAAGATTGGCATGTTGACATGGTCCTTTGAGACTTCGACCATTGTGATTCCTGGCCTCTTCGACTGGCTTCTGGATGCCTCGATCACGTTCACCTCTGAAGGTTCAGCATAGTGAGCTTCATCCTGCAACGGATTAGAGTCCACAGCCATGGGGGTCTTGTCAGCAAACTTCAATCTCCCTTCTTCGATAGCGTCTTGCACAAGATTCCTGAAAAGAAAACATTGAGACGTTTTATGGCCCAGAAAATTATCATATTTACAAAAGCCTCTCTTCTTTCTTTGATCAAGAGGAGGCACTTTTACCCCTGGGGGTACTATCATTTGGCCATCTTTTACAAGCAAGTCAAAGATCTCATCACATTTTGTAATATCAAAACTATAAGTCTTTTTGGGGAACCTATCGTTGGTCCTTTCTGGACCAATGGGATTTTTCCCACTTGAGGGGACTAACAGTTTGCAAGAGTATGGTGGCCCTTGTTTTAGTTCCGCTAAATCGACTTCTCCTTCTTCGACAATTATAGTCTCGTCGAAGGATTCTGGATCTTCGTCATCCATCTCAACATACGCTATCCTCTCTCTCTTATGAGTTTTCGTTGCCTTTGCTTTTTCAGCTTTGAGGCGTTCTACCTGTCGAACTCTATCGGCCAGTTGGGCCATGTCTCTCAGGTATTGAGTGTCTAACTTCTTCCTAATGGAATAATCTAAACCGCCTGCGGCTATTTCGACTAACTCATGTTCTGGCACTTGTGTAAAACATCTTGCTTTGAGCAACCTAAACCTATTTAGATATTCGTCTATAGGTTCAGTGAAACGTCTCTTTACACTGGCCAATTCTTTCAGGCTTATCTTGGTTTGCCCCATGTAGAATTGCTCATGGAACAATCTTTCCAACTGGGTCCAATGATGGATCGAATTGGGGGGGAGAGTTGTAAACCAAGTAAAAGCGTTCTTTGTTAAAGAACTTGGGAAGTACTTAATCCTCAGGTTTTCTTTGTTTGAAATATCTCCTGCTTCGATCAAGTATCTCGCCACATGTTCGACAGTAGATTCTGTCGTGTCCCCAGAGAACTTAATGAATTTAGGGACTTTGCATCTAGGAGGTAAGTCTGTTTGTAACACGTATTCTGACAGCGGGGATGTAAAGTTGGGCCTTCGAAAGCCCATGTTCATCCCATTTTGAGTCATGATCCTTTCGATCATGGTTGCCAGATTATTTTCCAAACCCATGTTTTGGTATTGGATATGTTGAACTACTTCGTCAGCATTTTGGTTTCTGTTAACTAACCTTACCTCTGGGGTTATTACCCTAGGTTCCTCGACAGGTTGCTCCAATCGTGCCCTAAGGTTTTCTTCGACAGGCTGTTGGACTTGGTTGATAGTGGTTTCTTCCTCTAAGAATACACCCTGGTTTCCCCTTATTTGCGCCCTTTGGGGCTGTCGAATAGGTTGGGGTACTCCAAAGAAATCAGCCAAACGTGTCATTTGCGCTGTCATCTGCTGATTCGATTGAGTAGTGTTTTGTATTAGAGGGTTCAGCACTGTACTTAAAGTTTGTGCCAACATTTGAACCATATCATGGTTGCTTTCGTCCATTTGTTGCCTCAAGACTGCTGTCGAGGCATTTGTAAGACCATGTGCTACTTGGGACGTTCCTCCTAAGAGTTGGGTCCTATTTCTATTCGCCATACCTACTCCAGAACCTTGGAGTGGCGAAGAGGCACTCACTAAAGGGTCTGAAAAAGTGGACGCAGCGTTCGTCAGGCTAGCCAAGTCAGAAGTTGGCATGCCATAGAGTGGTTCTCGATTATGACCGCCTGTCATAAATCCTGGGGGAACATAAGGCCTTGTGCCTAAATTTCCCCTTGGTGGGGGAGTTCCCAAAGGCACTCTGGGGCTTGTGAACGGAGGTAATGGCCCCGTTGTTGTGACCGTTACTGCTGGTGTTGAACCAACGGTTATCGCTTCACTTACGGTCGGGATAACCGTTGCTCCCACATTCGTTTGTGGGATTTCGTTATTGTTTGGCGGATTCGCCATCTCTTCCCTTCTTCTGGCAGTATTGGTATCATTAGTGTATATTCTACCACTTCTCAATAACATGCAACACTCCTCGAAAAAGATGAGATTATGTTTAAAAAGGTTAAACTTCAAAAATCAACACACAGTCCCACTGGGCGTGCCAATTTGTTTACCGTGGTTATTGGTAAACAACCGCTGATCCTCCAAATGGTTACTTATTTGGTTACTCGCAGGATCGATCAGATTGATCCTAAGACATGGTTGATTTTGAGGTTTTGATTAAGTTGGATAATGGTTAAATGACAAGAAAATAAAGAGGCTTTAAGTAAATTGCATGAAGAAATGGGCTTGATAAAATAAATGAAGGCTTGAAATAAAGGGCTTCGACAGGAAAAGTAAAGAAGAAAGCAAGTAAAGTTTCTGGAAAATAAATGACTTTGATTAATAAAAGTGGTGTTTCACACATACATTCTCAACAATTCTTTCTCACATGCTGGGTACTCGAATCTATATGAGTGACTTTGTATATAATTGTGAACACACACGAAAAACTGCGTGAACTACTACTATTTATACTAAAACATCCCAAGTAACCGTCGGGAAATTACACTGCTTCGAGATGACTCCACTTGGCACGTTCTCAGCGTTCGACGCTCCAGATCTTTGCACGTTGCACTTGGTAACCGCTGGAAACCGTTTTCCCTCCAAACGCTTGAATTTCAAACCGTTCCACTCTGAACAATCGAACACCTTCGTCGAGAAGCATCTTCGACGAGAAACACCTTCGACGTCGAAGGCAACCAACTTCTCCCTTGGAAGAAATCCTCTAAGTATATTGCCATCTTTCGATGGGCATTTCGACAGACCCAGCTGGTCGAAAATATCCTTCAGCTTTAATTGCTGATATTAATAAAAACAAGGGTGTCGAATTTAGGAGCCAACACTTACATAGACTACAAGGAGAAGGAAGTGGTCAACAGAGCCTACAACTCGAGGAATCATGGACAAGCCAACTCCCTGCAACACCAGGATGCAGGCCCTTCTCGACGGACGGGTGAGAAGAAAAAGGATGATAAACCGCGCGATCCCTGCGAGCACAGGGGACCAGCTGGGCGATTCACAGATTACACTCCGTTGACTGCTTGCCGCGAGCACATCTTGGCGGAGTGTTCCAATACCGACTTCAAGGACAACGACGTCAGACATCCTCGACATGCTCCTGCGAAGCCTGGGGCTGACAGGACCAAATATTGTCAGTACCATCAGAGTCATGGGCACTTGACGTAAGACTGTCCACCTCAAGGATGCAATTGAGACCCTCATCAAGGGTGGTAAACTTGGGCAGTATCGATTTAATGATGCCCCTCGCTGAGACACCCGCGAGATGAAAGAAGTCGAGGAAGAAACCCAACCATCGGAGTAGTCGACCCCCATCCAGATAGCTTTCTCCGTGACAAGGCCGAAGGACTTCCATGTCCCCGACAACTACGAGGATGAACCCTTATCCATGCAGAGCAGATGGGAGAAATTCCCCTCCTCCATGGTCATAACTGGCGGGGGATTCAACGACCTCTCCGTAAACTCCACGAAGAGGAAGATCGACGAGTTGGTGGATGCAGCCCCAACCCAAGTGGTGACACTCGAGAAGTTCAAAGGAAAATCTGAACCGATCACTTTATACCTGGAGGAGTTTCCAGACGGGTCCCCTAACTCGAGCATCCCTCTACTGGTGAGAGCAAGGATGGCTAACTTCGACGTGCACCATATTCTGGTCGACGAGGGGAGTTCCGTAGATGTCATGTACAGTCATCTGTTTTGAACCTCACAACTCGACGACACCCACGTGTCACCATATATGGGGTCCGACCTACAAGGATTCAACGGCTCGACCTCTAAACCGTGGGGCTACATTGAGCTTTTAGTCACCTTCGGGGAAGAGATTGCCTCTCGATAGATCAAGGTGCAGTTTCTAGTAATCGACTACCCCACTCTCTACAACTGTATTATAGGGAGACCGACACTGGCCGAATTGACTGTCGTGCCCTCCACTATCCATTTGAAGATGACATTCTACACCCGAAGGGGACGCGTCGCCACCATCCACGGGGACATCTTAACTTCCAGAAGATGTTTTCACGTGGCTTCCAAGGGGCAGAGCATGGTCGACACTAGAGTGTGAACCACCAAAAGAGCTACCATTACTCGACCTGAATCACAACTTGCTCGGATTGAAGAACAAAGGGCTCCACCAAAGGTCGACTCCATCTCGCTCGACACCCGCTTTGATAAGGATGAAGTAGAAGCCCCCAACATCAAACATGAACTTCTTCGACCCATTCCAGACGGAGACTTCGAGTTCATTCCCCTCGGTGAATACCCTCATAAGGGCGTGAAGATCGGAACTGGACTACCTGACTTGGCGAGGAGGCAGCTCAAAGCTTGCTTGAGGGAGAACGCAGATCTGTTTGCATGGAGCGCTGCAGAGATTCCTGGACTCAACCCCGAGGTCACCTGTCACTGACTTGCCATTGATTCAAGCTGGCTCTCAAACGTTGTACTTGTAAAAAAGAATAATGGAAAATGGAGAATGCGTGTTGATTATACCGATCTTAATCGGGAATGTCCCAAAGATGATTTTCCTTTACCTAACATTGATATGCCGGTGGACAACTCGAGCGACTATAAAATTTTATCGTTTATGGACGCCTACTCGGGCTACAACCAAATTCCGATGGCAATGAGTGACAAGCATTGCACCACTTTCATGACCAACTCAGGAAACTACTACTACAATGTAATGCCCTATGGCCTAAAAAATACAGGGGCAACATACCAACAGATGATGAACAAAGTCTTCTGCAACGAGATCAGAGATGTGCTCGAGGTATACATGGACGACATAATCATCAAATCTCGAATAGAAACCGACCATGCTCCCCACCTCAAAATAGTCTTCGCCCAAGCGAGACAATGCAAAATGAGATTCAACCTCGAGAAATGAACCTTCGGGGTTAAGGTGGGCAAATTCCTCAGTTTCTATCTGACCAAACAGGGAATTGAAGCCAACCTCGACAAATGTCGGGCATTCTCCGATCTTCCTACGCCTAGCTCGAAAAAAATCCATACAAGTCCTAAACGGTATGGTCACCTCACTCTCCCGTTTCGTGGCGAAGTCTACGCAACACGCTCTACCATTTTTCAAACTTCTGCACAAAGAAGTGACTTTCAAGTGGACTGAGGAATGCGAGCAAGCCCTCATCCACCTCAAGCAACGCATTTCACAACCGCTCGTGCTGTCGTGACCTGAGAACATGGAGATCTTATTCCTCTACCTGGCCGTCCCCACCGAGGCCATAAGTGCGACCCTCATTCGCGAGACTCCAGACAAGCAAAAAACAGTGTACTTTATGAGAAAAGAGTTACAAGGGCCCGAGGTTAGATATCAAAAGACGGGAAAAGTAGCCTTAGCCCTCATCAACGTGGTAAGGAAGCTTAAACACTACTTCCTGGCCCACACGATCATCATACGAACAGACTAACCTGTGAGGCAGCTCCTATGCCGACCAAACATGGACCGTCGAATGCTAAAATGGTCCTTGGAACTCTTGGAGTTCGACGTCTGGTACAAGAGAAGGAAGGCCCTCAAATCCCAAGCACTGGCCGACTTCATCGCAGAGATGACCGCTCACGACTCCCCCATGTGGAAGAAGCATAAGTGGACCATTTTTGTAGACGGAGCTTCCAACTCAACAGGAAGCGGAGTGGGAATCCTCCTCGAAAAAGAGGAAGGTGTCGTGATCGAGCATTCCCTCACCCTTTTATTTCCAACATCGAACAATCAAGCTGAATACGAGGCCTTGCTCGCAGGATTAAGGCTGGCCGAGGATTTGGATGCCCTGGAATTATAAATTTTCAGACTCCCAACTCGTTGCACCCCAGGTGCAAGGAGGATACCAGGCTAAGAATAGCAACCTCATAAAATATCTGAACCTAGTCAGAGAACAGATGAAAAGGTTTGACCGGGAAAGAATCAAACAAGTACCTCACGAATATAACACACAGGCATACATACTTTCAAAGCTCGTGAGCACAAAGAAGAAAGGGGGAAACAAACCCGTCATCCAAGAATCCATTTCTCGTCCAAGCATTGAAAAATCCACTATATTCCCCGAGGTGAACGCCATCGGGGACAATTTAGGTTGGATGGCCCCAGTGTTTAACTTTCTGACCAAGAGGGAATTACCCGTCGACTAAAGAGAGACGACCTCTACCAAATGACGAGCCTGCTCGTATGTGGTTCTCAAGCACAAACTATATATGCAAGGATTCTCCTCTCTGCTCCTTAAATGTTTCGATGAATCCACAATCCTCGATATATTGTAGGAGATCCACGAGGGAATCAACGCCCAACACTTGGGCGGAAGATCCCTTGCACGAAAGGCGCTGCGAATAGTCTACTACTGGGCCACCATGCAGCAAGACGCAAGGGAACATGTCAAAAAATGCGACAAGTTTCAGATACACGCAGACATGCACCTCACGCCCCCACACGAGCTCAAAACACTATCCTCCCTGTGGACGTTCTCCTGGTGGGGAACGGACATCCTCGGACCCTTCATGCAAGGTTCGTATCAAAGTAAATTTCTGATTATGGTCGTCGACTATCTCACGAAGTGGATAGAAGTCGAAGCCCTGGCTAGAATCACTTCGCATAATATCCTCCATTTCTACAAGAGAAACATACTTGTCCGATTTAGGATACTATGATACGGTGGCAGAACCAACTGTTATACTGGTTTGCATTTTGTATTCTCAAATGTCGCGGTAAGGAAGAGTCGCCACCGACTTTTATTTCATACAACAAAGGAAAGGGGAAAATAACAGAAAAAATCTTTTTCGAGATATTTCTGAGTACGGGGGGTAGATTATAGAAAGGGAAGGTGTTAGCACCCTTTCTATCCATGGTTTTCCACGGGCTCTTAGGTACTTGCTCATTTTGAAATTGCTTGTGTGTGTTTTGAAAATTTTTTGTTTAACTTCGTGGTAACCCTTGTATTTGTCCTCAAGAGTGTGACGAAGTTGTTTTTGAAAACTGTTTTGAAAGTGTGGGGTGTAAAAATTTGTTTTTGAGCAAGTACCTAACAGTTATCTACCTACTCGAAAAAGTTGTTCTTTTCCTCCTATCCTTTAGACAATGTTATCCTACTATTAGTGAGTAGGTAACCCTAGTCGTTGGATGTTGAGGGACTATCGCAAGGGACATACGGTCACTAAGGCAACAGGGCAAGATCTCTTAGTAACTGTCCTAAAGCCCTAAGATCACTTTTATTCCGAGGAAACAGTCGAGAGGGTCCTCGAGGGACTAATGATCTCTAGACTTAAGGACAGTCATTGAGAATTCTCGTGTTTCAAGAATTGTGATCGTAATTCGAAGGCAACCGAGTGAGGGGTACCCTAAGGGTGAGCATGTGCAAGTGTGCTTGATTCTGTTCATTTATCTGGCGCATTTAGGGTTATCTATGTTCAATTAAATATTATCTTTCATGCAACCCCATTAACCATTCATCTAAGCAGTTTATTGTGCGGGAAAATAAATAGCGGAAAGATAAAGTTCCTAGCTATTACAAGGCTTCAGGGTAATTACATAATTAGCGACTGAAAAGTAAAGTGCGGAAATTATAATTATAAATAATAATCGTACGGCGAAATAATTGCGCGCGGGAATTAAAATTGGAAAAAAAGTTCAAGAAAACCTAAAAAAAACTAATTTGATTATTAAAATATTTTTTGGATTTTTTTTTATGAAAAAAAGATTTGAAATTTAACCTAATTGTCTAATTAATTTTAGTTAATGAAAAAATTGATTAAATTAAGAAATTAATTAATTCACAAAAATTAATTTTGAAAAAAAAAAACTAAATCCTATTTTTTTTTGTGATTTTATGATTTTATAAAAAAAAGATTTAAAAAGAAATTAAACTTAAATAATGAAAATAAAAAAAAGATTAAAAGAGTTTAGAAAATGGGCCTGAGGGGGTGTAGGCCCAGAATGGAGGTGAACTGCATGAATTTGTCCAAAGCCTAGTCTTGTTGGCCCATTGCTGCGCTGGATCAGGTGTTATGCTTGTTGGGACGTCCACCATGGAGACGCAGCCTGGAAGCGTTGGATTTGGCGTCCTAAATGATCAATGATGATGATATGGAGGCGTATGGTGTATGCGCATGTGATGATGGCATGAGATTTGCAGGGAAATATTGAGAAAACACAAAATGCAAGAGGCAGAGATCGAACCCCTGACATCCTACACGCGCGCACTGAGAAGCCTTCCCTTGTACCACTGAGCCATTTGTCATATGTGTATATAAATAAACGAAATATATTATATTGGATAAATGGTCAGTAGCAATAAAACACACGCCAAATTCAAATTAGCCAACCAGGCTTTGACACGCAATGGTCTTCTTCAGGGGACTGTCGTTTTAGATAAGGGACCTTTACCCACGGACAAGAGCCGTCACTAAATACCTGTAAATCTCCAAAATTCACAACAAGCAATATAAATGCAATTTAAAACCATGGATCCACTGGATTTGATCCCTCTGAGCATGATGGTACACATGGTTAGGTCCAATTTTTCCTGTATGTAGAGTTCCCAATTTGGGACCTCAAACCCTAGCAATGGCATATCATGCATCCTGCACCTAAACACGAATTCAACTACACATAAATCTTCTAGGCATCTATATAAACACATATATGCAATCAAAATAGATTAACAACGCAAGAATGCACAGATACGAATTTGAAAAAGTGACAAACCGTGATGATGTTATGCGATGATTCCTGGAGATTTGATGCGTGCAAATGATGTTGTTAGCTTCAGGAGGTTCCCAGGAGTGGATTACTGGCCTTGAAACACCTTGAATCGCCCTCTAAATTAGAATTCAATCACCACTTTTTTTGTCAATGGCATATCCCTTTTGTATCCATTAGGGCTGGCATTCTTGTCTATATGTATGAGAATACATTAGGTCAACAAAACTGGAACAAATCTTGGAGATTGATGAGAAAGAGATTTGATTTTCAACTTGATTATTTTATTTCTAAACCTGGCCAAAACATGCTATTTTCATTCCAATCATCCCTTGCACGATTTATTTGATTTACTAGCTGTTCATGGACTCATAATGTGCTTACAAAATCAAATCTTTGATTTTATTTGATTATTCTACTATTTAAATTGATTTATTTTGATTTAAATGGATAAAAAACCAAAATAAATAATAAAAATAGTAGGTGGATAAGATCAGGGGTCGTGGGCCATTTAAGGAACAAATTTCAAACAAGAAAACATGGGCCCATTTAGAAAAAATCATTTTTGATCAATATTGACTTCATGCACATTTCCAAAAATTGGTCAACTTTAGAAATGCATATATCTCTCATTTTTAACCCTAGGAGGGTGCTCTTGGACTTTTTAGAAATATTAGGATGTCCTATAAACAACCCTTTTGGTCTCATCTCAATTGGATCTTCCATGTTCATGTAAGGAGCTTTGACCCAAAAGGTGTTTCTGTTGACTTTTTGAAATGAACTATAATGTATGAACTTGTATCTTTTGATTGAGGCATTTATTGACCTTGGGGGATGAAGAGAAGTTGTAGGGAATTGGATTCTCTTCAAAATGAGGCTTGGTTAGAAAATTTCTGATAAAGCATGAGAAAGTTATGCCTAGTCAAAGTTTGGTTGACTTTTCCTATAGAAACCCTAAATTGCCATTTTTGACTTTTGATGAGTTAGGAGCATTTCTTGAGGAATCATAATCAACCCCTGATCAAATGATGGATATTACTTAAAAATGTTGATTTTGACCAAAAATCTTGAAGTTTGGCTGTATGTGGGCCACAGTTGACTTTTGACCTAGCACAGTTGATTTTCAGGCATTTGAGCAGTTGACTGAGCCAACTTCTTTTGCAAGGCATGAAACTTGACATGGATGATATTGAGGATACATTAGGGTAATGGAGACCAATTGGGACCCTTGGAACTCAAACATCTTTATAAAAATGGAAACCCTAGTTTGAGGCTCATTGTCTTAGGAAGAGGATTTGTCTGGTCAATCCTTAGGTATCCTTGGGCAAGTTGAGGACCTCTAGGAGTATGTTTTGAGTAAAATGAGAGGGAAAATTTTGGGGTACAACAGCTGCCCCTGTTCAATCTTCTTAGACCTGAGGGTATAGATTGGCTTATCTGCCTTTCGTGATCTGAAGGTGGAAGATGATTGAACACGAGAGTGCCCTGAAATTTGCACTCGCATGAAGTGAGTGTCAATCGATAATATCGGGAATAGGCTTACAAATTAAATTTGGAAGGCGATGGAGAGTCGTCGGAGATAGGCTTAAAGATGCCATCCAGAAAAGATGTCAATCGCATAAGAGATTCCTTTGCGAGAATTCCTATAACTGTCGTTAAGGAGAACTTCACCGGGGAAGGTTGATTTATGTCTTGGTAAATAGAGGCAAGGAGCTTCGGTTGTCCGCTACTCTAATGGGGAATTAACTCTTAATTGAGGAGGTGGAAGTAAACTGCATGTCTGGTCAGGGTCCAGGCTGCACATCGACTTATTGGGGAAATGTGAAATCGACCATAACTGGCCGGGTCCAGGTATTACAGTGTTGTAAACTGCTGTCTGGAGATAAGAGAGAAGGAACCTGGATAGTAGGGTTGCTTCGAAATGAAAGCCTGGGTAGTAGGTCTATGAGAAGAAACCTGGATCGTAGGGTTACTTCGAAATGAAAGCCTTGATAGTAGGGCCATGAGAAGGAACCTGGGTCGTAGGGTTACTTCGAGATGAAAGCCTAGATAGTAGGGCTATGAGAAGGAACCTGTGTCGTAGGGTTACTTGGAAATGAAAGCCTTGATAGTAGGGCTATGAGAAGGAACCTGGATCGTAGGGTTACTTCGAGGTGAAAGCCTAGATAGTAGGGCTATGAGAAGGAACCTGGGTCGTAGGTTTACTTTGAGATGAAAGCCTGGATAGTAGGGCTATGAGAAGGAACCTGGGTCGTAGGGTTACTTCAAGATAAAAGCCTGGATAGTAGTGCTTATGGGAAGGAACCTGGGTCGTAGGGTTACTTCGAGGTGAAAGCCTGGATAGTAGGGCTATGAGAAGGAACTTAGGTTATAGGGTTACTTCGAGATGAAAGCCTAGATAGTAGGGCTATGAGAAGGAACCTGGGTCGTATGGTTACTTCGAGATAAAAGCCTGGATAGCAGGGCTTATGGAAAGGAACCTGGGTCGTAGGGTCACTTCAAGATAAAAGCCTGGATAGTAGGGCTTATAGGAAGGAACCTGGGTCATAGGGTTACTTCGAGGTGAAAGCCTAGATAGCAGGGTTATGAGAAGGAACCTGGGTCGTAGGGTTACTTCGAGATGAAAGCCTGGATAGTAGGGCTTATGGGAATGAACCTGGGTCGTAGGGTTACTTCGAAATGAAAGCCTGAATAGTAGGGCTTATGGGAAGGAACCTGGATAGTAGGGTTACTTTGAGGTGAAAGCCTGGATAGTAGGGCTATGAGAAGGAACCTGGGTCGTAGGGTTACTTCGAGATGAAAGCCTGGATAATAGGGCTTATGGGAAGGAACCTGGATAGTAGGGTTACTTCGATATGAAAGCCTGGATAGTAGGGCTACTTTATTTGATCATGTAGATTAGTTGACCCGTTTGGTTTCGGGAACTGATTTTCCATTAGTTGTCTGCAGATATGACATGTATAACTGCTGGGATTGTGGATGATAATTATCTTTCCTGAAAAGATAATAGGGTTAATTATATGCGATGCATGAAATGCGTGGAGGGATGATGTTCTCAAAATAAATGAGATTATGTTGTATGCGATATGTATGCGCATGTCATGATGTATGAACATGAGATGCTATTGTGAGATATCCGAGTCTAGGAAAATAAATCCCTGACTGCTGCTGGAGAGTATTGGAAATAGCATTCCTGACTGTTGTAGAAAACTGTGGTTCTTCTACTTCCGCTAGGGATGGTGAACGGAGATGACTATGCTGGAGATTTGCTCCTTATTTACGGATATTCTGCCGAGGGAGAGACTCTGCTTGAGAATAACTCTGCGGGGAAATAACTCTGTTGGAGGATGAACTTCCATATCTGAAGGGATAAACTCTGTCGGGGACTGAGCTTCTGTATTCAGAGAAATAAACTCTGTCCGGGAGAAAACTTTATGACCCGCTTGCGATTATGAAATTCGGCTGGGGAATATAGATGTCAGTTTTCTGAAGGAACCTGGCTGGGTAGAGTACCTCCTATTTTGAGGAAGCTGATATCAATGCTTTGATTACCTCTACTTTGTGGGGAGTACAGACGTTACGGGGTCGTATGTACTAATGACTTGGTTTCAAAGCTATCTCTGCTCAGTACTTGCTGGACAGAGTAACTGTCGGGTTTAACATTTTTTAGTTTTTTGCCCCTGTTTCTTAAGTTACAAGCAATTGTCTTTCCGTTTCCTAAACAAATATTTATGAACATCAATCATATTCAAATGCATATGTCAAGAATAAATCATTGGACGTTTTTGCAAAACAAAACAGAAAGAGAAAAACAAATGATTTTGTAAAAATGACTTGTATTAATTTTTGAAGTTGGCCTATAACAGGCGTTTTTGTACAAGGAAGCTGACGCTCTAGTTAAAGAACGCCACCGTAAAAATGGAAGCTATACAATATTATGTACAACAAAAAGAAAACAGCTATGTGCAATAATCCCATTTAAGTTTCAATTCTGCTATTGCCGCTATGTCTTCGAGCGTCTCATCACTTTGCTGCTTGTCCGAAGCTGATTAGATTGATTGGTGTTGTTCGAGCTTGACAGTTGATACTGAGCTTTGGTCGCAAGGTGATCCAATGAGACATAGTGATACGCTTTACATCCCTAACTTTTTCCTGGACTGCCCTTTCGGGTTTTCAGTCCACCGGGATACCCCTTTTTTCCCAAGCCGCCTTTTCAGGTTTTCGACTTGCCGGGTGTAAAATGTTTTTTCGTTTTCATCCCTTATTTTTGCCCAAACCCTTTTGGTTCGCCGGGAAGCCCTTATTTTTGCCTAGGCCAGTCAACCTAGAAGGTCTTTAATCACACGTAGTATCTTTTCACTATGTCCGCATTGACAGGGTGAGAAAGGTCGTCACCGTCCATGGTGGTTAGAATCATGGCTCCACCTGTGAAAATGTTTTTTATCACAAATGGCCCTTCATATGTGGGAGTCTATTTTACCCTGGGATCACCTTGCGGCAGTATTATACGCTTGATCACTAGATCCCCGACCTGATATTCTTGGCGTCTGACTTTTTGGTTGAAAGCCTTGATCATTCGTTTTTGATACATTTGACCATGACACACAGCAGTAAGTCTCTTCTCATCGATCAGATTCAGTTGATCAAGTCGAGTTTGGATCCAGTCGTCTTCGTTCAAACCCGCATCCTTCATGATCCTTAAAAAAGGGATATGGACCTCAATAGGTAGGACAACCTCTGTGCCGTATACTAGAGAGTAGGGTGTTTCCCCCGTTGAGGTCTGTTGTACCCCAAAATTTGCCCTCCCATTTTACTCAATATATGCTCATTAAGACCCTTAACTTGCTCAAGGATGCTCAAGAGGTGACCAGACAAACTCTCTCCTAAAGCAATGAATCTCCAACTAGGGTTTCCATTTTTATCAAGAAGAGTGAGCTATAAAGGCCTCATATTCTCTCCATGGTACTAATCTGCCCTCAAGACCCTCCATGTCAAATTTCAAGCTTTGCACAAGAGGTTTGCTCAGTCAACTGCTCAGATGCTTGAGAATCGACTGTATTAGGTCAAAAGTCAACTATGGCCCACATATAGTCAAACTTCAATATTTTTGGTCAACATCAACATTTTGAAGTGATATTCATCATTTGATCAAGGGTTGACCATGATTCCCCAAGGAATGCTCTTAATTCATCAAAACTCAAAGTTGCTAAATTAGGGTTTCTTAGGAAAAGTCAACCAAACTTTGATCAAGCATAACTTTCTCATACTTTATCATAAATTTCTCATCCAAGGATCATTTTGAAGGGGATTCAATTCCCTACAACTCATCTTCATCCCTCAAGTTCAAAAAATGCACTCATAAAAAGATATGAATTTCTACATTATAGGTCCTTTTGAAAAGTCAACAAAAACACCTTATGGGTCAAAGCTTTTTACATGAAAATGGAAGACTCAACTTAAATGAGACCAAAAGGTTAGTTTAGGGGACATCCTAAGCTTTCTAAAAAGTCTAATAACACCTCTCTAGGGTTAAAATTGGAAGAGTTATGCATTGTAAAAGTTGACCATTTTTGGAAAATTGCCAAAAGTCAAATGTGCTCAAAAATGTATTTTTTTTTGCCAAAAGGGCCTAGCATTTTAGGTTTCTATCTTGTTAAGGACATGGTCCATGACCCAAATCAGCAGCCATATCTTTTCATAAATTTTTTATTAATTAATTAGTTTAATTAAATTAGGGTAATTTAATGTTTTTTATTATAATTCAAAATAATTAGAATTAGGGTTTAATTTTGTACTTAACCTAATTTTTCCTCGAAAACAACATAAATATTTTATCAAATTAGATTTTTAGGTCGTCTGATTATTTCTCGCATTTAATTTTCTGCGCGCTTTTAATTTTCTTTTTTATTATTTGTAACTGCTCCGAGTTTGTAATAGATTTAAATAGGATTTTAATTCCGCATATTATTTTCAGTCAAAATAATTATGTATCTTCCCAAAGCCATGTAATAATTAAGACTCTAACTTCTCGCGTTTTAATTTCCGTAAATTATAAACTGCCTAGATGTATGTATAGGATTGCATGGAAAGACAAACTGAAATTAAAACAGTAGAAAACCCTAATTGTGCAAAGATAATTAATTGAAAAAAATACACTTGCACATGCTCACTCCTAGGGTTTACTCCACTCTGGTTGCCTTCGGTAAACGGTCATAAAGTATAGGGAGTGTTAGTGGTCGTCCTCTGGTTCCAAAAGATCTAAAATGACCCATTCAGATGTTGCCTCAGAAAAAGATCTTTAATACTTTAGGATGATTACTAAAATTTCCTAACATTGCTTTTGTGATCGTATTTGTCCCTTCAAACATCCCTTAAAACTCCAATGACTGTGCTACCTATTCCTTAGTAATAGGATAGCACTGTCTAAAGGAAAACAAACAGACTTTTTTCGAGTAGGTAGATTAGTTCCTAGGTACTTGCTCAAACAAAACTTTTCACACAAACACTTTTCAAAAAAAAATTCAAAACAACTTCGTCACACTCTTGAGGACTGACACTAGGGTTATCACGAAGTAAAACTTTTTCAAAACAAGCACACACAAGTAATTTAAAAAATGAGAAAGTACCTAAGAGCCCGTGGAAAACCATGGATAAAAAGGGTGCTAACACCTTCCCTTTTTATAATCTACCTCCCGTACTCAGAAACAATCTCGAAAAAGGTTTTTTCTGTTCTTTTCCCTTTTCCTTTGTTGGATAAAATAAAAGTCGGTGGAGACTCTTGCTTTCCGCGACATTTGCGAATACAAAATACAAACCATTATAACAATTGGTTCTGCCACTGTATCACAGAACTGGCGACTCTGCTGGGGACTTAATAAGTGGGGTATACCTTAGGATCTAGGTCAGTTTTAAAATTTCTTTCTTGTTTGCTTTGCCTGCTTTATATTCAAGGGTTTTATTTGGGTATTATTATAGATCCTACACCCGGATCTGGGGAACACCTTTTAGGTAAGTAGCAATAAGCTGAGGGAACTGTGTGGGGTATACCGACACGGTTGAAGTAGTAGCTACGTTGATGTAGCACTTTGGTTTATACCGGTAACCCTTGAGTCAATCAGGGAGAGTACGGGGCCGCTGCGTGGTGTCGTGAAGCATCAACTGACCTTAGAACCTTTAGTCGCACAACTTGGCCAGTAGGACGTAGCGAGGTGGCTGGCCTTGGTGTATTCCCAATATCGACAGATACTCGATGCTACACTCATTGAGGTTTGACTCTTGAGTTTTGTTTGATTGCGAGTCAATCGCTTATTGAACGAAGCTGGGGGAAAGATCAGTGATATTGAGAACCCTTAGAACCCGGTTACTATTTATAGGACAGATTGAACCAATCCAACTTCAAGAGGGTATGACCTTAAAACTCATGCATGCCTTAAACCTAAGGACTTAGTGTGACTTGTTTGTTGTTTTCTATACTTGTGATTTTCTAACATAATCATGACATCATGAGCATGGCATATCATGGCTAACCATTTCAAGGATTTCCTAGGGCTCATTTTTGATTTGTTTTGTAGGACATGGCATCCGCCCGTAGGAATACTATACAGATCAACATGGTGAAAGTGTCTCTCCAACTAAAGGACCTGGCGTTAAGGGTTATTGAAAGTTCTCATTTCACTAAAAAGCACAGTCAGTTGCTCAATTTGGTCACTGCAAAACCTGATGAAGAGTTATTAAAAGTGTCGTTTCAGTTCTTCGATCATGTGCACCATTATTTCACCTTCCCGGATTACCAGCTAGTACCTACTATGGAGGAATTTTCTCAGTTGTTAGGGGTACCTATTCTTGACCAGTTACCTTTCAACGGTACGGAAGAACATCCAAAGCCTGAAGAGATTGCTAGAGCTCTGTTCTTACAACGGGCTGACATAGTGACAAATTGGAAGACCAGAGGGAGTGTCCAGGGAATTATGGTTAAATTTCTATTCGAGAAGGCTTACCATTTTTGGGATACCCTAGATTTACAAGCTTTCGAAGAGGTGCTGGCACTTCTCATTTACGGGACGGTACTTTTCCCTAATGCGGATCAACTCATAGATGTGAGCACTATTAAGGTTTTTCAGTCTCATAATCCAGTGCCTACATTACTCGAGGGTATTCTACACCCTCTGCATGCTCGCACTCTAAAGAGAAGGGGGACCCTCCTGTGTTGCACTCCTCTATTGGCTAGGTGGTTTATTTCGCACCTACTAAGGTCTATTTTGAATAATGAGCAGGGTTTGAAATGGTCTCGTAGGCTGATGTCCCTTAAGCATTCAAACATTCATTGGTGTTCACGGTTCTCGGAAGATAATACCATCATCGATCACTATGGTGAATTCCCTAATGTCCCTCTCTTAGGCATTAGGGGAGGAATCACTTACAACCCTTGTTTGGCACTGTGTCAGTTTGGTTATGCGAGAAGAGATGGTCCTCACGACACGCTTATCCAAGGAATCATCTTCAACTATGAGAATGATGCTCAGGGGTACCGCAGGAGGTTCATAAAATCTTGGGGCATGGTGCATAAAATTGATAGCAAGACGCTTGGGCACAAGAATTCCATTCCTCTTGAGCCTTATCTCTGGTGGGTACGAGCTCGTGCCCAAAGCCTCATGATGCCTTACCCTGTTGTCCTACCAGTAACTCTGGAGCCAGCTATTGAAGGAGGAACTAATTCACTTGGTCATTATCCTGACATGCCAACCGATCATGAAGAGTTATAGAAGTCCTGGGTTCAACTCAAAGAGGAGCGGGACACGTTTGAAGCTCAGTTCTATGCTAGCAAGAAGAAGGTCCTGGAGCTCACTAGGCTACTTCATGAAGAAAGGAGCATAAACGCCTACATCGCGCCAAAGAGGATGCGCTCCTGGGAGACCTGGTTTCTTTTTTGTGCTTTAAGTTTTGTTTTGTTTAATTGTAAGCCTAAAAGGAATTCTTTGTAACAATTTGAACTTATTAATGCAATTAACATGTGTTTCTTTTGGTTAAACAAATTTGAGCCTTTAAGAATCCTTGAAATCATTACATACGCATCCCATTCATAGCATCACATAAACAGGTACCATTACAGGTTTCTCACCTTCTTCGCTGTTTATTTCAGCACAAATGTCTTCTGAACAAAGCACCAAGGATCTTTAGGCACAAAATGCCCAGTTCCAACAGATGTTCATAAATTTGGCAAAAGGGCAGGAGGATCTGAAGGCCCTCATCCTGAAGGAGAAGAAGAAAAAGAAGAAGGTTGCTGGTATTCTGAATATGGGAAGAAGGTTCAGGGGGCAGTTGAAGCAGCAAGTCGATCTGACCTCTTCATCCAAAGAAGGGGAGAATCAAGAAGAAGAGACAAGGGAAAAGGACCCCAGTCCTGAAGTTTCTGACAATGACACATAT
The DNA here is from genome assembly GCA_948472305.1 of Vicia faba. Lineage (NCBI taxonomy): Eukaryota > Viridiplantae > Streptophyta > Magnoliopsida > Fabales > Fabaceae > Vicia > Vicia faba. The sequence continues at coordinate 1,023,028,010 of OX451741.1, forward strand.
TACAATGATTAGCAGTATCCTCCTACTGAGGATAAATACAAGCAGTTGGAAGATCGTTTGAGCTCTATGGAAGTCCAGAGGATACCTGGGTTGGATTTTGAAGAATTGGGATTGGTGTTGGGAGTGGTCATCCCGCAGAAGTTCAAGGCTCCAATTTTTGCTAAGTACGATGGGGTGTCTTGCCCAAAACTCTATCTCCGTTCCTACGTCAGAAAGATCCAGCCCCACACCGCTGATAGAAATTTGTGGGTTCACTTCTTTTAAGACAGTATGTCAGGGACTCAGCTTGAATGGTTCTACCAACTGGAGAGAGCCAATGTCCGAAATTGGGAAGACCTGGCTGCTGCTTTTTACAAGTAGTATCAGTACAACGCCGACCTTGCTCCTACTCGTACTCAACTCTAGAGTATGTCCATGGGTGCAAGTGAAGGATTTAAGGACTATGCACAGAAGTGGAGAGACTTGAATGGAAGAGTCCAACCCCCATTGTCTAATAGGGAGTTGGTCGATATATTTCTGGGGACGTTATCTGGTCCATTCTTTAATCATTTGATCGGAAGCTCGTCAGCTGGTTTCACCGAGCTGATCCTAACTGGAGAGAGAGTAGAAGATGGGATCCAGAGCCGTAAAATACAGAAGGATGCCTCTTCGAGTTCGGCAAAGAAGCCTTTTACTGGTAAGAAGGAAGCCAATGCCATCTATAGTCCGAGAGGCCAAAGCAGAGCTAAACACCGTCAAACAGTAAGTGTCGTAATGATACCTAGGCCTGCAATTTCTCCATAATGCAACAATCAACAAAGGACGAAAATACCACAACGGAAGTTTACCCGGATCAACATGACATTGGCTGAAGTTCTACCCCATCTGCTGAGATCCAACTTGGCAACCTTGAAAGAGGCTCCCAAGAATTCTAACACCACGTCTCCCCGATATAACCCAAATGCTCGGTGTGCCTACCATTCTGAAAGTCCTGGCCACGATACCAATGATTGTTGGGCTCTGAGAAATAAGGTACAGGTCTGATTGAAACCAAGGAGATTGAGTTCGATGCTCCGGAAAATCCCAATGTCATAACTGCTCCCATGCCTAAGCACGGTCGTGGAGTTAATATTGTGGATACCGATCTGTTTGTGACCTTGGTGAATGAAGTCTCTACTCCTCTTATGACGGTTAAGAAGAATTTGTTGTTGGCCGGTTTATTTCCGGGTTGTGGTGAAGGTTGCCACATGTGTTCATTTATACCTTCTGGTTGCCATTTGCTGAAGTCAGGTGTTCAGCGCCTGATGGACAACAAATAAATTTTGTTCGAGAAAACTTTGATTCCCGTTGTTCCATTTGAAGACGTTGCTATTATAACCATTTCTGCCAATCCTTCCAAGGTCTCCTCGAGAAGACCTGTTAGGATTACATCTGTTCCAAGATTCGCTCCGCTAATAATCACCGTTCCTGGTCCTGTCCCGTATGCCTCGGACAAAGCTGTCCCCTGGCATTATGGTGCCGATGTGTACTATCATGGCATCAAACAAGATCCGAAAAATGAAGAGGCTGATCCTAATGTCAGTAACATTGTCGGGACCAGCAAGGTTACCCGAAGTGGAAGGGTTTTCTCTCCTGAGATTTCCCCGAAGACTGTTAATAGGCCTATTGTTATTTCGTCTTCTACTCCTGTTGGTACATCAACTACTACTCCTGTGATTACTCCAATTATCACTCTCGCCGTCGAGTCATCTGGGACCCGAGGCAAAGATGTTATAGGTGAACCTGCCTGAACAGAGGCACCTAGAAAAATTGTCGTGGAAGCCTCTAAGCAAGAGATAGAGAAAATACTAAAAATAATCAAAAAGAGCGACTACAATATGGTCGAGCAGCTGGGGCAGACCCCCTCAAAGATATCCATGTTGTCCCTACTATTATGCTCTGAGGCCCATGCGAAGGCTTTGATTGCATTCCTCAAGACTGCGCATGTGCCGCAAGAGACCTCAACTGATCAATTCAAAGATTGTATGGCCAGCCTGACTACTGACAATGGGCTGGGTTTTTCAGATGCAGACTTGACACTGAAGTGGAGGAAGCATAATGATGCTATGCATGTCTCGATTGAATGCAGGGGCACCACTATGGCTCATGTGCTGGTAGATACTGGGTCTTCACTGAATGTTCTGCCTAAGAAGGCATTGGATCGGTTGGACTGTGGGGGCTTGACTTTAAAGCCTAATAACATTATGGTGAGGGCTTTCGATGGATCAAAGAGAATGGTGCATGGGGAAGTGGACATCCCCGTCAAAGTAGGTTCCCAGACTTTTGAGTCCACTTTCTATGTAATGGACATCCGACCGTCATACTCTTGTTTGTTGGGTCATCCTTGGATCCATGAAGCTGGGGCAGTTACTTATACACTGCACCAAATGCTGAAGTTCCCAGTAAAAGGGAAGATTGTCACTGTGCATGGTGAGGAGGAGTATATGGTGAGCTACCTCAATTCCTTCAGGTATGTAGAGATGTACGGGGAATTCATAGAGACTCCTTTCCAGAACTTTGAAGAGGTTTCCCAGATCTTGGCATCGGCTGAAACTACTACCAACAAACCTCCTCTGAAGATGGCTTCCCTCAAAGACGCCAGAGAAATGGTTGAAGAAGGTGGGTATACCAATTGGGGACAACTCCCTGATTTTACTCACAAAACTAACAAGTTTGGTTTGGGCTTTACTTCAGGAGCTCAAAGGGTTGTTCGACACGCTCGGGCTGGAGGACCTCCCATACGCATCAGCAATTGGGGAATCAATTCCATTGAAGACAGCGAGGAAGACTCTGACATTGACAGCTGGATCTACCCAACTACCAATGGTGGACCGAGTAACTGGATGGCTAGGGACTTTATACCAGTCTCTTTTATTCCGCAGTAATTGTTTTACTTGTTTTGAGATTTGTAATAAACAATTTAAACTCTACAACTTTGTGTCTTGCCCGAGGCACATTGGCTTTGTTTGTGAGGGCTATTATTTGTCATTTCATATATCATCAATAAAACATTAGACGTTCCTTGCGTACAAATTTTGCGCTCTTTATTTTTCTTTTCTATTTTCACTTTATCATAACAGCTATGCTCTTACACACACTCACGTATCATACTGCAGATCCATATCCACTATGGATCCCATTGATAACAGCTTTGCTACTGTCCGTTATGACTTCGAAAATCCGATCAACCAAGCCAAAGACGAAGGTGAGGATGATTGTGAGGTGCCTGGAGAACTTGCTAGACTATTACAGTAGGAAGAAAGGGCTATACAACCTCATGAAGAGTCGGTTGAGACGATAAACCTGGGCACAGAGGTAGACAAAAAGAAGTCAAGATCGGTGTAAATCTAGAAGTTACGATCAAACAATGGTTGATACAAATGTTGCACGACTATGTTGAGATCTTCGCATGGTCATATGAAGACATGCCTGGTTTAGACACTGATATTGTGGTTCATCATCATCCGACCAAAGAAGACTATCCTCCGGTTAAACAAAAGGTCCGCCGTATGCGCCCTGAAATGTCAGAAAAGATCAAGGCAGAGTCATGAAGCAGTTCGACGCAGGGTTCTTAGCTGTCACCTCCTATCCACAGTGGGTTGCTAACGTTGTTCCGGTACCTAAGAAGGATGGTAAGGTACGAATGTGTGGATTAGAGAGATCTGAACAGGGAAAGCCCCAAGGATGACTTCCCACTTCCCCACATTGATGTTCTGGTTGACAACACCGCGCAACAAAAAATATTCTCCTTCATGGATCGTTTCTCTGGCTAAAACCAGATCAAGATGGCTCCCGAAGACATGGAGAAAACAACCTTCGTCACACAGTGGGGCACCTTCTATTACAAGGTAATGCCTTTCGGGTTGAAGAATGCTGGGGCAACTTATCAGGGTGCCATGGTCACTTTATTTCATGATATGATTCATCACGAGATCGAATTTTATGTTAATGACATGATAGCCAAGTCTCAAACCGAGGAAGAGCACCTTGATCATCTATAAAAGTTGTTCGGCAGGTTGAAGATATACAAGCTAAGGTTGAATCCGAACAAGTGCACCTTCGGGGTAAGGTTTGGTAAACTTCTGGGTTTCATTGTCAGCGACAAAGGCATCCAAGTAGACCCTGTGAAGGTGAAAGCCATACAAGAGATGCTGACTCCCCGTACAGAGAAGGAGGTTAGGGGTTTCTTGGGACGCTTGAATTATATTTCCAGATTCATTTCACACCTGACTGCTACTTGTGAGCCCATCTTCAAGCTTCTGAAGAAAGATCAAGTGGTAAAGTGGAATGATGAATGCCAGACCGCTTTCGAAAGAATCAAGGAATACCTACAAGAACCGCCAATTCTGATGCCTCCGGTTGCAAGAAGACCTTTGATATTGTACTTAACAGTGCTAGACAATTCAATGGGGTGTGTGCTGGGGAAGCATGACGAGTCTGGTCAAAAAGAGCACGCAATATACTACCTTAGCAAAAAGTTTACCGACTGTGAGACAAGATACTCACAACTCGAGGAAACTTACTGCACTTTGGCATGGGCTGCTCGCCGAATAAGACAGTATATGCTGACCTACACTACTTTGTTGATATCTAAGATGGATCCGATCAAATACATCTTCGAGAAACCTGCTGTCTCCGGAAGAATAGCAAGATGGTAGATGATCTTGAACAAGTATGATATACAATATATAACCCAGAAAGCAATCAAAGGGAGTGTATTGGCTGATCATTTGGCTCATCAGGCCGTGGATGACTACTAGTCCATGAATTTTGAATTCCAGGATGAGAATATTATGCTGGTGACTGACTACGAAGAACCTGGATCGGATGAAGGACCCGAGGAGGGATCCTGATGGATTATGTTTTTTGACGGAGCTTCGAACGCACTGGATAATGGCATCGGGGCTGTAATCATATCTCTTGAGGGCTGTCATACTCCTTTTACCGCCCGACTATGTTTCAACTGCACTAATAACATGGCGAAGTATGAAGCCTGCATCATGGGTCTCAAGGCCGCTATTGACCTCAGGATCAAGTTCTTGGACGTTTTCGGGGATTCAACCCTGGTAATAAGTCAGATCAAAGGCGAATGGGATACGAAACATCCGAATCTCATCCCATACAAAGAGTACGTATTGACATTTCTCCCACACTTTGAGGAGATAACTTTTGAACATTTCCCGCAGGAGGAGAACCAGTTAGCGGACGCGCTAGCTACCATGTCTTCTATGTTCAAAGTTAGGTGGGACAATGAAGCTCCCCAAATCACCATTGGGATGTTGGATGAACCAGCACACTACTATGAAATTGATACCGAAGATGTGGCTGACAAACCATGGTTTCACGAAGTCAAAAGGTATCTCGATGCTCAAGAGTATCCCGAAGGGACATCTATCAATGATAAGAAGTTTCTGAGAAGGTTCGCTGCAAAATTCTTCCTTAGTAATGGAGTCCTCTACAAGCGCAATCATGACTCTGCATTACTACGGTGTGTATACAAGGGAAAAGTAGAGAGGATCATGATAGATCTATATGAAGGTACCTTCGGATCCCATTCCAGTGGACATATTATGGCTAAGAAGATCCTACGGGCAGGATATTACTGGTCCACTATGGAAGCCGATTGTTATCAGCACTCTCAAACTTGTCATAAGTTCCAAATCTACGCTGATAAGGTGCATGTGCCTCCGTTTCCCTTAAACGTCTTAACAACTCCGTGCCCCTTTCCAATGTGGGGCATTGACATGATCAGAGAAATCAGGCCCATTGCTTCCAATGGACATTGCTTCATTCTAGTGGCCATTGATTACTTCACGAAGTGGGTTGAGGCGGCCTCTTTTGCTACGGTAACCAAGAACGTCGGGGTGCGGTTTGTCCGACATAATCTGATCTGTCGATATGGTGTGCCAGAGAGAATTATTACTGACAATGGTACGAATCTCAACAACATAATGATCACCGAGCCCTGTAAACAGTTCAAGATACAACATCGTAACTCTTCTCCCTACCAGTCGAAGATGAATGACGCTGTTGAGGCGGCTAACAAGAACATCAAGAAAATTGTACAGAAGATGACGGTGACGTACAAATACTGGCATGAGATGTTACCATTTGCTCTTCATGGAAACCGTACCTCAGCGCAGACGCCGACAGGGGCAACATCCTACTCTCTGGTATATGGAATGGAGGCAGTCCTACCCAACGAAGTCCAGATACATTATCTCAGAATTATGAAGGATGCGGGTTTGAACGAAGACGACTGGATCTAAACTCGGCTTGATCCACTAAATCTAATCGATGAAAAGAGACTTACTGCTATCTGTCATGGTCAGACGTATCAAAAGCGAATGATCAAGGCTTTTAACAAGAAAGTCAGGCATCTAGAATATCAAGTCAGATATCTAGTGATCAAGCGCATCATACTGCCGCAAGGTGATCCCAGGGGCAAATGGACTCCCACATATGAAGGGCCATTTGTGATTAAGAACATTTTCTCGGGTGGAGCTATGATTCTAACCACCATGGACGGTGACGACCTTCCTCACCCTGTCAATGCAGACATAGTGAAAAGATACAATGCCTAATTATAAGACCCGCTAGGTTGACTGGCCTAGGCAAAAATAAGGGCTTCCCAGTGTTTACCGTGGTTATTGGTAAACAACCGCTGATCCTCCAAATGGTTACTTATTTGGTTACTCGCAGGATCGATCAGATTGATCCTAGGACATAGGTTGATTTTGAGGTTTTGATTAAATTGGATAATGGTTAAATGACAATAAAATAAAGAGGCTTTAAGTAAATTGCATGAAGAAGTAGGCTTGGTAAAATAAATGAAGGCTTAAAGTAAAGGATTTCGACAGGAAAGTAAAGAAGAAAGCAAGTAAAGTTTCTGGAAAAGTAAATGACTTTGATTAATAACGTTGGTGTTTCACACATACATTTCTCAACAATTCTTTCTCACACGCTGGGTACTCGAATCTATATGAGTGACTTTGTATATAATTGTGAACACACGCGAGAAACTGCGTGAACTACTACTATTTATACTAAAACATCCCAAGTAACCGTCGGGCAGTTACACTGCTTCGAGATGATCCCACTTGGCACGTTCTCAACGTTCGACGCTCCAGATCTTTGCACGTTGCACTTGATAACCGCTGGAAACCGTTTTCCCTCCAAACGCTTGAACTTCAAACCGTTCCACTCTGAACCATCGAACACCTTCGTCGAGAAGCATCTTCGATGAGAAACACCTTCGACGTCGAAGGCAACCAACTTCTCCCTTGGAAGAAATCTTCTAAGTACATTGCCATCTTTCGATGGGCATTTCGACGGACCAAGCTGGTCGAAAACATCCTTCAGCTTCAATGACTGACATTAATGAAACCAGGGTGTCGAATTTAGGAGCCAACAAATTGCCCCCCAAGAATGCCTTATTTCGACTCTGAAAGAAAAAGGCATTCTTTGAAATGCCATTCGACACCTGGCTTTTCATTCTTAGTCACAAATTAAATTGTGCACTTTTCGTTGTCTTCTACCAACCCCTGACAATCCCAAGGAAAACCATCATTTATCCGTACCTAAGACGTCACCTCAGTACGGCGTGCAGTGTGCCAAACGTCATTTCAGAAATTGTCATCATGACAATTCCCAAAAACGAGGGCGCACGCTGCACCCTTCCATTTCTGCAGAACGGATAAAACAACAGGGAGACGCCACGTGCCCCACTACCTTCTGCAACATTAAATGGCATTTAATGTCCTCGAATTTGGGGATTTTCCCCACTACTATAAATAGCAGTAAGTACCCATTGTGGGACTTTTTACGCAACCTTGCTTTCAGAATTCCTCATTTGCATTCAAACTTGTCAACTTTGCAAACCTCTTTTTCTTCACTTCGTCTTCAACCTCACTACCAACAATGGCATCTGGTTCTTCCAACGCTCCTAGCGCCAACGCACCATCTGGAAACGTCAAACCTAGGGTTTTCGCCACCGCTCCAGTAGTGACTCCCACGGGCCAACGAAGGGTCCCTGAACCTTTGGACATTGCTGTACGTGATGCTTACTCACGCCACCTTATGATTCCGGTTGGATATTCCAACCAGATCTTTGCTATGTCTGGCCCATTGTACCCAAGCATTGCTGAGGCCATGAAAATCAAAAGTTACTTTCCGGTACTTGAGAGACTCAAACCAGTTGGATGCTCCAAGAAAGATGCAGAGGATAATGAAGATCCTGCCAAAGAGAAAATCGACCTCCGTTTCTTCAACAAAGGTGTTAGGGCTTTCAGGTCTGGCCCTAGCCTTACTCCTGATTATAGTGCTTGGCTGGAAAAAATGGAGAAACGCCAGGCTTCGATCTGGAAAGACATGGGGATTTTCGACCTGGTCATGCTGTCGAAGACAGGTCTTAACTATTCCCCAGAGATGTTGATAGCTTCTTTACTCTTCTGGTACTACACCCATTTCACCTTCCATCTTCCCTGTGGAATGCTGACTCCGACGCTCTTCGACGTGGCCGCCATCACTGGCCTTTGACCCACCGGAGACTATTTCGACCCGGAAGATATGTCGGAGGATCAAATTGGATTCTCTGCCACAAAACCAACCTACACCACCTTCATCAATCACTACCACGATAGGTCGACAGATGCTGTGTCGGATGTCGAACATATTGCGTTTCTAGCCTTATGGCTGACACGCTTTGTGTTTTGTTCCAAGTCCTTACTGGTGACCAAGAAGATGGTCACTCTCGCCACTCAACTCCATCATGGCCAAAATATCTGTTTGGCAGAATTGATTTTGGCTAGCCTGTATGAGTCGATTAGTAATGGAGCGACTCTTCTGAAGATCATCGAGAACAGGGCCAGCCTGCTGCTTGCTGGACCTTTTTGGCTGCTTCAACTGTGGCTCAATGCCACCTTCGAGTCTTTCTTGCCTAAGAAGATTCAAATAAATGAGCAGGCTCCAGAGATAGCGAACAGACGCGTCGAAGGAACCAGATTGGCTCTGTTGACTCCAATGGAAGATGGGCTGGAGCTTCAACAAACCTTTACAAACTTCGTCCTGATGTTTGCTAAAAGGAAAGAGTTTGTTTCGACCATGGCTCTGTTTGCTCGACGGAAGGTTGGCCCAGAGTGGTTCACAAGGCCACATCCTAGGACGTCGAGTGGTCCTCAGGTTGACGAACATACAACAATGTGGGAGGCATTCCTCACACCAATAATAATGCCCCTTCGATTCAGGAGCTCTAAGACTCACTTGAGTCTGATTGCATATCAACCAAACCTGGTGTCTCGCCAGTTTGGTATTATTCAAACACTACCTTCTCCAATTTTTCCAAGGGAGAAGTCTATGTTATACTTCTGCAACGACTACACTGAAGAAGCTGCCACTAAGCATATCAGCAGATATGCTGGTCGAACAGTTCTTTCGTTGTTTGACTACCAGCTCAACTTTCTTTGCTCACCATCCTTCGAGGAGTGGTGGAAAAGTTATTATGCTGAGGAGTTTTTTGACGAGAAGGACTTCGTGGATGAGCTTCAGAAATCTTTTGTCCTTGTCTTGGACAAAATAAAGAAATGTAAGTTCATCCTTTCAAATTACTTTGTCTTTCTCTTTCGACTGCTAGCCTGTTAATTATTTCATCTGCTTTCAGTTGTTCGAAAGCCTGCAGCCAAGAAGGCTGCAGAAGGCCAACAGGGAGGAGGCCCCTTAACAAAACCTCCACCGCCGGTGAAGACTATAGCGCCGGCGAAGACCACAACAAACCAACAGGGGGAAGGCCCTTCGAAAAAGGCTTCTGCACCGGTAACCAGACTTTCATTATCTTCTCCTGGCTTTAATTTTTTGACTTTCGATGCAACTGCTAAGTCGAACTCCAATTGGTTTTTTAGGCACCCTCGTCCAAGAAACGGCCAGCACTGACGGTCGAATCCGGGAGCGACGAAGAAGATGATTCTCCCCCTGCTCCTCTAAAAAGGCGAAAGCTGAAGAAGGACGTTCCTGCTCCTGAGGGTCGAACAATTAGAATAAAGGTTGCTGGGAGAAAGCCCAGGCCACCTCCAGTAATCATTGAGGAGCCAACGGAGGAGGAATTAAACGTTCTTCTCAATAAGCCTGTCGAAAGCGACAATTCTAGCCCTGGGGCTGAAGCTACTTTACAGGTAATCTCTTTGATCCCTTTGTAACCCAGGTGTCGATTCGACTATGTCTCTTTCGAATTTAGAGGACTCTTCTTCTTTTTTCAGGACACCACTGAAAGCTCAGCGCCAAGGACTTCTGAAACATTGGAGTCTGCTGAACTCAGCAGGCCACAAGAAAAAGGCTTGGCGAACGATGAAGCCCATACTGAAATAAATGAGGCCAATGCTGAGACGGCAGAAAAACCAGCAGAAGATCCACAAACAGAAGAGCAACAACCAAAAGAGATTCAGGTGGTGGATCTGTCGGAAGAGAATCGTGACGAAGGGTACCACGACAACGCTGGCGAAGAGGATCAAGGTGCTGTTGGCGAAGAGAACCAAGATGACGCTGGCGAAGGGAACCATGATGACGCTGGTACTGCCGCAGTCCGAGTCGAAGAAAGTCAAGTCGAGGCAAATGCTACTCAAGAGCCTCAAACCCAAGACAATGCTGTTGCAAAGGCTGTTACCTCAACAAAGCACAGGTCGAAAGAGGACTTAGAACTCTTGAAGCAAACTGACCCTGTTAGCTATCTGAACGCCATCATCGAGAGCAAAAGTTCGTCTGACGCTAGCCAGGAGGTTCCTACTCTGTCGGGGAAGTCCACTGAAACTTCTCCTCTCGATGAGGCTTTGACGAAGGTTAAGGCTCAGTTTTTCAAGAAGGACTTGATGAAAGCTTTGGAGGGGGACCCTACTGCTCCATCATATTTGGGGGCTGTTTTGAATGCCGTAGACTTGTTAGCTGTGCCTCCAGAAGTCTCAGGCTTTATCATGGAGTTACACTCCATTATTGATCAAGTCTCAGCAGATTATCAGCGACAAAGGGGCTTTAATAGCCAGCTTGAAGTGTTATATGGCAAAAGCTCTTCTGCATGGACTGCTGTAGCAGAGACAACTTCTCGAATTGCGGAGTTGTCGAAGCAAAAAGCATCTAAACAAGAAGAAGTGGATGCCATCGATCGAGAGAATTCTTCCCTCCAGGCACAAATCGAAGAAATAGAGGCTAAGATAAATGCCAATACTAAGCGCAAGGAGGAACTTCTCTCGACTGTTCCAGACACCAAAAGTCAAACTGAAATCACACAAGGCCTAGAATTTGCTGAGAAAGCTCAAGGCTTCGACGATCAGATTGCCAAGCTTGTGCAGGCGAATGCCTGGTGCAACAAAAGATTGGAGCTGCAGCAAATCAAATACCTTCGACTCAAGGACTCCATTCCCTTCTGATTGATTCAGCCTTTTAACCATATTTTGTAATATGTATTCGACAACATTGCCATCTTGGCTAAATTATAAAAATTTTCCATTTTGGCTTTTTTATGGTTAATTTAGTCATTACTTGTTATTTTATTTTTATCTCTTGGAGTGTAGGTTTGTACTTTTTCAAATATTTAGCATTTACTCTCAAGAGCCTTTTATCTTAACCTAGCTCTTCGACTTCATAGGCTCCACCAGAAAAAGTCTGGATAACTCTGAATGGTCCTTCCCATTTGGGTGACCATTTTCCCATGCTTCGATCCCTTCGATCCATGGGAAGAATCACCTTCCAAACTAGTTCTTCAGGCGAAAATACTTTAGGTTTCACCTTTTTATTATAAGAGTCTTCTACTCTTTTCTTCTGAAGCCTGAGTAGGTCAAGAGCGCGCAATCTTTCTTCGTCTAAATCCACTAGTTCGTCTAACATCATATCCCAATAAATTTCAGAGGGAATATCATAATGTCTCTGAACCCTTGCAGATTGAAGACAAATTTCTGCTGGCAACACTGCATCATGGCCAAAAGTTAGCCTATATGGTGTTATACCTATGGCTTCTTTTGGGGACGTTCGACAAGCCCACAAAATCTGGTCTAACGTCTTATGCCAATTTTTTGGTTTCTTCCCAACATGCTTTTTTATCAAGCCAATCACTACTTTGTTCGCTGCTTCGACTTGACCATTTGCCTGTGCATAATAAGGCGTTGATGTTAGGAGTTTGAAACCTGTTTCCTGAGCGAATTCCTGCATCTTCCGACCAGTGAAAACTGATCCTTGATCAGTAGTTATAGTCTCAGGGATTCCATACCTAAAGATAATGTTCTTTTGAATAAATTCAATGACATTTTCTTGGTCTACATTGACTAAAGGGATAGCTTCGATCCACTTAGTAAAATAATCAATGCCTACCAATATATATTTCTGACTCTTTGATGATGCTGGTCGAATCTCTCCAATGAGGTCCAACGCCCATCCTCTAAAGGGCCAAGGTTTCACTATCGAGTGAAGTTCGCTTGCTGGTACATGTTGGATGCCTGTATGGACTTGACATTCTTGGCAACCTTTGGCGAACTCAACACAATCTTTCAGCATAGTGGGCCAGTATAGTCCTTGTCGAAACAACAACCATTTCATCTTATGGCCTACTTGGTGAGCCCCGCATGCTCCAGCGTGCGTAGTCGAAAGGGCTATGTATGCCTCAGTTTCACTTAAACATTTTAGCAATACCCCTTCAGGCGTCTTCTTGAATAACTCATTACCCATGAGTACATAACTCAACGCCCTGTACTTTGTTTTTCGTTCTGTCGAAGCTCCTGGATTTTGAAGATAATCCACAATGGGCTTCCTCCAATCTTGTTCTGACAAATCATCTATGAACGAAATTTCGAAGTTACTTTGATCAGCATATCCTAGTCTTGTCGATTCCAAGTCTGTTGGTGATAGACAAGTTGCTTTTATCTTTTCTCGAACTTCGATTGCTCTTTGTAATCTCATTTTTGAAATCTTGTACCCAGATGCAATTTGTGCCAAGTCGTTGGCTATTTGATTTTCCAATCTGGGTATGTGTCGAATATTGACCATTTCAAATTTTTTCAATAAACGATTTGTTATCACAAAGTACATAATGAGATTTTCTCTTATGCATTTATATTCTTTTGTGACTTGCTTAATGACTAACTCTGAGTCTCCCATTATTTCGACTCGAGTTGCCCCCAATTCCAACAATATTTCAAGGCCAGTAATTAGAGCCTCATACTCAGCCTCATTATTCGAACAAGAACCTGATATCTTGTACTTGAATGTTGTTGGAATTTTTTCTGGAGAAATGATCAAGACTCCTACTCCTGTTCCATCTTTATGGCTGGAACCATCGAAGTAGAACTTCCAAGGTTCTATCTCCACATAATTAATATCCTCAACTTGAATTGAGTGGTCGACTATAAAGTCTGCAACCACTTGTCCTTTCACTGCCTTAAGAGGCATAAAGGTCAAGGAGTATTCAGTTAATGCTAATGCCCACTTGCCAATTCGACTGTGCAAGATAGGTTTCGACAACATATACTTGAAAACATCAAAATGAGACGAAACATACACATCAACTGGTTTTATATATTGCTTGAGTTTTGTACAAGAGAAATACAGACATAGACACAATTTTTCAACTTCACTATATCTAGTTTCTGCATCGTTCAAAACTCTACTAAGATAGTAAATGGGTCTTTCGACTCCATTCTCATCTTCTTGGGCCAACATGCTTCCCAAAGTTTTGTCGGATGCAGCTATGTACAATCTCATACTCCTATTGCTACAAGGAGGCACCAAAATAGGTGGCTTAGTGAGGTACCCTTTGATTTTGTCGAAGGCTTCTTGTTGCTCTTGCCCCCATTCGAACCCCTCTTTATTCAGTCAAAGTAAGGGAGAAAAGGCCTGAGCTTTCCCACTTAGGTTAGATATAAATCTCCTTAAGAAATTTATCTTGCCTAACAGAGATTGCAGTTCCTTCTTATTCGATGGCGCTTTCGCTTCCAGAATAGCCTTCGTCTTGTTCTGGTTGATTTCGATTCCTTTCTTGTGGACAACGAAGCCCAATAAATCTCCAGCTTTCACACAGAATGCACACTTCAAAGGGTTCATCTTCAGACCATGTTCTCTCATTCTTTCGAATGATTGTCGAAGGTGGTCAATATGATTCTTCCTGGAAACAGATTTTATAACAATGTCATCAATATATACTTGCATAAAAGTGTTAATAAAATCATGGAAGATAGTATTCATTGCTCGCTGGTATGTTGCCCCAGCGTTCTTTAGGCCAAAAGGCATCACTACCCATTCGTAAGTGCCTAAGGCCCCAGGGCATCGAAAAGCTGTTTTCGACACATCCTCTTCAGCAATGAATATTTGATTATATCCTGAATAACCATCGAGCATACTCAGGTATTGATAGCCAGCGGCAGAATCGACTAGCATTTCCGCCACAGGCATAGGATATTCATCTTTGGGCGTAGCAGCATTCAAATCTCTGAAATCTATGCACACCCTTAATGTACCGTTTTTCTTAATCACTGGCACAATGTTTGCAATCCATTCGACATACCTTGTAACGCGTATGAATTTGCATTTCAGAAGTCTTTCGACTTCCGTTTTGATCTTCGACAGTATTTCTGGAGCGAAGCGTCTTGGACTTTGCTTGATTGGCTTCTTCCCAGATTTGATTGGCAACTGAAGTTCTACCAATCCTCTGTCGAGACCAGGCATTTCGTCGTAATCCCATGCAAAACAGTCCTTGAACTCTTTCAACAATTGGATTACTTCCAACCTAAGTTCTGGGTCAATTTTGGCACTGATGTAAGTTGGCCTTTTCTATGACCCTTCGCCTAAGTTGATTTCTTCTAAAGGATATTGCGCTAACATTTTAATGTTGTTCGCCAAGGGGTCCTTTTCGAAGCCCAAAGGCTCATCGTCATAGATGGCGTCGAGCCTCTGTTCCTGCATTTCTTCTGGCATGATATCAGGGGGTTCTGGATCGAAATCCTTTCCTGGACCTGCAGCAGATAACTGTTGATCATTGGCCTGTGTGGCCATGTACTTCACTTCGGCTTCGAGAGCCGTTATCATCTTAGTTTCGGCTACATAAGCCGAAATTCGCTTCAATGATTGTGACTCAGTCATTATCACTGAATTCACTTCCCCAACCAGTTGGTTGGATATCAGTTAACCCACTGAAGTCTATGTGGGACAAGTCTTCTCTGTCCCATTGGAAACCATGCTCAGGATGCAGGTATAGGGAACAAAAAGTGTTTGGCGCTGACGCCAAGTCGAAGTCAGGTGTTGGACATGGCCCTATGTGAGCCAAGTTCTTGTCGAAATCTGCCAGCCCTAGGTGATTCACTTTGCCCAGGTAATAGCTTTGATCTGCCTCTATGTTTTCTACCATCCCATCTGGACGCCATAGCAGCAGCCTCTGGTGCATTGATGATGGCACAACTCCAACACCATGAATCCATTCACGGCCCAACAAAAGATTGTAGTTAGGTTTGGCCGATATGACCATAAACATTATTGGTCGTAGGATAGACCCTACTTTGATATCTAGTTGGATCACTCCCATAGTGGTCCCTATGCCGCCCTCATAGTTCGACAGGACCATGTTGTGAGGCTTAATGTCCTCATCCCTTTTGCCAATTTTCCTTAGCATAGAGTGAGGAATAATGTTGATGGTTGCCCCACAATCCACCAATATTTTATTCACTGTAGTTTCTTCGAGTTTAGCCCTTATAAATAAAGGCTTGAGGTGATTTTTCATCGCCTCTGTAGGTGGTTCGAAGAACCCATTTTGTTCCTCAGTAGTGCCATTGTCCATGACGAAATAGAACACTGGCCTATGTTTGGCCATTTCTTGCTCCACTTCCCAGTCACTTGCTTCGACCTCCACCTGTCGGTTGAATTCTCTGGGCAGCACTGAGACTATATTCACCATTATGTCCAAAGTATCATCAGACTCAGAACCATCTTCGTCTTCGATTTCACCTTGGTTAGGCCAAACTAGCCTGTTGGTTACTGGCTCTCTTTCTAGAGGTTTCCTTTGCTTCCTTAGAGGAACATTTGAACTGGTTTCTGCCTTTGGTTCATTGGCAGCCTCCCTCTCAGCCTTTCGTCTCCTTTGGTATCTCCTCCATTGAGATCGAGACATGGGATTTTTCCCTTTGTAGTTGCTTGACACTTGTGCAACTTTAGGTGCAGCAACTTGAGGCTCTTTCTTTTGTGTTAAAGATGAACCCCTTGGCACGTCGAAAGAGTGCCATCTCTCCTCACTTGGCCTCTTTCGACCAGATGTTTTGTACCAGGTATCTACCGGCACATTTGTTGGAGGCTTGAAAGTCAATGGCCTCTTTTCTTGGTTTGAACCTCTTTGGGAGGCTCTTCTGGGGTCATGTCGAAGATCAACATTTTCCCTTCTCTTATTTGCTGCTCTTACGCCTTGAATGTGCTCAGCAGCTTTTTTGTCAAAGATCGAACTGCATCTTGGACACAGCATCACCTCTGACTTCTTTTTCTGGCATCTTTGCAGAAAATCTGCCAGATTTTCATTTTCCCGAGGGAAAGCAGTCTTGTTAGCTTGTTCTTGCCTCATGGCCTCTTCTGATGCCTTTGGGTCAGAGAGTTCGACTATGTTGATATTCATTGTATCTTTGTTGGCAAGATTTAACTGCTTCATTTGTATCTCCAAATTCTCCGTCTGGCATTGAACTGTGGCCAAGTGAGAACTGGGTTTTGGTCCAGTTTTTTGTGCTTCAACGGTCTCCAGCTTTGGGCTTTCGACCGCTTTCTGAACTGCTTCGATTGTCTTTCTGGATAAATTCCCAGAAAAACTGCCAAAGATTGGCATGTTGATATGGTCCTTTGAGACTTCGACCATTGTGATTCCTGGCCTCTTCGACTGGCTCCTGGTTGCCTCGATCACGTTCACCTCAGAAGGCTCAGCATAGTGGGCTTCAGCCTGCAATGGATTTGAGTCGACAGCCATGGGGGTTTTGTCAGCAAACTTCAACCTCCCTTCTTCGATAGCGTCTTGCACAAGATTCCTGAAAAGAAAACATTGAGAAGTTTTATGGCCCAAAAAATTATGATATTTGCAAAAGCCTCTCTTCTTTCTTTGATCAAGAGGAGGCACTTTTACCCCTGGGGGTACTATCATTTGGCCATCTTTTACAAGCAAGTCAAATATTTCATCGCATTTTGTGATGTCAAAACTATAAGTCTTTTTGGGGAAGCTATCGTTGGTCCTTTCTGGACCAATGGGATTTTTCCCACTTGAGGGGACTAATAGTTTGCAAGAGTATGGTGGCCCTTGTTTTAGTTCTGCTAAATCGACTTCTCCTTCTTCGACAGTTATAGTATCGTCGAAGGATTCTGGATCTTCGTCATCCATCTCGACATACGCTATCCTCTCTTTCTTATGAGCCTTCGTTGCCTTTGCTTTTTCAGCTTTGAGGCGTTCTACCTGTCGAACTCTATCGGCCAGTTGGGCCATGTCTCTCAGGTATTGGGTGTCTAACTTCTTCCTAATGGAATAATCTAAACCGCCTGCGGCTATTTCGACTAACTCATGTTCCGGCACTTGTGTAAAACATCTCGCTTTGAGCAACCTAAACCTATTTAGATATTCGTCTATAGGTTCAGTGAAACGTCTCTTTACACTGGCCAACTCTTTCAGGCTTATCTTGGTTTGCCCCATGTAGAATTGTTCATGGAACAATATTTCCAACTGGGTCCAATGATGGATCGAATTGGGGGGGAGAGTTGTAAACCAAGTAAAAGCGTTATTTGTTAAAGAACTTGGGAAGTACTTAATCCTCAGGTTTTCGTTATTCGAAATATCTCCTGCTTCGATCAAGTATCTCGCCACATGTTCGACAGTAGATTCTGTCGTGTCCCCAGAGAACTTAGTGAATTTGGGGACTTTGCATCTGGGAGGTAAGTCTGTTTACAACACGTATTCTGACAATGGGGATGTAAAGTTGGGCCTTCGAAAGCCCATGTTCATCCCATTTTGAGTCATGATCCTTTCGATCATGGTTGCCAGACTATTTTCCAAACCCATGTTTTGGTATTGGATATGCTGAACTACTTCGTCAGCATTTTGGTTTCTGTTAACTAACCTTACCTCTGGGGTTATTACCCTAGGTTCCTCGACAGGTTGCTCCAATCGTGCCCTAAGGTTTTCTTCGACAGGCTGTTGGACTTGGTTGATGGTGGTTTCTTCCTCTAAAAATATACCCTGGTTTCCCCTTATTTGCGCCCTTTGGGGCTGTCGAATAGGTTGGGGTACTCCAAAGAAATCAGCCAAACGCGTCATTTGCGCTGTCATCTGCTAATTCAATTGAGTAGTGTTTTGTATTAGAGGGTTCAGCATTGTACTTAAAGTTTGTGCCAACATTTGCACCATATCATGGTTGCTTTCATCCATTTGTTGCCTCAAGACTGCTGTCGAGGCATTTGTAAGGCCATGGGCTACTTGGGACGTTCCTCCTAAGAGTTGGGTCCTATTTCTATTCGCCATACCTACTCCAGAACCTTGGAGTGGCGAAGAGGCACTCACTAAAGGGTCTGAAAAAGTGGACGCAACATTCGTCAGGCTAGCCAAGTCAGAAGTTGGCATGCCATAGAGTGGTTCTCGATTATGACCGCCTGTCATAAATCCTGGGGGAACAAAAGTCCTTGTGCCTAAATTTCCCCTTGGTGGGGGAGTTCCCAAAGGCACTCTGGGGCCCGTGAACGGAGGTAATGGCCCCGTTGCTGTGACCGTTATTGCTGGTGTCGAACCAGCGGTTATCGCTTCACTTACGGTCGAGATAACCGTTGCTCCCACATTCGTTTGTGGGATTTCGTTATTGTTTGGCGGATTCGCCATCTCTTCCCTTCTTCTGGTAGTATTGGTATCGTTAGTGTATATTCTACCACTTCTCAATAACATGCAACACTCCTCGAAAAGATGAGATTATTTTCAAAAATCAACACACAGTCCCACTAGGTGTGCCAATTTGTTTACCGTGGTTATTGGTAAATAACCGCTTATCCTCCAAATGGTTACTTATTTGGTTACTCGCAGGATCGATCAGATTGATCCTAGGACATAGGTTGATTTTGAGGTTTTGATTAAATTGGATAATGGTTAAATGACAATAAAATAAAGAGGCTTTAAGTAAATTGCATGAAGAAGTAGGCTTGGTAAAATAAATGAAGGCTTAAAGTAAAGGATTTCGACAGGAAAGTAAAGAAGAAAGCAAGTAAAGTTTATGGAAAAGTAAATGACTTTGATTAATAACGTTGGTGTTTCACACATACATTTCTCAACAATTCTTTCTCACACGCTGGGTACTCGAATCTATATGAGTGACTTTGTATATAATTGTGAACACACGCGAGAAACTGCGTGAACTACTACTATTTATACTAAAACATCCCAAGTAACCGTCGGGCAGTTACACTGCTTCGAGATGATCCCACTTGGCACGTTCTCAACGTTTGAAGCTCCAGATCTTTGCACGTTGCACTTGATAACCGCTGGAAACCGTTTTCCCTCCAAACGCTTGAACTTCAAACCGTTCCACTCTGAACCATCGAACACCTTCGTCGAGAAGCATCTTCGATGAGAAACACCTTCGACGTCGAAGGCAACCAACTTCTCCCTTGGAAGAAATCTTCTAAGTACATTGCCATCTTTCGATGGGCATTTTGACGGACCTAGCTGGTCGAAAACATCCTTCAGCTTCAATGACTGACATTAATGAAACCAGGGTGTCGAATTTAGGAGCCAACACCCAGCGAACCAAAAGGGTTCGGGAAAAAGTAAGGGATGAAAATGAAAAAATCTGTACACCGGGCAAGCCGAAAACCTGAAAAGGCGGCTTGGGCAAAAAAGGGTATCCCAGTAGACTGAAAATCTTAAAGGGCAGTCCAGGAAAAAGTCAGGGATGTAAAGCGTATCACTATGTCTCATTGGATCATCTCGCGACCAGACTTCGGTATCGACCATCAAGCTCGGACGACACTAATCAATCTAATCAACTTCGGACAAACAACGAAGTGATGAGACGCTCGAAGACATAAGGGCAATAGCAGAGTTGGGACTCCATGGGATTGTTTCACATAGCTGTTTTCTTTTAACACAAATTTGTATAGCTTCTATTTTTATGGCGGTGTTCTCTTACTAGAACATCAACCTCCTTGTATAAAAAATGCCTATTATAGGCCAACTTTAAAAATCAATACAAAATCATTTTCAAAAGAAACTTCGAGTTGTTTTTCTTTTTCTGTTTTGCTTTGCAAGAACGTCCAATGATTTATTTTTGACATATGCATTTGAATATGATTGATGCTCATAAATATTTACATAAGAAACAAAAAGACAATTACTCGTAATTCCAGAAACATGGGCAAAAACAAGAAGTGTCAAATCCGACAATTACTCTGCCCAGCAGGTATCGGGACAGAGACAGCTTTGGAGCATAATCATTAGTACACACACTCCCTACAGAGTAAAGATATTAAGAAGCACTGATGTCAGCTTTCCCGAAACAGGAAGTAACCTTCCCAGCCAGGGTCATTCAGAAACCTGACAGCTATATCCCCCAGCCGAATTTCATAATCACGATCGGGTCAGTAAATTTTATCTCTCAAGCAAAGTTTATTTCTCTGGATATAGAAGCTCAATCCCCGATAGAGCTCATTACTTCAGCTACGGAAATTCACTTTCCAAGTTGTCCCCTGCAGAGTTATCCTTAAACAGAATCTCTCTCCGACAGAATATTCAAAGGGAAAATCTCTAGCATAGTCATTTCTATTCCCCATCCCCGACGGAAGTAGAATAACCATAATTATCTACAACAGTCAGGAATGCTATATCCTCCAACAACAATCAGGGATTTATTTTCCCAAGAATCAGACATACCCCAATAGCATTTCATGTACATACATCATGACATACGCATACATATCACAAACAACATAATCTCGTTTATTCTGAGAACATCATCCCACCATGCATTTCATGCATCGCATATAATTAACCCTGTTATCTTTTCAGGAAAGACAATCATCTTCAATAAATCCATCAGTTATACAGGCCACATCTGTAGACGACTAATGGAAACTCAGTTCCTGAAACCAAACCGGTTAACTAATCTATACTATTGCTCTAAAGTAACCCTACTATCCAGGTTCCTTCTCATAGCACTACTAGCCAGGCTTTCACCTCGAAGTAACCCTACGATCCAGGTTCCTTCTCACAGCCCTACTATCCAGGCTTTCACCTCGAAGTAACCCTACAATCCAGGTTCCTTCTCATAGCCCTACTATCCAGGCTTTCATTTCGAAGTAACCCTACTATCCAGGTTCCTTCTCATAAGCCATACTATCCAGGCTCTGATCTCGAAGTAACCCTATGATCCAGGTTCCTTCTCATAGCCCTACTATCAAGGCTCTCATCCCGAAGTAACCCTACTATCCAGGTTCCTTCTCAAAGCCCTACTATCCAGGCTCTCATCCCGAAGTAACCCTACTGTGATCGGTGGGAATAGAACTGACTGTTTTTTTAAGCTGGTTTCGTGAAATGTCGCGGTAAGCAAGAGTCGCCACCGTCTTTTATGTTCTCCAACATGGAAAGGACAAAAGCACAGCAAAATTCCTTATTCGAGAATGTTTCTCAGTTCGGGAGGTAGATTTATAGAAAGGGAAGGTGTTAGCACCCTTTCTATCCGTGGTTATCCACGGGCTCTTAGGTACTTGCTCTTATGTTTTCAAAATATGTTTGCTTTTCAAGTGTGCGTGGGTTTTGAAAAAGTTTCGTTTGAAAAATTTCTAAGTAACTCTTGTATCTGTCCTCAAGAGTGTATGAAAAATTTGTTTGAAAACTTTTGAAAGTGTAAGTGTGAAAAGTATTTTGTTTGTTTGAAAAGAGCAAGTACCCAGGAGAATCTACCTACTCTAAGGAATTAAGTTGTGTAAGAGTCCTTTAGATAATGCCATCCCACCATTGAGAGGTAGGTAGCACCATCGTTGGAGGTATTCGGGTCAATTCGATTATCGGGACAGTGTGGTCACCGAAGCAATAGTAGGACGCTTTAGAGGTAACCCTAATATCCTAGATCCTTTGTATCCGAGGCAACCGTTTCGAGGCAACTGGATCTTTTGGACAGAAGGGCGACCTCTAAGACACCCTATACTTGATGACCACGTTCGAGGCAACCAGTGAGGCGTACCCTAGAAGTGGCATGTGCTTGTGTGTTGTTTTCATGTTATGTTTATCTTGTACATGTTATTTGTGAGCTACGGGTTGATTTTATTTACATACATTCTTCCATGCATTGTTAACAGTTAGGGGTGCAGAAAGTAAATTGCAGAAAGATAAATTCTACGCTATTACAAGGCGCGGGTCTATACATCGCCAAAAAAACAAAGACCCGTTTCGTAAAATAAAGTGCGAGAAAATTAAAGAAAGCAATAAAATCCTAATTACTATTACATCCTCTGTACAGATACAAAAATATAATCAAAAGAAATGAAAATGCGCGAATGGAAATTTAATCGGGAACGCCTTAAGGGTTTTGACCCTTTTAAGAAAAGAAATGAATTTTTTGTCCTTTTTTGTGATTAAATGAAATTAAAATTAATGATTAAACTAATTAATTAATTTATTAAAAGAAAAAAAGTTTTTGTATTTTTATGTTTTTAATGAAATAAAATAAAAGGAAATAAAATTAAAAGTTAACCTAATTCTAAATTATTTTAATTATTTAAGAAAAAAAGTTAAAGTTGCCTAATTAAAATTAACTCAATTTATTAGTATTTATTTACAAAAATAAAATGAAATTAATAATAATAATAATAATATTAGTTCTTTTTTTTATTTTTTTTATAGAAAATAAATTAATTATGTTAATAGTTAATAAAAGGGAAAAAATAAAATAAGACAAACAAAATATAAAAATGATAAAATAAAAATTGCAAACCCAAGGGGGGTTTTGGGCCAGATTGGAGGGTGTATATGGAATTGTGAGGCCCATGAACCTTCAGCCACGTTGACCCTTTTGCCATTTCCTACAGCATGCTTTGACCTGGGGTAGAGTGGACAGCGCCTCATGGCCTTTGGATCTGGGTTAATGAACACCTGGCGTCTGGATAGTGGAGATGTATGGTGGAATTATTGGGAAACGCTGCATGAGAGTATGTTAGGAAAAATGTGAACAATTATATGGGGGACCTGGGGATCGAACCCAGGTCCCAATGGTTGCAAGCCACGCCACCTTCCACTGGGCCACTTGAGTGTTTTTGTTAACATAACAAATAAAGAAAATTAAATATGAAAACAAACGTTATTCTGGAAATTAAAAAAATCCGCGCATTTATTTGAATCAACCAGCCAGGCATGGACACCTCATCACCGTCTTCGTTTTATCTGCAAAATAGAAACAAGATAGCGGGGGTTTTTAACTCCCACAATGCAAAACTGTAGAAAATAGCGATTAACTATATAGTGAACATAAAAAGGGCGCGAGGTGTCCAACATGTTCGTCTCATTACGCTGATTTCAACCATGGGTGTTTGGAGGCTTGATTTTGCAGTATAAGAAAAGCCCTAATTGAAAAGCTTTGAAACCCTAGCACTCTCCAATGGCAACTTTCATTTTAAGGCACCATAATCAAATTAAGTTATGTCAAAAGCTTCATAACAATGTCAGCAATGCAAAATAGTGATCAAAACGTATTAATGATGCGTAAAAAATGGATTTCGATTATGGGAAAGTTTGTTCAAACTGTGGTTCTGTTTGGCCGTTTCCTTGAGTGCTAAGGCTTGTTCTTGATGGCAATAGGTTCCTGGGACTGTTGGGAACGTGTTTGGATCAAGAGAAATGCTTGAATTGCACTGGAAGGTTGAAAACAGTTTTCACTTTTTTCCTTGGATTTTTGAATTTTGTTCTTTTGTTTCAGAGGTTTCTAGGTCGGTCTGAGGTATGAGAGGCTTGCATATATGTCTATGAATGTAATCAAGTGACTTTAGGAG
Organism: Vicia faba; assembly: GCA_948472305.1. Lineage (NCBI taxonomy): Eukaryota > Viridiplantae > Streptophyta > Magnoliopsida > Fabales > Fabaceae > Vicia > Vicia faba. The sequence continues at coordinate 1,023,052,028 of OX451741.1, forward strand.
CCTTAAAACCAATGCAATGATGTTTGAGATTTTTCCATAACCACCATTAAAGAAACTTGCCATTTTTGTTCAAAATTTGAATTTCATGCTCATAATAGGCTTGGCATGAATTTGGTATGTGGCTTATGATGCATCAAGGTCATTCAAACCAAAAGATATCCTTTGATTAATTTTTTTGATTTTTATTTGAATTTTATGGATTTAAAATGAATTAAATCAATAAAATTAAATAAAAATAGAAAAATTAATATTTAATCTTGAAATAAATCATGGGACACGTGGGTGGCATGGAAAAGCTGAATCAAGTGGGAAAAGTGGGCCCTTTTGTCAAAAAATGAAGTTTCAAGGATAGTTGACTTTTGCCATTTCACAAAAATTTCCCAACTTCTCCAATGCATATCTTGCTCAATTTTGATCATATGAACATGTTCTTGGACATTTTGGAAAGGTCTTGAAGTCCTCTAACCAATGCCTTTGGTCCCATGTCATTTTGATTTACCAATCTCAAGTTATGGTCTTTGATTTAAAATGCCTTTTTGTTGACTTTTGAAAATGACCTATAATGTTGAAATTGATAACTTTTTGTGAGAGCATTTCTTGGACTTGGAATGTGAAGATGAATTGTAGGAAATGTCCTCCCCTTCAAAATGAGCATTGGATGGGATTTTTCTGATGAACCATGAAAACGTTATGCCTTGGTCAAGTTACAGTTGACTTTTCAACTGTCCAAAAATAGAAACTTTTGCATCTTGATGATTTTTGAGCCATTCTGGTGAAATCATGGTCAAGATTTGACCAAATGATGATTGTGGCTTCAAAATAAGATGTTGACCAAAATTTTTGACTTTTGACTGTCAAATAACCATTTTGCCCCTATAGTTGATTGTGAAGCAATTAGGGTTTTTGACTGTGCAACTTGACCCTGTGAGCCTTGAAACTTGACATGTAGGTGCTTGACAATGTATATGAGCATATGGGACTTGATTGAGCCCTTGAAAACCTCAACTTCCTTGCAAGAAACAAAACCCTAATTTGACTGGCTTAGGAGGATGTTTGAATGTGCAATCCTTGAGTAGACTTGAGTAAATTGAGATGATGCTTGTCAAAACTTTAAAGAATATGGGAGGGCAAATTTTGGGGTACAACAGTTGCCTCTGTTCAATCTTCTTAGACCTGAGGATGTAGATTGGCTTGCGTGCCTTTCGTGATCCGAAGGTGGAAGATGATTGAACACTAAAGTGCCCAGAAATTTGCACTCACATAGTAGAATATCAGCAGTGTGATGTCGGGGAATGGGCTTACAGATGCCATTTGGAGAGATGGTGGATAGGAGGATGGGCTTATAGATGCCATCTAGAAGTGTGACAGAACCTTGTCGGGAATGGGCTTATAGATGCCATTTTGAAGTGTAATGGATAGTTATGGAGATGGGCTTATAGATGCCATCGGGAGGTGTCGATCGCGTAAGAGATTCCTTAGTGAGAACTTTCATACTTTGAGAAAGCAAGATGGTTTCCTGGCCTGTTACAGGTGTTGATCTTCAAACTCTTCATGCAGACATGCCCTGGCTAGATACAGGTATCGGATCTACAATCGATTGCTCACAGATATGCCCTGGCTAGATACAGGAATCGAATCTGGGACTTCAAAAGGTTGCTTACAGACGTGCCCTGGCTGGATACAGGAATCGAATCTTCAAACTCTTCAGATATGCCCTGGCTGGATACAGGAATCGAATATGGAATTAGTCGTCAACAGATATGCCCTGGCTGGATACAGGAATCGAATCTTCAAACTCTTCAGACGTGCCCTGGCTGGATACAGGAATCGAATATGGAGTTAGTCGTCAACAGATATGCCCTGGCTGGATACAGGTATCGAATCTTCAAACTCTTCAGACGTGCCCTGGCTGGATACAGGAATCGAATTTGGAATTAGTCGTCAACAGATATGCCCTGGATGGATACAGGAATCGAATCTTCAAACTCTTCAGACATGCCCTGGCTGGATACAGGAATCGAATCTGGAATTAGTCGTCAACAGATATGCCCTGGCTGGATACAGGAATCGAATCTTCAAACTCTTCAGACGTGCCCTGGCTGGATACAGGAATCGAATCTGGAATTAGTCGTCAACAGATATGCCCTGGCTGGATACAGGAATCGAATCTTCAAACTCTTCAGACACGCCCTGGCTGGATACAGGAATCGAATCTGGAAATAGTCGTCAACAGATATGCCCTGGCTGGATACAGGAATCGAATCTTCAAACTCTTCATACGTGCCCTGGCTGGATACAGGAATCGAATCTGGAATTAGTCGTCAACAGATATGCCCTGGCTGGATACAGGTATCGAATCTGGAATTGCGACAGTTGATAGTAATTATCTTTGGCTTGACTTTTTTTCTTCTGAAAAGGCGAAACGTCAGTTGTATGCAATGTCATGATGTATGAAATGCATGATGTCATGATGTTCTCAAAAATAAATGAGATTGTGTTGTATGTATTTTTTCATGTATGTGAGCAGGATGTATGAAATGTGATATGTTTATGTCGAGGAAAGTAAATCCTTGACGAATGCCGGGAGCTTGAATCCTGGGCTGATGTTGAAGAGTATAGTTCTTCGTTTCCGCTGGGGATGATGGTTGCAAGAATAAACCGGTAGGAGAAGATGACTTCGTTGGGGAATAAACTTGTTGGAGAGGTTACTCTGCGGGGAATTACTCTGTGGGAAGAGATACTTCGCTGAGGTTTGATGATAACTTCGCTGGGGATTCCGTTGATAAGTTATGTTGGGGAGTTGGTGAACTCTGCTGGAGGGATAGGAAGAGCTTTGCCGAGGACAATCTTTCCGTGGCAATTAGCTAAGGATAACCCAGTTATACCCTGGTGGGGAAATAACCTTTGAATAAAGCCGGGGAGATGCGTTCGTGCTCTGCAGGGGATAAGCTTCCAGAATCTACTGGGGATAAGCTTCCTACTGGGGGGGGGGTTGATTCAACTCTCCTGGGGAGACTTTGGACTGCACTGGGGAGTGGCTCCACTGGGGTGTCTGGATTCCGCCGGGGAACAATCCTATATTAAGACTGCCGGGGATGCTTGATTAGGAACATCTGTATACCCCGCTGGGGAATTTCGAGATTTTCTGGGGATACCCAACTTCCTTAAGGCTGACAGTAGACTAACTCTGCCTGGGGAGAGTGTTGCTGACTTGCTGGAGATACAGTGCCTTGTTAGGGCTGACAGGAGACCAACTCTGCTTGGGGAGAGAGTATTGCTGAGTCTTGTATTACTCTGCAGGGAGTGAAGGTATCCTGGTTACATTCTTCAGCCGAATCTACCTTGGTACCTTGGTGGACAGAGCAACTAGATCGCTTAGACAACTCATTATTGCCCCTGTTTCTAATGTCACCTGTAATTAATCCTTTGTTTCGCATGCAAGTATTTATGAGTTAGCAATTAGTGTTAAATGCATATATCAAAAATGAACATTGGACGTTCTTCGCAAGATATAACAGAAAAAGGAAAAATAATTGGCAATTTGTCTGGAAAAGTGAATTTCTATTGATTTTTGGATTTGCCTGTAAATAGGCGTTTTGTGTACAAGAGGCTGACATCCTAGTAAGAGAACACCGCCGAACAACAGATTTTATACATTTTGTGAAAAGGAAAACAAAATAGCTATGTGAAAAATCCCACTGGGTTCCAACTCTGCTATCGCCTTTATGTCTTCAAGCGTCTCATCACTTCGCTGCTTAGTTGAAGATGAAGCCGACTGATTGGTGCCGTCTGAGCCTGATAGTTGATGCCGAATTCTGGATGCAAGGTGATCCAATGAGACATAGTATTACGCTCATCCCTAACTTTTGCATGGACCGCCCTTTCGGGTTTTCAGTCCACCGGGATAACCATTTTTGCCCAAGCCGCCTTTTCAGGTTTTCGACTTGCCGGGTGTATAGATTTTTCCATTTCATCCCTTATTTTTGCCCGAACCCTTTTGGTTCGCCGGGAAGCCCTTATTTTTGCCTAGGTGTGTCAACCTACCGGGTCCTTTATTATGCGTAGTATCTTTTTACTATGTCTGCATTGGCGGGGTGAGGAAGGTCGTCACCATCCATGGTGGTCAGAATCATAGCTCCTCCTGAGAAGATATTCTTAACCACAAATGGCCCTTCGTACGTAGGGGTCTATTTACCCCTGGGATCACCTTGAGGAAGAATGATGCGCTTGATTACCAGGTCTCCGACTTGATACTCTTGTCGTCTGACTTTCTTGTTAAATGCCCTGATCATCCGTTTTTGGTACGTTTAACCATGACAAATAGCAGTGAGTCTCTTTTCGTCGATTAGATTTAATTGATCAAGCCGAGTCTGGATCCAGTTATCTTCGTTCAAACCTGCATCCTTCATTATCTGGTGAGAGGGTATCTGCACTTCGATAGGTAAGACTGCCTCCATGCCATAGACCAAAGAAAAGGGTGTTGCCCCAGTTGACGTCCGCGCTGAGGTACGGTACCCATGAAGAGCAAACGACAACATCTCGTTCCAATCTTTGTAGGTCACTGTCATCTTCTGCACAATCTTCTTGATATTCTTATTAGCCGCTTCGACAACCCCATTCATCTTCGGCCGGTAGGGAGAAGAGTTGTGGTGTTGTATCTTGAATTGCTCGCAGAGCTCAGTGATCATCTTGTTGTTAAGATTGGTACCATTGTCCGTAATGATCCTGTGATCGGTGGAAATAGAACTGACTATTTTAGCTGGTTTCGCGAAATGTCGCGGAAGCAAGAGTCGCCACCGTCTTTTATTTTCTCCAACATGGACAGGACAAAAGCACAGCAAAATTCCTTATGAGAACGTTTCTCGGTTCGGGAGGTAGATTTATAGAAATGGAAGGTGTTAGCACCCTTTCTATCCGTGGTTATCCACGGGCTCTTAGATACTTGCTCTTATGTTTTCAAAATGTTTGCTTTTCAAAATGTGAGTGGGTTTGAAAAAGTTCCTTTGAAAGATTTCGGAATAACTCTTGTATATGTCCTCAAGAGTGTTTGAAAAATTTGTTTTGAAAGCTTTTTGAAAGTGTCGGTGTGAAAAGATTTTGATTTGTTTTTGAAGAGAGCAAATATCCATGAGTCATCTACCTACCCTAAGGAATTAGGCTGTGTAAAAGTCCTTAAGGTAGTGCCATCCCACCATTGAGAGGTAGGTAGCACCACCGTTGGAGGTGTTCGGGTCAATTCGATTGTAGGGACAGTGTGGTCACCGAAGCAACAGTAGGACACCTTAGAAGCTACCCTAATGTCCTAGATCCTTTTTAATCCGAGGCAACCGTTTCGAGGCAACTGTTTCGAGGCAACTGGATCATGGACATAAGAGCGACCGCTAAAACGTCCTATACTTGACGACCACGTTTCGAAGGCAACGAGTGAGGCGTACCCTAGAAGTGGTGTGTGTATTGTGTGTTGTTTTCATGTTAATATTTATCTTTGATCATGGCATTGTGAGCTACGAGTTATTTTTAAATACCATACATTCTTTCATGCGAGTTAGCAGTTAGGAGTGCGGAAAATTAAATACAGAAAGATAAAAGCTATGCTATTATAAGGCGCGGGTCTATACATCGCCAAAATACAAAGACCCGTTTTTGATAAAAATGCGGAAAGTAAAAAAAAAGCGATAAACCTAATTACTATTACATCCGGAAAGAAGTTACATAATAATCGATAAGAAAATAATGCTCGAAAAGAATAAAAATGAACGTCCGAGGGTTTTGACCCTTTGCTTGAAATTAAATTAAATTAGGACTTAATTATTGTTTAATTAAAGAAAAGAAAATGTTTTTATGTTTTTTGTATTTATTATGGAAATAAAGAAAATAAAATCAAGAGAAAACCCTAATTCTAAGTTTATTTTAATTATTAAGAAAATATTAAAGTTAACCTAATTTACTAGTTAATTAATTTACATGTTTATTTACAAAAATAATAATGATAATAAATAATGATTAATAATAATGAAAATAATTAATTAAGAAAAAGATAAAATGTCAAAACCTAATTCTATATATTTTTTATTTATTAAGAAAAGAGATTAAAATATAAACCTAAATTAAACTAAAGTTAATTGTTAATATTTATTTACAAAAAATAGGTTAGTGGTGAAATTAATAATAATTAAAAATATTTACAATTTTTAGTTTCTGATTTTTATTAGGAAAATTAATTTGAGGTGAAATAATAATAATAATTAAAGCAATTAAAAGAAATTCAAAAGAAAAGAAAATTAAATTGAACAAACCAATGGGGGTGTCTGGCCCATGTGGAGGTTTATGTGGAATTCAGGCCCATTAGACAAAGTCACGTTGACTTTCCTGATTGTGTACACGCTCATTGACTGGAGTGCACCATGGATTCCATCTCCTGGCCTTCAGATTGCTCATCAAAGCCACTTGGCAAGCCATCGCGTGAGGACGTATGGTGGACCATTGAGTCATTGCTGCATTGGAATGAATTAAGAAAAATAACAACAATTATATGGGGGACCTGGAAATCGAACCCAGGTCCCAGCGTTTGCCAAGCGTGTCATCCACCATCCAGCCATTCAAGCGCGTTTGTCATATGAGTGGACAACAATTAATATAAAAAAAACAAGCACTAATGGTATGGAACAAACGAAAACGCGCCAGATTTTGAACTCCCCAATCATGTGATGACACACCTGTCTTCTTCTTCGTTTACCTGCAAAATATGAATAAGATAGCGGGGGTTTTAAACCCCCACTAAGTATAACTGTGGAAAATAGCGAATAGAAGAGGAGACAACATAAATTGAGCGCGAGGTTGCCGTTCAACTCGTATTGAGCTCCTGAATTCAACTGCATAGGTCTCAGGGCCTGATTTTTCCTCTACAAGAAAGCCCTAATTTTCAAGCTTCTAAACCCTAAATTTTGTCCATGGTGGATTTTGCTTCAGGCAGCCTTAGCACAATTAAGCTATCTCAAACGCTTCAGGAAGGCGTCAGCAACATAAATCAGTAATCAAAACATAATAATGATGCATATAAATTAGAATTCGATTATGGAAATATTTATGAAAACCATGACTCTGTTCTACCGTTTCCTTGGGTGTGAGAGCTTGTTCTTGATGGTAATCGCTTCCTGGGGACTCAGGTGATATGTTTGAATCACTTTTAAGCCTTGAATCCACCTGCAAATAGTATTTCAGTTTCACCAATTTCTTGAAATTTTTGCAAAGTGAGTATGTTGTTGCAGCAGCTTTCACGTGTTTTTCTCTTGAGTAGGGTTAGCTCTTGCATATGTATGTGATCAGAATTAGGTCAAGAATGAGCCCAAAAGTCCATGGCATTATGACTTGAATATTTGATTGCCTAATCATATCTTTTCCAATCTTTTCTTTCATGAAACCTTGCCAATCATGGATTTCTTTGCCTTGTTGATTGAGAAACGAGTTGCCAGCTTGCCCTAGTCACATTTGCTGCACAAAAGGATCTAAAAAAGCATATCTTTGAATTTTCTTATAATTAAAACCAATTAAATGAATTAATATAAATATAAATCCAATTAATTAATTAAAAATAAGAAAATAAATTATTTTGAGCACAATGGGTCGTGCATAGGCTTTGGGTAATGATTCAAGAAAGAATTTGAGGCCCATTAGCAAATTTGAAGCTTTTTAGGCAAAGTTGACTTTTGAAAATTCCCAAAAATTTCCCAACTTCTCCAATGCATATCTTGCTCAATTTTGAAACTATGAACATGTTCTTGGACATTTTGGAAAGGTCTTGAAGTCCTCTAACCAATGTCTTTGGTCCCATGTCATTTTGATTTACCAATCTCAAGTTATGGTCTTTGACTTAAAGTGCCTTTTTGTTGACTTTTGAAAATGACCTATAATGTTGAAATTGATAACTTTTTGTGAGAGCATTTCTTGGACTTGGAGTGTGAAGATGAGTTGTAGGAAATGTAATCCCATTCAAAATGAGCTTTGGATGGGATTTTTCTGATAAACCATGAAGAATTTATGCCTTGGTCAATTTGCAGTTGACTTTTCAACTGTCCAGAAGTAGAAACTTTTGCATCTTTAGACTTTTTGAGCCATGCTTGTGGAATCATGATCAAGAATTGATCAAATGATGATTGTGGCTTCAAAATAAGATGTTGACCAAAATTTTTGACTTTTGACTGTCAAATGACCATTTTACCCCTGCAGTTGACTGTAGAGCAATTAGGGTTTTTGACTGTGCAATTTGATGCTGTGAGTCTTGAAACTTGACATATGGATGCTTGACAATGCATGTAGGCATATGGGACTTGATTAGACCCTTGGAAACCTCAATTTCTTTGCAAGAACCAAAACCCTAATTTTGATTGTGTTAGGAGGCAATTGGACTGTGCAATCCTTAAGAGATTTTGAAGCTTGATCTTGACACATCTTGAAGAATATGGGAGGGAAAATTTTGGGGTACAACAGTTTCCCCTGTTCAATCTTCTTAAACCTGAGGATGTAGATTGGCTGGCGTGCCTTTCGTAATCCGAAGGTGGAAGATGATTGAACACTAGAGTGCCCAGAAATTTGCACTCACATAGTAGAGTGCCAACAGTGATGATGTCGGGAATGGGCTTACAGATGCCATTTGGAGAGATGATGGATAGGAAGATGGGCTTATAGATGCCATCTGGAGCTGTGACGGAGCCTTGTCGGGAATGGGCTTATAGATGCTATTTGGAGACTGTTGGTATGTGGTTGGGCTTATAGATGATATCTAGGTGTCGATCGCGTAAGAGATTCCTTAGAGAGAACTTACGTACCTGAGAAAGAAAGATAATTACCTGGCCCGTTAAAAGGGTTGATCTTCAAAACTCTTTATGTGGATGTGCCCTGGCTGGATACAGGAATCGAATCTGGAATTAGTCGTCAACAGATACACCCTGGCAGGATACAGGAATCGGATCTTCAAACTCTTCAGACGTGCCCTGGCAGGATACATGAATCGAGTCCGGAAAATAGTCGTCAACAGATACACCCTAGCAGGATATAGGAATCGGATCTTCAAACTCTTCAGACGTGCCCTGGCAGGATACAGGAATCGAGTCCGGAAAATAGTCGTCAACAGATACACCCTGGCAAGATACAGGAATCGGATCTTCGAACTCTTCAGACGTGCCCTGGAAGGATACAGGAATCGAGTCCAGAAAATAGTCGTCAATAGATACACCCTGGCAGGATACAGGAATTGAATCTGGAATTAGTCGTCAACAGATACACCCTGGCAGGATACATAATCGGATCTTCAAACTCTTCAGACGTGCCCTGGCAGGATACAGGAATCGAGTCTGGAATTAGTCGTCAACAGATACACCCTGGCAGGATACAAGAATCGAATCTTCAAACTCTTCAGACGTGCCCTGGCAGGATACAAGAATCGAGTCTGGAATATAGTCATCAACAGATACACCCTGGCAAGATACAGGAATCGGATCTTCAAACTCTTCAGACGTGCCCTGGCAGGATATAGGAATCGTATCTGGGTTACATTTTTCAGCCGAACCTCCCTTGGTACCTTGGTGGACAGAGCAATTAGATCTCTTAGACAACTCATTGCCCCTGTTTCTGATGTTACCTGTAGTTAATCCCTTGTTTCGCATGCAAATTTTTATGAGTTAGCAATTAGTGTCAAATGCATATATCACAATTGAACATTGGACGTTCTTCGCAAAACAAAACAGAAAAAGGAAAAATAATTGGCAATTTATCTGAAAAGTGAATTTGTATTGATTTTTGAATTTGCCTGTAAATAGGCGTTTATGTACAAGAGGTTGACGTCCTAGTAAGAGAACGCCGCCGAACAACAGAGTTTATACAATTTATACAAAGAAAGCAAAACAGCTGTGTGAAAAGAGTAATCCCACTGGGTTCCAACTCTGCTATCTCCTTTATATCTTCGAGCGTCTCATCACTTGGCTGCTCAGTTGAAGATGAAGTTGATTGATCGATGCCGTCTGAACCTGATAGTTGATACCGGATTCTGGATGCAAGGTGATCCAATGAGACATAGTATTACGCTTTAATCCCTAACTTTTGCCTGGACCGCCCTTTCGGGTTTTCAGTCCACCGGGATACCCATTTTTGCCCAAGCCGCCTTTTCAGGTTTTCGACTTGCCGGGTGTACAGATTTTTTCATTTCATCCCTTATTTTTTCCCGAACCCTTTTGGTTCGCCGGGAAGCCCTAATTTTTGCCTAGGTATGTCAACCTAGCGGGTCTTTTATCATGCGTAGTATCTTTTTACTATGTCTGCATTGGCGGGGTGAGGAAGGTCGTCACCATCCATGTTGGTTAGAATCATGGCTCCTCCTGAGAAGACATGTTTAACCACAAATGGTCCTTCATACGTAGGGGTCCATTTTCCCCTGGGATCACTTTGAGGAAGAATGATGCGTTTGATTACCAGGTCCCCAACTTGCTACTCTTGTGTTCTGACTTTCTTGTTAAATGCCCCGATCATCCGTTTTTGATACGTTTGACCATGACAAATAGCAGTGAGTATCTTTTCGTCGATTAGATTTAACTGATCAAGTCGAGTCTGGATCCAGTCATCTTCGCTCAGGCCTGCATCCTTCATTATCCGGAGAGAGGGTATCTGGACTTCAATCGGCAAGACTGCCTCCATGCCGTAGACCAAGGAAAAAGGTGTTGCCCTGGTGGACATCCTTGCTGAGGTACGGTACCCATGAAGAGAAAACGGTAACATCTCGTGCCAATCTTTATAGGTCACTGTCATCTTCTGCATAATCTTTTTGATATTCTTATTTGCTGCTTCTACAGCCCCATTCATCTTCGGCCGATAAGGAGAAGAGTTGTGGTGCTGTATCTTGAATTGCTCGCAGAGCTCAGTGATCATCTTGTTATTGAGATTGGTACCGTTGTCTGTAATGATCCTTTCCGGGACGCCGTATCGACAGATCAGGTTGTGTCGAATGAACCGTGCCACGGTGTTCTTGGTTACAGTAGCATAGGAAGTTGCTTCAACCCACTTCGTAAAGTAATCGATCGCCACCAGGATGAAGCAATGCCCGTTGGATGCCGTAGGTTTAATCTCGCCGATCATATCAATGCCCCACATTGCAAAAGGCCAAGGTGCAGTCAAGACATTCAGAGGAACTGGAGGAACGTGCACCTTATCAGCATAGATCTGACACTTATGACATGTCCGAGAATGTTGGTAACAATTAGCTTCCATTGTAGACCAGAAATATCCTGCCCGAAGGATTTTCTTTGCCATGGTATGTCCACTGGAGTGTGTTCCGAAGGTACCTTCATGCAATTCTGCCATGATCCTTTCTGCTTCAGTCTTATCCACACAACGCAGTAAGGTTGAATCATGGTTTCCCTTGTATAGAATGCCGTTGCTGAGGAAGAACTTTGCTGCGAACCTTCTCAGAAACTTTTTGTCATTGATGGATGCACCTTCAGGGTATTCTTGAGCTTCTAAGTACCTTTTCACTTCATGATACCAAGGTTTTTCAGTTACCTCTTCAGCCTCAAGATCACAACAATATGTAGGTTCGTCCATTTTCCAGATAATGATCTGGGGAGCCTCGTTATCCCATTTGACTTTGAACATAGAAGACATCGTAGCTAACGCGTCCGCCAACTGATTCTCCTCTCTTGGGAAGTGTTCAAAAGTTATCTCTGTAAAATGGGGGATCAATGTCAACACACACTCTTTGTAAGGAATAAGGTTTGGGTGTTTCGTATCCCACTCGCCTTTGATATGATTGATCACGAGAGCGGAATCTCCGAAGACACTCAGAAACTTGATCCTTAAGTCAATCGCAGCTTGAAGACCCATGATGCATGCCTCATACTCCTCCATGTTGTTGGTGCAGTTGAAACATAGCCGGGCGGTAAGTGGAGTATGAGTGCCTTTGGGGGATATGATTACAGCGCTAATACCGTTACCCAAAGCGTTTGAGGCTCCGTCAAAGTGCATAGACCATCAGGATCCTTTCTCAGGTCCTTCATCCGGTCCAGGTACTTCACAATCAGTCACTACCATGATGCTCTCGTCAGGAAATTCAAAGTTCATTGACTGGTAGTCATCCACTGCCTGGTGTGCCAAATGGTCTGCCAATACACTTCCCTTGATTGCTTTCTGAGTCGTGTACTGGATGTCGTATTCTGTCAAGATCATCTGCCATCTTGCTATTCTTCCAGACAGAGCAGGCTTTTCGAATATGTACTTTATTGGATCCATTTTTGAAATCAACAGAGTAGTGTGAGTCAACATATACTGTCTCAGCCGGCGAGCAGCCCATACCAAAGCGCAGCAAGTTTTCTCGAGCAGTGAGTATCGGGTCTCACAGTCGGTAAACTTTTTGCTAAGGTAATAAATGGCATGCTCTTTTCGGCCAGACTCGTCATGCTGCCCCAGCACACACCCCATTAAACTGTCAAGTACTGTCAGGTATAGTATTAGAGGTCTCCCTTCAACCGGTGGCATAAGAATGGGTGGTTCTTGGAGATACTCTTTGATTCTGTCGAAAGCGGCTCGACATTCATCGTTCCAACGTACTACTTGATCTTTCTTCAGCAGCTTGAAGATTGGTTCACAAGTAGCAGTTAGGTGCGATATGAATCGGGCAATGTAATTCAGACGTCCTAGAAAGCCTCTGACTTCTTTCTCTGTCTTGGGAACTGGCATCTCTTGTATGGCTTTAACCTTGGCAGGGTCCACTTGAATACCTTTGTCGCTCACGACGAAGCCTAGCAACTTTCCAGATCTTACCCCGAAGGTGCACTTGTTTGGGTTCAACCTCAGCTTGTACAACTTTAGACGGTCAAACAGCTTCTGCAGATGGTCAAGGTGTTCCTCCTCAGTTTGGGACCTTGAAATCATATCATCGACGTATACTTCAATCTCATGATGGATCATGTCATGAAATAAAGCAACCATGGCACGTTGGTAGGTTGCCCCAGCATTTTCCAACCCAAAAGGCATGACCTTGTAGCAGAAGGTGCCCCACTGAGTAACAAAGGTAGTCTTTTCCATATCTTCAGGAGCCATCTTGATCTGATTATAACCTGAAAAACCATCCATGAAGGAGAACACCTTGTGCTGAGCAGTATTGTCAACCAGAACGTCTATGTGAGGTAGGGGGAAATCATCCTTGGGGCTCGCCCTGTTCAAATCCCTGTAGTCAACATACATTCGGACCTTACCATCTTTTTTCGGTACCGGAACCACGTTGGCAACCCACTGAGGGTAAGAAGTCACTGCTAGAAACCCGGCATCGAATTGTTTCATGACCTCAGCTTTGATCTTTTCGGACATCTCTGGACGCATACGGCGGACCTTCTGCTTAACCGGAGGGCAGTCTTCCTTGGTAGGCAAGTGATGGACCACAATTTCGGTATCCAACCCAGGCATGTCTTCATAGGACCAGGCGAAGATTTCCACATAATCATGCAACATCTGAATCAACCGTTGTTTCACGCTGAGCTCTAGATTGACACCAATCTTAACTTCCTTTCTATCTGTCTCAGTACCCAGATTTACCGTTTCCACTGGCTCTTCATGTGGCTGAATGGCCCTCTCTTCCTGGAGTAACAGTCTTGCAAGCTCACCAGGCACTTCGCAATCATCTTCACCTTCGTCTTCGGCTAAGTTGATCGGATTTTCGAAGTCATAACTGGCAGTAGCAGAGTCGTTACCAGTGAGATCTAGAGTGGATTGGAACCTGTATAGGTGAGTGTGTTTAAATATAGCTGTTTTGCAATATATAAAGAAAGAAAGAAAGGGAGCACAAGATTTGAGATGCGAAAAACGTCCAATGCTTTTATTCATGATATATGGAAATGACAAGTAATAAGCCCTCACAAATGAAACCGCGGTGCCCCGGGTAAGACACCGGGCCGTAAAGTTTCAATTTATTGTTCATTACAAATTTAAAAAACAAAGGAATTCATTACTGAGTAACAAAAGTAACAGGTATGTAGTCTTTTGCAGTCCAATTGTTCAGTCCACCGTCGGTCGTCGGGTAGATCCAGCTATCAAACTCTGATTCCTCCGTATCGCCTTCAATAGCATTCACTCCCGGGTTGGTGATGAACATGAGAGGTCTTCCGATCCTTGCTTTGCGTACAGCCCTCTGAGCCTCTGCAGTAAAACCCAGCCCAAACTTGTCAGTCTTTGGAGTAAAATCAGGGAGCCTGCCCCAGTTTGCACATTCACCTTTTTCAATTGCAGCCCGGGCGTCCCTCAAGGAAGCCATCTTCAAAGGAGAGTCTTCTTCAATTACTGTCTCAGCTGACGCCAATGTTGGACGCACCTCTTCGAAATGTTGAAAGAGGGTTTCAATGAACTCTCCGTCCATCCCTATATACCGGAACGAGTTAAGATGACTAACCATGTATTCTTCCTCCCCCTGCACTGTAACAATCTTCCCTCTGACAGGGTATTTGAGCTTCTGGTGTAGAGTGGAGATCACAGCCCCAACTTTGTGGATCCAAGGACGACCCAGCAAACAAGAATAGGATGGTCGGATGTCCATCACATAGAACGTTGAGTCAAAGACTTGAGAACCAACCCGGATTGGAATGTCCACTTCACCATGTACCATCCTCTTCGACCCGTCAAAGGCTCGGACAACGATGTTACTAGGCTTCAACTCCAAACCCTCACAATCCAACCTGTCTAAGGCCTTCTTGGGCAGTATGTTCAGTGAAGAACCGGTGTCTACCAACACGTGTGCAAGAGTAGTTCCCCTACATTCAATGGAGACATGCAGGGCATCATTGTGGTTCTTTCCCTTGGTGGTCAGATCAGCGTCAGAGAAACCCAGCTGTTGTACCCCAAAATTTGCCCTCGCATTTTTCCCCAAGAAATCTCAGCTTCAAAGATTTCCTGACTTTTCAAACTGGCTCAAGAATCGGACAAACGGACTTTTCTTGACAGTCAAGCAGAATTAGGGTTTCTACTGATTTTCAGAGCTCTGAATTGTTTCATACAGTGGGCTTAGGGTTTGATTGATTTTTGGTTCAATTTTGATCAAGCGAGCGTGATTTGGCATTTAATCGGGAATTAGGGTTTTATGGGCATATTCTCAGAAGAATTTGAATCCCACCGCACTCTGCGGTTTATTTCAAGATTCAGATTAAAATTCGCGTTATCTTGGTTTAATCAGCAAAAGAGACAGTGGTTTTGAATTCATTACGTTTTGATTGGGCCAGTCAGATACAGGATGCAGCATTGGATTCACAGTGTTTATGTGTTTGATCAGTCTATTTGGTTTAAATGCTGCTTTGCTTTGGATGTTGGGTAAGACAGGATTAATTGATCAGTGTTGTTTTAGTTATTTATTATTCTGAAATTGAATGATTGAATTTATTTTTCAATTGTTTTAATTCTAAGAATTTTAAATAAATAAATAAACAATAAAGAAATTGGAATTAATTGGATAATTTAGATTTTATTGAATAATTGAATTATTTGTACAAATTGTTGTTTATAATTTAAATTATAAACAATGATATACATTAATTTAAATATTACATAAAATTAAAACTATCCTATTTTCTAATATTCTTCACTCCGCTCCGGTATTCCATTTTTCATCTGCAAAAAGAACAAGAAAAGTCAGAAAGCTTTAAAATTAGCAAAGACAGTTAAAATTGCTCATCATTAGGGGCCACTGACTGGGATCAGTTGACCCTCTCTGCAAATCACGGAATTTCTCCCGGTTCACAGAGAGGGAAGATTATTTTATTTCATGAATGCAAATGTCAAAAATGCATAAGTTACAAAGTTCAAGCTGCATAGAAATTCAAGATCCAAAATCCAAACTAAACTAAAAAAGTCCAATTCCAACTTTCTACCCAAAGCAAAAAGGAAATTGCTGTCAAAATGCCTAAGGATTACCCAAAGGTACACTTGCTGCAAAGTCAAAATGCCAAAATATCAAAGAAGTGCAAAGCTGTCAAAGGCAGAATGAGGATGCAGAGAAATATATGCAAGTAATTTAATCATTTTCATCATTTCCCAGCATGAGAGAGGGCCCCTTCAGAACCATAGGACAATACAAATCATATAATAATTCTGAGTTGTACTATGAGTGAGAAAAAGAGAGATAAAAGAGCATAGGCAGAGTTCAGGTTAGGCATAGGCAGTAGGACAGCAGAAAAGATATACAAAAAAGAAGACACAATTCAGCATTGTTCAAAACTACACAGCATGGACAGTTACTAGAAATGGAAAAGATGCCAAAATTTTTTGTCAAACTACCCAGCAAGCGTGGGTCAGAAGAAAACCAAAGTTTGAAATATGGTTAGGCGCCAAAGACCAATAGCAAAAGGACGAAATAATGCAAGAAAAGAGACTGATTGAGCCAAGCACCAATATCACCCATATAACTCAGAACTGAACCAAGAGAGGCCAAGAAGCTCATACCTGCCTAACAAAATACAAGTTATCAAAACATAATCAAACCTCCTGTCAACAGATAACCTGCAAACTTAGTTGTCTCAAGCCAATACACAGTCTAACCTCACAAGAACCCATCAAACTGAAGCAAGCTAACACGCCTAACAAAAAACCTACAACCCTGTCATAACACAAACCGCACCATAACCTGCATCACTCTCACAAACCCAAACCATCACACCCAAAAAACCATCCAAGAAACCAGAAAACACAACACAGTTCAGGCAGGACAGAAGTAAAAACAACATAACATACTGAGCCAACCAAGCACATACCTGCTAATGCCTTAACCTGCCTGTCATCAAACTAAAGCCATCAAACACAACAAAACTCAGAACCTGCACCAGTAACTGAACGACCAGCCCCCTGTCTCAAAACACCAACTAGAAACCAACTCACTAGCGTAAAAATTCAAGGCAATACAGGTGAGGCAACCTAGGCCCTCAGTATGAACATCATCGGGCAATAAAAAGCACCAGAAGGCATCTAACTCAACGGTCATTCAAGGGGCAAAATCATAAGCAACAAGAGAAGAAGAGAGAAAGCGTCAAGGGCAACATAGGCAACAACATAAGCAATATCAACATAGGCAGCAACTCAAGTCACTCAAACAGAATCAAAGGCATCACCGCAGGAAAGAAGAAGATGAAGAAGTGAATACATTAGGGTTTCTCAGGGTACATCATCATCAAAACCTTAAGATAGCAAAAGAACGAAAGTACCGGGAAAGCAAGCTCAAAGTTTCATCACTGAACCACCGCTCCGGCCTCCTGAGCATCACGTTCTCCGCCTCCCCTCCATCTCCCAGACGAAGGTAGCCATTCTTCTCCCTCTTTCTCCACCACCTCACAATAGCACAGATTCAAGAGTTAAAAATTCGAATCGAAAACATGCAATTTGTAAAAAGACAAGAGATAAGAACATAAAACGTTATAATCGAACCTTGCATCAAGAGAGCGTTGAGACCGCGCCTTGGAGGGAAGAAAGGTGTGGAGGGTGATGCTGGTGGCCGGAAAGAGAAGCATTGATCAGAAGAAACGAAGACGATGAACCTCAGTGAACAGCGCCGCCGCTAACCATACGTTTCTCGTCTCAACTGAATAACATCCCTAACCCTAAAATTATTTTGACACCAAACGGGCCTTGCCCATCCTGTATCTCCTAAGGCCCATCCTTTCTATTTGTTTCTAATCCCCTTAAAAAACATCATTTTTATAAAACTAACTCTTTTCCTTTTTATAATATATACATAATATCTTAATTAATTTAACCTTTTTGTCATAAAAATCATAAATAATAAACATTTCTATATCACATACTTAAAACTAAAAAAAATGACTTAATGTTCTTTTAATTAAAGATATATTTTGGACATAGTTGTATAACCCAAATTTTTAATACACATTAAAATATATTTCCATTCTTTTCTTCTTAAAATATTTTTGTATATATTATACATTTTTCATACTTAATTAAAATTGCGAATATTTTTTATAGATATTTTGTACATATATATTATATTAAAAATTAGTTTTGTACATATCATATAAGTTAAATTTGAAAACATTTTCTTTAGATTAATACACATTTGTATATAAAATAACAAAATACTCTTTTTATACATAATTAAATTGAAACTTTTTTAATTAACATTCTTTTTTCATACATAACAATTCAAATACATTTATTTTCTAAATATCGAAATTCACAAACATTTGACTAAAATACTCTTTTAATTAAAACTTAACATTTTAATCAAAACACTTCATTTTTCTTTTGTACATAATTAACATATAAATCAAAAATACAAGATTAAAACATATATCTAGGTCAAAACCCTAATACGTTTCAATTCCATTTCGCACTTGTACATAATTACACAATTCATATACATATACATCTCACATTTACACTTACACAATATATTGCCCTATACACATTGTATCTTATATTCGTACATTCGATATTTACATTTTGATTGTGACATTCGATTTGGTTGTAAATACTATAAGTCTCATCCCCTTGTACATTCATACCCCCACTCCCTGATACTATTTTGTAATAGCGTAGATTTACATTCCGCAATTTACAGCTTTCCAATTATACCATGGTTAGACCTAGGGTTTGTATGTACATAAAATCAAACGCTAGATAACCTAATACAAGACAAATACATGTAATCAATACACAATCACACTTGCACCCTCTAGGGTAATCCCACATGTTGCCTTCCAAAATGGGCCATGCTTGCACGTTGAGTATCTTTGGCAAAATAAAATCAAATGATCATAAGTCCCTCGATGACGCTTTCGGATGTTGCCTAAACGGAATGATCATAGTCCCTTCGAAACAAAGACACTTGGCATCATTGCATTCATGGTCCATACGATGACCCACGCCCGTCCCGAATAAACTTCCTAAATACAAGATTGCCTACCAATTTCAATGGTAGAACAAAATTGTCAAAGGGGTTAAAACACGACGAAAATCTTTGAGAAAGCTTTAGGGTAGATAAACTCTTAAGTACTTGTCAATTTGCAAAGAAAACACTTGCCTAATTTCAAAACCACTTCACAAACACTTTCAAAAATCAAACTTTTCAAACCCTTGAAACGTCTTTTTAAAAGATAAAACGCCTTTTTGTAAAACATTCGAGTAAAGAATTGTTACAAGGTTAGCCTAGCACAAGGCATCTTTTCAAAGCATTTTCAAAACAACACACAAAGCACCATTTCATACAATTGAAAACCAAGGCAAGATTGATCTAAGCAAGTACCTAAGAGCCCATGGATAACCATGGATGAAAAGGGTGCTAATACCTTCCCTTTTCATAATCTACCCCCCAAACCCACGAAATATCTCAAAAGGTTTTTGCTGTGCTTTTTTAACCTTTCCTTTAGGATAAAATAAAAAGTCGGTGGCGACTCTTGCTCAACCGCACAAGTGCGAATACGAACGCAAAACACTAGTCAGTTCTCCCACCGTATCACAGAACTGGCGACTCTGCTGGGGATGGTGTTTTAAAGTGGGGTTACCTTAGGGTTTAGATCACCTTTACTTTCAATTGATTGCTTTGTTTGCCTTACATTTGTGGGCTTTGTATCGGAGTTTTTAGATCCTAACCCGGATCTGGGGAAACCCTTTTAGGTAGCAACAAGGCTGTGAGGGAACTGTGCGGGGTATACCGACATGGTTGAAGCAGTCTGCTACGTTGATGTGGCACTTTGGTGTGTACCGGTAACCCTTGAGTTCAGTCAAAGAGAGTACGGGGCCGCCGCGTGGTGTCGTGAAGCATCAACTGACCTTAGAACCTTAATTGACCATCTTAGCCTTTTTAGGGTAGTGAGATAACTGACTTTGGTGCAGTCCGAGGTTGGTTGATACTCGATACTACACCCAATTGAGGGTTGCTTTCCTGGAATATTTCGGTCGCCAGTTCAGTGGCTAAATCGAAACGATGAACAATGAAAGCAATCCAGTGATATTGGGATCTTTAGAACCCGGTTACTTCTAATAGGACAGGTTGAGCCCACCAACTTCAAGAGGGTAGTACCTGAACCTCATACAAGCCTAAACCTAAGGCCTTGTGTGCTCTGTGTGAATATTGTTTGCCTGTATATACACTTTCCTACTTTTCGCATACATGGACATAACATCATGACATCATACCATAGCATTTTAGCATTTCAAGGATCTCGAGGGTTCTGTTGATGCAGGGTTACGTTGAACCAGACGTCTGTCAAGGGGCAAGAGGTCTCTCCTCTAACCAATCCAGTCAAAGTTCAAGTACAACAACTTGAATCGGTGGCTATGACCCACTCGACATGGTGAGCTTGGTTCTCGTGGAGGGACGTCCACCGGTGCAGAGATCTCCAATCCAAGAGCAGAGTTCAACCTCTAACATTTTTCTTGTGTTTACCCCAAGAGATCTTTGAAAGCATGCATCCACATATCATGCATTGCATTTTGACAATCTTTCCTTTTTCAGGTCTCCTTACTCTCCTGCTGTTTATTTCAGCAAGAGATGGCTCTAGAACGGTCTGTCAAAGACATCCAAGAGCAGACTGCTCAGCTGCAGGAGATGTTCCTGAACTTGTCTCTGGGGCAAGAAGAGATGAAAGCTCTCCTCACCAAGGACTTGGAGAATTTCAACAATGCCAGGAGTGATCAGATTGCGGAGCTGCAGTTTGATCTGACAACACTGAGGACTCAAATGATGGGGCAGTTGGTGGGCCAGATGGCTCTCATCCAAGACTTATCCCAAAGACAAGAGGAACTCAGAGTTCTTGTCCGCCAACTGCTTCCAAACAACCAACTGGGGCAAGCATCTGAGGTTGAAGAGCAAGTCACCGCTCAGCCTCCATCCACTCAAGAAGACAAGGGGAAAGCTCCTTTGTTAGCTTCAGGGTCACAAACCCATCAACAACCCCGCCAGCGTCAACGGGGCAATCGGCGTAGACAAGAAACGTCGGGAAGGCAGTTCACGGAGACTGACATACCGTCATCTCTAATTCTGGAGCGCTTGTTGGAGGTTAATCTGACTGCTTTGAGGGATCCTATCCGGAACCCAAATACCTCCGCTCCTGGCTATCATCCCGATGCATTTTGTGTTTACCATTCCTATAGCCCAGGACATGACACCGATAGCTGTTGGGCCTTGAAGAACAAGATTCAAGATCTGGTTGACATTGGAGTGCTGAGGTTCATGCCAGACGGCGAGATGAAGATCTTCCGTTAAAGGGTTCTCCGCTTGAAGTGACGAAGCTCGAATTGAAAGACTTTTGCTTCTTTTTGAATTTTCGAAGTTGTAATTTCTTTTGCTGTCAAACAATTATCTGTTGATGTTAAACTCTGTTTTCATTAATGCATTGCGTATGTTTGTCTGGAATTCATCCATTCGTTTCACTACTCTTATGCTTTTCTTTATGATATTTGACTCTTGATAAAAAGCTTCTAGCCTTTAGAGGGAGGATGACGAAACAATACCGTGATCTTATACAGTATGCTTTTGAACAGACCTTGCTGATGATGTACATGCATTTCTTTCAATTCCCAAACACTGGAGTTATAAGGAAGTTAATCCCTAGTCAACCCCTTCGAGCCAAAGAAGTAGGAGTTTCCTGTTCTGATACAATCAAAACCTTTGATATAAACCTGGGGCAGGGTAGTATCTCAGTTAATTCAAAAGAAAACGCGCATTGAAGTCGCAAACTCTCAGTTCGTAATACAACGAACGACGTCGAAAAAGAAAGCATTCCGTCGGAATCAAAAGACAAGGGTGGTTCCCTATCACATAGACAGTCAATCTCTCAAAAGAGAAAAGCCCACCAAGCCAAAACCTATGAAGGAGGCTTAAGAAAGCTGGGGCATCCCGCTGACAGTAATCCCGAAAACGGTAACAGTCAGGCAAAAGTTAGGGATAACAAATCAAAATCAAAATAGTGAGGTCATTACAAAATCCTCAACAACATGAAAAGTGTTGGAAAATAAAAAGGAGATGATGACTGTCTCTCAAAATTCAATTGGTGAACCATCGCCCAAAAGTCGTTCCAAACTCAAAACAGAGTGCGACGCACAATTAACTGAGCTTAGGTTGAAGAACATCACGAAGAGCGGGTGGGTACAAATATACTTTGAGCCTTTATCCTTTGTTTCTTAAACCGTGAACCAGGCCACGTTACAACCCTTCAAAAGTCCTAATTGAAGCATGGGTTAGTTCGAAAGCGTACTGTTACAAAAGGTATCCTGACTCCTGTAGGGATTTGCTCTAAATCTTGTGTTAACTTGTCTTGTGAAAATTTTTCTGCTAAAAACGCATTTTTCAAAACTTCAAGACAAACATAAATTTTGCATTATTCGAATATCACTGTCTACATTTGACCCTTTTATTTGACAGCGAAGAATTTCATACAGCGAATGTTCGGAGGAACGAAAACTCTCAATGAGCAAAATCACTTCAAGAGGATAACACTTCCATCAAATCTCCTATCAACAAGGGACATGACATTTCAAAATTCAGTTAACCTGGGGCAGTCCAGTCAAGGTCCAACAGATCTTTCAAAGTACAGTTAACTTGGGGCAGTCCAGTCAAGATTTCAAGAAATCTCTCAATGTGCAGAGTAATCTGATTCAGGACTCCTTCACAACCACTTGGGGCATTCGAATGTCAAAAGTGTTCAACAAATCAATTACAACATTTCCAGATTCGACTCCTGTATCCAGCCAGGGCATATCTGTTGACCACGTTTCCAGACTCGACTCCTGTATCTAGCCAGGGCACGTCTGAAGAGTCCAAAGATTCGACTCCTGTATCCTGCCAGGGCATATCTATCAACTATCACCTTTCCGGATTCGACTCCTGTATCCAGCCAGGGCATGTCTGAAGAATTCCAGATCAACGCCTGCAACAACCCAGGAAACATCTGTGAACGACCGATTGTAGACCAACACCTGTAATAAACCAGGATATTATCTGCATCACCACTTGGGGCATTCGAATGTCAAAAGTGTTCAAAACCCGATGTAATTTTTACACAAGCTCATCTTCAGGGAGCCCTACACCGGTCCCTCTCAAGATTTCTGAAAACAGTTCACGGGTTCTCCAAGTAAACGGATGTTAACCTATCACTTGTTCAGATTCTTCTCAAGACTTCTGAAAACAGTTCATGGATTCTTCCCAAGTAACGAATGTTAATCTATCAGCTTGTTCAGATGCACCTTCGAATTTAGTTTACGGACGCTTCCCAACAACGGATGCCGCTCTATTGCTGATCCAATCCCAAGATTTCTGAAAACAGTTCACGGGTTCTCCAAGTAAACGGATGTTAACCTATCACTTGTTCAGGATCCCTCTCAAGACTTCTGAAAACAGTTCATGGATTCTTCCCAAGTAACGGATGTTAATCTATCAGCTTGTTCAGATGCAACCTTCGAATTTAGTTTACGGACGCTTCCCAACAACGGATGCGGCTCTATTGCTAATTCAACTCCAAGATTTCTGAAAACAGTTCACGGGTTCTCCAAGTAAACGGATGTTAACCTATCACTTGTTCAGATTCTTCTCAAGCTAACAACCACGGAAGAGCGCACTCTCCAGGATTCTCCCTATCCCCAGCGGAGTTCATCAAAATTCCCCAGCAGATCAAGAGCTTCAAGTGGACAATCCCCAGCGAAGTCAGACCTTTAAACCTTCTCCCCACAGAGTTTTGGAAGGACAAATCTTGAGTTCCCTAGTGAAGTCTCCAGAGTTATTTCCCATCAAGCCGAAGATTCTCAATCTGGTCTCCCCAGCATGAGTCTGCTAGTTTGGAACTCCCTAGTAGAGATCATCAGGAATTCTCTTCCCCAGTAACAGCCAAGGATTTATTTTCCCCGGCAGCAGTCAAGGCGCTTTTATCTCCAGCCATCTCGGATTCATGTATCCTCGGCAAGATTAGCTCATCAGCTTACATGCGCATCCATCACATTCATAAATATTGATAACACATACATTGCATCATGCATCATAACATTGCATACAACTAATCCTTTGCCTTTTCAGGAAAGATCAGTCGACAGACACAGATCATCTCCTGAGATTCATCCAAAAATAGTTCAGATGTGACCCGGACACGGCAACATTTTGATACTTATTCCAGATTCATTCAGACGCATCAGCAGAAACCTTACACCGGTTCCTCTTCAACTTCTCAACTTCTGAAACAAGTTTATGGATTCTTCCCTACAACGGATGTCAATCTACCAACTGATTCAGACTCTTCTCGGTTTTTGAAAATAGGTTACGGACGCTTCCCAACAACGGATGCTGCTCTATTATTCAATCTCAGATAGTTTACAGATTCTCCAGACATGGACGTTAATCTGTTGCTTGTTCAGACCCCAATTCAGAGATATTCCAAAACAGGGATGCCCTTCTGATATTTGTCCACTCACCATTGACCTACAGTTCAACAACACCAGATGGCATCTTTAAGCCCATCACCAAATGGCATCTTTAAGCCCATTCACCTCCACCGTCACATCGACGAGCGCAAAATTTTCTGGGCACATTAGTGTCCAATCTCCTTTTACCTTCAAGTCACGAAAGGCAAACTTGCCAATCTAACTCTTCAGGTCAAAGAAGATTGAACAGGGGCAACTGTTGTACCCCAAAATTTGCCCTCGCATTTTTCCCCAAGAAATCTCAGCTTCAAAGATTTCCTGACTTTTCAAACTGGCTCAAGAATCGGACAAACGGACTTTTCTTGACAGTCAAGCAGAATTAGGGTTTCTACTGATTTTCAGAGCTCTGAATTGTTTCATACAGTGGGCTTAGGGTTTGATTGATTTTTGGTTCAATTTTGATCAAGCGAGCGTGATTTGGCATTTAATCGGGAATTAGGGTTTTATGGGCATATTCTCAGAAGAATTTGAATCCCACCGCACTCTGCGGTTTATTTCAAGATTCAGATTAAAATTCGCGTTATCTTGGTTTAATCAGCAAAAGAGACAGTGGTTTTGAATTCAGTACGTTTTGATTGGGCCAGTCAGATACAGGATGCAGCATTGGATTCACAGTGTTTATGTGTTTGATCAGTCTATTTGGTTTAAATGCTGCTTTGCTTTGGATGTTGGGTAAGACAGGATTAATTGATCAGTGTTGTTTTAGTTATTTATTATTCTGAAATTGAATGATTGAATTTATTTTTCAATTGTTTTAATTCTAAGAATTTTAAATAAATAAATAAACAATAAAGAAATTGGAATTAATTGGATAATTTAGATTTTATTGAATAATTGAATTATTTGTACAAATTGTTGTTTATAATTTAAATTATAAACAATGATATACATTAATTTAAATATTACATAAAATTAAAACTATCCTATTTTCTAATATTCTTCACTCCGCTCCGGTATTCCATTTTTCATCTGCAAAAAGAACAAGAAAAGTCAGAAAGCTTTAAAATTAGCAAAGACAGTTAAAATTGCTCATCATTAGGGGCCACTGACTGGGATCAGTTGACCCTCTCTGCAAATCACGGAATTTCTCCCGGTTCACAGAGAGGGAAGATTATTTTATTTCATGAATGCAAATGTCAAAAATGCATAAGTTACAAAGTTCAAGCTGCATAGAAATTCAAGATCCAAAATCCAAACTAAACTGAAAAAGTCCAATTCCAACTTTCTACCCAAAGCAAAAAGGAAATTGCTGTCAAAATGCCTAAGGATTACCCAAAGGTACACTTGCTGCAAAGTCAAAATGCCAAAATATCAAAGAAGTGCAAAGCTGTCAAAGGCAGAATGAGGATGCAGAGAAATATATGCAAGTAATTTAATCATTTTCATCATTTCCCAGCATGAGAGAGGGACCCTTCAGAACCATAGGACAATACAAATCATATAATAATTCTGAGTTGTACTATGAGTGAGAAAAAGAGAGATAAAAGAGCATAGGCAGAGTTCAGGTTAGGCATAGGCAGTAGGACAGCAGAAAAGATATACAAAAAAGAAGACACAATTCAGCATTGTTCAAAACTACACAGCATGGACAGTTACTAGAAATGGAAAAGATGCCAAAAAAATTTGTCAAACTACCCAGCAAGCGTGGGTCAGAAGAAAACCAAAGTTTGAAATATGGTTAGGCGCCAAAGACCAATAGCAAAAGGACGAAATAATGCAAGAAAAGAGACTGATTGAGCCAAGCACCAATATCACCCATATAACTCAGAACTGAACCAAGAGAGGCCAAGAAGCTCATACCTGC
The DNA here is from genome assembly GCA_948472305.1 of Vicia faba. Taxonomy (NCBI): domain Eukaryota; kingdom Viridiplantae; phylum Streptophyta; class Magnoliopsida; order Fabales; family Fabaceae; genus Vicia; species Vicia faba. Next base: position 1,023,078,270 of record OX451741.1, read on the forward strand.
CTAACAAAATACAAGTTATCAAAACATAATCAAACCTCCTGTCAACAGATAACCTACAAACTTAGTTGTCTCAAGCCAATACACAGTCCAACCTCACAAGAACCCATCAAACTGAAGCAAGCTAACACGCCTAACAAAAAACCTACAACCCTGTCATAACACAAACCGCACCATAACCTGCATCACTCTCACAAACCCAAACCATCACACCCAAAAAACCATCCAAGAAACCAGAAAACACAACACAGTTCAGGCAGGACAGAAGTAAAAACAACATAACATACTGAGCCAACCAAGCACATACCTGCTAATGCCTTAACCTGCCTGTCATCAAACTAAAGCCATCAAACACAACAAAACTCAGAACCTGCACCAGTAACTGAACGACCAGCCCCCTGTCTCAAAACACCAACTAGAAACCAACTCACTAGCGTAAAAATTCAAGGCAATACAGGTGAGGCAACCTAGGCCCTCAGTATGAACATCATCGGGCAATAAAAAGCACCAGAAGGCATCTAACTCAACGGTCATTCAAGGGGCAAAATCATAAGCAACAAGAGAAGAAGAGAGAAAGCGTCAAGGGCAACATAGGCAACAACATAAGCAATATCAACATAGGCAGCAACTCAAGTCACTCAAACAGAATCAAAGGCATCACCGCAGGAAAGAAGAAGATGAAGAAGTGAATACATTAGGGTTTCTCAGGGTACATCATCATCAAAACCTTAAGATAGCAAAAGAACGAAAGTACCGGGAAAGCAAGCTCAAAGTTTCATCACTGAACCACCGCTCCGGCCTCCTGAGCATCACGTTCTCCGCCTCCCCTCCATCTCCCAGACGAAGGTAGCCATTCTTCTCCCTCTTTCTCCACCACCTCACAATAGCACAGATTCAAGAGTTAAAAATTCGAATCGAAAACATGCAATTTGTAAAAAGACAAGAGATAAGAACATAAAACGTTATAATCGAACCTTGCATCAAGAGAGCGTTGAGACCGCGCCTTGGAGGGAAGAAAGGTGTGGAGGGTGATGCTGGTGGCCGGAAAGAGAAGCATTGATCAGAAGAAACGAAGACGATGAACCTCAGTGAACAGCGCCGCCGCTAACCATACGTTTCTCGTCTCAACTGAATAACATCCCTAACCCTAAAATTATTTTGACACCAAACGGGCCTTGCCCATCCTGTATCTCCTAAGGCCCATCCTTTCTATTTGTTTCTAATCCCCTTAAAAAACATCATTTTTATAAAACTAACTCTTTTCCTTTTTATAATATATACATAATATCTTAATTAATTTAACCTTTTTGTCATAAAAATCATAAATAATAAACATTTCTATATCACATACTTAAAACTAAAAAAAATGACTTAATGTTCTTTTAATTAAAGATATATTTTGGACATAGTTGTATAACCCAAATTTTTAATACACATTAAAATATATTTCCATTATTTTCTTCTTAAAATATTTTTGTATATATTATACATTTTTCATACTTAATTAAAATTGCAAATATTTTTTATAGATATTTTGTACATATATATTATATTAAAAATTAGTTTTGTACATATCATATAAGTTAAATTTGAAAACATTTTCTTTAGATTAATACACATTTGTATATAAAATAACAAAATACTCTTTTTATACATAATTAAATTGAAACTTTTTTAATTAACATTCTTTTTTCATACATAACAATTCAAATACATTTATTTTCTAAATATCGAAATTCACAAACATTTGACTAAAATACTCTTTTAATTAAAACTTAACATTTTAATCAAAACACTTCATTTTTCTTTTGTACATAATTAACATATAAATCAAAAATACAAGATTAAAACATATATCTAGGTCAAAACCCTAATACGTTTCAATTCCATTTCGCACTTGTACATAATTACACAATTCATATACATATACATCTCACATTTACACTTACACAATATATTGCCCTATACACATTGTATCTTATATTCGTACATTCGATATTTACATTTTGATTGTGACATTCGATTTGGTTGTAAATACTATAAGTCTCATCCCCTTGTACATTCATACCCCCACTCCCTGATACTATTTTGTAATAGCGTAGATTTACATTCCGCAATTTACAGCTTTCCAATTATACCATGGTTAGACCTAGGGTTTGTATGTACATAAAATCAAACGCTAGATAACCTAATACAAGACAAATACATGTAATCAATACACAATCACACTTGCACCCTCTAGGGTAATCCCACATGTTGCCTTCCAAAATGGGCCATGCTTGCACGTTGAGTATCTTTGGCAAAATAAAATCAAATGATCATAAGTCCCTCGATGACGCTTTCGGATGTTGCCTAAACGGAATGATCATAGTCCCTTCGAAACAAAGACACTTGGCATCATTGCATTCATGGTCCATACGATGACCCACGCCCGTCCCGAATAAACTTCCTAAATACAAGATTGCCTACCAATTTCAATGGTAGAACAAAATTGTCAAAGGGGTTAAAACACGACGAAAATCTTTGAGAAAGCTTTAGGGTAGATAAACTCTTAAGTACTTGTCAATTTGCAAAGAAAACACTTGCCTAATTTCAAAACCACTTCACAAACACTTTCAAAAATCAAACTTTTCAAACCCTTGAAACGTCTTTTTAAAAGATAAAACGCCTTTTTGTAAAACATTCGAGTAAAGAATTGTTACAAGGTTAGCCTAGCACAAGGCATCTTTTCAAAGCATTTTCAAAACAACACACAAAGCACCATTTCATACAATTGAAAACCAAGGCAAGATTGATCTAAGCAAGTACCTAAGAGCCCATGGATAACCATGGATGAAAAGGGTGCTAATACCTTCCCTTTTCATAATCTACCCCCCGAACCCACGAAATATCTCAAAAGGTTTTTGCTGTGCTTTTTTAACCTTTCCTTTAGGATAAAATAAAAAGTCGGTGGCGACTCTTGCTCAACCGCACAAGTGCGAATACGAACGCAAAACACTAGTCAGTTCTCCCACCGTATCACACCAGCCCATTGTCAGCGGTCAAGTTGGCCACACAATCAGTGAATTGATCAGCGGACGTCTCTTGTGGCACATGAGCCGTCTTCAGAAATGAAATCAGGGCCTTGGCGTGGGCCTCTGAGCACAACAACAGCGATAGCATAGAGATTTTAGAGGGGGTATGCCCCAGCTGTTCAACGACGTTGAAATCGCTCTTCTTGATGATCTTAAGGATTTACTCCATCTCTTGCTGGGAGACCTCAACATTAACAGTCTTCGGTGCCTCCATCCGGGCAGGCACATCAACAATCCCTTTGCCCCGAGTGTCAGATGACTCGGCAGCAGGGGTAGAAACTTGACCAGGAGGGGAAACAGGTGCATTTGTAGGCGTGATGATAAGAGGTCTTCAGATAACTGGTGGCGCAATGTCAGGCGAGAAGAGCCTGCCACTGCGAGTAACTTTAGCGGGACCGGTGATGTTACTGATACCGGTACTAGTGTTGAACTCCTGGTTCACTCCAAGCACATACACATCTGCCCCATAGTGCCATGGGACAACCTTGTCAGATTTATAGGGGAGGGGCCCCGGAACAGTAATAATGATGGGTGCAACAGACATGATTTTGACTGGCTTCCTCGAGGGAGCCTTGGTAGGATTGTTGAAAATGGTGACAACAGATACTTCTTCAGTAGGAACAATAGGAACAACGGTCTTCTTGAACAAAATTTCTTTGCTATCCATCAGGTTTTGGACGCCTGACTTCAGCAACGGACAACCAGCAGGGGAAACGGCACACAGAAGGCAACCCTTGCTACAACCCAGAAATAAACCGGCTAGCAACAGGTTCCTCTTGACAGTCAATAAAGGAGTAGCAACATCATCCATAGAAACGGCATACATGTCTTCCTCAATAGCATTTGCTCTATGCTGGGGCATAGGAGCAGTCACAACGTTGGGCCTTTCGGGCGCCTCAAATTGTATTTCCTTGGCATCGATAAGGTCCTGAACCTTATTTCTTAGGGCCCAACAATCATCAGTAGAATTCCCCGGGCTATCAGAGTGATAAGCACAGCGGGCATTGGGATTATACTTCGGAGATGTGGTGTTCACCACCTTCGGAGCTTCTCTGACGGTTACCAAGTTGGTCGATAGCAGTTGCGGCAAGATCTGTGACAAGGTCATACTAAGCCGAGTATATTCTCTTCTGGGTCTCTCACCCCTTGGTTGGTTAGGTTGCCGAGGAGCGGCAGCAGGCTTTGCAATTACCACCGCGTTGACAGCTCAACGGCGTTCTGGTTTGTTTTGCCTTCTGGGCCCATACACAGTGCTGGCTTCCTTTTTGAAAGGCTTCTTCTCAGAACTTGAGGACGCACCTTTCTGTATCTTCCCTGATTTCATACCATCTTCTATCCTTTCCCCAGTCAGAATGAGATCTATAAACCCTGTAGACGAATTGCCAATGAGATGATTGAAGAATGGCCCAAATAGGGTCCCCAATAACATGTCCACAAGTTCACGGTCAGTTAACGGTGGCTGCACCCTGCCAGCCAGGTCCCTCCATTTCTGCGTGTACTCTTTAAAACCTTCTCCCGATCCTAGCGACATACCCTGGAGTTGGGTACGTGTAGGAGCGAGGTCGACATTATACTGATACTGCTTGTAAAAAGCAGTAGCCAAGTCCTCCCAGTTACGAACCTTGGTTCCATCCAGCTGATAGAACCATTCGAGATGAGTCCCTGAAAGACTCTCCTGGAAGAAATGGATCCATAAGTTCTTGTCCACAGTATATGGTTGGATCTTCCGCACATAAGATCTGAGATGTAGCTTAGGGCAGGACGCCCCGTCATACTTTGCGAAAGATGGTGCTTTGAACTTGTGTGGGATCACCACACCAGAAGATAGACCCAGGTCTCCAAAATCCAACCCAAGCACCTGTTGAATTTCCATGGCATTCAGACGATACTCTAACTGCTTGTACTTGTCTTCAGCGGGAGGGTATTGCTCTTCATTAAAATCAGTCTCGTTGTCAGAGACCACAGGGCTAGGAACCCTTCCCCCCTGGGGACTGCCTTTCCCTACAAAAGAACCAGCTTGATCAACCTCATTTTGCAGTGTGTTACCAAACCTCCGGCCAGTGTTGAATAGTACAATTCTCTTCTTTTTCTTCTTGACCAGCAGAGCCTTCAATTCCTCTTGACCTTGGGCTAGACTCATGATCAACTCTTGGAACTGGGCGTTTTAGGCCTGGAGGGCCTTGATGGATTGCTCAGTAGATGATTCAGGATTCATGATGGCGAGCTGAAATAAACAGCGAAGAAGATTAAACCACCTGTAAAAAAAGAGTACCTGCTATGCACATGATGCATGATATGCTGTTTATGCAATGCATTCAAGGGTTCGAAAGTTCAAATTTGTTGCAGACAAAAAGGGAACACACGTTATCATTAAGGAATAATTGTTCAGTACATCAAGGCCTCATGGGCAAAACATTACAAAGTAAATTAATCCCAAAAGACACTGCGCATCCTCTTTGGAGCTATGTAGGTGTTGAGAGTCTTTTCCTCGTGCAGTAGGCGGGTGAGCTCCAAGACCTTCTTCTCACTGGAATGCAGACTGGCTTCAAGAGAATTCCGTTCTTCCTTAAGCTGGATCCAGCTCTTCTGCATTTCTTCCCAGGATGTAGGCATGTCAGGATGTTGAATGGTGTACGAGACCTATCCTTCCAACACTGGCTCTTTGATCACAGGGAGAACATGAGGATATGGCATCACTAACTTCTGGGAGCGGGCTCGTACCCACTTGAGATAAGGCTCCAACGGGATGGAGTTCCTGTGCCCCAGTGTCTTGCTGTCTACCTTGTTGGGCATCCTCCAAGCTCTGATAAACCTCTGGCGAAGTCCTTGTGCATCGTTGTCGAAGTCAAAAACTATGTCAGGAATTAACATGTCGTGAGGGCCATTCCTCCGAGCATATCCAAACTGTCTCAAAGCCAAGCATGGGTTGTAAGTAATACCTCCTCTGATTCCAAGTAAAGGAACATTAGGAAACTCCCCGCAACGATCAATGATAGTGACGTCTTCTCTGGACCGAGAACACCAATGTATATCTGCATATGTAAGAGTCATCAATCGTTGTGACCATCTCAAACCCGCTCGTTCTTCAAAACTGATTGTGGAAGGTGCGAAATAAACCACCTTCCCAGGAGAGGAGTGCAGCACATAAGAACACCTCTTTTTCTCATGGTTCGAGTGTAACATGAGTGAAGGATGTCCCCAAGCAGCGTAGGTATAGGATTCCTGGACATGAAGATCTTGACAGCATTGATATCTATAAGCTGATCTGGATTCGGGAACAACACCAACCCATAGACCAGGAGTGCCATAACTTCTTCAAAAGCATGTAGGTCAAGGGAATTACAACATTCTTGGGCCTTCTCAAACAGAAACCTAGCCAAGAACCCTTTGATACCACTTCTAACTTCCTAATGTCCCTTGATGTCGGATGGTTGTAGGCATAATGCTTTAGCAACCTCTTCAAGTTTTGGTTCCCTTTCCGTACCGTTGTAGGGTAGTTGACTAAGGATAGGGATCTTCAGAAGCTGGGAAAACTCTTCCAATGTAGGCACCAGTTGATAATCCAGGAAAGTAAAACAGTGGTGCAGAGGGTCAAAGAACTGGAAGAGGACCTTTATCATATCTTCCTCAATGTTGGTGTTGACCAAACTGACGAGTCTCCCATGTTTCTCACTGAAAGAAGAGCTCTCGGGAATCCTGGATGTAAGTTCCTTAAGCTGGGGAGGGACCCTTACGAGGTTGATCTGAATTGTCTTTCTGCGGATAGTTTCCATGTCCTACAAAACAAGAACAAAGATGAAGATTCGAACCCCTGAAGTGGTTAGTGGATGCATATGATGCTGTATGATGTTATGATGTTATGATAAAAACACACCACAAGTATCCACAAAAAGCAAACATGGTAAGGCACACAAGTCACACAAGACAGCCCTTAGAGTTTAGGCCAGCATGGGGTCTAGGTATTACCCTCTTGAAGTTGGTGGGCTCAAACCTGTCCTATCAGAAGTAACCGGGTTCTAAGGATCTCAATATCATTGGATTGTTTTCTGTGTTCATAGTTTCGATTTAGCCACTGAACTGGCGATCAAAATATTCCAAGAAAACAACCCTCAATGAGTGTAGCATCGAGTATCAACCAACTTCGGACTGCACCAAAGTCAGTTATCTCACTACCCTAAAGAGGCCAGGATGGTCAAATAAGATTCCTAAGGTCAGTTGATGCTTCACGACACCACGCGGCGGCCCCGTACTCTCCTTGACTTGACTCAAGGGTTACCGGTACTCACCAAAGTGCCACATCAACGTAGCAGACTGTTTCAACCGTGTCGGTATACCCCGCACAGTTCCCTCACAGTCTTGTTGCTACTTTCTAAGAGGTATCCCCCAGATCCGAGTTAGGATCTATAGAACTCCCAAGACAGGCCCACAATATTAAGGCACACAAATTAGGCAATTGAAAACATAAGTATGATATATCCTAAGGTACACCTCACTTTAAAAGTATCCCCAACAGAGTCGCCAGTTAAGTGATCGGTGGAAATAGAACTGACTGTTTTAGCTGGTTTCGCGAAATGTCGCGGAAGCAAGAGTCGCCACCGTCTTTTATTTTCTCCAACATGGACAGGACAAAAGCACAGCAAAATTCCTTATGAGAACGTTTCTCGGTTCGGGAGGTAGATTTATAGAAAGGGAAGGTGTTAGCACCCTTTCTATCCATGGTTATCCACGGGCTCTTAGATACTTGCTCTTATGTTTTCAAAATGTTTTCTTTTCAAAATGTGAGTGGGTTTGAAAAAGTTCCTTTGAAATGTTTCGGAATAACTCTTGTATCTGTCCTCAAGAGTGTCTGAAAAATTTGTTTTGAAAGCTTTTTGAAAGTGTCAGTGTGAAAAGATTTTGATTTGTTTTTGAAGAGAGCAAATATCCATGAGTCATCTACCTACCCTAAGGAATTGGGCTGTGTAAAAGTCCTTAAGGTAGTGCCATCCCACCATTGAGAGGTAGGTAGCACCACTATTGGAGGTGTTCGGGTCAATTCGATTGTAGGGACAGTGTGGTCACCGAAGCAACAGTAGGACACCTTAGAAGCTACCCTAATGTCCTAGATCCTTTTTAATCCGAGGCAACCGTTTCGAGGCAACTGTTTCGAGGCAACTGGATCATGGACATAAGAGCAACCGCTAAAACGTCCTATACTTGACGACCACGTTTCGAAGGCAACGAGTGAGGCGTACCCTAGAAGTGGTGTGTGTATTATGTGTTGTTTTCATGTTAATATTTATCTTTGATCATGGCATTGTGAGCTACGAGTTATTTTTAAATACCATACATTCTTTCATGCGAGTTAGCAGTTAGGAGTGCGGAAAATTAAATACAGAAAGATAAAAGCTACGCTATTATAAGGCGCGGGTCTATACATCGCCAAAATACAAAGACCCGTTTTTGATAAAAATGCGGAAAGTAAAAAAAAAGCGATAAACCTAATTACTATTACATCCGGAAAGCAGTTACATAATAATCGATAAGAAAATAATGCGCGAAAAGAATAAAAATGAACGTCCGAGGGTTTTGACCCTTTGCTTGAAATTAAATTAAACTAGGACTTAATTATTGTTTAATTAAAGAAAAGAAAATGTTTTTATGTTTTTTGTATTTATTATGGAAATAAAGAAAATAAAATCAAGAGAAAACCCTAATTCTAAGTTTATTTTAATTATTAAGAAAATATTAAAGTTAACCTAATTTACTAGTTAATTAATTTACATGTTTATTTACAAAAATAATAATGATAATAAATAATGATTAATAATAATGAAAATAATTAATTAAGAAAAAGATAAAATGTCAAAACCTAATTCTATATATTTTTTATTTATTAAGAAAAGAGATTAAAATATAAACCTAAATTAAACTAAAGTTAATTGTTAATATTTATTTACAAAAAATAGGTTAGTGGTGAAATTAATGATAATTAAAAATATTTACAATTTTTAGTTTCTGATTTTTATTAGGAAAATTAATTTGAGGTGAAATAATAATAATAATTAAAGCAATTAAAAGAAATTCAAAAGAAAAGAAAATTAAATTGAACAAACCAAGGGGGGTGTCTGGCCCATGTGGAGGTTTATGTGGAATTCAGGCCCATTAGACAAAGTCACGTTGACTTTCCTGATTGTGTACACGCTCATTGACTGGAGTGCACCATGGATTCCATCTCCTGGCCTTCAGATTGCTCATCAAAGCCACTTGGCAAGCCAACGCGTGAGGACATATGGTGGACCATTGAGTCATTGCTGCATTGGAATGGATTAAGAAAAATAACAATAATTATATGGGGGACCTGGGAATCGAACCCAGGTCCCAGCGTTTGCCAAGCGTGTCATCCACCATCCAGCCATTCAAGCGCGTTTGTCATATGAGTGGAAAAAAATTAATATAAAAAAACAAGCACTAATGGTATGGAACAAAGGAAAACGCGCCAGATTTTGAACTCCCCAATCATGTGATGACACGCCTGTATTCTTCTTCGTTTACCTGCAAAATATGAATAAGATAGCGGGGGTTTTAAACCCCCACTAAGTATAACTGTGGAAAATAGCGAATAGAAGAGGAGACAACATAAATTGAGCGCGAGGTTTCCATTCAACTCGTATTGAGCTCCTGAATTCAACTGCATAGGTCTCAGGGCCTGGTTTTTCCTCTACAAGAAATCCCTAATTTTCAAGCTTCTAAACCCTAAATTTTGTCCATGGTGGATTTCGCTTCAGGCAGCCTTAGCACAATTAAGCTATCTCAAACGCTTCAGGAAGGCCTCAGCAACATAAATCAGTAATCAAAACATAATAATGATGCATAGAAATTAGAATTCGATTATGGAAATATTTATGAACACCGTGACTCTGTTCTACCGTTTCCTTGGGTGTGAGAGCTTGTTCTTGATGGTAATCGCTTCCTGGGGACTCAGGTGATATGTTTGAATCACCTTTAAGCCTTGAATCCACCTGCAAATAGTATTTCAGTTTCACCAATTTCTTGAAATTTTTGCAAAGTGAGTATGTTGTTGCAGCAGCTTTCACGTGTGTTTCTCTTGAGTAGGGTTAGCTCTTGCATATGTATGTGATCAGAATTAGGTCAAGAATGAGCCCAAAAGTCCATGGCATTATGACTTGAATATTTGATTGCCTAATCATATCTTTTCCAATCTTTTCTTTCATGAAACCTTGCCAATCATGGATTTCTTTGCCTTGTTGATTGAGAAACGAGTTGCCAGCTTGCCCTAGTCACATTTGCTGCACAAAAGGATCTAAAAAAGCATATCTTTGAATTTTCTTATAATTAAAACCAATTAAATGAATTAATATAAATATAAATCCAATTAATTAATTAAAAATAAGAAAATAAATTATTTTGAGCTCAATGGGTCGTGCATAGGCTTTGGGTAATGATTCAAGAAAGAATTTGAGGCCCATTAGCAAATTTGAAGCTTTTTAGGCAAAGTTGACTTTTGAAAATTCCCAAAATTTTCCAACTTCTCCAATGCATATCTTGCTCAATTTTGAAGCTATGAACATGTTCTTGGACATTTTGGAAAGGTCTTGAAGTCCTCTAACCAATGTCTTTGGTCCCATGTCATTTTGATTTACCAATCTCAAGTTATGGTCTTTGACTTAAAGTGCCTTTTTGTTGACTTTTAAAAATGACCTATAATGTTGAAATTGATAACTTTTTGTGAGAGCATTTCTTGGACTTGGAGTGTGAAGATGAGTTGTAGGAAATGTCATCCCATTCAAAATAAGCTTTGGATGGGATTTTTCTGATAAACCATGAAGAATTTATGCCTTGGTCAATTTGCAGTTAACTTTTCAGTTGTCCAGAAGTAGAAACTTTTGCATCTTTAGACTTTTTGAGCCATGCTTGTGGAATCATGATCAAGAATTGATCAAATGATGATTTTGGATTCAAAATAAGATGTTGACCAAAAATTTTGACTTTTAAATCAAATGACCATTTTACCCCTGCAGTTGACTGTAGAGCAATTAGGGTTTTTGACTGTGCAATTTGATGTTGTGAGTCTTGAAACTTGACATATGGATGCTTGACAATGCATGTAGGCATATGGGACTTGATTAGACCCTTGGAAACCTCAATTTCTTTACAAGAACCAAAACCCTAATTTTGACTGTGTTAGGAGGCAATTGGACTGTGCAATCCTTGAGAGATTTTGAAGCTTAATCTTGACACATCTTGAAGAATATGCGAGGGAAAATTTTGGGGTACAACAGTTTCCCCTGTTCAATCTTCTTAAACCTGAGGATGTAGATTGGCTGGCGTGCCTTTCGTAATCCGAAGGTGGAAGATGATTGAACACTAGAGTGCCCAGAAATTTGCAATCACATAGTAGAGTGCCAGCAGTGATGATGTCGGGAATGGGCTTACAGATGCCATTTGGAGAGATGATGGATAGGAGTATGGGCTTATAGATGCCATCTGGAGCTGTGACGGAGCCTTGTCGGGAATGGGCTTATAGATGCCATTTGGAGACTGTTGGTATGTGGATGGGCTTATAGATGATATCTAGGTGTCGATCGCGTAAGAGATTCCTTAGCGAGAACTTACGTACCTGAGAAAGAAAGATAATTACCTGGCCCGTTACAAGGGTTGATCTTCAAAACTCTTTATGTGGATGTGCCCTGGTTGGATACAGGAATCGAATCTGGAATTAGTCGTCAACAGATACACCCTGGCAGGATACAGGAATCAGATCTTCAAACTCTTCAGACGTGCCCTGGCAGGATACATGAATCGAGTCCGGAAAATAGTCGTCAACAGATACACCCTAGCAAGATACAAGAATCGGATCTTCAAACTCTTCAGACGTGCCCTGGCAGGATACAGGAATCGAGTCCGGAAAATAGTCGTCAACAGATACACCCTAGCAAGATACAGGAATCGGATCTTCGAACTCTTCAGACGTGCCCTGGCAGGATACAGGAATCGAGTCCAGAAAATAGTCGTCAACAGATACACCCTGGCAGGATACAGGAATCGAATCTGGAATTAGTCGTCAACAGATACACCCTGGCAGGATACAGGAATCGGATCTTCAAACTCTTCAGACGTGCCCTGGCAGGATACAGGAATCGAGTCTGGAATTAGTCGTCAACAGATACACCCTGGCAGGATACATGAATCGGATCTTCAAACTCTTCAGACAATGCATGTAGGCATATGGGACTTGATTAGACCCTTGGAAACCTCAATTTCTTTGCAAGAACCAAAACCCTAATTTTGACTGTGTTAGGAGGCAATTGGACTGTGCAATCCTTGAGAGATTTTGAAGCTTGATCTTGACACATCTTGAAGAATATGAGAGGGCAAATTTTTGGGTACAACGGATCCTTTCCGGGACGCCATATCGACAGATCAGGTTATGGCGAATGAATCGTGCTACGACGTTATTGGTTACTGTAGCATAGGAAGCTGCTTCAACCCACTTCGTGAAGTAATCAATCGCTACCAAGATGAAGCGATGCCCATTGGATGCCGTAGGTCTGATCTCACCGATCATATCAATGCCCCACATTGCAAAAGGCCAAGGTGCTGTCAAGACGTTTAGAGGAACTGGAGGAACGTGCACCTTATCTGCATAGATCTGACATTTGTGACACGTCCGAGAATGTTGGTAACAGTCAGCTTCCATTGTGGACCAGAAATATCCTGCCCGGAGGATCTTCTTTGCCATGGTATGTCCACTGGAATGTGTTCCGAAGGTACCTTCATGCAGCTCTGCCATGATCCTTTCTGCTTCAGTCTTATCCACACAACGCAGTAAGGTTGAATCATGGTTTCGCTTGTAGAGAATGTCATTGCTGAGGAAGAACTTTGCTGCGAACCTTCTCAGAAACTTTTTGTCATTGATGGATGCACCCTCGGGGTATTCTTGAGCTTCCAAGTACCTCTTTACTTCATGATACCAAGGTTTCTCAGTTACCTCTTCAGCCTCAAGATCACAGTAATATGCAGGTTCGTCCAATTTCCAGATGATGATCCGGGGAGCCTCTTTGTCCCATTTGACTTTGAACATAGAAGACATCGTAGCTAGCGCGTCCGCCAACTGATTCTCCTCTCTTGGGAAGTGTTCAAAAGTTATCTCCGTGAAATAGGGAATCAACGTCAACACATACTCTTTGTAAGGAATAAGGTTTGGGTGTTTCGTATCCCACTCGCCTTTGATCTGATTGATCACGAGAGAGGAATCTCCGAAAGCACTCAAAAACTTGATCCTTAAGTCAATTGCAGCTTGAAGACCCATGATGCATGCCTCATACTCCGCCATGTTGTTGGTGCAGTTGAAACATAGCCGGGCAGTGAGTGGAGTATGAGTACCTTTTGGAGATATGATCACAGCGCCGACACCGTTACCCAAAGCGTTTGAGGCCCCGTCAAAGTGCATAGACCATCGGGATCCTTCCTCAGGTCCTTTATCCGGTCCAGGTACTTCACAATCAGTCACTACCATGATATTCTCGTTTGGAAATTCAAAGTTCATGGACTGGTAGTCATCCACTGCCTGGTGTGCCAAATGGTCTTCCAATACACTTCCCTTGATTGCTTTCTGAGTCGTGTATTGGATGTCATATTCGGTCAAGATCATCTGCCATCTTGCTATTCTCCCAGACAAGGCGGGCTTTTCGAATATGTACTTGATTGGATCCATTCTTGAGATCAACAAAGTAGTGTGAGTCAACATATACTGTCTTAGCCGGCGAGCAGCCCATACCAAAGCGCAGCAAGTTTTCTCGAGCAGTGAGTATCGGGTCTCACAGTCGGTAAACTTTTTGCTAAGGTAATAAATGGCGTGCTCTTTTCGGCCAGACTCGTCATGCTGCCCCAGCACACACCCCATTGAGCTGTCAAGTACTGTCAAGTATAAGATTAGAGGTCTCCCTTCAACCGGTGGCATAAGAATGGGTGGTTCTTGGAGATACTCTTTGATTCTGTCGAAAGCGGCCTGACATTCATCGTTCCAACGTACTACTTGATCTTTCTTCAGTAGCTTGAAGATTGGTTCACAAGTAGCAGTTAGATGCGAGATGAATCGGGCAATGTAATTCAGTCGTCCTAGAAATCCTCTGACTTCTCTTTCTGTCTTGGGAACTGGAATCTCTTGTATGGCTTTCACTTTGGCAGGGTCCACTTGAATACCTTTGTCGCTCACGACGAAACCTAGCAATTTTCCAGATCTCACCCCAAAGGTGCACTTGTTCGGGTTCAACCTCAGCTTGTACAACTTCAGACGGTCAAACAGCTTCTGTAGATGGTCAAGGCGTTCCTCCTTAGTTTGGGACCTTGCAATCATATCGTCGACGTATACTTCTATCTCATGATGGATCATGTCATGAAACAAAGCAACCATGGCACGTTGGTAAGTTGCCCCAGCATTTTTCAACCCAAAAGGCATGACCTTATAGCAAAAGGTGCCTCACTGAGTAACAAAAGTGGTCTTCTCCATATCTTCAGGAGCCATCTTGATTTGATTATAACCAGAGAACCCGTCCATGAAGGAGAATACCTTATGCTGAGCAGTGTTGTCAACCAGAACGTCAATATGTGGTAGGGGAAGTCATCCTTGGGGCTTGCCCTGTTCAAATCCCTGTAATCAACACACATTCGGACCTTACCATCTTTCTTTGGCACTGGAATCACGTTGGCAACCCACTGAGGGTAAGAAGTCACTGCTAGAAACCCGACATCGAATTGTTTCATAACCTCAGCTTTGATTTTCTCGGACATCTCTGGACGCATACGGCGGACCTTCTGTTTTACTGGCGGGCAGTCTTCCTTGGTAGGCAAATGATGAACCACAATGTCGGTGTCCAACCCAGGCATGTCTTCGTAGGACCAGGCAAAGATTTCCACATAATCACGCAGCATCTGGATCAACCGTTGTTTCACACTGAGCTCTAGATTGGCACCAATGTTGACTTCCTTTCTGTCTGTCTCAGTACCCAGATTTACCGTTTCCACCGGCTCTTCATGCGGCTGAATGGCCCTCTCTTCCTGGAGTAACAGTCTTGCAAGCTCACCAGGCACTTCGCAATCATCTTCACCTTCGTCTTCGGCTAAGTTGATCAGATTTTCGAAGTCATAACTGGCAGTAGCAGAGTCGTTACCAGTGAGATCCGGAGTGGATTGGAACCTGTATGAGTGAGTGTGTGTAAATATAGCTGTTTTGCAATATATAATAAAGAAAGAAAAGGAGCACAAGATTTGAAATGTGAAAAACGTCCAATGCTTTTATTCATGATATATGAAGGTGACAAATAATAAGCCCTCACAAATGAAACCACGGTGCCCCGGGTAAGACACCGGGCCATAAAGTTTTTAGTAATATTGTTCGTTACAACTTTAAAACAAAAGAGTTCATTACTGAGTGACAAAAGTAATAGGTGTAAAGTCTTTTACAGTCCAGTTGCTTGGTCCACCGTTGGTCGTTGGGTAGATCCAGCTGTCAAATTCGGATTCCTCCACGTCGTCCTCGATAGCATTCACTCCCGGGTTGGTGATGAGCACAGGAGGTCTTCCAATCCTTGCCTTGCGCACAGCCTTCTGAGCTTCTGCAGTGAAACCCAAGCCAAATTTGTCAGTCTTTGGAGTGAAATCAGGAAGTCTGCCCCAGTTTGCACACTCACCCTTCTCGATCACAGCCCGGGCGTCCTTTAAGGAGGCTATCTTCAAAGGAGAACTCTCTTCAGTCACTGCCTCTGCTGCTGCCAATGTCTGAGGCACCTCTTCAAAGTGTTGAAAGGGGGTCTCAATGAACTCCCCATCCATTTCTACGTATCGGAACGAGTTGAGGTGGCTGACCATGTATTCCTCTTCCCCTTGCACTGTTACGATCTTCCCACTGACCGGGTATTTGAGCTTCTGATGTAATGTAGAGGTCACAGCTCCAGCCTTGTGGATCCAGAGACGACCCAACAAACAAGAATAGGATGGACGGATATCCATCACGTAGAATTTTGAATCAAAGACTTGTGAACCAACCCTGATTGGGATGTCAACCTCACCATGTACCATCCTTTTGGACCCGTCAAAGGCCCAGACAACAATGTTACTTGGTTTGAGCTCTAAACCCTCACAGTCTAGCCTGTCTAGAGCTTTCTTGGGTAGTACGTTTAATGAAGAACCAGTGTAAACCAGCACATGGGCAAGAGTAGTGCCCCTGCATTCAATGGATACTTGCAGGGCATCATTATGGTTCTTCCCCTTGGCCGTCAGATCAGCATCAGAGAAACCCAGACCATTATCAGCGGTTAAGTTGGCCACACAGTCGGTGAATTGATCAGCAGACATTTCTTGTGGCACGTGGGCCGTCTTCAGGAAAGAAATCAGGGCCTTGGAATGGGCCTCTGAACACAGCAACAGTGATAGCATAGAGATTTTAGAGGGGGTGTGCCCCAGCTGCTCAACCACATTGAAATCACTTTTCTTGATAATTTTAAGGATCTCTTCCATCTCTTGCTTGGAAGCCTCAACAGTGGTCTTCGGTGCCTCCGTCCGGGCAGGCACATCAGTAGAAATCCCCTTGCCCCGAGCGTCAGATGACTCGGCAGCAGGGGTAGAAACTTGATCAGGGGGGGAAACATGCACACTGGCAGGTGTGATGACAAGAGGTCTCTGAATTGCTGGAGGTGCAATGTCTGGTGAGAACAGTCTTTCACTACGAGTGACTTTAGCAGGCCCGGTGATGTTGGTGACACCGGTACTAGTATTGAACTCTTGTTTCACTCCCAGAACATAAACATCTGCCCCATAGTGCCACGGGATAGCTTTGTCAGACTTATAGGGGATGGGCCCCGGAACAATGATGGTTATAGGAGCATCTTGTGAACAAGCATAATCTTGACAGGCTTCTTTGAGGGAGCCTTAGGGAGGTTGTTGAAAATGGTGACAATTGACACTTCTTCAGCGGGAATAGCAGGAATATCAATCTTCTTGAACAAGATATCTTTGCTATCCATCAGGTTTTGGACGCCTGACTTCAGCAAAGGACAACCAATAGGTGAAGCAGCACATAGATGGCAACCTTTACTACATCCTGGAAATAAACCGGCTAGCAACAGGTTCCTCTTGACGGTCAACAACGGAGTAGAAATATCATCCACAGAAGCCACATACAGATCCTCTTCTACAGCATTCACTCCATGCTGGGGCATGGGAGCAGTCACAACATTGGGCCTTTCGGGTGCCTCGAACTGTATTTCCTTAGCATCAATAAGGTCCTGAACCTTATTCCTTAGGGCCCAACAATCATCAGTAGAATGCCCCGGGCTATCAGAGTGATAAGCGCAACGGGCGTTGGGGTTGTACTTCGGAGATGCTGTGTTTACCACCTTTGGAGCTTCCTCGACAGTTACCAGGCTGGTTTACAGCAGTTGCGGTAATATCTGAGAGAGAGTCATGCTGAGCCGAGTATACTGCCTTTTGGGCCTCTCAACTCTTGGCTGGTTGTACTGCTGAGGAGCAGCAGCAGGCTTAGAAATAACCACCGCGTTGACAGCTTGGCGGCGTTCTGGTTTGTTCTGTCTCTTGGGACCATACACAACACTAGCTTCCTTCTTGAAGGGCTTCTTTTTAATATTTGAGGAGGCACCCTTCTGTATCTTCCCCGATTTGATACCAGCTTCGATCCTCTCACCAGTCAGGATCAGGTCTGTAAACCCAGCAGAGGAATTACCAATGAGATGGTTGAAGAATGGACCAGATAGGGTCCCCAAGAACATGTCCACTAGTTCACGATCCGTCAACGGTGGCTGCACCCTGCCAGCTAGGTCTCTCCATTTCTGCGCGTACTCCTTAAAACCTTCACCCGTTCCCAGTGACATACCCTGGAGTTGGGTACGCGTGGGAGCGAGGTCGGAATTATATTGATACTGCTTATAAAAAGCAGTAGCCAAATCCTCCCAGTTACGAATGTTGGTTCCATCCAGCTGATAGAACCATTCGAGATGAGTCCCTGAAAGACTCTCCTGGAAGAAATGGATCCATAAGTTCTTGTCTGCAGTGTAAGGATGGATCTTCCTTACATAAGAGCGGAGGTGCATTTTAGGACAGGAAGCCCCGTCGTACTTCACAAAGGCAGGCGCCTTGAACTTGTGTGGGATCACCACCCCAGAAGATAACCCTAAGTCTCCAAAATCCAACCCAGGCACTCGTTGGATCTCCATAGCATTTAACCTGTCCTCCAGCTGTTTATACCTGTCCTCAGCATGAGGGTACTGTTCATCATTGAAGTCTGTCTCGGTGTCAGAGACCATAGGACTAGGAACCTCTCTCCCTTGGTGACTGACTTCCCCAACAGATGGAGTAGTCCTCTCAGCTTCATTCTGTAGTGTATTCCCGAGTCTGCGTCCAGTGTTGAACAGCACAATCCTCTTCTTCTTCTTCTTCTTCAGGAGCAAAGCCTTCAACTCCTGTTGCCCCTGGGCCAAGTTCCTGACCATCTCCTGAAACTGGGCGTTTTGGGCCTGGAGGGCCTTGATAGCTTGTTCAGTAGTTGGTTCAGGATTCATGATGACTGAGTGCTGAAATAAACAGCGAAGAAGATTAAGCAACCTGTAGAAAAAGGGTACCTGTGATGCATATGATGAATGAAATGCGTATGAATTATGTTTTCAAAGATAATCGGGAATCAACTTTATAGACAAAAGGAACACACTTTATTAGATTTAAACTTTGGAATTTAAATTGTTCAACAAATTACCCTTTGGCGTTACAGGAATGAAAATACTGGAAAGGAAATAAAAGCTGTAAAGGAAACATCCAAAGCCCATCAGTGCTCCCATGGCCTCCTCTTCTCAGTACGGATATAGTCATTCATGATCCGCTCGTTCTCCAATTGCTTGGTCAGCTTCTGGATCTTCTGTTCCTGTTCGTTGAACTTTTCCCGATAATAATCCCGCTCTTCCTGTAGTTGCGCCCAAGACCTCTTTAGGGTATCAACATCAGTGGGTATCTGAGGAGGGAGTATGGTTGGAGGAACCCCGTCTCCATCAGGAATTTCAAGAATGATAGGCCTGACAGCTTCATATGGCATACCTAACTTCTGAGCACGGATGCGGACCCATCTGTAATAGGGTTCCATTGGTAGAGAAGTCTTCGGTCCCAACTCATGTGGGTCAGCTCTGTGAATTCTGTCCCAAGCTTTGATGAATCTACGGTGCAGTTCGTCACTATCTACCTGAAACTCAAAACTGATGTGAGGCACCAACATCTCATGAGGCCCTGCTCTTCTGGCTCTTCCAAACTGACGGAGAGCTAAACATGGATTATAAGAGATTCCTCCCTGGGTACCGATCAATGGGACATTAGGATATTCTCCGCAACGATCAATAACAGCCACTTCATCTAAACCTCTGAGAGTCCAAATGATGTCATTATCAGTGAGAGACATTAACCTATGAGCCCAGCCTCTTCCTTCTTGGTTCTTCAGCACGAACTTGGGGAGGTGCAAAATAAACCACCTCACTAACAAAGGAGTACAACACCACAGAGTTCCTCGTCTTCGGGAAGTACGAGCATAGAGTTGTTGCAGGATATCACCCAAGAGAGTGGGTACAGGGTTCCGAGACATGAAGATCCTTATGGCATTGATATTGACAAAGTTATCAGGATTTGGAAATAATACTAGACCATATATTAAGAGAGCCAGAATGTCCTCGTACGCCCTGAAGTCTAAGTCATTCCAGAAACTGTTAGCTTTACCAATCAGAAACTTAGCCAAAAAGCCCTTAACTCCGCTTCTAGTCACCCAGTTGTCCATTACCTCCTTGTTGGTCAAGGGAAGGGCTGCAGCAATCTCCTCAAGCCTAAGAGTCTTTTCCCAACCAGTGAATGGGGTCTGATCCAAGATAGGGATACCAAGCAAATCAGAGAATTCTTCCAGGGTAGGGACCAGCTGGAAGTCTTGAAAGGTGAAGCAATTGTACAAGGGATCATAAAACTGGGTCAAGACACTCATCAGTTGTTGGTCCCACTTTGAAGTGACTAAACCGAGAAGAGAACCATGCCTCTGGATGAAGGAAGCAGTGTTTGGAATTCTGTCAACCAACTCTTTAAGCAAATCAGGTGGGTGAACAAAGTTGAGCCGGATAGTGTTCCTTCGCACAGGCATCATGATGTCCTACAAAACAGAGCAAAGGTGAAACCCTCTTGTCTTTGAAATAGGTCAGTCCTTATGCAGGATGCATGCAATGGTATGATGGTATGATGTTATGATAAAGCACACCACAAATATTCACAAAGGCAAACATGATAAGGCACACAAGTCACACCAGACAGCCCTTAGAGTTTAGGCCAGCATGAAGTTCAGGTACTACCCTCTTTCAGTTTCGTTGGTTAAGACCTGTCCTATCAAAAGTAACCGGGTTCTAGAGGATCCCAATATCACTGACTACCCTCAATCGGTCATAACTCCACCATCGCAATCTTTTCTTGCGGCCAGAACCATCGCGAGAGTTTAGCCTCAATGGGTATAGCATACTGCTACTGTTCTATGGCCAAGTTGGGTCACATTAGGGTTCTAAGGTCGATTGGTGCTTAATGACTCCTCAGAAGACCCATATTCTCCTCGTTGCAACACAAGGGATATCGGTACAGACCAAGGTGCCACACCAACGTAGCCACTGCTTCACCCGTGTCGATCTACGCCGGACAGGTCCCTCACAGCTTTTGCTACCTAAAAGGGTATCCCCAGATCTGGGTTAGGATCTATGAAACTCCGATGCAAAGCCCACAAATATAAAGCAATCAAAGCAAAGCAATTGAAAACATAAGTATGATCTAATCCTAAGGTACACCTCACTTTCAAATATTTCCCAGCAGAGTCACCAGTTCTGTGATCGGTGGGAATAGAATTGACTGTTTTTTTAAGCTGGTTTCGCGAAATGTCGCGGTAATCAAGAGTCGCCACCATCTTTTATGTTCTCCAACATGGAAAGGACAAAAGCACAGCAAAATTCCATATTCGAGAATGTTTCTCGGTTTGGGAGGTAGATTTATAGAAAGGGAAGGTGTTAGCACCCTTTCTATCAGTGGTTATCCACGGGCTCTTAGGTACTTGCTCTTATGTTTTCAAAAGATGTTTGCTTTTCAAGTGTGCGTGGGTTTTGAAAAAGTTTCGTTTGAAAAATTTCTAAGTAACTCTTGTATCTGTCCTTAAGAGTGTATGAAAAATTTGTTTGAAAACTTTTAAAAGTGTAAGTGTGAAAAGTATTTTGTTTATTTGAAAAGAGAAAGTACCCTGGAGAATCTACCTACTCTAAGGAATTAAGCTGTGTAAGAGTCCTTTAGATAATGCCATCCCACCATTGAGAGGTAGGTAGCACCATCGTTGGAGGTATTCGGGTCAATTCGATTATCGGGACAGTGTGGTCACCGAAGCAATAGTAGGACGCTTTAGAGGTAACCCTAATATCCTAGATCCTTTGTATCCGAGGCAACCGTTTCGAGGCAACTGGATCTTTTGGACAGAAGGGCGACCTCTAAGACACCCTATACTTGATGACCACGTTCGAGGCAACCAGTGAGGCGTACCCTAGAAGTGGCATGTGCTTGTGTGTTATTTTCATGTTATGTTTATCTTGTACATGTTATTTGTGAGCTACGGGTTGATTTTATTTACATACATTCTTCCATGCATTGTTAACAGTTAGGGGTGCGGAAAGTAAATTGCAGAAAGATAAATTCTACGCTATTACAAGGCGCGGGTCTATACATCGCCAAAAAAACAAAGACTCGTTTCGTAAAATAAAGTGCGAGAAAATTAAAGAAAGCAATAAAATCCTAATTACTATTACATCCTCTGTACAGATACAAAAATATAATCAAAAGAAATGAAAATGCGGGAATGGAAATTTAATCGGGAACGCCTTAAGGGTTTTGACCCTTTTAAGAAAAGAAATGAATTTTTTGTCCTTTTTTGTGATTAAATGAAATTAAAATTAATGATTAAACTAATTAATTAATTTATTAAAAGAAAAAAAGTTTTTGTATTTTTATGTTTTTAATGAAATAAAATAAAAGGAAATAAAATTAAAAGTTAACCTAATTCTAAATTATTTTAATTATTTAAGAAAAAAAGTTAAAGTTGCCTAATTAAAATTAACTCAATTTATTAGTATTTATTTACAAAAATAAAATGAAATTAATAATAATAATAATATTAGTTCTTTTTTTGATTTTTTTTATAGAAAATAAATTAATTATGTTAATAGTTAATAAAAGGGAAAAAATAAAATAAGACAAACAAAATATAAAAATGATAAAATAAAAATTGCAAACCCAAGGGGGGTTTTGGGCCAGATTGGAGGGTGTATATGGAATTGTGAGGCCCATGAACCTTCAGCCACGTTGACCCTTTTGCCATTTCCTACAACATGCTTTGACCTGGGGTAGAGTGGACAACGCCTCATGGCCTTTGGATCTGGGTTAATGAACACCTGGCGCCTGGATAATGGAGATGTATGGTGGAATTATTGGGAAACGCTGCATGAGAGTATGTTAGGAAAAATGTGAACAATTATATGGGGGACCTGGGGATCGAACCCACGTCCCAATGGTTGCAAGCCACGCCACCTTCCACTGGGCCACTTGAGTGTTTTTGTTAACATAACAAACAAATAAAATTAAATATGAAAACAAACGTTATTCTGGAAATTAAAAAAAATCCGCGCGTTTATTTGAATCAACCATCCCGGCATGGACACCTCATCACCGTCTTCATTTTATCTGCAAAATAGAAACAAGATAGCGGGGGTTTTTAACCCCCACAATGCAAAACTGTGAAAAATAGCGATTAGCTATATAGTGAACATAAAAAGGGCGCGAGGTGTCCAACATGTTCGTCTCATCACGCTGATTTCAACCATGGGTGTTTGGAGGCTTGATTTTGCAGTATAAGAAAAGCCCTAATTGAAAAGCTCTGAAACCCTAGCACTCTCCAATGGCAACTTTCATTTTAAGGCACCATAATCAAATTAAGTTATGTCAAAAGCTTCATAACAATGTCAGCAATGCAAAACAGTGATCAAAACGTATTAATGATGCGTAAAAAATGGATTTTGATTATGGGAAAGTTTGTTCAAACCGTGGTTATGTTTGTCCGCTTCCTTGAGTGCTAAGGCTTGTTCTTGATGGCAACAGGTTCCTGCGACTGTTGGGAACGTGTTTGGATCAAGAGAAATGCTTGAATTGCACTGGAAGGTTGAAAACAGTTTTCACTTTTTTCCTTGGATTTTTGAATTTTGTTCTTTTGTTTCAGAGGTTTCTAGGTCGTGCCTGAGGTATGAGAGGCTTGCATATATGTCTATGAATGTAATCAAGTGACTTTAGGAGCCTTAAAACCAATGCAATGATGTTTGAGATTTTTCCATAACCACCATTAAAGAAACTTGCCATTTTTGTTCAAAATTTGAATTTCATGCTCATAATAGGCTTGGCACGAATTTGGTATGTGGCTTATGATGCATCAAGGCCATTCAAACCAAAACATATCCTTTGATTATTTTTATTTATTTTTATTTGAATTTTATGGATTTAAAATGAATTAAATCAATAAAATTAAATAAAAATAGAAAAATTAATTTTTAATCTTGAAATAAATCATGGGACACGTGGGTGGCATGGAAAAGCTGAATCAAGTGGGAAAAGTGGGCCCTTTTGTCAAAAAATGAAGTTTCAAGGATAGTTGACTTTTGCCATTTCACAAAAATGTCCCAACTTCTCCAATGCATATCTTGCTCAATTTTGATCATATGAACATGTTCTTGGACATTTTGGAAAGGTCTTGAAGTGCTCTAACCAATGCCTTTGGTCCCATGTCATTTTGATTTACCAATCTCAAGTTATGGTCTTTGACTTAAAATGCCTTTTTGTTGACTTTTGAAAATGACCTATAATGTTGAAATTGATAACTTTTTGTGAGAGCATTTTTTGGACTTGGAATGTGAAGATGAATTGTATGAAATGTCCTCCCCTTCAAAATGAGCATTGGATGGAATTTTTATGATGAACCATGAAAATGTTATGCCTTGTTCAAGTTACAGTTGACTTTTCAACTGTCCAAAAATAGAAACTTTTGCATCTTGATGATTTTTGAGCCATTCTGGTGAAATCATGGTCAAGATTTGACCAAATGATGATTGTGGCTTCAAAATAAGATGTTGACCAAAATTTTTGACTTTTGACTGTCAAATGACCATTTTGCCCCTACAGTTGATTGTGAAGCAATTAGGGTTTTTGACTGTGCAACTTGACCTTGTGAGCCTTGAAACTTGACATGTAGGTGCTTGACAATGTATATGAGCATATGGGACTTGATTGAGCCCTTGAAAACCTCAACTTCCTTGCAAGAAACAAAACCCTAATTTGACTGGCTTAGGAGGATGTTTGAATGTGCAATCCTTGAGTAGACTTGAGCAAATTGAGATGATGCTTGTCAAAACTTTGAAGAATATGGGAGAGCAAATTTTGGGGTACAACACCTACTATCCAGGTTCCTTCTCATAGCCCTACTATCCAAGCTTTTATCCCGAAGTAACCCTACTATCCAGGTTCCTTCCCCCTTTTCTCTAGACAACAATTTACAATACTGTAAGACCTGGACTTGACTAGATACGGTCGATTTCACACTTTCCTAGTAAGTCGCTGTGCAGCCGGGACCCTGACCAGATATGTAGGTCAATTCCATCTCCTCAATAAAGAATTAACTCCCCAGTAGAATAATGGACAACCGAAGCTCCTAGACTCAATTTCCCAAGACGTAAATCAACTTTTCTCGGTGAAGTCCTCCTCAGCGGCAGGTACAGGAATTCTCGCAAAGGAATCTTTTATGCGACCAATATCTTTTCTGGATAGAATCTTTAAGCCCATCTCTGGCAATTCTTGGTCGACTCCCAAATGGCATTTCTAATCCCATCCCTGATATCACCAATCACTAGGCACTGCATGCGAGTGCAAATTTCTGGGCACTCTAGTGTTCAATTATCTTCCACCTTCAGATCACGAAAGGCAGACCAATTCAATCTACATCCTCGAGTTTAAGAAGATTGAACAGTGGCAGCTGTTGTACCCCAAAATATTCCCTCCCATTTTACTCAATATATGCTCATTAAGACCCTTAACTTGCTCAAGGATGCTCAAGAGGTGACCAGGCAAACTCTCTCCTAAAGCAATGAATCTCCAACAGGGGTTTCCATTTTTATCAAGAAGAGTGAGCTCCAAAGGCCTCATATTCTATCCATGGTCCTAATATGTCCTCAAGACCCTCCATGTCAAATTTCAAGCTTTGCACAAGAGGTTTGCTCAGTCAACTGCTCAGATGCTTGAGAATCGACTGTATTAGGTCAAAAGTCAATTGTGGCCCACATATAGTCAAACTTCAAGATTTTTGGTCAACATCAACATTTTGAAGTGATATCCATCATTTTATCAAGGGTTGACCATGATTCCCCAAGGAATGCTCTTAATTAATCAAAACTCAAAAGTTGCTAAATTAGGGTTTCTCAGGAAAAGTCAACCAAACTTTGATCAAGCATAACTTTCTCATACTTTATTATAAATTTCTCATCCAAGGCTCATTTTGAAGGGGATTAAATTCCCTACAACTCATCTTCAGCCCTCAAGTTCAAAAATCACACTCATCAAAAGATATGAATTTCTACATTATAGGTCCTTTTGAAAAGTCAACAAAAACACCTTATGGGTCAAAGCTTCTTACATGAACATGGAAGACTCAATTGAAATGAGACCAAAATGGTTGCTTAAGGAACATCCTAAGCTTTCTAAAAAGTCCAATAACACCTCTCTAGGGTTAAAATTGGAAGAGTTATGCATTGTCAAAGTTGACCATTTTTGGAAAATTGCCAAAAGTCAAATGTGCTCAAAAATAAATTTTTTTGCTAAAAGGGCCTAGCATTTTAGGTTTGTATCTTATTAAGGACACGGTCCACGACCCAAATCAGCAGCCATATCTTATTTTCTCTATTTATTTATTTTATTTTGATTTTTATTTATTAAAAATCACATTAAATCAAATAAATAATAAAAAATATCAAAGATTGTTTTGATGATCTGATTTTGATGAAGATCAAATATAATTGAGCTGGCCTAATCAAGCCAAATCGAATCAAGGCAAAAAAGGCATGATTTGGTCAAGTTTGGAATGAAAGAATATGGCTTAAAATCAAAGATTTTATCCATCAATTCTCAAGATTGGATCCAAAATTGTTACCCTAATTCTTCATACTACATATAATGAACAAAAACAAGGCAAGAGAACAGGGTTTGCAGTAGTGAAAATAGAGAAAGAAACTTGAATTTTTTGGCAAAAAGTGGTGATTCGTTTTCTCATATAGAGGGTGATTCAGGCCATTCCAAAGCTTCCAATCGCTTCCTGGACATCTCTTGGAGCTAACACAATTCATTGCAAGCATTCCCAAGCCCAGGATCACCCCCTGGGCTTCATACGATTTGCATCTTTTCTCAAAATCGATTACGATAATTCTTGCATCTTAAGCATGTTTGAATGATATATTTGTGATTGTTAACATGTTTGCAACATGTTGGGATGATTTAATTGATGTTTTGATGAATATATTGACGATTGTCATGGCTAGGGTTTAAGAAGTTGTTTTGGGGCTTCTCTGTATAGGTGAAATTATGCCAAGAAACTAATGCCATGATATTCGTGAGACCAAGACAAATTGATTGGTATAGTTAGAGTTGATTTATTGTGCATCATATGAATTTTTGAAGCTTGTAGGTGTATAGCTATGGAGTTTTGTCTGTAGGTATAGATATGAGATCTAAAACGACAGACGGGGAAGAAGACGGTGACTTGTCACCACCCCACTGGCCCATTTGAATAATCGCGCGCGTTTTGTTTTGTTCATCCTATCCATTTTGTTTCACATATTATAATTTAATTTTATTATTCCAACACCTAAACAATGTAGCGCAGACGGCCAAGGCAAGCGTGAATGAGTGGGAGGACCTGGGTTCAATCCCAGGTCCCAACATTTTCTTTATTTTCTTAATGTACAATTGCAAATCCCATGCATTCCAAAGCCTGATGTCCATCATGCGCCCCATTGATCCAACCACTGTATCATTGCCAATGCAGATCCAATATTCAATCCAAGGAGAGACCATGGTGCACCATCCAAGCATGCCAACACAGAATCAAGCGCAAACTGGGCTCAGCCATAATGGGCCTTGAAAATTCCAAAACACTCCCCTTGGGTGCTTATGCAGGCCCAAGTCCTTTTTATTTTTCATTCTTTAATTCTTTTTATTTATTAATTATATCTTTTTTAATAACACGAAAAAAATCATATTTTTTTATTTAATCAAAAATCATAAAAACATCAAAAATATTTTTTTTCATAAATTTTTTATTAATTAATTAGTTTAATTAAATTAGGGTAATTTAATGTTTTTTATTATAATTCAAAATAATTAGAATTAGGGTTTAATTTTGTACTTAACCTAATTTTTCCTCAAAAATAACATAAATATTTTCTCAAATTAGATTTTTAGGTCGTTTGATTATTTCTCGCATTTAATTTGCCGTGCGCTTTTAATTTTCTTTTTTATTATTTTCAACTGCTCTGAGTTTGTAATAAATTTAAATAGGATTTTAATTCCGCGTTTTATTTTTAGTCAAAATAATTATGTATCTGCCCAAAGCCATGTAATAATTAGGACTCTAACTTCTCGCATTTTAATTTCCG
Organism: Vicia faba; assembly: GCA_948472305.1. Taxonomy (NCBI): domain Eukaryota; kingdom Viridiplantae; phylum Streptophyta; class Magnoliopsida; order Fabales; family Fabaceae; genus Vicia; species Vicia faba. Next base: position 1,023,106,135 of record OX451741.1, read on the forward strand.
CAAATTATAAACTGCCTAGATGTATGTATAGGATTGCACGGAAAGACAAACTGAAATTAAAATAGTAGAAAACCATAATTGTGCAAAGATAATTAATTGAAAAAAATACACTTGCACATGCTCACTCCTAGGGTTTACTCCACTCCGGTTGCCTTCGGTAAACGGTCATAAAGTATAGGGAATGTTAGTGGTCGTTCTCTGGTCCCAAAAGATCTAAAATGACCCATTCGGATGTTGCCTCGGAAAAAGATCTTTAAGACTTTAGGATGATTAATAAAATTTCTTAACATTGCTTTTGTGATCGTATTTGTCCCTTCAAACGTCCCTTAAAACTCCAATGACGGCGCTACCTATTCCTTAATAATAGGATAGCATTGTCTAAAGGAAAATGAACAGATTTTTTTCGAGTAGGTAGATTAGTTCCCAGGTACTTGCTCAAATAAAACTTTTCACACAAACACTTTTCAAAATAATTTTATAAACAACTTCGTCACACTCCTGAGGACTAATACAAGGGTTATCATGAAGTAAAACTTTTCAAAACAAGCATACACAAGCAATTTAAAAAATGAGCAAGTACCTAAGAGTCCATGGAAAACCATGGATAGAAAGGGTGCTAACGCCTTCCCTTTCTATAATCTACCCCCGTACTCAAATACAATCTCGAAAAAGGTTTTTTTTCTATTCTTTTCCCTTTTCCTTTTTTGGATAAAATAAAAGTTGTTGGCGACTCTTGCTTACCGTGACATTTGCGAATACAAAATGCAAACCAGTATAACAGTCGGTTCTGCCACCGTATCACAACGTCCGTGCGGAGGTGTGGTACCCATGAAGAGAAAATGGTAACATCTCGTGCCAGTCTTTATATGTCACTGTCATCTTCTGTATGATCGTTTTGATGTTCTTGTTAGCAACTTCAACAACGCCATTCATCTTCGTCCGGTATGGAGAAGAGTTATGATGTTGTATCTTGAACTGTTTACAAAGTTTGGTGATTATCGTGTTGTTGAGATTCGTACCATTATTAGTGATGATTCTCTCTGGCACACCATATTGAAAAATCAGGTTATTCTTGATAAATCGTGCCACAACATTCTTGGTAACAGTAGAAAAAGAGGCAGCTTCAACCCACTTCGTGAAGTAATCAATGGCCACCAGGATGAAGCGATGCCCATTGGAAGCGGTAGGTCTAATCTCTCCAATCATGTCAATGCCCCACATTGCAAAGGGAAAAGGAGCCGTCAAGACGTTCAAGGGAACTGGAGGCACATACACCTTATCAGCATAGATCTGGCACTTATGACAAGTTCGAGAGTGCTGATAACAATCTGCTTCTATAGTGGACCAATAGTATCCTGCCCGTAGGATCTTCTTAGCCATGGTATGTCCACTTGAATGGGTTCCGAAGGTACCTTCGTGTAGATCTGTCATAATCCTCTCTGCTTCTCTCTTGTCTACACACCGCAGTAAGGTAGAGTCATGGTTGTGCGTGTAAAGGATTCCATTACTGAGGAAAAATTTCACGGCGAACCTTCTCAGAAACTTCTTATCGTTGACAGATTCCCCCTCGGGATACTCTTGAGCCTCGAGATACCTTTTTACTTTGTGAAACCAAGGTTTGTCTGCTACCTCTTCAGTATTAATCTCACAGCAGTGCCCTGGTTCATCCAACCTCTCAATGGTGATTCGGTGAGCTTCGTTGTCCCACCTGACCTTGAACATAGAAGATATGGTAGCTAGCGCGTCCGCTAAATGATTCTCTTCTCGTGGGAAATGTTCAAAGGTTACCTTCTCAAAGTGTGGGAGCAATGTCAGTATGTGCTCTTTGTACGTGATGAGATTCAGATGCTTCGTATCCCATTCTCCTTTGATCTGACTTATCACCAAGGCTGAATCCCCGAAAACATTTAAGAACTTGATCCTCAGGTCGATAGCAGCCTTGAGACCCATGATACAGGCTTCATACTCCGCCATGTTGTTAGTGCAGTTGAAACATAGTCAGGCAGTGAAAGGAGTATGGCATCCCTCAGGGGATATGATTATAGCACCAATGCCATTACCGAGTGAATTCGAAGCTCTGTCAAAAACCATAGTCCATCGGGATCCTTCTTCAGGTCCTTCATCTGGTCCAGGTTCTTCATAATCAGTCACTAGCATAATATTCTCGTCCGGGAGTTCAAAATTCATGGACTGGTAGTCATCCACGGCCTGATGAGCCAAATGATCAGCTAATACACTTCCCTTGATTACTTTCTGGGTTGTATATTGGATATCGTATTCGGTTAAGATCATTTTCCATCTTGCTATTCTTCCAGAGAGGGCGGGCTTCTCGAAGATATACTTGATTGGATCCATCTTAGATATCAAGAAAGTAGTGTGAGTCAACATATATTGTCTTAGTCGGCGAGCAGCCCATGCCAAAGCGCAACAAGTTTTCTCGAGTAGTGAGTATCGTGTTTCACAATAGGTAAAATTTTTGCTAAGATAGTATATTGCGTGCTCTTTTCGACCAGACTCGTCATGCTGCCCCAGCACACACCCCACTGAATTGTCTAGCACCGTTAAGTACAATATCAAAGGTCTTCCTTCAATCGGAGGCATCATAATTAGTGGTTCTTGAAGGTATTCCTTGATTCTTTCGAAAGCGGTCTGGCATTCTTCATTCCACTTTACCACTTGATATTTCTTCAGGAGTTTGAAGATCGGCTCACAAGTAGCAGTCAGATGTGAAAAGAACCTGGTGATATAATTTAGGCGTCCCAAAAAACCTCTAACCTCCTTCTCTATACGGGGCACCGACATCTCTTGTATGGCCTTTACCTTTGCAGGGTCTACCTGAATACCTTTGTCACTGACGATGAACCCCATAAGCTTACCAGACCTTACCCCGAAGGTGCACTTGTTCGGATTCAACCTCAGTTGGTATGTCTTTAACCTGTCGAACAACTTTTGCAGATGATCAAGGTGTTCTTCCTCAGTTTGAGACCTAGATATCATGTCATCAACATAAACCTCTATCTCATGGTGAATCATATCATGGAACAAAGCTACCATGGCTCGCTGATAATTTGCCCCAACATTCTTCAACCCAAAAGGCATCACCTTGTAACAGAAGATGCCCCACTGCGTGACGAAGGTTGTCTTCTCCATGTCTTCAGGAGCCATCTTGATCTGGTTATAGCCAAAGAAACCATCCATTAAGGAGAAGATTTTGTGTTGTGTGGTGTTGTCAACCAGAACATCAATGTGGGGAAGCGAGAAGTCATCCTTGGGGCTTGCCCTGTTCAGGTCTCTGTAGTCCACACACATCCATACCTTACCGTCCTTCTTAGATACCAGAACAAAGTTAGCAACCCACTGAGGATATGAGGTTACTTTTAAGAAGCCAACGTTGAACTGTTTCATAACCTCTGCTTTGATCTTCTCAGACATTTCAGGGCGCATACGACGGACTTTTTGCTTAACCGAAGGACAATCTTCTCTAGTTGGCAGATGATGTACCAGAATATCAGTGTCTAAATCGGGCATGTCTTCATACGACCAGGCGAAGATCTCAACATAGCCGTGCAACATTTGTGTCAACCGCTGTTTGACATTAGTCTCCATATTTGCGCCGATCTTGACTTATTTTCTGTCCACCTCAGTGCCCAAGTTTATTGTCTCAACTGGCTCTTCATGAAGTTGTATAGCCCTCTCTTCATGCTGTAACAATATAGCAAGTTCTCCAGGCACCTCACAATCTTCTTCACCTTTGTCCTCGGCTTGGTTGATCGGATTTTCGAAGTTATAACTGGCAATAGCATAACTGTTATCAATGGGATCCATAGTGGATATGGATCTGCAGTTCGATATGTGAGTGTGTGTAAGAGCATAGTTGTATTGATAGAATGAAAAGCAGAAAAGAAAAACAGAGAGCACAAAATTTGTATGCAAGAAATGTCCAATGTTTTATTGATGACATATGAAAATGAAATATAATAACCCTCACAAAGAAAACCATTGTGCCTCGGGTAAGACACAAGGCCATAGAGTTTAAATTGTTTATTACAAATTCGAAAAACAAGTAAGACAATTACAGCTGAACAAAATAAATTGGTACAAAATCTCTGTCCGTCCAGTTACTAGGTCCACCGTTGGTAGTAGGGTAGATCCAGCTGTCAATATCGGAATTCTCATCATTGTCTTCAATAGCATTGACCCCACGATTGTTGATGCATAGGGGAGGTCCTCCATCCCGAACGCGTCGAACATCCCTTTGAGCTCCTGAAGTAAACCCAAACCAAATTTGTCAACTTTATGAGGAAAATCAGAGAGTTGTCCCCAAATGGTACACCCACCTTCCTCAACTACCACTCTGCCGTCCTTGAGAGAAGTCATCTTTAAAGGGGATTTGGTGATCTTCGGCGCACTAGTGATGGTCTCGGTTGATGCCATAATTTGGGGAACCTCTTCAAAGTTTTGACAAGGGGTCTCTATGAATTCCCCATCCATCTCCACATACCTGAAAGAGTTCAGGTGGCTTACCATATACTCCTCTTCACCATGCACAGTGACAATCTTCCCCTTCACTGGATACTTCAGCATTTGGTGTAACGTAGAAGTAATGGCCCCAACTTCATGGATCCAAGGGCGACCCAACAAACAAGAGTATGATGGCCTGATATCCATCACGTAGAAGGTGGATTTAAAGGTCTGGGAACCCACTTTGACAGGGATGTCCACCTTCCCATGCACCATTATTTTTTACCCGTCAAAAGCCTTCACCACAATGTGACTGGGCTTTAAGGTCAAGCCTTCACAATCTAGCCGATCCAGAGCCTTTTTAGGCAGAACGTTCAGTGACGGTCCAGTGTCCACTAGCACATGAGCCATAATAATGCCCCTGCATTCGATTGAGACATGCAGAACATCATTATGCTTTCTCCCCTTTGGTGTCAAACCGACATATGAAAAACCCAACCCATTGTCAACACTCAAACTGGCCACACAATCCTTGAATTGGTCAGCGGAGGTTTCTTGCGACACATGCGCAGTCTTGAGAAATGCAATCAAAGCCTTTGCGTGGGCCTCAGAACATAACAGCAGAGACAACATTGATATCTTCGAAGGGGTCTGCCTCAGCTGCTCGACCATATTGTAGTCTCTCTTCTTGATTACTTTTAAAATTTCCTCCATTTCTTGCTTAGAGGATTCCACAACAACCTTTCTAGGTGCCTCCGTCCGGGCAGGCTCACATATAGCTTCTTTACCCCGAGTCCCAGATGACTCATCGACAGGGGTAACGACTGGAGTAAGTATATGAGTAGTAACAGAAGTACCGGTAGGAAAAACATATGGAATAACAACAGGCTTAACAACAATCTTCAGGGAGATCTCGGGAGAGAAAACCCTTCCACTTCGGGTAACTTTGCTGGTCCCGACAATGTTACTGACATCGGGATCAGCCTCTTCAGTCTTCAAATCATGTTTGACACCATGATAGTAAACATCGGCACCATAATTCCAAGGGACAACTTTGTCCGATGAGTACGGTACAAGACCAGGAAAAGTGATTATCAACGGAGCAATTCTTAGAGCAGGTGTAATCCTAACAGGTCTTTTAGAGGAGACCTTGGAAGGATTGGCGAAAATGGTTATGATAGCAACATCTTCACGCGGAATAGTCAGAATCAGAGTATTTTCAAACAAAATCTCTCTACTGTCCATCAGACGTTGAACACCTGCTTTCAGCAAATAACAACCAGAGGGCAGAGATGAACACATGTGGCAACCTTCACCACAACCCGGAAATAAACTGGCTAGAAACAAATTCTTCTTGACAGTCATGAGAGGAGTGGAAACTTCATCAACAGAAGTAAAAAACATATCAGTATTGTTGTACCCCAAAATTTTCCCTCTCATTTTATCAAGATTTTCCTCACAAGACTCTTTGGACTCAAAACCAGATTAGGGTTTGCTCTGCTCAAGACCCCTCCTTGCACTGTTGACCTGAAATTAGGGTTTAAGTTTGCACAAGGATTTTTGGACTTCCAATGCCTCATGTGACTTTCATACTTCATGTTGGACTTTTAAGATTGCCCATACCAAGTTTCAAGCCTTGAATCACATTTTTTCCCAGTCAATTGGACAGTTGACCTAAAAATCAGCTATATCGGGGGAAAAGTCAACTGTGGCCAATTTACAGTCAAACCTCATAATTTTTTATCCATATCAACAATATAGGCTCATATGAACCATTTGATCAAGTTTGGACCAAAACTCCTCAAGAAATTTGATCAGATCATCAAAAGGGCAAAATGGTCATTTTTAGGGTTTTGACTGTAGAAGGGCAATTTCTGATTTTCAACCTAGCCAATGGCAAATTGGGTTCAAGCATGGATTCAAGGATTCAATGGCATCATCTTTACCTAATCACAAGGTTCAAAAGATCTAAGTTATGAAAATTTCTTATTTTTTCCCAACTTTTCCAAACTTTTTCACCATGATGCAATTGGATTCAAACAAAACTTCCAACATGAAAGTTGTAGTCCTCCACAAAATCTACAACTTTTATTCACAAAGTTTTCCCAAAAGATGCTTGGATATCAAGTTATGATTTTGTGAACAAGGGTCCATGAAACTTTTAACTTAGTGAAATTTTGCCCTAGGTTAGGCAGGATTTTGACCTATTTTCATGGCAACTTTTCACATAGTTCCAAGTGGAATCTCAAAATGAATTTCAAAGATGGATTGTAGAGCATGTTACAAGCTTTCCAAAATTTGTAAGAAATCTCCAAGATCATTTGTGGTTATGGAGAATCGAAGAAAAGAAAATGGCCATTTCTCACTTTTGTTCATGGCATTTTGCACATTGATACAAGTTACAAATCAGTTTGGATCATGCTTGTACTTGGTTTACAGGTTCTAATCCTTTATACACTCATAAATTAAATGCAAACACATTGGATCAAGGCTTTGTTCTGAGCTTTAGGGCATTGTACAAGGAATTAATCTAAAAATGGCAAAAAGTTAACATTGCTACTTTGATAAAGCATGTTTTATGCAATTTTGTTTGTCTTGAGCATTGAACCTAATCTCTTTGTGAAAACAAGATCCATAAACATCAAAAAAAGGTTTACCAACTCTGCTCAGGCCTCAAGCTAGCCAGTACATCCTTTGCCTTTGTCACTTCCCACCTTTTCTTCAAAAACAAGCAATTGTGCAAAAGTCAGGATATCTCTTGTATCTGTTAAAACCAAGCCTTGTGAACATTTCAAACAAGTTCAACACATTGTAGAAAGCAGAATACACGAGTTACAAGCCTCTCAAACACCCAAATACACCAAAAACTCCATTTCTGCCCAAAACAGGGCAAGCTCTGCAGAACCACTTCCAAAACATTTTTCACTCGTGCGTTTTGCCTTGAACCACTTCAAATACATTACATACATCCCATCCAAGCTACCCAAGTCCCTGTCCAGCCACTGTAACTCCATTTTCACAATTCACCATTTTTACTCTGAAGCTTTGCAGGTTGAGTTCTACAAGTACATTCAGGAAAGTTCAAGGCAAGCCAAGCATTGGGAAAGGTTGAGTGAACTTCAGGCAAGCTAACACGACCTTCAGGCCTCATCCAAAACTCCTACATTGCCATATTCAAACTTGACTGAAACATGTAATTTTCAAACTTCTATCTCCTTATTTAGGAATCATTAGGCTTAGGTTTGTGAAGCAAAAATATAGCACTTAATGTACTTGAACTGTACATATGCATAGCTTGTATTTATATTAACTGAGCTAGGAGAATTTAGATGATGAACATGCTGAATTTTTTAGGTCATAAATTGGGGGTGATAAAATTCTCTTTGGTCTTTGAGAGTTAGATCAAGTTTTTTATATCATTAGAATCGTGTGATGATGAGCTATAACTTTCATGTTGCAAGATTTTGTTTTTAAGCACGTATGCAGGAGTTACAAGTTTGAACACAGGGCGCGCGTTTTTGTTCCAAGGACAGGGATGAAGTGGAACGTGGGCTGGGCCCGGCTTGCTTCTACTTTTGACACCCCCTGTTTACTCTTTGCACCCCCTTGGCCCATTTCTTTTATTTTTTTATATTTTTCATTTCTTTTTATATTTTCTGACTTTTATTATTTTTTCTAAATATTAAAAATCATCAAAAATATTCTCTTAATTTTTACATTTTTATTTTATTATTTTTATTATTTTTTATGACAAAAAATAGTTTATTAGTTTAAATACTTTTATTTTCTTAAATAAACTCATAAATAATATAAAAATATTATACATTTTTAATTTTTATACTTAAAATATTATTTTCTCACAAATATTATTTGTTTAAACATTTTTATATTTATTTTTATTTATTTTCTTGTACATAAATGAATAAATAAATAATTAGAATATGTACTTTCTTTTAAACAAAAAATTAGGATTTTCACCCTTTCCAAAAATAATCTAATATTTTTCTTATTTTGAGACATAAATAAATTCATTTTTACATACATAAAAATAAATACAAAAGCATTTTGCATATTTACATTATTTGCATATTTAAATATTCACTTATTTTATTTATTTGTACAAATAAATTCAATATGGTTGTAATAGTTTTAGGGTTTTATTTTGAGCAATATCCCCATATTCAAACTTGTACCCCCCTCCCCATAATAATGTTGTAATAGTCTTAGATTTACTTTTACACATTTTATCGCTTTCATATACCATGATAGTAAGATTAGGGTTTTGTATGCAAAAACCAAAATCAAACAAATAGCATGACTAAACACAAGACAAAAATGTATGAAAAATGACAACACAATGCACACAAGCACCCCTAGGGTTTCATCCACTTGTTGCCTTAAAAAACATGGCCATGGTATGCATGCTAGGTATCTTGGCAAAACAAAACAAAACAAAAAGATCATAGTCCCTCGATGACGCTATCTTGGTTGCCTATACAAAAATGATCTAGTCCCTCAAAAGCTTGCTAAGATACTAGGCAACATTGTTATCATGGTCATACGATGACCCACGCCTGTCCCGTTTAACATCCAAAGATAGGGTTGTTTACCAAATACAATGGTAAAACAACAATATCAAAGGAATACAAATGTATAGGAAAGATCTTTGAGTAGGGTAGACAACTCTTAGTTACTTGATCAATTTGCAAACCATCCTTGCTATTTTCAAACATACACATAACACAATTTCAAAACATTTTCCAAACAAACTTTCAAACATTGAAACATCTTTCAAAAGACAAACACCTTTGTATACATTCAAACAAGAATCATTACAAAGGTTGCCTAGACAAAGGCCTCTTTTCAAAATACTTTCAAAACCACACACAAAAGCACCATTTCAAACAATTGAAAAGCAAAATCAAGTGATCTAAAACAAGTAACTAAGAGCCCATGGAAAACCATGGATGAAAAGGGTGCTAGCACCTTCCCTTTTCATAATCTACCCCCCGAACCCAAAAACAATCTCAAAGGTCTTTCCTGTGCTTTTTTACCTTTCCTTTTGGATAAAATAAAAGTCGGTGGCGACTCTTGCTATACTGAAAAATTTGCAAACAAAAAAACACAAAACCTCAAGTCAGTTCTCCCACCGCATCACAGAACTGGCGACTCTGCTGGGGAGTTAAGAATGAGTGGGGTTGCCTTAGGGTTTTAGATCACCCTTACATGCTTATCTTGCTTGACTTGTATGCTTTACACTTTGGTTCTATAGTTTGGGTTTGAATCCTCTACCCGGATTTGGGAAACATTCATAGGTAAGTAGCAATACGTTGTGGAAACTGTGCGGGGTATACCGACATGGTTGAAGCAATAACTATATTAGTGAGACATACTTGTGGGTACCGGTAGCCTTTGAGTTAATCAAAGAGAATACGGGGCCGCTGAGTGATGTCATGAAGCACTAATGGACTTTTAGAACCTTTACTTGACCGACTTGGCCTTTTTAGGGGTTGTGAGATGACCGGCTTTGGTGCAGTCTGAAATTGGTAGATACTCGATACTACACTCATTGAGGGTTGTTTTCTTGGAATATTTCGGTCGTCAGTAAAGTGGCTAAACTGAAACAATGAACACGGAAAATAGTCCGGTGATATTGAGCTCCTTAGAACCCGGTTACTATTTCTAGGACAGGTTGAGCCAACTAAACTTCAAGAGGGTACTTACCTATGAAACCCCATGCAAGCCTGAAACTAGGAAATTGTGTGATTTGTTTGTACATATATACTTGTGCATAACATCATGGACATCATAAAGCATCATATGCATCCACTAACCATTTCAAGGATTTGGATTTTCATCTTTGTTCCTGTTTTGTAGGTAATGGATTCACTTCGCAGGAAAACTATCCAAGTCAACCTTGTAAGAATTCCTCCTCAACTCAAGGAGCTAGCTTAAAGGATTCCTGAGAATTCTCCATTCACCGAGAAGCATGGTCGTCTTCTCAACTTAGTCAACACCAACACTGAGGAAAACATGGTGAAATTTCTATTCCAGTTCTTTGACCCCCTACACCACTGCTTCACATTTCCTGACTACCAGCTAGTGCCTACTTTGGAGGAATTTTCTCAACTCTTGAAGATTCCTATTCTCCATCAACTACCCTACAACGATACGGAAAGAGATCCAAATCCTGAAGATGTTGCTCAAGCCCTACACTTGCAACCATCTGATGTTATAGGCCATTGGGAAACTAGAAGTGGTGTCAAGGGTTTCTTGGCAAAGTTTCTGTTTGAGAAGGCCCAAAGCTGTTGGGATTCATTGGACTTACAAGCCTTTGAGGAGATTTTAGCTCTTCTCATCTATGGGATGGTCTTGTTCCCAAACCCTGACCAGTTTATAGATGTCAATGCTGTCAAAATCTTCATGGCTCGCAACCTGGTGCCTACATTGCTTGGGGATATCCTCCACTCTTTTCACACTCGAACAATGAGGAAAAGAGGTGTTCTAATGTGTTGTACTCCTCTACTGGCAAGATGGTTTATTTCTCATCTTCCCCAATCAATTTTGAAGAATGAGCAAGGTCTAAGGTGGTCACAACGGTTGATGACCCTTACACATTCAGATATCCATTGGTGTTCTCGATCAAAAGAGAATGTTATCATCATTGACTATTGTGGGGAATTCCCTAATGTACCTCTACTTGGCATTAGGGGAGGAATCACCTACAACCCTTGCTTGGCTCTGAGACAGTTTGGGTATGCCCGAAGGAATGGCCTACATGACATGCTGATTCCAGACCTGGTTTTTGACTTCGACAAAGGTTCATCCGAGCTTGGAGAATGCCCAACAAGGTGGACAGTAAGACCTTGGGACACAAGAATTCCATCCCACTTGAGCCTTACCTCAAGTGGGTACGAACCCGCGCCCAAAGTCTTATAATGCCTTACCCCTACATTCTGCCTGTGATTATAGAGCCTGTTATGGAAGGAGAGGTTCCATACACCCTCCTACATCCTGACATGCCAACATCACTTGAAGATTTACAAAGGAGTTGGATATATCTCAAGGGAGAATGCGATACTTTTGAAGCCCAATTCTATGCAAGCGAGAAGAAGGTTTTGGAACTTACTCGTCAACTTCACGAAGAGCAGACTCTCAACACCTACATTGCACCAAAGAGGATGCGCAACGTCTTTTTACCTTAGAATTTTGTATTATTTTGCCCATGGGGCATTGATGTACTAACAAATTCTATCTTATTAATATGACGTGTGTTCCTTTTTTGTTTAAAACAAATTTGAATTTCTGAATCCTTGAATGCATTGCATGAATACATATCATTCATCATATGCATAAACAGGTCTTCACACCAAGTCCCCTTATCTTCCTACTGTTTATTTCAGTAGAAATGGCTCTAGAACAGACTATCGAGGACGTCCAGGCTCAAAATGCTCAACTCTAAGAGATGTTCTTGAACCTGTCCAAAGGACAAGAAGAGGTGAAGGCTCTCCTCACAAGGGGCATAGTCATGAGGAATCCAGAGGGAATCAGGAATGATCAGTTGGAAGGGCTACAGATTGAGATGGCAACAATGAAAATTCAGATGATGGGACAACTGGTGGGCCAGATGGCTCTTATTTAAAACCTGACTCAAGGACAAGAGGAGCTAAGACTCCTCATCAACAAACTGCATCAGGATGGATGTAACCAAATGGGGAAAACAACCAAGATTGAGGATCAAGTCATCATTCAGCCTCCCTTGAGACAAGAAGCCGAGGGAAAACCTCCCCAATTTGCTTCAGGGTCGCAAGCCCAACAACAACCTCACCAACATCAACAGGGTGATCAGCGTAAGCGAAATACATCTGAAAAGCGCTTCACTGAGATTAACATGTCATTATCTCAAGTGCTGCGATGTTTGTTAGGAGTCATGCTGATTGTATTAAAGGACCCCCCCCCTCGGAATCCCAATACAGCCTTTCCAGGATACAATCCAAATGCAAGATGTGCGTATCACTCCAACAGTCCTGGACATGACACCGATAGCTACTGGGCATTAAGAAACAAAATTCAAAATCTGATTAAAGAAACAACGCTGGAGTTCACACAAGATGGCCAGATGAAAATCTTCCGCTGAGGGATCTCCACCCAAAATGACAAGTTCAAACAAAGAGGCTTCTGTTCATTTTGAATTTCCATTTGTAATTTATTTTGTTATTCAAACAATTATCTGTTATTGCCAAACTTTGTTTCATTAATGCATTGCGTATGTTTGTCTTGAATTATTTCATTTTCATTACATTTTAACTATGTTTTTTTACTCGCTTTATGACATTCAACTCTTGTTAAAAGTTACAAACCTTTAGAGGGAGGATGACGAAAACAATGCCATGATCTCATACAATATGCTTTTGGATAAACCTTGCTGACGATGTACAGGCGTTTCTTTCAAATCCTAAACACTGGAGTTATAAGGAATATAATCCTTAGTCAACCCCTTCGAGCCAAAGAAGTTGAAGTTTTCTGTTTTAACACAAATTGAAACCTTTAATCAAAACCTGGGGCAGGGTAGTCTCTCAGGTAATTCAAATGTGCGTTTAGTCGCAAACTATCATCTCGTAATACAATGAATGACATCAAAAATATTCCTCTGGAATCAAAAGACGGTGATGGTTCCCCACCAAATAGGCATTCATTATCTCTCAAAAAGAAAAAAGCCCACTAAGCCGAAACCTACGAAGGAGGCTTAGGAAAACTGGGGCATCCCGCTGACTGTAATCTCAAAAACAGGAACAATCAGGCAAAAATTAGGGATAACAAATCAAAAAGAAGAGGTCACTACAAATCCTCAGCAAAAATAATGTTGCAAAAATGACTGCCTTCCAACAAATTTAACTTGTTTGAACCATCACCAAAATGTCATTTCAAACTCAATTGGAATTCAAACTTACAATTAACTGAGTGTAGGACTGAAGAACATCATGAAGAGAGGGTGGGTACAAATATACTTTGAGCCTTTACCTTTTGTTTCTTAAACCGTGAACCAAGCCACGTTACAACCCTTCAAAAGTCCTAATTGAAGCGTGGGTTAGTTCGAAAGCATATTGTTACAAAAGGTATCCCGACTCCTGTAAGGCTTTGCTCTAAATCTTGAGTTAAATTTTTCTTACAAAAGTCTTCCGCTAAAAAACGCATTATCAAAATTTCAATACAAGCATAAACCTTGAATTATTGGAATATCGTTGTTTGCATATGGCTATTTGTTTGACAGCGAAGAAATTCACACAGTGAACATCCGATGAACGAAAGCTCTCTCAGTGAACAAAATCACTTCAAGTGGGATGAAACTTCCGTTGCAAAAATCTCCTATCAACAAGGGGGCATGACATGTCATTGTCCAGTACACCTGGGGCAGTCCAGTCAAGATTTCAAGAAATCTCTCAAAGTGCAGAGTAACCAGGGGCAAGTCTTCGTCCCTGTCACTTGGGGCATTGAACGTCAATCCCAACAAAGGGTTGCATACAGTCAAACATTTCCTGGAAAAGCCATAAACACTCGTTACTTGGGGCAGTGACAAATCTCTCTGAAATCCTTCTCATAAGAGGACTCCTAGCCAGAGTTTCAATCTTTGATGACCTCTTCCCAGCTAAGTCGACCTCAAGAATCCCTGAGGATTTTTCCCATTAAAGTTTCCAGAATTTTTACTATCGGAAACGAAGAATTCAACTCTTTTCTCCAACACCAACTCGGGATTTATTTTCCTCAGCGAAAGATCATCTTACATATCTGTACATCAGGACATCATACAACGCAATCTCATTTATTTTTAGAAAATCATTGTTTGATATATGTCATGCGACTAACCTTTACCTTTCAGGAAAGATGCAATCAAATTATCACAAAATTCAAGCTATGAAGCCTGAATCACGAGCGGATAGTAGTTCATCCAACTTTACTCTTCAACAGCAGTCCAGGATTTATTTTCCCCGACATCTGTTGAAGATTTTCTAAGATCTTCTCTGGTTCAGTCAGATCGACACTAAGATCTCCCTGATTCTTATTCCAGTTGAAGATATTCCAGATTTTTATTGTTTTAGATAAATCTCTCAACGATTTATTTTGGTAAATCTCTCAACGGTTTATTCTGATTCATTCTCTGTTCAGATCCAATTCAAATTTGTCAAACAATCACCTTTGGATGGCATTTACAAGCCCATCTCTGACGATTCTCCTCTGTTTCTCCAAATGGCATCTTTAAGCCCATTTCCATACACAATATCTGCAGCACATCATCTAGATCCTCAGCGGAGCTAAAACCTTGAAATACATATCCCCAGCGGAATTAAATTTCAAAATCCCCGCCAGAGTCAAAACTACAAACTCCCAATCCCCATCGGAGTTATAATTTCAAACCCTTAATCCCCAGCAAGTTGTCTTAAATCTGAGAATCAACCAGATAACAGTTAACTTTTGTTTTATCCCCAACATAGGATAATTCCCCAGAAGATTGGGATACACCTAAGCTCCTGATATCCCCGTCAGAATGAAGATTCTCATTCTTGACTCCCAGAAGATTGGCATACACCCAAGCTCCTGATATCCCCGTAAGAATGAAGATTCTCATTCTTGACTCCAAGAAGATTGGCATACACCCAAGCTCCTGATATCCCCGTCAGAATGAAGATTCTCATTCTCGACTCCCAGAAGATTGGCATACACCCAAGCTCCTGATATCCCCGTCAGAATGAAGATTCTCATTCTTGACTCCCAGAAGATTGGCATACACCCAAGCTCCTGATATCCCCGTCAGAATGAAGATTCTCATTCTTGACTCCCAGAAGATTGGCATACACCCAAGCTCCCGATATCCCCGTCAGAATGAAGATTCTCATTCTTGACTCCCAGAAGATTGGAATACACCCAAGCTCTTGATATCCCCGTCAGAATGAAGATTCTCATTCTTGACTCCCAGTAGATTGGCATACACCCAAACTCCTTATATCCCCGTCAGAATGAAGATTCTCATTCTTGACTCCCCAGTAGATTGGTATGTAACCCAAGCTCCTGATCTCCCCGACAGTATAGCTACTCCCCACAGAGTTTTTACTCCCCAACAGATTGAAGATTCTCATTCTTGATTCCCCAGTGAAGTTGCCAGAGTCTTCATTACTCCCCAGCATGAATTTGTCAGAATTTTTAATCCCCTGCAAATCTAAGATTCTCATTCACCACTCCTTAACAAATTGAAGATTCTCATTCTTAATTCCCCGCAGAAGCCATCAGAGACTTCCTTATTCTCCAGCAGATCAAGGTTTTCCTTTGTTTGATCCCCGGTAGAGATAGCCAGGGTTTTCCCTATTCCCCAGCCGAGTAAGGATTCCCATTATTTAAACCCCAGTAGAAGTCTTCAAAGTTCTCTGGACTCCCCAAGCAGGTTTCTCAAGCAACACTTGGCATTATTTTCACAACAGAATGATCATCATCCTCCAACTCCAAAGACTTGAAGGATCCCTATATCCCCAGGAAAGTCGTGAAGGATTCTCACATCCCCACAGAAGTTGTCAAGGATATTTTTAATCTCCAACAGTCACCAAGGATTTCATTATCCCCAGCTATCAAGGATTTATTTTCCTCAGCAAGATAGCAAATCAGCTTACATACGCATACATTACACTCATATATCATAAACATTGATAAAACACATATATTGCATCATACATTTCATGCAACATCACTTTGTGTTTCAGCTAACATTTTACCCTTTTCAGGATAAGATTAACAAGCTACCAATATACAATCACGATACAGCTCAGAGATGCTCCAGACACGGATGCTATTATATTGCTTATTCCAGATTTCCTTCTAGAGATAGCCTAGAGATGCTCCAGACACGGATGCTATTCTATTGCTTATTCCAGATTCCCTTCTAGAGATAGCCTAGAGATGCTCCAGACACGGATGCTATTATTTTGCTCATTCAGATTCCAACTTTCAGAGACAGCTTAGAGATGCTCCAGACACGGATGCTATTCTTTTGCTCATTCAGATTCCAACTTTCAGAGATAGCTTAGAGATGCTCCAGACACGGATGCTATTCTATTGCTTATTCAGATTCCAATGTCCATATACGCTCCAGACACGGAAGCCATTCTGTCACACATTCAAGATTTTCTCCAACTCAAATACACTCCAAACATGGAAGTCATCCTGTCACTCATTCTGAATTTATCCCCAGCCCAGAGATGCTCCAGGCACGGATGTCATTCTATCGCTTATTCAGATTTCAGATTCAGATACAATACAGATACACTCCAGACATGGCAATCATTCTGTTATTCATTCAAGAATCAAATACAGTTACAGCTCGGATACGCTCCAGACGAGGACGCCATTCCATTGCTCATACATATTCAGTCTCCAAATACAGTTCAGATACGTTCCAAACACGGATACCATTCTGATACTCATTCTTCTGACTTACAACATGCAATTCAACAAACATTCTTGGATGGCATCTTTAAGCCCATCTCCGACAAGATTCTGTCACCTCTCCAAATGGCATCTTTAAGCCCATTCCCTCAACTACATTTTGACGAGTACAAATTTACGGGCACTCCAGTGTCCAATCATCTTTTACCTTTGAGTCACGAACGACAAATTCGCCAATCTAACTCTTCAGGTTCAAGAAGATTGAACAGGGGCAGCTGTTGTACCCCAAAATTTTCCCTCTCATTTTATCAAGATTTTCCTCACAAGACTCTTTGGACTCAAGACCAGATTAGGGTTTGCTCTGCTCAAGACCCCTCCTTGCACTGTTGACCTGAAATTAGGGTTTAAGTTTGCACAAGAATTTTTGGACTTCCAATGCATCATGTGACTTTCATAATTCATGTTGGACTTTTAAGATTTCCCATACCAAGTTTCAAGCTTTGAATCACATTTTTGCCCAGTCAATTGGACAGTTGACCTAAAAATCAGCTGTATTGGGGAAAAAGTCAACTGTGGCCAATTTACAGTCAAACGTCATATGAACCATTTGATCAAGTTTGGACCACAACCCCTCAAGAAATTTGATCAGATCATCAAAAGGGCAAAATGGTCATTTTTAAGGTTTTGACTGTAGAAGGGCAATTTATGATTTTCAACCTAGCCAATGGCAAATTGGGTTCAAGCATGGATTCAAGGATTCAATGGCATCATCTTGACCTAATCACAAGGTTCAAAAGATCTTAAATGCATTAGATTGACAAATGAATTTTCCAGTCAACTGATCAAAAATTAACTGTACACTGAAAAGTCAAACTTTGACTTTTTGGTCAAAATCAAGTGCCAAGGGTCATTTTTCATCAAGATGTGTCAAAACATGAAACTTGTTCACCAAGAAACCTAATTTTGAAAATTAGGGTCTAAAATGGAAAATTTTCATAACTTAGAAATTTTCTAAGTTATGAAAACTTCTTATTTTTTCCCAACTTTTCCCAACTTTTTCACCATGATACAATTGGATTAAAACAAAACTTCCAACATGAAAGTTGTAGTCCTCTAAAAAATATACAACTTTGATCACAAAGTTTTCCCAAAAGATTCTTGGATCTCAAGTTATGATTTTGTGAACAAGGGTCCATGAAACTTTTAACTTAGTGAAATTTTGCCCTAATTTAGACAGGATTTTGAATTATTTTCATGGCAACTTTTCACATAGTTCCAAGTGAAATCTCAAAATGAATTTCAAATATGGATTGTAGATCATGTTACAAGCTTTCCAAAATGTCCAAGAACTCTCCAAGATAATTTGTGGTTAGGGAGAATCGAAGAAAAGAAAATGGTCATTTCTCACTTTTGTTCATGGCATTTTGCACATTGATACAAGTTGCAAATCAGTTTGGATCATGCTTGTACTTGGTTTACAGGTTCTAATCCTTTCTACACTCATAAATTAAATGCAAACACATTGGATCAAGGCTTTGTTCTGAGCTTTAGGGCATTGTACAAGGAATTAATCTAAAAATGGCAAAAAGTTAACATTGCTACTTTGATAAAGCATGCTTTATGTAATTTTGTTTGTCTTGAGCATTGAACCTAATCTATTTGTGCAAACAAGATCCATAAACATCATAAAAGGTTTACCAACTCTCCTCAGGCCTCAAGCTAGCCAGTACAGCCTTTGCCTTTGTCACTTCCCACCTTTTCTTCAAAAACAAGCAATTGTGCAAAAGTCAGGATATCTCTTATATCTGTTAAAACCAAGCCTTGTGAACATTTCAAATAAGTTAAACACATTGTAGCAAGCAGAATACACGAGTTACAAGCCTCTCAAACACCCAAATACACCAAAAACTCCATTTCTTCCCAAAACAGGGCAAGCCCTGCAGAACCACTTCCAAAACATTTTTCACTCGTGCGTTTTGCCTTGAACCACTTCAAATACATTGCATACATCCCATCCAAGCTACCCAAGTCCCTGTCCAGCCACTGTAACTTCATTTTCACACTTCACCATTTTTACTTTGAAGCTTTGTAGGTTGAGTTCTACAAGCACATTCAGGCAAGTTCAAGGCAAGCCAGGCATTGGGAAAGGTTGAGTGAACTTCAGGCAAGCTAACACGACCTTCAGGCCTCATCCAAAACTCCTACATTGCCATATTTGAACTTGACTGAAATAGGTAATTTTCAAACTTCTATCTCCTTATTTAGGAATCATTAGGCTTAGGTTTGTGAAGCAAAAATGTAGCTCTTAATGTACTTGAACTGTACATATGCATAGCTTGTATTTATATTAACTGAGCTAGGAGAATTTAGATGATGAACATGATGAATTTTTTAGGTCAGAAATTCGGGGGTGATAAAATTCTCTTTGGTCTTTGAGAGTTAAATCAAGTTTTTTATATCATTAGAATCGTGTGATGATGAGCTATAACTTTCATGTTGCAAGATTTTGTTTTTAAGCACGTATGAAGGAGTTACAAGTTTGAACACAAGGCACGCGTTTTTGTTCCAAGGACAGGGATGAAGTGGAACGTGGGATGGGTCTGGCTTGCTTCTACTTTTGACACCCCTTGTTTACTCTTTGCACCCCCTTGGCCCATTTCTTTTATTTTTTTATATTTTTCATTTCTTTTTATATTTTCTGACTTTTATTATTTTTTCTAAATATTAAAAATCATCAAAAATATTCTCTTAATTTTTACATTTTTATTTTATTATTTTTATTATTTTTTATGAAAAAAAATAGTTTATTAGGTTAAATACTTTTATTTTCTTAAATAAACTCATAAATAATATAAAAATATTATACATTTTAATTTTTATACTTAAAATATTATTTTCTCACAAATATTATTTTTTTAACATTTATATATATATATATATATATATATATATATATATATATATATATATATATATATATATATATATATATATATATATATATATATATATATATATATATATATATATATATATATATATATATATATATATATATATATATATATATATATATATATATATATATATATATATATATATTTTTTTTTTTTTATTTACTTTCTTGTACATAAATGAATAAATAAATAATTAGAATATGTACTTTCTTTTAAACAAAAAATTAGGGTTTTCACCCTTTCCAAAAATAATCATAATATTTTTCTTATTTTGAGACATAAATAAATTCATTTTTACATACATAAAAATAAATACAAAAACATTTTGCATATTTACATTATTTGCATATTTAAATATTCGCTTATTTTATTTATTTGTACAAATAAATTCAATATGATTGTAATAGTTTTAGGGTTTCATTTTGAGCAATATCCCCCTATTCAAACTTGTACCCCCTCTCCATAATAATGTTGTAATAGTCTTAGATTTACTTTTACACATTTTATCGCTTTCATATACCATGATAGTAAGATTAGGGTTTTGTATGCAAAAACCAAAATCAAACAAATAGCATGACTAAACACAAGACAAAAATGCATGAAAAATGACAACACAAGGCACACAAGCACCGCTAGGGTTTCATCCACTTGTTGCCTTAAAAAACATGGCCATGGTATGCATGCTAGGTATCTTGGCAAAACAAAACAAAACAAAAAGATCATAGTCCCTCGATGACGCTATCTTGGTTGCCTATACAAAAAGATCTAGTCCCTCAAAAGCTTGCTAAGATACTTGGTAACATTGTTATCATGGTCATACGATGACCCACGCCTGTCCCGTTTAACATCCAAAGATAGGGTTGTTTACCAAATACAATGGTAAAACAACAATATCAAAGGAATAAAAATGTATAGGAAAGATCTTTGAGTAGGGTAGTCAACTCCTAGTTACTTGATCAATTTGCAAACCATCCTTGCTATTTTAAAACAAACACACAACACAATTTCAAAACATTTTCCAAACAAACTTTCAAACATTGAAACATCTTTTAAAAGACAAACACCTTTGTATACATTCAAACAAGAATCATTGCAAAGGTTGCCTAGACAAAGGCCTCTTTTCAAAATACTTTCAAAACCACACATAAAAGCACCATTTCAAACAATTGAAAAGAAAAAGCAAGTGATTTAAAGCAAGTGATATAAAACAAGTAACTAAGAGCCCATGGAAAACCATGGATGAAAAGGGTGCTAGCACCTTCCCTTTTCATAATCTACCCCCCGAACCCAAAAACAATCTCAAAGGTCTTTCCTGTGCTTTTTTACCTTTCCTTTTGGATAAAATAAAAGTCGGTGGCGACTCTTGCTAAACCGAAACATTTGAGAACAAAAAAATGCAAAACCTCAAGTCAGTTCTCCCACTGCATCACAAGTATCAACGACATTAACACCACGGTTGTGCTTGGGCATGGGAGCGGTTATGATATTAGGCTTTTCCAGAGAATCAAACTCAATCTCCTTGGCTTCAATTAGATCTTGTATCTTATTTCTCAGAGCCCAAAGTCATTTGTATCGTGGCCTGGACTCTCAGAATGGTTAGCACGCTGATCGTTTGGATTGTATCGAGGAGATATGGTGTTAGGATTCTTGGGAGCCTCCTTTAAGGTTGCAAAGTTAGATCTTAATATATGGGGTAAAACCTCAGTCAATGTCATATTAATTCGGGTGAACTGCCTATGCGGTCTTTCTACCCTTTGCTGATTATTTCCTTGTTGAGTAGCGGTAGGCCTAGGTATCACCACAGCACCTACCGTTGGACGGTGTTCAGCTCTGCTCTGACCTCTTGGGTTATAAATGGCATTAACCTCCTTCTTACCCGTGAACGGATTCTTCACTGTACTTGATGAAGTATCTTTCTGGATCTTGCCACTCCGGATCCCAACTTCTACCCTTTCTCCAGTCAATATCAGCTCGGTGAAACCAGCTGAGGAGCTACCAATCAAGTGATTGAAGAATGGACCAGACAGCGTCCCAAGAAACATGTCAACCAACTCCCTATCAGACAAAGGGGGTTGGAATCTCCCTGCTAGATCTCTCCACTTTTATGCGTAGTCCTTAAAACCTTCGCCTGCACCCATGGTCATACTCTGGAGTTGAGTATGGGTAGGGGCAACGTCAGCGTTATATTGATATTGCTTACAAAAAGCAACAGCCAGATCTTCCCAGTTGTGGAAATTGGTTCCCTCCAATTGATAGAATCACTCAAGTTGAGTCCCAGACAGACTGTCCTAAAATAAATGGACCCACAAGTTCCTATCAGCAGTGTGAGGCTGAATCTTCCTCATATAGGAACGAAGATGAAGCTTGGGACAAGACACCCCATCATACTTCACAAACACTGGAGCCTTGAAATTCTATGGGATAACTACCCCAGATACCAAACCCAACTCTTCAAAATCCAGTCCGGGTATTCTATGGATCTCCATTGCGCTCAGCCAATCCTCTAACTGTTTGCATCTATCCTCAGTGGGAGGATACTGTTCATCATTATAATCTGTGTCATTATCAGAAACTTCAGGGCTAGGGTCCTCCTCTCTTGTATCTCTCTCTTGATTCTCCCCTTCTTTGGACGAGGAGGTCAGATCGACCGATTGCTTCAACGGACCCTTGAATCTTCTTCCCAGGTTCAGGACACCAACGGTCTTCTTCTTCTTCTTCTTCTTCTTCTTCTCTTTTAGAATAAGGGCCTTCAGATCTTCCTGCCCCTTAGCCAAGGCTATAAACATTTGCTGAAATTGGGTATTTTGTACCTGGAGATCCTTAATGTTTTGTTCAGAACACATTTTTGCTGAAATAAACAGCGCAGAAGATGAGAAACTTGTTATAAAACTTGTTTATGCAATGTCATGGATGATATGCATATGCAATGATTTCAAGGACTCTTAAAGGCTAAAATTTGTTTAACCAAAAGAAACACACGTTAATTGTATTAATAAGTTTGAATTTCTACAAAGGGTGCCTTTTAGGCTTACAACGAAATAAAACTTAAAGCAAAAAAGAAAACTAGGTCTCCCAGGAGGGCATCCTCTTTGGTGCAATGTAGGCGTTTATATTCCTCTCTTCATGAAGTAGTGTTGTACCCCAAAATTTTCCCTCCCATATTTCTCAACACATGGCAAGTGAGGTCCCCAAATTGCTCAAGGAAGTTCAAGAGTTGACCAGACAAACTCTCTCCTAAGGCAGTATACCTCAAATTAGGGTTTCATTTTTAACCAAGATGCTTGAGTCCAAAGGATCCCAAATGCCTTACAAGGTCCTAAAATGTTCTCAAGGTCATCCATGTCAATTTCCAAGCCTTTCATAAGAAGTTTGCCCAGTCAATTGCTCAAATTCCTGAAAATCAACTATGCTAGGTCAAAAGTCAACTATGGTCCACATACAGTCAAACTTCAAGATTTTTGGTCAACATCCTCATTTTGAAGTATTATCCATCATTTGATCAAGGTTTGATCATGATTCCTCAAGGATTTCTCACAATTCATCAAAATCCAAAAGTTGCTAAATTAGGGTTTTGCAGGAAAAGTCAACTCAACTTTGACCAAGCATAACTTTCTCATACTTTATCAGAAATGCCCCATCCAAAGCTCATTTTTAAGAGGATGCAATTCCCTACAATTCATCTTCATCTCCCAAGTTCAGAATATTCACTAATAAAAAGATATGAATTTTGACATTATAGGTCCTTTTAAAAAGTCAACAAAAACATCTTTTGGGTCAAAGCTTCATACATGAACATGGAAGACTCAATTTAGATGATACCAAAAGGATTTCTTATAGGACATCCTAATATTTCTAAAAAGTCCAAGAACACCTCTCTAGGGTCAAAATTGAGAGAGTTATGCATTGGCCAAGTTGACCATTTTTGCAAAATTGCCAAAAGTCAAATGTGCTCAAATTTGCATTTTTTTTGCTAAATGGGCCCAACTTTTTATGCTTGCACCTCAATTATAATGTGGTCCACGACTCAAATACTTATCCATAAATTATTTGCTTCATTTTTCAATTTATTTTGATTTTTCCTTAATTAAAAAGTGAATTAAATCAAATAAATGATGAAAATTATCAAAGATATGATTTGATTTGTTTTTTGACAGGTTAGCAACCAAGATATACTGAACTTGCAAGATCAATTCGAATCAATGGTAATTGGTACAAGAAAGGGAAGATTTGGCTCAAAATAGAAAGTTATCATATGGCTAAAGAATCAATTCAAATATCATCAAAGCTTAAAGATTGGATCTATTTTGCAACCCTAATTCATTGAGGGATATATAATGAACAAAAACAAAGCAAAAAAAGGAGGTTAGAGGTCGTGCATAGCCAAGAACAAACCTGAAAAAATTCAAGAAAAGTGGGAATCAGTTTTCAATCTACAAGGAGTTTCAAAGCATTTCAAGAGCACCAATCCCTTCCCAGACATCCTAGGAAGCTATTCCAATCACTCCCAGGTCTTGAAACGCCCAGAATCGTGCTCTACGCCTCCCACGGTTTGCCCAAAAATTTGATTCTGATTTCACTAATTCATGCATCTTTAGCACTTTTGATTGTTATACTCATGTTTATCATCGTGTTTGCAAGCTAATCATTCCATTTAATTACATTTTTTATGCCTGTACGTGATATTGCCATAGTTAGGGTTTTGTGTTCTTGTTTAGGGATTTTCAATGCAGGCAAAATTGGGCGTTGATTCTGGTACCATGATGCTCGTGAGGATGAGACGAGTTGATTGGTACCAGCCATTGTCATTTATCTTGAGCATATGCAATTTTGGAGATGGACAAGGTTATACCTACAACAAACGACTGTAGGTAAAAGTCTGATTTGCTAAAGCGACAGAGAGAGGAAGAAGATGAGGCGTGGCAACGTGTGATTTGTCCATTTAAACTTTCACGCATTTTTTCTGAATACACCACGTGATTTGATTATATTAATTGTTTCTATTATATGTACAAACAAACAAAGTAGCGCAGATGGAAAGCAGGTACTGGGAGCGAGCATGAGGACCTGGGTTCGATCCCCATGTCCCAACCTTTGTTTGTATTATTTTGTTTCATGTGATCAGGTACACTACAGCCTCAAGCGCCCACCATATGCCTTCAATATCCAGCCATCAGATCTATTAGCTAGCCAGATCCAATGTATCCCCACTGAAGGTCCATCATGTTCCTCAAGTCAACAGTCGCACTGAATCAGGCATAGTCAAACAAGCTGAGATTTGTTGGGCCCAGATTTTCAACTTCATACCCCCAGAATTGCTAAATGCAATCAGGCCCACTTCTTTTTCTTTTTCTTATTTTTAATTCTTTCATATTTCTTTTAATTATTTTAATTAACAAACTAATCATTTTTTGTAAAAAATCATAAAATCAAGAATTCAAAAAAATTAGAATTAGACTTTTTTTATCAAAATTAATTTTGTTAATTTAATTTAATTTAGTTTAACTTAGGGCAATTTTAACTTATTTTTTTATAATTAAAACTAATTAGCAAATTAGGTTAAACTTTTAATTTAATTATTTTATTTTTTCTCAAATAAATAAAATATAAAAATAGGTTTTTTTAGAATAAATTAGTTTATTTTTCTTAATTTAAAATTAATTAGAATTAGGATTTTCTTTTTTTTATTTAATGGTTTCTTTATTTTCTTAAATAACAAAACATGACAAAAACATTTTTTTATCAATCGCAATTAGGTTTAGTCAAGGGTCAAAACCCTAATCGCCTCGTATTTAATTCATCGCGCGCTTGTTAATTATTTTTGCCAATATTTTTGTAACTGCTCACTGGTTTGTAAGAGTTAATTTAGGGCTTTTACTTATCGCTTATTCCCCGGGTTTTTGGCTATGTAATTAATCCCCTCCCCGAAGCCTTGTAATAGCGTAGATTTATTTTCTCGCATTTTTAATTCCTACAAATATTTAACTGTCTAGATGTATGCTAATAGGATTGTATGGCAAGAATGCATGACAAATTAATACAGTTAGAAAACCCTAATGTGCAAAGATAAATAACTGAAAATAAGTCACTCGCACATATCACTCTTAGGGTATACTCTCACTTCAGTTGCCTTCGATAAATGATCATTAAGCATAGGGTGTCTTAGTGGTTGCCCTCCTGTCGAAAAAGATCAAACGTCCCATTTGAATGTTGCCTTGTAAATGTTGCCTCGAATATGATCTTAAGACTCTAGGGTTATTACTAAGGTGTCCTAACATTGCTTTAGTGACCGTACGTCCCTTTCGAATTGACCCTTACAACTCCAACGACGGTGCTACCTATTTCTCAATAGTAGGATAGTGCTATCTAAAGGAAACGAGAATAGAAACAATTTTTTTCCGAGTAGATAGATGCTAGTAGGTACTTGCTCAAATAAATTTTTTTCACACTTACACTTTTCAAACAAATTTTCAAAACTACTTCGTCACACCTTTGAGGACTGATACAAGGGTTATCACGAAGTCAAACTTTTCAAAAGCAAAGCACATACACAAGCAACTTTAAAAAGATGAGCAAGTACCTAAGAGCCCATGAAAAAACATGGATAGAAAGGGTGCTAACACCTTCCCTTTCTATAATCTACCCCCCGTACTCAGAATATCTCGAAAAAAGATTTTTTTTTCTGTACTTTTTTCCTTTCCGATTAGATGAAATAAAAGTCGGTGGCGACTCTTGCTTACCGCGACATTTTGCAAACACAAAACAAAAAATGCAAACCAGTATTAAACAGTCGGTTCTGCCACCGTATCACAGAACTGGCGACTCTGTTGGGGACTTATAAGTGGGGTATACCTTAGGATCTAGTTCATCATAATTGCTTCTCTTGATTGCTTTGTTTGCTTTATTTTTGAGGGTTCTGTTTGGGGTTACTATAGATCCTACACCCGGATCTGGGGAATACCTTTTACATAAGTAGAAATAGAATGTGAGGGAACTGTACAGCGTAGATCGATACGGTTGAAGCAGTAGCTATGTTGGTGTGGCATTTTGGTTGGTATCGGTATCCCTTGTGGAGAAACAAGGATAATACGGGGCCGCTGTGTGGTGTCATTAAGAATCAACTGACCTTAGAACCTTTAATCGCCCAACTTGGCCATTAGAATGTAGTGAGATAGCCGGCCTCGGTGTAGAGCTGATAACTAGTTGATACTCGATGCTACACTCAGTGAGACCATACTCTCGAAATAATTTCGACCGCAAGAAAAGATTGCGTGAGCTGAAACCATGACCGATGGAGGTTGGTCATTGATATTGAGATCCTCTAGAACCCGGTTACTTTTCTATGACAGGTTTGAAACCAACTTAACTTCAAGAGGGTATTACCTTTGACCTCATGCAAGCCTTAAACCTAAGGGCTTTGTGTGATTTGACTGTTTTTGCAATACTTGTGTTTGCTATACCTGTGGTTTATCATGACATCATGCATCATAACATGGCATTCATGCTTCATTACACTAACCATTTCAAAGACCGAGGGAATTTATCTTTGTTATGTTTTGCAGATCATGGCCTTCGTGCATAGAAATACCATCTGAGTCAACTTTGTGCAGATACCTGCCCAACTTAAAGAGCTAGCATCAAGAGTTTCTGAAACTTCTACTTTCATTAAGAGACACGGTCAACTTCTCAGCCTGGTTACTTCAAACCTTGATGAACAGATGATGAGCGTGCTATTTCAGTTCTTCGATCCCAAGCATCAATGTTTCAGCTTTCCAGATTACCAGCTGGTACCCATCTTGGAAGAGTTCTCTCATTTATTGGGCATATCCATTCTTGAACAGGTACCCTTAACAGGTATGGAAGAAGTTCCTAGTCCAGAAGATATTGCCTCATCTTTACACTTCAACCGGGCTGATGTAGTATCCAATTGGGAAACTCGGAGCGGGGTCGAAGGTTTTCTAGCCAAATTTCTGATAGATCAGGCTCAGCTATTTTGGGATGATTTAGATTTTCAGGCTTTTGAAGATGTCTTGGATCTTCTTATCTATGGTTTAGTTCTCTTCCCAAATCCAGACTCCTTTGTAGATGTGAATGCTATCAAGATTTTCCTTTCTCACAACCCTGTGCCTACCTTGCTTGGAGATATCTTGCATGCTCTCCATACTCGTACTATGAAGATAAGAGGGACTCTTATGTGCTACATGCCGTTGTTGTCAAGGTAGTTTATTTCTCACCTCCCTAAGTCTATATTGAAGAACGAAGAAGGTTTGGGTTGGTCACACATAATAATGTCACTTGCTCATACATATATTATTTGGTGTTCTCGGGCTATGGAAGACACTGCTGTTATTGACCGCTGTGGGGGATACCCTAATGTCTCATTACTTGGTATCAGAGGGGGTATAACTTACAATCCTTGTCTAGCTTTGCGACAATTTGGTCGTGCTCGAAGAGATAGTCCCCATGAGTTACTTCTCGAGGACATTATATTCGACTATAAGGATGATGTTAAAGAGCATCGCAGAAGGTTCATACGAGCTTGGGGCATGGTAAACAGATCTGACCCTAAAGAGTTGGGACCAAAGACTTCCCTTCTTATGCAGCCTTACCTCCAATGGGTCTGAGCTCGTTCCCATAAGCTTGTGATGCCTTATGTGGCCGTATTACCAGTGATTGTGGAGCCCACTAATGAAGAAGGCATTCCTTACATTGTTCTCTATCCTTACATGCCCACTGATCCTAGGGAGTTACAAAGGTCTTGGATTCAGATGAAGAATGAGCGGGATACTTACTGGGAGCAGTTCCATGAGCAAGAAAGGAAGGTTTTGAAGCTCACCAGGTAGCTCGAGGAAGAAAGAGTGATCAATGACTATATCAGCACAAAGAGAAAGCGTCCATGGGACTTTTGATGTTCTATTTCTAGTTTTAGATTTGTTTTATTTACTTATTTTGTAAAGCCTTAAAGGCATTGTGAACCTTTAAAGTTTAAGCTAATAAAGTTTTGTTTATTTTGGTTTGCAAATTTAAATTTCCCAAAGTCTTTGAAATCATTGCATGTGCATCCCATTATCATGCACATCATTACAGGTACCCCTACAGGTTTCTCATCTTCTTCGCTGTTTATTTCAGCAGAAATGTCTTCCGATCAAGCCATCAAAGATCTTCAGGCATAGAACGCCCAGTTCCAACAGATGTTCATAAGTATGGCTAAGGGGCAGGAGGATTTGAAGACCCTTATTCTGAAAGAGAAGAATAAAAAGAAGAAGGTCGGTATTCTGAATATGGGCAGAAGGTTTGGAGAAAGGTTGAAGCATCAAACTGATCTGACCTCTTCTTCCAAAGGAGGGGAGAACCGAGAAGGGGAAAAGGACCCTAGTCCTGCAGTTTTTGACAATGATACTGATTACGACGATGAGCAATATCCTCATGCCGAGGATAGATACAAGTAGTTAGAAGACCGTCTTAGTGCTATGGAGGTTCAGAAGATACCTGGTTTGGATTTCGGGGAATTGGGACTGGTATCGGGAGTGGTCATCTCTCATAAGTTCAAAGCTCCAGTTTTTGCCAAGTATGATGGAGTGTCCTGTCCAAAACTCCATCTCCGCTCGTATGTCAGGAAAATCCAACCCCACAATGATGATAGAAATTTGTGGGTGAATTTCTTTCAAGATAGTTTGCCAGTGACTCAGCTTGAATGGTTCTACCAGTTGGAGGGAGCCAGTGTCCGAAACTGGGAAGATCTTGTTGCTGCTTTCTACAAGTAGTATCAGTATAAAGTCGACCTTGCTCCCACTTGTACTCAACTCCAGAGTATGTCCATAGGTGCAGGTGAAGGTTTTAAAGACTATGCTCAGAAATGGAGAGACTTAACTGGGAGAGTTCAACCCTCGTTGTCTGATAGGGAGTTGGTTGACATGTTTCTGGGGACGCTATCTGGTCCGTTTTTCAATCACTTGATCGGTAGCTCGTCATCTGGTTTCACCGAATTGATTTTAACTGGTGAAAAAGTAGAAGCTAGAATTTGGAGCGGTAAATTACAGAAGGACGCCTCCTCGAGTTCAACTAAGAAGCCTTTTACTGGTAAGAAGGAAGCCAGTGCAGTCTATAGCCCGAGGGGCCAAAATAATCTGAACACCGTCAAACGGTAAATGCTGTAGTGATACCAAGACCCGCAATTTCTCCATAACGCAACAATCAACAAAGGGTGGAAAGACCACAATGGCAGTTTACCCGCATCAACATGACTTTGGCATAAGTTCTGCCTCATCTGTTAAAATCCAACTTGGCGACCTTGAGAGAGGCTCCCAAGAATCCAAACACTACATCTCCCAGATACAATCCCAACGCGCGGTGCTCCTACCATTCTGAGAGTCCCGACCACGATACAAATGATTTCTGGGTTCTAAGAAACAAAGTATAAGACTTACTTGAAGCCAAAGAGATTGAGTTTGACGCTCCGGAGAAGCCCATCATCATAACTACACCCATTCCCGAGCATGGATCGGGAATCAATGCTATTGAGGTTGTCTCTGCCATAGAAGATGCTGATGATGAGAACCCGGATGTTGACAGTTGGATCTACCCAACAACCAACGGTGGACCGAATAACTGGATGGCGAAGGACTTCATACCTGTTTCTTTTATTCCGCAGTAATTGACTTTTGTTTTAAGATTTGTAATAAATAATTTGAAACTTTACGGCTCGGTGCTTTGCCTGAGGAACCTTGGCTTTGTTTGTGAGGGATTATTATTTGTCATTTCATATATCATTAATAAAGCATTAGACGTTTCTTGCATTACAAATTTTGTGCTCCTTGTTTTTCTTTTCTGTCCCTCACTTTATCAAAACAACAATTCTCTTACACACACTCACATATCATACTACAGATCCATATCCACTCTGGATCCCATTGATAACAACTCTGCTACTGCCAGTTATGACTTCAAAAATCTGATCAACCAAGCCGAGGACGAAGGTGAGGATGACTGTGAGGTGCCTGGAGAACTTGCTAGACTGTTACAGTAGGAAGAAAGGGCCATACAGCCTCATGAAGAGCCAGTTGAGTCAGTGAATTTGGGTACAAAGGAAGACAGGAAATAGGTTAAGATAGGTGCAAATCTAGAGCCTAGTGTCAAACAACGGTTAATACAGATGCTACACGACTATGTTGAGATCTTTGCCTGGTCCTATGAAGACATGCCTAGGTTGGACACTGATATTGTGGCACATTGCCAGCCGACTAAAGAATAATGTTCTCTGGTAAAGCAGAAGGTTCGTCGTATGCATCCCAAAATGTCAGATAAAATCAAGGCAGAGGTCATGAAATAGTTCGACGCTGGATTCTTAGCTGTCACTTCTTATCTGCAGTGGATTGCCAACGTCTTTCCGGTACCTAAGAAGGACGGTAAGGTACGGATGTGTGTGGACTACATATATCTAAATAGGGCCAACCCCAAAGATGACTTCCCGCTTCCTCACATTGATGTTCTAGTCAATAACACCGTGCAACATAAGATCCTCTCCTTCATGGATGGTTTTTCTGGCTACAACCAGATCAAGATGGCTCCTGAAGACATGGAGAAGACAACCTTCGTTACATAGTGGGGGACCTTCTGTTACAAGGTAATGCCTTTTGGGTTGAAGAATGATGGGGCAACTTATCAGCGCGCCATGGTCGCTTTATTCCATGATATGATTCACAACGAGATCGAGGTTTATGTTGATGATATGATAGCCAGGTCCCAGACTGAGGAAGAGCACCTTGATCATCTCCAGAAACTGTTTGATAGGTTGAAGACGTACAAGCTGAGGTTAAATCCGAACAAGTGTACATTCGGGGTAAGGTCTGGTAAGCTTCTGGGTTTTGTTGTCAGTGACAAAGGTATTCAGGTAGACCCTGCAATGGTAAAAGCCATATAAGAGATGCCGACTCCCCGCACAGAGAAGGAAGTTAGAGGTTTCTTGGAACGTATGAACTACATCGCCAGGTTCATTTCACATCTGACTGCTACTTGTGAGCCAATCTTCAAGCTGCTGAAGAAAGATCAAGTGGTAAAGTGGAATGATGAATGCCAGATTGCTTTTGAAAGAATCAAAGAATACCTTCAAGAACCACCAATTTTGATGCCTCCAGTGGAAGAAAGACCTTTGATATTATACTTGACAGTGCTAGACAATTTAATGGGGTGTGTGCTGGGGCAGCATGAAGCGTCTGGCCGAAAAGAGCACGCCATTTACTACCTTAGCAAAAAGTTTACCGACTGTGAGACCAGTTACTCATTGCTCGAGAAAACTTGTTGTGCTTTGGCATAGGATGCTCGCCGGCTGAGACAGTATATGCTGACTCACACTACCTTGTTGATATCAAAGATGGATCCGATCAACTCTATTTTCGAGAAGGCAGCCTTATCCGGAAGAATAGCCAGATGGCAGATGATCTTAACCGAGTACGACATCCAATACACAACCCAAAAAGCAATCAAGGGGAGTGTGTTGGGGGATCATTTGGCGCATTAGGCCGTGGATGACTACCAGTCCATGAATTTCGAGTTCCCGGATGAGAATATCATGTTGGTGATTGACTGCGAAGAACTTGGACCAGATGAAGGACCTGAGGAGGGATCCCAATGGTCTATGTATTTTGATGGAGCCTAGAACGCGTTGGGTAATGCCATTGGTGCTGTAATCATATCTCTTGAGGGCTGTCATACTTTGTTCACCGCCCGATCATGTTTTAACTGCACCAACAATATGGCGGAGTATGAAGCGTGTATCATGGGTCTTCGAGCTGCTATTGACCCGAGGATTAAGTTCTTAAGTGTATTCAGAGATTCCGCTCTGGTGATAAGTCAGATCAAAGGCGAGTGGGATACGAGGCATCCGAATCTTATTCTGTATAAAGAGTATGTGCTGACATTGCTCCCACACTTTGAGGAGATAACCTTTGAACATTTCCCACGAGAAGAGAACCAGTTAGCGTACGCGCTAGCTACCATATCTTCTATGTTCAAAGTCAGGTGGGACAATGAAGCTCCCCAAATTACCATTGAGAGGTTGGATGAGCCCGCACATTGCTGTGACATTGAGACTGAAGAGGTAGCAGATAAACCCTGGTTTCATGAGGTAAAGAGGTATCTTGAGGCTCAAGAATACCCCGAGGAGGCATTTGTTAATGATAAGAAGTTCCTGAGAAGGTTCACTGTGAAGTTCTTCATCAGTAATGGAATCCTCTATAAGCGTAACCATGATTCAACCTTATTGCGGTGTGTAGACAAGATCCAGGCAGAAAGGATCATGGCAGAGTTACATGAAGGTACCTTTAGAACTCATTCCAGTGGACATACCATGGCGAAGAAAATCCTAAGGGTTGGATATTATTGGTCCACTATGGAAGCCGATTGTTATCAGCACTCTTGAACCTGTCATAAGTGCCAAGTCTATGTTGATAAGGTGCATGTGCCTCCATTCCCTCTGAATGTTTTGACAGCTCCTAGGCCTTTTGCGATGTGGGGTATCGAAATGATCGGAGAGATCAGACCTACTGCGTCTAACGGGCATCGCTTCATTCTGGTAGCAATTGATTACTTTGCGAAGTGGGTTGAGGCAGCTTCCTTTACTACAGTAACCAAGAACGTCGTGGCGCGGTTCATCCGACACAATATGATCTGTCGATATGGTGTCCCAGAGAGAATTATTACTGACAATGGTACAAATCTCAACAACACGATGATTACCGAGCTCTATAAGCAGTTCAAGATACAACATCATAACTCTTCTTCCTACCGGCCGAAGATGAATGGGGTTGTTGAAGCAGCTAACAAGAATATCAAAAAGATTATGCAGAAGATGACGGTGACATACAAAGACTGGCACGAGATGTTACCATTCTCTCTTCATGGGCACCGTACCTCAGCACGGACGTCGACAGGGGCAACACCCTACTCTTTGGTGTATGGCATGGAGGTAGTCCTACCCATCAAAGTCCAGATACCCTCTCTCAGGATTATGAAGGATGTGGGTTTGAACAAAGACGACTAGATCCAAACCCGAGTTGATCAGCTGAATCTAATCGATGAAAAGAGACTTACTGTTATCTGTCATGGTCAGACGTATCAAAAGCGAATGATCAAGGCTTTTAACAAGAAAGTCAGGCGTCAAGAATATCAAGTTGGGGATCTGGTGATCAAACGCATCATACTACTACGAGGTGATCCCAGGGGAAAATGGACCCCCACATACGAAGGGCCATTTGTGGTTAAGAACATTTTCTCGGGAGGAGCTATGATTCTAACCACCATGGATGGTGACGACCTTCCTCACCCCGTCAATGCAGGCATAGTGAAAAGATACTACGCATAATCAAAGACCCACTAGGTTGACTGGCCCAGGAAAAAATAAGGGCTTCCCGGAGAACCAAAAAGGTTCGGGCAAAAGTAAGGGATGACAATGAAAAAACTGTACACCCAGAAAGTCGAAAACCTGAAAAGGCGACTTGGGCAAAAAAGGGTATCCCGGTGGGATGAAAACCCGAAAGGGCGGTCCAGGCAAAAATTAGGGATTAAAGCGTAACACTATGCCTCATTGGATCATCTTGCAACCAGACCTCACCAACTATCAAGCTCGGACGGCGCTAATCAATCTGATCCACCTTCGGCCAAGTAGCAAAGTGATGAGATGCTTGAAGACATAAAGGCAATAGCAGAGTTGGAACCCAATGGGATTGTTTCACATAGCTGTTTTTCTTTCTTTTACACAAATTGTATAATTTATGTCTTTCAGCGGTGTTCTCTTACTAGGACTTCGGCCTCCTTGTACAAAACGCCTATTACAAGCCAACTTCAAAGTCAATATAATTCATTTTCACAAGAAATTTCAATTTGTTTTTCCTTTTTCTGTTTTGTTTTGCAAGAACGTCCAATGATTCATTTTTTATATATGCATTTGAAAATAATGACTGCTCATAAATATTTACATGAGAAACAAAAGACAATTACTCGTAATTCTAGGAACAGGGAAAACAAGAAGTGTCCAAACCTTACAGTTACTCTATCCATCAGGTACATGGATAGAGCCAGCTTGAGAATATGAGTAGTGGTGTATACACTCCACACAGAGTAAAAAATATCCAAAGACAGCAATGCTAGCTTTCCTGAACAAGACATAACTCTCCCCAGCTGAGGTTCACAATCGCGAGTGAGTTCGTAAATTTTCCCTGAGGTGGAAGCATTCTTGGGCCTCAACTTTAGTATACACTCAGAAAGGGACATCAACCGACCTGCAATTAAAAGGAAACTGTCAGACACGGGCTAAACAAAGAGGATATCGCGGGCATGTCCCTTGCATAAAAGCCAAACATATAAAGGTACGATCACAACTGTTGTACCCCAAAATTTTCCCTCTTACTTATCAAGAATTTTCTCACAAGATCTCCTTTGGATCAAGATTGCATTTAGGTTAATCAGCTTAAGACACCTCCTCAAGCATTGATAACTAAAAATTAGGGTTTGAGTTTGCACAAGTATTTTTGAACTTCAAATGCCCCATATGACTTTCATGTATCATTATGGACCCCCAATATTATTCATGTCAAGTTTCAAGCTTTGAATCACACTTTTGATCAATCAATTGAACAGTTGACCTAAAAATCAGCTGTATTGGGGAAAAAGTCAACAATAGCCAATTTACAGTCAAACTTCATAATTTTTGATCCACATCAACATTCTAAACCCATATGTGTCATTTTATCAAGTTTGGACCACAACTCCTCAAGAAATTTGATCAAATCATCAAAAGGGCAAAATGGTCAAAATTAGGGTTTTTACTGGGAAAGGGGAATTTCTGGTTTTTGACCTAGCAAATGATCAATTGAGTTAAGGCATGATCTAAAGAGTCCAATTTCATCCCTTTGACCTAATGAAATGGTTTAAAACACTACAAGTCCATTGGATTGACAGATGAATTTTTCAGTCAACTGATCAAAAGTCAACTGTATACTGAAAAGTCAAACTTTGACTTTTTGGTCAAATTCAAATGCCAGAGAACATAATTCATCAAAACATGTCAAAACATGAAACTTGTTCACCAAGAAATCAAGAATTTAAGATTTTATGTTGAAAAGTTGAAATTTCTTAACTTAGCATTTTTTCTAAGTATAGAAAATTTCTTATTTTTTTCATAACTTTGAGTCAAGTTTTCATCATGATACAAAGTGATTCAAGAGAAACTTCCAATATGAAAGTTGTAGATATCCATGAAATCTACAACTTTTCTTCACATAATTTTTCCTA
The DNA here is from genome assembly GCA_948472305.1 of Vicia faba. Lineage (NCBI taxonomy): Eukaryota > Viridiplantae > Streptophyta > Magnoliopsida > Fabales > Fabaceae > Vicia > Vicia faba. The sequence continues at coordinate 1,023,142,266 of OX451741.1, forward strand.
AAAAAGCTTAGATCTCAAGTTATAATTTTGTGAATACATGCTCATGAACTAAAAATAACTTAGTGAAATTTTGCCCTAGTTAGGCAGATTTTTGACCTAACTTCATGGAAATTTTTCACATAGTTCCAAGGGGAATCTTCAAAATAAATTCAAATATGAGTTGTATAGAACATTGCAAGATTTCCAAAATGTCCAAGAACTCCTTGAGATCATTCTTGAGCAGGGAGAATCGAAGAGATGAAATTAGGATTTTGTCACTTGAATTTAGGTCATTTTCATGATGAACACAAAGGCAAATCCATGCTAGGCTGCATAATCTTTGCTTTGCAGGCCTCAAAATTGTGTTTCACTCCATAATTAAATGATTTCACAGCTGTTGGAAGCTTTAAACCAAGCATTCAATGCATTGTACAAACTTAATTCCATTTTTGAGAGAAAGGCAACATTGCCATTTTTGAAAAGCAAGCTTTATGCAAAGTCAGATTGCATTGAGCCTTGCATTGGTTCTTTCTGCACAAACACACTCCACACAATCAGAACAAGTGTGCTTAAAGGTCTCAGACCCCCTACAAGTTATGTACTTCACCTTGAAACCATGCTTGCTAGCTTTGCTTCAAAAACAAGTAACCAAGAAAAACATGTGAGTTTTTGAAATCTGGGTTGATACAAGTCTTGAAACCTCTTGATTATAAGTAGATACACTATTGGCAAGTGGACACATGGATAAGATAGCCCTGAAACTACCTCAAACATCCAAGAACCAAAAACATGTTCAAGAGCACAATTAACATACAGTCTTGAACCAAAACTCATGATCTTCATTTCCACTCGTGCGTTTTGAAAACTAATCACTCAAACACCTTATAAACATCATACCAAAGTAATACATACCCTTGTTTCCTAACTGTAACTCCTCCATCATTATCCACCATTTTCAAAAACCAAGCTTGCAGGTTGACTTGAGTTGAGAGATTCAGGGACATTCAAGGCAAAATAAGAGTTGGGATACACTCAAGGAGGTCTAGGAAAGCTAAACAGATCCTCAAGTCATCTCAAAAGTCACTCAAACTCCATTCTCGACTCCAGCTGCAAGAGGTAAAAAATAAAACTTCTATCTCTTCATACAAGCATCATTTGATCCTGATTTGTGAAAACAAAATGTAGATATCCTGGCTCTAAAGCTAACCATGTTCATAGTTTCCATTTATATTGACTGTGTATAGAGAATTTTAGATTTGAAATTTCTGAGAAAATTAGGTTTCAATTTAGGGCCAGCAAAATTAGTTTTTATCTTTGACATTTAGTTTACATAAGTTATATGTTTGAATTCGTGGGAAGAAACACCATAACTTTCATGTTTGGAGTTTCCATTTTTGTGGAGAAATGAGGAAGATACAGGTGGTCCGGCCAAGGCTCAAGGTTGAAGATGAAGCTACCTTCAGAAAGCAATTTGCCTTATATATTTATGGTTTTTCCTATATAAACGGATGTACATCCACCACAGTGGTAAGACAGCGCGCGTTATTGCTAGAGGTCATGGGTTTGAGCCTCAGCGCGATGCCTTTTGCATTTTTTTCTCTCTTGCAGCGCTGGGCCTCTACTTCTTTGGGCCTTTGTTTTTTTCTAACATTTGCCTCTCTGTTTCATATTTGCACCTCCCTGGTCCATTTTTATTTTCATTCATTTATTTATTTCTTTTTCTTTTAAATATATTTTCTAAAATACCAAAAAAATCATAAAAATATAAAAGATATAGATTTATATTTTGACATAATTTAATTATTTTTCTACATAAATATTATTTTATTTATCACACTTTATTTAATCTTATGAATTTCCTTGTAAATATTTAAATAAAACTAGGTTATTATTTATTTAAATACACTTATTTTTTTAATATAAAAAAGACCAAAATATTTCATGACACCACATTTTATTTACAAATATAAAAAATACAAAAATACTTTTTCCTTAAACTTATTTCCTTTTGATCAACTAAAATAGATTTAGGGTTTCATACAAAAAAATCTTTTCTTAATTAAAATCTTTCTTAATTAATTTCCTTATTTAACTTAATTACTTTTTTTCTCTAGTTAGGTTAAAATCAAGACCCTTTTTTCTTAAGAAACCAAACAAAAAATCCTTTCTTTGCATTTACATTTCTTGCATATTTAATTCATCTTGCATATTATTTGTTTCAATTATTTGTACAATAATTCAATTTGGTTGTAATAGATAAATTATGTTTATATTATTGCAATCCCTATTCATAAATTGTATACCCCTCCCACAAATGTTGTAATAACGTAGTAACTTTAAATTACGCAATTTGTCGCTTTTACATAACATGATAGTAATTAAGGTTTGTATGGAAAGAATAAAACCAATCAAATAGAAAACTCTAATCTAAGACAAAAACAAGTATGAAAATGACACCCTTTGCACACAAGCACCCCTAGGGTTATCCCACTTGGTTGCCTTACAAAAATGGCCATATTACGCTTGTAAGGTATCTTAGCAAAACAAACTAACAAATATAAGATCATAGTCCCTCAATGACGCTATTCAAAGTTGCCTTACAAAATGATCTTAAACCCTCAAAAAAGAATGCTAAGATACCTTACAACATTGCTAATCATGGCTATACGATCACCCACACTCGTCCTGTTTACATCCAAAGATAGGGTTACTTACCAAATTAATGGTAAGACAACAATATCAAAGGAAAAGAAAATGAACAAGAAATACATTTTAGTAGGTAGATTGCTCCTAATTACTTGCTCCATATCAAAACAAATATCCTTGCTATTTTCAAAACAATCACATACATTTTCAAAACAATCACACACTTTCAAAACATCTTACAAAATTGAAAACATTTTCAAAAGATCAACATCTTTGTATACATTCTTACGAACGAGAATCATTACAAAGATTGCCTAAACAATGGCCTCTTTACAAAATACTTTCAAAAACCACACAAAACACAATTTCAAACAAAAGCAAATGATCTAGCAAGTAACTAAGAGCCCATGGATAACCATGGATGAAAAGGGTGCTAATACTTTCCCTTTTCATAATCTACCCCCGAACTCAAGAAACAATCTCAAAGGTATTTCTTGTGCTTTTTCACCTTTCCTTTTTGGATAAAAGAAAAGTCGGTGACGACTCTTGCTAACCGCAACATTTACGATAAAACACAAAACCCTCAAGCCAGTTATCCCACCGCATCACAGAATTGGCGACTCTGCTGGGGAAAATTCTAAAAGTGGGGTTACCTTAGGGATTAGATCACATTTACTTGCTTACATTTTTTGACTTGTATGCTTTATATTATGGTTCTTTGTTTGGGTTTGAATCCTCTACCCAGATTTCAGATACATTATAGGTAAGAAGCAATATGTTGTGGAAACTGTGCGGGGTATACTGACATGGTCTAAGTAATAACTATGTTAGTACGACATATTTGTTGGTACCGGTAGCCTTTGAGTTAATCAAAGAGAGTATGGGGCCGCTGAGTGATGTCATAAAGCACTAATGAACTTCTAGAACCTTTACTTGACCAACTTGGCCTTTTAGGATGTAATGAGATGACCGGCTTTGGTGCAGTCCAAAGTTGGTAGATACTCGATACTAAACTCATTGAGGTTTGGTTTCTTAGGATATTTCGGTCACCATTAAAGAGGCTTGAGCTGAAACAATGACCAAGGAAACAAACCAGTGATATTGAGCTCCTTAGAACTCGGTTACTATTACTAGGACATGTTTGAGCCAACTAAACTTCAAGAGGGTACTTACCTATAAAACTCCATGCAAACCTAAACCTAAGGACTTGTTTGCTTTGCTTGTATATGCATACTTGTACGTAACATCATGAACATCATGAACATCATATACATCCACTAACCATTTCAAGGATTTTTGGATTCATCATTGTTCTTGTTTTGTAGGATATGGATTCACTTCGCAGGAAAACTATTCAAGTCAATATTGTGAGAATCCCTCCACAACTTAAGGAGCTAGTTTCAAGGATCCCTGAAAACTCTCCATTCACCGAGATACATGATCTCCTACTCAACTTGGTCACCTTCAACACAGATAAGGACATGATGAAGGTGCTCTTTCAGTTCTTTGATCCTTTACACCATTGCTTCACATTTCCCGACTATCAACTTGTGCCTACTTTGGAAGAATTCTCCCAACTCTTGAGGATTCCCATTCTCAGTCAACTACCTTTCAACGGTACGAAAATAGATCTAAAGCCAGAAGATATTGCTCAAGCTCTACACTTGCACTCATATGATATCACAACTCATTGGGAAACAAGGAATGGTGTCAAAGGTTTCTTAGCAAAGTTCCTGTTTGAGAAATCCCAGAGCTGTTGGAATTCCTTGGACTTGCAAGCCTTTGAGGAAATTGTGGCTCTCCTCATCTATGGGATGGTTTTGTTTCCAAATCCTGACCAACTCATAGATGTCAACACCGTCAAAATCTCCATATCCCGCAACCCGGTGCCTACATTGCTAGGAGATATCCTACACTCTTTTCACACTCGCACAATGAGGAAAAGAGGTGTCCTTATGTGTTGCACTCCTCTCTTGGAAAGATGGTTTATTTCTCATCATCCCAAATCTGTATTAAAGAATGAGCAGGGTTCAAGGTGGTCAGAAAGGTTGATGACGCCCAAACATTCAGACATTCATTGGTGCTCCCAATCCAAAGAGAATGTTATCATTGTCGACCATTGAGGAGAATTTCCTAATGTCCCTTTACTTGGCATTAGGGGAGGTATCACCTACAACCCATGTTTAGCCTTAAGACAGTTTGGTTACGCCCGAAGGGATGGCCCGCACGAGATACTGATTCAAGGTTTGGTATTTGACTACGACAACGACGATCAAGGTGTTCACCAGAGATTTATCCGAGCTTGGAGGATGTTGAGCAAGGTGGATAGTAAGACTTTAGGGCATAATAATTCCATCCCTCTTGAGCCTTACCTCAAATGGGTACGAACTCGCGCTCAGAGTCTTATGGTGCCTTACCCCTCCATTCTCCCGGTAATCATTGAGCCTGTCACGGAGGGAGATGTTCCATACACTATCCTACATCCTGACATGCTCACATCTCTTGAATACCTAGAAAGGGATTGGATACAACTCAAAGGGGAGCGAGATACTTTCGAAGCCCAATTCTACGCAAGCGAGAAGAAGATTTTGGGACTCACTAGGCTACTTCATGAGGAGCAGACTCTGAATGCCTATATTGCACCAAAGAGGATGCGCACTACCTTTTTATCTTAGAGTTTTTGTATTATTTTTCCCAAGGGGCATTGATGTACTCAAACTTTATCTTATTAATATAACGTGTGTTTCCTTTTTGTCTAAAACAAATTTGAGTCCTTGAAAACATTGCATATGCATATACCATTCATCATAACATAAGCAAGTCTTTTTGCAACAAGTCTCGTCATCTCTCTACTATTTATTAGAGTAAGATGGATCTTGATAAAAATATGAAGGATCTCCAAGTTCAGAATACACAGTTTCAACAGTTGCTCTTGACCCTAGCCAAGGGACAAGAAGAATAAAAGACTTTGCTGGCTGAAGAGAGGAAAAAGAAAACAAAGAAAGTAACCGGAGTCTTAAACATGGGAAGAAGATTTCATGGGTAGACAAGAAGGACTTTGGACTTTGCAATAACATCCGATGAAAGAGACAACCAAGATGGTAAAGGAAAGGAAACAGTTATCCCGTTAGAATCAGAGGAGGAAGAGGAAGAAGAGGACTACTCTGAAGAATAATACCCTCTAGCTGATGACAAGTATAAACATCTCGAAGAGCGATTGAGCGCGATGGAAATCCAAAAGGTACCTGGCCTGGATTTTGAGGAATTGGGTTTAGTGTCAGGGATTGTCATTCCTCCGAAATTCAAAGCACCTATGTTCGCCAAATATGACAGAGTTTCATGCCCTAAAATGCATCTCCGGTCATATGTGAGAAAAATTCAAGCCCATACCGCTGATAAAGACTTATGGGTTCACTTCTTCCAAGACAGCCTGTCTGGGACTCAACTTGACTGGCTTTACCAACTAGAAAGAGCCAACATTCACAATTGGAAGATCTTGTTGTAGCTTTCTACAAACAATATCAGTACAACGCCGATCTGGCGCCTACCCGTACTCAACTTCAGAGTATGGCCATGGTTTCCAATGAAGGTTTCAAGCACTATGCACAAAAATGGAGAGATTTGGCTGGAAGAGTTCAACCCCTCTGTATGAGAGAGAATTGGTAGACATGTTCTTGGGAACCTTGTCTGGTCCCTTCTTCAATCATTTAATCGGAAGATCATCTGCAGGTTTTACTGAACTAATACTAAACGGAGAGAGGATAGAAGCCAGTATAAAGAATGGAAAGATTCAGAAAGATACATCTTCTTCTACAGCTGTAAGGAAGCCCTTTATTAGAAAGAAAGAAAGAGGTGGCTGCCGTATATCCATAAAGAAACCAAGATAAGGCTGAACGCCGACCAATGGTGGGGGCTGTTATGATTCCTAAGCTTGCATCTGATCAGCAAAGAAATAATCAACCAAGGGTAGAAAGGCCATCCAGGCAGTTCACCAGAATCAACATGACCCCGTCTCAAGTATTACCTCATCTACTAAGATCCAACTTGGTGACCTTGAAAGAAGCTCCGAAAAACCCCAATACAACATCTCCTCATTATCATCCCAATGCCCGTTGCGCATATCACTCTGAAAGTCCTGGTCACGATACTAATAACTGTTGGTCTCTAAAGAACAAAATATAAGACCTCATTGAATCAAAAGAAATTGAGTTCGATGCGCCCGAAAAGCCAAATGTCATTTCTGCCCCTATGCCCAGACATGGCTACAATACCAATTCCATTGAAGAAGGACTGTTTGTAACTTCAATTGATGAACTCATGACCCCACTTTTGACTATTAAAATGAATTTTTTGAATTCCGGTGTGTTCCCGGGATGTGGTGAAGTTTTCCATCTCTGTTTATCCTCCCTAACCGGCTGTCCTTTGTTGAAAATAGGCGTTCATTGCCTAATAGATAACAAATAGATTTTGTTCGAAAAGACTTTTGTTCCACCTATCCTCTTTGAAGATGTTTCTATCATTACCATTTCCGCGAATTCTTCCAGGGTCTCCACCAAAAGACCCGTTAGAATTACATTAGTTCCGAAAGAAGCTCCTCTAATAATCACAATGCCTGGACCAGTCCCGTATACATCAGACAAAAACATACCATGGAATTATGGAGGGGATGTCTATTACCATTGTATCAAGCAAGACTGGCCAGCCGCCAAAGATTCAAGCTCCGAGAAGGTCAACTCCGACATCAGAAACATCGCAGGAACTAGCAAAATCACCCGAAGTGGTAGGATCTTTTTCCAGAAATTGCTCCCCCAAAAGAAGTTTCTAGACCCGTAATCATTCCTGATGTTGCTCCCCCAAAATCTGTTCCCGGTCCTACATTTATCTCCAACAATACTCCAACTGACAAAGCCGTTACAACCCCTGTAATCATTCCTACTGACACTCCCGCTATCGAGTTAGCTGAGAATCGAGGAAAAGGTGTTATGATTGTGCATGTCCAGACGAAGGCTCGGTCATTAACTATCCATGAGACCTCCAAGAAAGAAATGGAGGAGATCCTAAAAATTATAAAGAGAAGCGACTACGATGTAGTTGAACAGCTGGAGAAAACTCCCTCTAAGATATCCATGCTGGCATTACCACTATGTTCTGAGGCACATGCAAAAGCCTTGGCGAAGTTCTTAAAAACCGCCCATGTACCTCAAGAGACATCTGCTGATCAATTTCAAGACTGCGTAGCCATCCTAACTGCGAACAATGGTTTAGCATTTTCAGATGCTGATCTGACACCGAGGGGAAGAAAGCATAATGAGGCATTGCATGTCTCAGTGGAATGTAGGGGCACAACTCTGGCGCATGTTTTGGTGGATATTGGCTCATCTTTGAATGTGTTGCCCAAAAAAAGCTCTTGATAGACTTAACTGTAAGGGGTTGACTTTGAAGCCGAGCAACATAGTAGTAAGGGCTTTTGACGGCTCGAAAAGGATGGTACATGGGGAGGTAGACATTCCCATAAAGGTTGGAACCCAAACCTTCAATTCAAATTTTTATGTGATAGACATCCTCCCTTCATACTCCTGCCTGCTAGGCCGACCATGGATCCGCAATGCTGGCGCTATTACTTCTACGTTGCACCAAATGTTGAAGTATCCAGTTCAAGGGATGATTATCACTGCTCATGGAGAGAAAGAATACATGATCAGCCATCTCAATTCCTTCGAATATGTGGAATTAGACGGTGAATTCATTGAAACTCCATTTCAACACTTTGAAGAGGTCCCTTAAGATGTGGCAGTGACCGAGGCTATTCCCAAGATTACAAGGCCTCCACTTCGGATGTCTTCACTGAAGGATGCCAAAGCAGTGGTGGAAGAAGGTGGGTGCACTATCTGGGGACAACTCCTAGATATCCCATATAAGTCTGACAAGTTTGGCCTATGTTTCACTTCAAGTGCTCAAAAGGTTGTACTCCGTGTCCGTGCTGGAGGGCCACCCTTGAAGATCAGCAACCGTGAAGTCAATGCAGTAGAAGATGGTGAAGATGGTTGCAACCTGGAGGATTGGATCTTCCCGAATGTTAATGGAGGGTTCAGCAATTGGGAGGCTAGAGACTTTGTCCCGATCACTTTTATCCCTTAGTAATTTGTCTTTACATTTTGTTGGATCTGTAATATTTAAAACAATTTGCACTCTTAAAACCTTGTGTCTTGCCCGAGATACAATGGTCCATTTGTAAGGGTTATTATCTCATTTTTCATATGACATCAGTGAATCATGGACGTTTTCGCATACAAACTTTTGTGCTCATTGTTTTTCTTTTACATTTTACTTTCTTTCAAAGATAGTTATACCCTTACACACACATACTCACAATGCAGGTATACATCCATTCGGGATCCCATGGGTAACAATACTGCTATGGCCTTTTGTGACTCTGAGAATCTAATCTACCAAGCCGAAGACGAAGGTGAGGAAGATTATGAAGTACCAGGGGAACTTGCCAGACTGTTACAACAAGAAGAGAGAACCATTCAGCCTCACGAGGAGCCCGTGGATACGATAAACCTAGGTACAGAAGAAGATAAAAAAGAGGTCAAAGTGGGTGCCAATCTGGAACCCAGTGTCAAGAAGTGTCTAATTCAGTTGTTACACGATTATGTCGAAATCTTTGACTGGTCATATGAAGACATGCCAGGACTTGATGAAGATATTGTGGTACATCGTCTGCCTACAAGAGAGGATTGTCCACCAGTAAAGCAAAAGGTTCATCGAATGAGGCCTGATATGTCAGAAAAGATTAAAGCAGAGGTCATGAAGAAATTCAACGCTGGATTCTTGGATGTCACCTCTTATCCCTAATGGGTTTCCAATGTTGTTCCCGTGCCCAAAAAGGATGGCAAGGTGCGAATGTGTGTGGACTACAAAGATTTGAATAGGGCAAGCCCTAAGGATGATTTTCCACTTCCCCACACTGATATCCTAGTTGACAGTACAACTCAACACAAAGTGTTTTCCTTTATGGACGGATTCTCAGGTTACAACCAAATCAAAATGGCGCCTGAGGACATGGAGAAAACAACATTGGTCACACAGTGAGGCACTTTCTTCTATAAGGTAATGCCATTCGGACTAAAGAACGCAGGGGCAACCTATCAGTGTGCCATGGAAGCTCTATTTCACGACATGATACATCACAAAATAGAAGTCTACGTGGACGATATGATAGCCAGATCTAAAACAGAGGAAAAGCATCTTGATCACTTACAAAAACTGTTTGAGAGATTGAAGAAGTATAATTTAAGACTGAACCCGAACAAGTGCACATTTGGGGTACGGTCTGGTGAACTCCTAGGCTTTATCGTCAGCAACAAAGGTATCGAGGTCGATCCTGCCAAAGTTAAAGCAATACAAGAGATGCCTTCTCCTCGCACTAAAAAGGAAGTCATAGGATTCTTGGGACGTTTGAACTATATTTCCAGATTTATTTCTCACCTGACAACTACTTGTGAGCCAATCTTCAAACTATTAAAGAAAGATCAAGTAGTCAAATGGAATGATGAATGCCAAGTTGCTTTTGACAAAATCAAAGAATACTTACAAGAGACTCCTGTGTTGATGCCACCACTCGAGGGAAGACCATTGATCATGTATCTGACTATTTTAGAAAACTCAATGGGGTGTGTATTGGGGCAGCATGACGAGTCTGGCCGAAAAGAGCACTCTATTTACTACCTGAGAAAAAGTTTACCGACTGTGAAATAAGATATTCACTGCTCGAGAAAACTTGTTGTGCTCTGGCATGGGCTGCTCGCCGGCTAAGACGGTATATGCTGACTCATACTACCTTGTTGATATCTAAAATGGGTCTGATAAAATACATCTTCGAGAAGCCTGCTCTTTCTGGGAGAATAGCGAGATGGAAGATGATTCTGACGGGATATGACATACAATATACTACCCAAAAAGAAATAAAGGGTAGTGTATTAGCCGATCACCTTGCTCACTAAGCTGTAGAAGACTACCAGTCCATGAAATTCGAATTTCCAGATGAAGACATCAAGATATTAGACAACTGTGGAGAATTCAAGCCATATGACGGACCTGAACAAGGATCCCAATGGACCCTATTCTTTGATGGGGCATTTAGTTCACTCGGAAATGGTATTGGTGCTTTACTCATATCTCCGGAAGGATGTCATACTCCCTTTACTTCCAGACTTTGCTTCAATTGTACAAACAACATGGCGGAATACGAAGCATGCATCTTCGGTCTCAAAGCAGCCATAGACTTGGGAATCAAATCCTTGGATGTCTTCGGAGACTCAACTTTGGTTATCAGCCAGATCAAAGGGGAATGGGACACCAAACACCTAAACCTTATCCCTTACAAAGAACATGTTTTGACATTGATACCATATTTTTAGAAAATTACCTTCGAGCATTTCCCGCAAGAAGAAAATCAGCTAGCAGACGCTCTAGCAACAATGTCATCTATGTTTAAACTTAATTGGGATAACGAGGCTCCCCATATCACCATCGAGCGAATGGAGGAACCAACACACTGTCACGTGATTAATACTGAAGAAGTAGTGGACCAGCCTTGGTTTCACGAACTCAAGAAGTATCTTGAGTCTCAAGAATATCCAGAAGGGGCTTCAATCAATGATAAGAAGTTCTTAAGGAGATTCTCTGCTAAGTTTTTCCTTAGTAATGGCATCCTGTATAAACACAATCATGACTCTGTGTTACTTCGGTGCGTAGATAGGGTTGAAGCTGAAAGGATCATGGATGAATTACATGAAGGCACTTTTGGCACCCATTCCAGCGGGCATACGATGGCAAAGAAAATCCTGCGGGCAGGCTATTACGGGTCTACCATGGAAGCAGATTGCTATCAACACTCTTGAACCTGCCATAAGTGTCAGATTTACGCCGACAAGGTTCACGTACCTCCGGTTCCTCTGAATGTCTTGACGGATCCTTGGCCCTTTGCTATGTGGGGGATTGATATGATTGGGGAAATCAAGCCGAAGGCCTCCAATGGACACTGCTTCATCCTAGTGGCCATTGACTATTTTACAAAATGGGTGGAAGCAGCTTCCTTCGCTTCTGTTACCAAGAATGTTGTTGCCCGCTTCATCAAGCAAAATCTCATTTGCCGGTACGATATCCCAGAAAGGATCATCACTGACAACAGTACAAATCTCAACAACACTATGATCACCGCATTGTGCGAGCAATTCAAGATTCAGCATCACAATTCTTCTCCCTATCGGCCAAAGATGAATGGTGATGTCGAAGCTGCAAATAAGAACATTAAAAAGATCATATAGAAAATGACAGTCACATACAAAGACTGGCATGAGATGCTACCATTCGCTCTCCACGGGTATCATACCATGGATCGCACATCAACCGGGGCAACACCCTATTCTCTGGTTTACGGCATGGAAGTTGTCTTGTCTATTGAGGTCCAGATCCCCTCTCTGAGGATTATGAAGGATGCAGGGCTGAACGAAGACGACTGGATCCAGACTCGACTTGATCAACTAAACTTGATTGATGAGAAGAGACTTACTGTTGTTTTCCATGGTCAAATGTATCAAAAACGGATGATCAAGGCTTTCAACAAAAAGGTCAGACGCCAAGTGTATCAAGTTGGAGATCTGGTGATCAAACGCACCATACTGCCACAAGGTGATCCTAGGGGCAAATGGACTCCCACCTATGAAGGACCATTTGTAATCAAAAACATTTTTTTCTGGTGGGGCAATGATATTGACCACCAAGGATGGTGACGACCTGCCGCATCCTGCAAACGCGGACATAGTCAAAAGATACTACGCATAAGAGACCCGCTAGGTTGACATACCTAAGCAAAACAAGGGCATCCCGACGAACCAAAAAGGTTCGGGAAAAAATTAGGGATAAAATAAAAATATGTACACCCGACAAGTTGAAAACCCGAAAGGGCGACTTGGGAAAAAAGGGTTTCCCGGTGGACTGAAAACCCGAAAGGGCAGTCCATGCAAAAGTTAGGGAATTAAAGCGTATGACTATGTCCCATTGGACCACTTTACGGACAACCTTTGGCTTCCACTGACAAACTCAGGGTTTCTGATCAATGTAATTATCTTAAGACGAGGCAACAAATAGACAAGATGCTCAAAGATACGAAGGCTATAGCAGAATGGAAACCCCATGGAATTTTTACACATAGCTATCTTTTCTTTGTATCAAAATTTTTCTTTTTTACGACAGCATTCTCTTACTATAATGTTTGTCTCCTTGTACACAAATACTTACTCAAAATCAATGCAAAGATATCTCTTTGAAAGTACAAAAACTATCTGTTTTTCTTTACGCTTGTGTTTTGTCTACAAAAACGTCCAATGATTCATTGTTGAACATATGCATTTGAATATAATTACTGTTTACAAATAAACAAAATGAAAAAAGGCAATTACTGATGGGTTGAATGGATAGGGAAATACCTTTAGGCTATTCCATAAGAAATCCCCGCAATACGTCGCTTAATCCCCAATGGAACAAAACTCCCAGTTATCACTCCCTAGAAGAAGTCGTCAAATTTCTCAGGATTCCCCAATGGAATTTTACAAGCAGTATACGACATTTCCCTTACAACAGAGTTTATTTCTCTAAGGAGAAATTCATCAACACTTAAACTTTACAACATGAAGACTTACATATCCTCAGCAAGAGTCATGGATTTATTTTCCCCAATCCAACAACAATGCAGCAAACTAGCTCACATACGCATACATTGCCTCCATATATCATAAACATTGATGACACGAATGCATTATACTATGCATTTCATATAACATAAACATATTATTTTAAGCTAACATTTTACCCTTTTCAGGATAAGGTTAACCGCTACCATTAACAAAATTCCAAAACCTTTTGATACAGTTCAGATACGCTACAGACACTGATGCCATTCTGATACTCATTCAGATTCAGTCTTCAGATACGATTCAGATACGCTCCATGCACGGATGCCATTCTGATACTCATTCAGATTCAGTCTTCAGATATGGTTCATATATGCTCCATACACGGATGCCATTCTGATACTCATTCAGATTCAGTCTTTAGATACGGTTCAGATACGCTCCAGACACGGATGGCATTCTGATACTCATTCATATTCAACTTTTCAGATAAAGTTCAGATACGCTCCAGACACAGATGCCATCCTGATACTCATTCAAATTCAAATTCTCAGATACGCTCCAGACACGGATGCCATCCTGATACTCATTCAAATTTAACTTCTTAAATACAATTCAGATACGCTCCAGACACGGATGCCATCCTGATACTCATTCAAATTCAACTTCTCAGATACAATTCAGATATGCTCTAAACACGGATGCCATTCTGATACTCATTCAGACTCAACTTTCAGATACAGCTCAGATACGCTCCAGACACGGACGCCATTCTGATACTCATTCTTTCAACTTACAAATTGCAAATTCAACAATCACTCTTGGATGGAATCTGCAAGCCCATCTCCTACAACTTTCTATCACCTCTCCAAATGGCATCTTTAAGCCCATTCCCTCTACCATCACATTGTCGAGTGCAAATTTCTAGGCACTCTAGTGTCCAATTATCTTCCACCTTCGAGTCACGAATGGCAAAACTCGCCAGTCTAACTCTTCAGGATAAAGAAGATTGAACATGGGCAGCTGTTGTACCCCAAAATTTGCCCTCTTACTTATCAAGAATTTTCTTACAAGATCTCCTGTGGATCAAGACTGCATTTGGGTTGATCAGCTCAAGACACCTCCTCAAGCACTGATGACTGAAAATTAGGGTTTAAGTTTGTACAAGGATTTTTGAACTTCTAATGCCCCATATGAATTTCATGGATCATTATGGACCCCCAATATTATTCATGTCAAGTTTCAAGCTTTGAATCACACTTTTGATCAGTCAATTGAATAGTTGACCTAAAAATCAGCTGTATTGGGGAAAAAGTCAACCATAGCCAATTTACAGTCAAACTTCATAATTTTTTATCCACATCAAAATTCTAAACCCATATGTGTTATTTGATCAAGTTTGGACCACAACTCCTCAAGAAATTTGATCAAATCATCAAAAGGGCAAAATGGTCAAAATTAGGGTTTTGACTGGGAAAGGGGAATTTCTGGTTTTTGACCTAGCAAATGATCAATTGAGTTAAGGCATGATATCAAGAGTCCAATTGCATCACTTTGACCTAATGACATGGTTCAAAACACTACAAGTCCATTGGATTAACATATGAATTTTTCAGTCAACTAATCAAAAGTCAACTGTATACTGAAAAGTCAAACTTTGACTTTTTGGTCAAATTCAAATGCCAAAGATCATAATTCATCAAAACATGTCAAAACATGAAAATTGTTCACCAAGAAATCAAGAATTTAAGATTTTATGTTGAAAAGTTGAAATTTCTTAACTTAGAATTTTTTCTAAGTATAGAAAATTTCTTATTTTTTTCACAACTTTGAGCCAAGTTTTCACCATGATGCAAAGTGATTCAAGAGAAACTTCCAACATGAAAGTTGTAGATATCCATGAAATATATAACTTTACTTCACATAATTTCTCCTAAAAAAGCTTGGATCTCAAGTTATAATTTTTTGAATACATGCTCATGAACTAAAAATAACTTAGTGAAATTTTTGCCCTAGTTAGGCAGATTTTTAACCTAACTTCATGAAATTTTTTCACATAGTTCCAAGGGGAATCTTAAAAAGCAATTCAAAGATGAGTTGTGGATCACATTGCAAGATTTCCAAAATGTCCAAGAACTCCTTAAGATCATTCTTGAGCAAGGAGAATCGAAGAGATGAAATTAGGATTTTGTCACTTGAATTTAGGTCATTTTCATGATGAACACAAATGCAAATCCATGCTAGGCTTCATAATCTTTGCTTTGCATGCCTCAAACTTGTATTTCACTCTATAATTAAATGATTTCACAGCTGTTGGAAGCTTTAACCCAAGCATTCAATGCATTGTACAAACTTAATTCCATTTTTGGGAGAAAGGCAACATTGCCATTTTTGAAAAGTAAGCTTTATGCAAAGTCAGCTTGCATTAAGCCTTGCATTGGATCTTTCTGCATAAACACACTCCACACAAATAGAACAAGTACGCTTAAAGGTCTCAGCCCCCCTACAAGTTTTGTACTTCACCTTGAAACC
The DNA here is from genome assembly GCA_948472305.1 of Vicia faba. Taxonomy (NCBI): domain Eukaryota; kingdom Viridiplantae; phylum Streptophyta; class Magnoliopsida; order Fabales; family Fabaceae; genus Vicia; species Vicia faba. The sequence continues at coordinate 1,023,158,120 of OX451741.1, forward strand.
ATGCTTGCCAGATTTGCTTCAAAAACAAGTAACCAACAAAACATGTGAGTTTTTGAAATCTGAGTTAATACAAGTCTTGAAACCTCTTGCTTATAAGTAGATACACTATTGGCAAGTGGACACACGGATAAGATAGCCCTGAAATTGCCTCAAACATCCAAGAACCAAAAACCTGGTCAAGAGCACCATTAACATACAGTCTTGAACCAAAACTCATGATCTTCATTTCCACTCGTGCATTTTGAAAACTAATCACTCAAACACCTTCTAAACATCATACCAAAGAAATCCATACCCTTGATTCCTCATTGTAACTCCTCCATCACTATCCACCATTTTCAAAAACCAAGCTTGCAGGTTGACTTGAGTAGAGAGATTTACGGACATTCAAGGCAAAGTAAGAGTTGGGATACACTCAAGGAGGTCCAGACAAGATAAAAAGATCCTCAGGTCATCTCAAAAGTTACTCAAACTCCATTCACGACTCCAGCTACAAGAGGTAAAAACTCAAACTTCTATCTCTTCATACAAGCATCATTTGATCCTGATTTGTGAAAACAAAATGTAGATATCCTGGCTCTAAAGCTAACCATGTTCATAGTTTCCATTTATATTGACTGTGTATAGAGAATTTTAGATTTGAAATTTCTGAGAAAATTAGGTTTCAATTTAGGGCCAACAAAATTAGTTTTTATCTTTGACATTTAGTTTATATAAGTTATATGTTTGAATTCGTGGGAAGAAACACCATAACTTTCATGTTTGGAGTTTCCATTTTTGTGGAGAAATGAGGAAGATACAGGTGGTCCCGCCATGGCTCAAGGTTGAAGATGAAGCTGCCTTAAGAAAGAAATTTGCCTTATATATTTATGATTTTGCCTATAGAAAACGATGTACAGCCACCCCAGTGGTAAGGCAGCGCACGTTATTGCTAAAGGTCATGGGTTCGAGCCTCAGCGCGTTGCCTTTTGCATTTTCTCACATTTTTTCACATTTTTTTGTCTCTTGCAGCTGGGCCTCTAATTCTTTGGGCCTTTGTTTTATTTCTAACATTTGCCTCTCTGTTTCATATTTGCACCTCCCTGACCCATTTTTATTTCCATTCATGTATTTATTTCTTTTTCTTTTAAATATATTTTCTAAAATACCAAAAAAATCATAAAAATATAAAAGATATAGATTTATATTTTAACATAATTTAATTATTTTTCTACATAAAAATTATTTTATTTATCACACTTTATTTACTCTTATTAATTTCCTTGTAAATATTTAAATAAAACTAGGTTATTATTTATTAAAATACACTTATTTTTTTAATATAAAAAAGACCAAAATATTTCATGACACCACATTTTATTTACAAATATAAAAAATACAAAAATACTTTTTCTTTAAACTTATTTCCTTTTGATGAACTAAAATATATTTAGGGTTTCATCCAAAAAATCTTTTCTTAATTAAAATCTTTCTTAATTAATTTCCTTATTTAACTTAATTACTTTTTTTCTCTAGTTAGGTTAAAATCAAGACCCTTTTTATTAAGAAACCAAACAAAAAATCCTTTCTTTGCATTTACATTTCTTGCATATTTAATTCATCTTGCATATTATTTGCTTCAATTATTTGTACAATAATTCAATTTGGTTGTAATAGATAAATTAGGTTTATATTATTGCAATCCCCATTCATAAATTGTATACCCTCCTCCCACAAATGTTGTAATAGCGTAGTAACTTTAAATTACGCAATTTATCGCTTTTACATAACATGCTAGTAATTAGGGTTTATATGGAAAGAATAAAACCAATCAAATAGAAAACCCTAATCCAAGACAACAACAAGCATGAAAATGACACCCTTTTCACACAAGCACCCCTAGGGTTATCCCACTTGGTTGCCTTACAAAAATGGTCATATTACGCATGTAAGGTATCTTAGCAAAACAAACAAATACAAGATCATAGTCCCTCGATGATGCTATTCAAAGTTGCCTTACAAAATGATCTTAGTACCTCAAAAAAGAATGCTAAGATACCTTGCAACATTGCTAATCATGGCTATACGATGACCCATGCCCGTCCCGTTTACATCCAAAGATGGGGTTGCTTACCAAATCAATGGTAAGACAACAATATCAAAGGAAAAGAAAATGAACAAGAAACACATTTGAGTAGGTTGATTGCTCCTAATTACTTGCTCCATCTCAAAACAAATATCCTTGCTATTTTCAAAACAATCACATACATTTTCAAAGCAATCACATACACTTTAAAAACATCTTACAAAATTGAAAACATTTTCAAAAGATCAACATCTTTGTATACATTCTTACGAACGAGAATCATTACAAAGATTTCCTAAACAATGGCCTCTTTACAAAATAATTTCAAAAACCACACAAAACACAATTTCAAACAAAAGCAAGTGATCTAGTAAGTAACTAAGAGCCCATGGATAACCATGGATGAAAAGGGTGCTAATACCTTCCCTTTTCATAATCTACCCCCCGAACTCAAGAAACAATCTCAAAGGTCTTTCCTGTGCTTTTTCACCTTTCCTTTTTGGATAAAAGAAAAGTCGGTGGCGACTCTTGCTAACCGCAACATTTATGATAAAACGCAAAACCCTCAAGCCAGTTCTTCCACCGCATCACAATAACCATATACCCTACCTAAAAGACTCAAAGCCTCCTCGTATGAAGAACATTTGAGTAAAGCTTTCATATTGATCAACCTATTAACGAGGATATACCCCCCTTTATCATCAAAGAGGAGGTTGTTTTTCACGTCCACCCACCTCGTCAGTGAGAAAATCTTAACATAAGACGCCAACTTCTCATAGGAGAGCTGATCCTGGGAATCTAAGTCCTCAGGTTTCACCATGTAGTACTCGGGCCTTTGCTCAAAATGTTTCCACTGCCACTCGAGCAAAAATATGGCCACCAACCGGACTACTGGTTGACCGTCCTCCATCTCTTTCGAGTGATCATACAAGGAACCTACAGCTACGTCCGTTAGAGGCTTCATAATAAAGTACCTCTCTTTGAAATGGCGAACAGATTCCAGATATGGTTAGAAGAGTTTTCCAAACTGTTTAAAAGACACCCAGGCTTCCCCCCCTCTGATGGACTGTGTTAAGTGTCAACTTTTGAATAAATTTCATATAATTTATTGACACTTTAAAACCCTTTATTTTACTTTTAATTAGGATAAGCACTTATTTTAAGTCATTTTGCATGAATACAAAATAATTTTGAATGTTTTAATTTGTTTGTTAGTGTTTCAATAAATTTTGTGCAGATAAGACGGCCAAGTGTAGACTTTCTGCTTTTTATGCAAATAAGCAAATTTTATGTTTCTGCAAAGGATCGCCCGCTGACAGGATGCATCGCCCGGCGAAAATTGTGAAGAAAGGGTGGACTTTATTGGTTCGCTTCTGTAATGTTTCGCCCCTGGATCGCCTGGCGAAAGAAGGATCGCCCGAAGAAGCATATTTGTCGCCCGACGAGGATAAATAGTTTCCTGCTTGTGTATCACGCCTAGCTAGTCACATGTGGCATCTAGCTAGCGTCACTTGACGATACTTTATGGTCACCCGACGATGGTGTGCAGATGACCATACTTTTTGGCTACTTTTACCATATTTTGGGGGAACTTTTCACTAACTTTTGTACTTTGGAGGGAAGAAAAACCTCATTAAGGGAATATAAACCTTTGTTCTACATATCATAACATAGAAACCCTTGTTCTTAGTTTTTTGGAGAAAAAAAACATTCTTGCATCTTAAATCAAGGAGACTTGAAGATTGATGTTCATCAACATTCATTGCTTATTTATTGATCAAGGTATCAAGACCATTAGTAGCTAAGCATCTTTTGTGTCAAGGTTAGAAGTAGTTAACCTAGACTTTATGTATTTCTTTTAATAATTTTGTATAAGAACTTGGTTGAGATTAATACATGTTGAATATCTTTGTTATCTTTGTTATCTTTGTTCTTTTTATAGTTTGGATCATTATTGAGAAGTAAGTTCCAAGCTTGACCTAAGATATTCATATACTAATAAACAAGCTTTAGACATAGATTTGTGAGTTAGTATTCACTTGTATCAAGCTTTAAATATTATCATGTTAATAGTTAGGTTGAGAGATCATTTAATCATTAACATGATAATACTCACAATATTGCTTAGACATGAGAAATATTGAGAGGATACGTGAATGTATCGATCATTAATTAGTTCATATGCGTGAGTAATCGAATATATTTGGAATAGGTTGACGAAAACTAATCTTGATATGCCTTTTATCAAAACAAGCCTTTTCAAACAAAAATCTCTCTTTTATCCAAATCACCATCTAATGTATGAAACTTAATCTTTTGTTACTAAAAGAAAATACCAAAAGTTTGTTTATGATTCAAACACTTAAAGTCACTAAAACTATAGAACGACATTAATATCACACCAATACCTGAGGAAAACGAGGGGCTGTGTGGCACCTATTTGAAGATATTAACAGATGAGCTTGAATGCTCGCATGAACACAAGCGCACTCGGGTGAAGTTGGTAGGGTGCCAATTGTAGCCATTGGAAAACCCCCACTTGGAAGTCATTAAATAGAAAACGCATCCTCGCCTCCTTGAAATCAAATTCATACATAGGGAAGCGTTTTCCCAGATACGACGAGCATATCCTCATGTTTCGATGAGGGACTTATAGAGCCCAATTGGCAGAGACTCCCTCTGCTCAAACCTCCAGACAGTTGAATGTGTCTGACCCATCGTGCGAGAAATACAACCTTTTATTTCTAGGTTCGGGTGCAACCCGGGTTAAAGGGTCTTCCACGTTATTGGATTCATCTTCATGATTGGTGGGCACGGCGTCCTCCTCGACTGGATGTGCCATTATACCTGAAAAGCAGGGGAAAGCAATGAATTCGACATCATCAAATTCACCCTTCCACTGCAAATCAATTGAAAGGGTGATGAATCCGTCGAGGAATGGACTTTGACCTAAGCCCTCGACTTCCACACTGAAACAAACCGTGCCCTACTCGGGGACATTTGGTCAAACGACAAAGCTGCCTGAATCCAACCTACTATCTGGGGAGAATGACCCCGACGCTATGAACTTCATCCACTACCATGAACTTCAATGAACATTCATGAATGTTCATTGCAGAACCTATGAGTGTTCATCTAAGATTCATCCTCTCAAGATAAAAACTGGGTGTTTAATCTAAAAATTCAAAGGAAACATGTTATTAAGAGGATATGACTTACTTGGATAAATAATGTCTTTGAAGAATTCTATGGAGAAAAGTTAGGAGGAGGGGATCCACGCGCGAACGCAGAAGAGTGGAGAAGAAAGCTTGAAATTAACAAATGAACCACTACGGTCCCCTTTTTATAGATGGTTCACACCCTACGAGGCTGCATACGAAAAGTCATCATTATTTTAGGCTTTTTTGAACTCCCCAATGAAACGATAGGCACCCCAAAACAGCTACCACGTGACGTTAACAAGAAGCCACATGTCCCCTCTTGAAGGCAAACTTATCCCCGACTTCAATACGAAACATTGTTCCCGAGCACGTTGAAGATGTTGCACGCTCAATAACGGGAAAACGCCCGACCCCATGACTAAACCTTACATACAGGCACGTTTATCACATTTCGCTCGTGGGAGCGAGGTAATGCTCAACATCGTAGCGAAACCCTGTGAACGGGCACGTCGAAAAAGAAAACTCGGGGAAACTCCTACCACCCTACATATTTTTGACGGGCACCAAACAGACAAATGATCTAGTAGACCGTGTAATTCGTGTGTTTTCGGGATCCCCGACACGGGTCAACCAACTATCCCCAATACGGGTCAACCTGCTATCCCCGACATGGGTTAATAAATTATCCCCGTTTGAGGGTTACGATTTCCCTTCTCAGGCGAGTGTTCCCCGACAGTGAAGCTGAACTTAAGTCATCACCCTTTCACCTAAGGGCAATAACTCGGGGGGCTTCTGTTCTGGACTGAGCCAGCACTTGCCCCACCATTGGGGAGGCCCAATCCAGCACCTTTTCCCAAGGCCCAAAGGCATGCAGCCAAGGCTGGAGACCATTGGTCATTTTCCTACGTGTCCGCTAGGAAGACGTTGCCCATGTTTCCATATCGTCATCATACTGCCCCCCGAGAATCACGGGTCCAACGCCTGTTTTCTCAGAGCAGTTGACCAGGGAGGAGGCCATGTTATGGACTCTATACACACGTAAGCCCTAGAAGTCTTCATTGTTAGGCCTTATCGTGGCCCAACATTGAAGACCTTGGCCCAATGCTGGGGGCTATAAATACCCCCTCACAAGAGAGGGCCAGGTATTGATTCATTCACACTCTCATACTCACTTACTTGTATTAGCTCTGAACCTCACTTTGGCATCAGAGTGTCTTGCAGGTATCTCCCCCCCCCCCCCCCCCCCCGACCCTTCACCTTCCACTGTTGCTCGGATCGAAGCTTAAAGGTTTTGATAATCCCTTCTGGTCAGGTACGATCAATAAGGTAATGCATATGAGGAATGTAAGATGAATAAGCCAGATGATTGGATGAAAGGGTAGGACAAACTTGGGGTATGACGCCCGACCTTTCACTTTTCTCTACTCACTAACAAATCTCTAGGGAATGGAAGGGGCATCATTGTTAGTCATTGTTTGCCTTGCATCTGAACAAAGCACTCCCTCCTCTCAGCAAGCAAGATTCTTAACATGTCCCGTGCATAACAAGAAAGTCAAAATGTTAAAGTGATAACGATGGGATAAAGTAAGGAGATTATCTTCAATATATAAAAGCTTACCAAGGCACTTCTCTACCCTAGTGCTATCTTCATTGTCCGAGGTAATCAAAGAACGAGAGCTCATAACTTGAAAGAAACTCAACACCTAGATCACATCCCACTCAATGAGGGAAAGGTTGTTGGAGTTTATTCACTTGATGATGTGAGGATTCGTTGTCCATGGCAGAGAAAAGTGGGAAACGTTTGTCACCTTTGTGGTCACCATGGAAGAACCATCTCACCATCTGACCCTCACAAATGTATATTTCTAATTCCCATAAGGCTAGGCATAGGGTCCCAACAAACTCCTATCAGACAAAGAGCATAGAGTTACCTAACCACAGACATGGAGAATCTTTACACCATAAAAAAAGGAACCCTTATGTGGGAAGGATGCCTAGATGGCAATAAATAATCTCAAAGTTCTTAATGATGCTATAGACATTGAGCACGATTTAGGAGGGGGTGACATTGATGGTCTTCAAGAAGTCCACTTTGAATGATGTGAAAGGTACAAAAACTCCCAATTCATGAATGACAAGAAGATGCAAGTAAAAATAGGGCGGATGAGCCACCCAAGGTAGCCATGTTTGATATTTCCATTTCTGAACAAGGCTCCATAATTATATATTCTTTATGCCCTGTACTTGAGAACTTGATATCTTAATGGAACCTCATGATCTTATTCGAGTCAGAATATATGGACACAATATCTTAGACATGGACACATTTGAAATTCTTCCGAGCCCTCTATTTTTTAGGAAAGCTTTAAATAACTACAAGATCATCACGAGCAACATTAAATTCCACACAAGCTTTTTCACCAAACCACCAAGTTTTCATAACTGGATGACATTTGGACATCTCTAAAAAATCACTTAACTGATGATTGCCATCCTTTCACTAACACACGAGTTAAGCATGAGACATCTGGAAAAAAGATGATGACTCATCCTTAGCTGAGGGACTCGCTCTCAAATGAACGATTCGCTTCAGCTGAGAGACTCGCCCATAACTAGGAGACTCACCCTTAATTGAGGAACTCGTCTTAGTTGAGGGACTCGCCCTTAACTGAGGGAATCACCAATCAAAATAAATGAGGAGTTTAAAGATTTCACCCTTTGTAAGCCCTCATACTTTAGGGACTGCGTAATGATATATTTGTAAAGGATCATAAACGGGGCGACTTGATGCTGCTTATTCCAGAGCACGCCGCTTAAGTCTGACCCTCACACAGTAGATGGTCCGCCCTAAGAGGAAACATGGAGGATACATTTCCTATAACCGCATGTGCCAAAAGTCCTGGCATTCCGTAAGAAATAAGCATTTAACTGTTCCCCCAATCAAAGTGGAGGTGGCTACTACTTCAAAGGAGTCCTCAAATCCAAGGCCAAGGTGTCTCTATAAATACTTTAACTCTAAGATTGAGAAGGACAAGTCAAAATATGCACGACACATCTCAAAAACATAAAGTTTCTCACCTCACATAAATTTATTCTATCCACACCAAAAATATCTTTGAAACATGATATCTCATAACCATAAAATTGCCTTAAAATACCGAAAATCCTTAAAACTTTCGACTACACCTATAACCATAGAAGGGTCACACCTATGTAGTTTTTAACAAAATATAATTTTACTTGTAAAAAGTATATATTCAAAAATTAATTACTAGTAAAAAGTATAATTTTATCCATGTAAAGTTTTCAATTATATTGCTTTCAATTATTGGTTCTAATATTCAAAACAATAACGTCTTTATCAATTTGAATGATGTAAATCCCAAATTTGCCAAAACTTGCCATAAAAAGAAAGTAAGAGAAAGCGATAATTAAAAAAACATCCAAGCCAAAAATATCTCAACCCGACAACCATGTCATACCACGTGCATCATCTTTATCTCTCACTTCATACGAAAATATCTCCAAGAACATTCCAGAGTTAGCCTTTGCATGTTCCGTGGTCACCACAACCACCACAAATCTCAGATATTTTTCCGCACAATCAAAACTTCTAGACTCTTCCCCCTTCCTACTTTAACTCACGATAAATACCATCCACAACTTCCATATATTCCTCCATTCTTCTTCACTGTCAAGATCTTACACCCAATTGTGTGCACATGCAATTGATCCAAATTCAATAAGTGCATGTTTAGAACAAACTAGTGATAATGGATGATTATAGCCAAGGGGCATTATCGTCATCTTACTACACTGTTCTTGGTGTTAGTTCAGATTCTTCTATAAACGAAATAAGGCGTGCATACAGAAAGCTTGCTATGGTTAGTTAATTAGTTTTCTTTAGGTTAATTTGTTATTCAAATTTGGGTTAATTTTGATTGTGAATTGAATGCAGCAATGGCATCCAGATAGATGGACAAGAACACCTTCTTTACTTAATGAAGCCAAATGTAAATTCCAGAAAATTCAAGAAGCTTATTCAGGTATATAGCGTTTCATGATTCGTGAACTTTTGTTCCTTTTACGAGAAAAGCATGTTATTGAAGTGTTTTGTTGATTTTGTTTAGTGCTATCTGATCCGAAGAGGAGAACTATGTATGATGCTGGATTGTATGATCCTCAAGAGGAAGAGGATGAGGTAACTGCTTAAAACATTTTTGTGTTCTGAATTTTCATATAAGAATGTTCTTTTTGTTGCTATGGTACTGAGAGGGTTTGTTATGTGATTTCTATTTTTAGGAATTTAGTGACTTTATGGACGAAATGGCGTCCCTTATGGTGGAAGTTAAGCGAGAGGTATGGTTATGAGATTAATGTCCGTCATAATGTTTTATTCAGGATCGTATTTCTATTCAAATGTTTAATCTCGAGATTTTTTTAATAACTTTTTTATGTGAATTGCAGGAGAAGGTTTATGGTTTGGATGAGTTGCAGGCCATGTTCATGGAAATGGCTGAAGGATTTGAGACTCCTTCTATGTATTTTGGGACACCAACTAGGGTTGATGAATCATGTGTTACATAGGAAGTGTTTTGACACAATATTATGTTTTTAAAGTAACCGGTTTCAACTTCATAGGAAAGAACTTAGGGGGGTGCATAAGAAGGAATATTTTTATTGTGTGTATATTGGAAGAGTTTTTCACTTTTCGTGTTAGGGAGTGATTTTGACGGATACTTGTTTTTAATTTGGTTTTAGATTTGAACGAATTTGGTTTTTTAGTAACAGAAACAATTGATCTTCTATGGAGTGTAAAATTAATGCATAGCAACGATATTTCTTTTATGATAATGAATGTGGTTTTTTAAGAGAATTAGCTTTGTCATAAAAAAAAATAGTGGGGTAATTTGTTGTCATTTTGTATGCTATTTTGTATAAATTTTATTTTATTTATTTATTTATTAAGGTTTGATTATTGTTGGAAGATATAATCACACAATTGCTAAATAATAGAATATATGGAGAAAGAGATAGTGAGAATAAAATAATTATAGAAAGAGATATAAGGTGAAAATATTATTTTGCATTAACTTTTATGCGGATGTCTTCAATGCATTTATATAAATATTACAAAGTGAATGAGGCACAAAACACACAATTCAAAAACAAGAAAAAACAAAAAGTTGCGCCTATAACCGGTTACACAAAGTCTATAATCGGTTAAAATTGACAAATATTCTAAAAATATAATCAGGTGTAATCAGTTACAATTGACAAATATTCTAAAAATACAATCAGGTGTAATCGGTTATACCAATTTCAAAAGTGTTTTTTGTCCTTCTAGAAATGCTTTTTACCAAGTTGTAACTGGTTACACTCCCGTGTTAACCGGTTGCAACACTTGAATTATTTGTTTTTCACTTAACACACCCCTTTAATTTAAGTGCTCCAAGTCTCCCATGCTCATGCTCATTTTCAACCTTTTGAACACATCATTTATCACTCTTAGTCAATAAATCAACAAATTGGTCTTTACTTCTACAATATTCTAATGTTAACTTTCTTTCACTAACAAACTCCCTCAAATAGTGAAAACTCATCTCAATATGCTTGCTCCTTTCATGTGCAATTGGATTTTTAGCAAAATTAATAGCGGAAACATTATCAACCAAGTGCGTAACAACCTCGCCTTCACTGATGTCTAGCCCCTTCAATAGATTCATTAGCCACACAACTTGGCACCCATATAACGAAGCACAAATATACTCGGTCCCACAAGACGGGAGTACAACTTTTGAGTCCTTCTTCGAACACCATGATATTGGTGCTCCGCTGAACATAAAGATGTATTTAGTTGTAGACTTTCAATCATCTTTATTTTTGCACCGATTGGAATCGATAAAACCAAGTAAGTTGTATTTTATGTCTGTATCCACTGCGGAAAAGAGAATTCTGCAGTCAATAGATTCTTTGACGTATCTCATGATTCTTTTGTCTGCGACTATGGGAGACACCTTCGGTCTCTCCATAAATCTATTCGCAATACCGACACTAAATGCCAAATATGATTGCGTATTCCACAAGTAACATAATGATTCAATCAACCTTCTATATTTAGTTGGATCTGTTATGTTCCTCTTCATTCTTTGGAAACTGCAAACTTGGTTTATCTGGTGTAATAACAATATTACAATGTTTCATTTCACACTTCTTGAATATCTCAAGAGCATATCTCCTTTGATGCATAAGCAATCCTTTTTTGGACTTGTGGAACTCTATGCTAAGGAAATATATTATGATACCAAGGTCGCTCATCTCGAATTTTTTCATAAGCTCAGTCTTGAGTTTAGAAATACTCTTCTTGTTGATGTCCGTGATCAACAAATCATCTACATATAGACAAAAAATGAGGACCCCTTCATTTGTATCCATTTTCACATAGACTCCATGTTCGGGAACATATTTCTTGAATATAAACTCAATTAAGAAATTGTCTATCCTTTTGTTCCAAGCTCTTGGAGCTTGCTTCAAATCATATAGCGCTTTTCTCAACTAGTAGAATCTTCCTTGTTTTTCACCAAAAAAAATCAGAGGGATGTTCTACATATACTTCTTTTTCAAGCAGACCATTCAAAAATACAGACTTCACATCCATTTGATATATAAACCAATTGTTGTTATTCGAAATACTAATAACTAGCCTTATGGTTTCGATTCTAGCAACTGGTGCAAATACATCATCAAAGTCTATACCTTATATTTGCAAAAATCCATTTGCAACTAATCGAGGCTTATGCTTGAATATTTCACCTTTGGAATTTGTCTTCACCTTATAGACTCATTTTACATCAATCGACTTCTTTCCTTTCGGTAGATCAACTAACTTTTAAGTATTGTCTTTCCCAATTGATTCCAGCTCATTCTTCATAGTATAAATCTACTTTGGATCACTCAAGGCCTCTTCCATCTTAACGGGCTCGGATTTGGCCATAAGTGCAAAAAGGATGAAATCATCATCATCATCATTGATTTCGTTGTCACGGAATATCTCATATTCTTGGAGTTTTTTAGGAAAACCTATTTGCCTAGTTGATCTTCTCACATTTTCATTAGTTCGAGCTTCGACACGCGACGCTTATGCTTTTTTAGCTTCTTCAGAATCTGGAATTTTGAAGATGTATCTAGTTACTGGTTTCTGATAACCGGTTAATGACTGCATGTAATTGGTTAACGAATGTCTGTAATCGGTTACGGGCTTCTCCACTTGTTTCAATTCATCAAACACAACACCTAGGCTGATCACAGTCCTCTTGTTTGCACCATCAAACAACTTGTAACCCCTAGTAGAGTGATCTCCGCCTTTGCCTTGTCAATATTTCACTCATTCATCCTTTGCTCATGAGCCTCAAGAGAGCTTTGAAGCTCATCCTTGCTCAACGTCTCAAGATCCTTCGACTCTTCAATTGACACTACAATGTTATCAAATCTTATCGTCAAAGAGTGCAAGATCTTCGACACAACATTCTGCTAAGAAACAGTTTATCCATAAGAATTTATCTGGTTCACCAATCACATAATTCGCGTCACATAATTGTTGATTTTCTCATTTTTCTCCATTTAAATCAATTCTAATTGAAGTTTGTGAGTTTGTAACCTCACCACCTTTGCCTTATCATCCCCTACACATGCATTTTCTAAGATTTCACATGCTTCCTTTGTTGACTCGCAATCACCAACTTTCTCAAAGTTGTCACCATCCACAGATTGATGGATCAAGAACATCGCTTTGTAATGTTTCTTCTTTTCTTTCTTGAATGTTGCCCGTTGTGAATCTGTTGCACCTTCGACAAGGGGATTCACCATATTCTTGATCACTTCAAGAACATCTTGGTAGCCAAACAACATCTTCATTTGCTTGCACCATTTGTTGTAATTCTTCGCATCAAGGGTTGGTTGGTTTGTAGGAACTCTATCATTGGAGACCGAATTCATGTTGCACAATAGGTGTTTGTGGATTAGAATCAGAATCTTGATGCTAAATATTGAAATATGCAATCACACAATTGGTAAATAGTGGAGTATGTGGAGAAAGAGATAGTGAGAGAGAAGAGAATTAGAGAGAGTGAGAGAGATAATTGATGGTGATAATATTATTTTGCATTAACTTTGATGAGGATGTCTTCAAGGCATTTATATAAATATTACGAAGTGATTGACATCCAAAACACATAATTCAAAAGCAAGAAAAACAAAAAGTCGCACCTGTAACCTGTTACACAAAAACTGTAATCGATTACCGCTGACAAATATTCTAAAAATACAATCAAGTGTAACCAGTTACTGTAAAAGCGGAACCCATTACGCCAACTCTAAAAATGTTTTTTTTTCCTTATAAAGGTGTTTTTCATCAAACTGTAATCAATTATATCTCGTGTTAACTATTGCACTTGAATTACTTGTATTTCTCACCTTTATGTAATATGTTAATAATACATTTTCAATATATTTTATCATAATTTTCATTTTCATATACTAGGATAAGTTAATTCAAAATTCGAATTAATTTTAAATTTGACTTATAAATCAAATTTAATTTGTAAATCTAATGTAACCTTAATTACATGAGTCAAATTGTAATAAATTTAATTGATATGCGAGATATTTAATTTTTCTTTTAATCCCATTTAAAGTATAATTGATTGTTTTATTAATAAACAAATAATATATGATTAAATAAGTTTTTTTTGTCCATCTAAATATATCAGAATTTGTTTTTAGTCTTTTTAAATATGTCACATAATTAAAGTCAACATCATATTTGAGTCTATAAAATTTCATAATTAATCTGTAACTCAAATCGTAGTTAATTTCAAACAAATTCAAAAACTGAAAAATTAATATTATAGTTTAAACTATCTCATAATATCATTCTGCAGATTCATATTGCATTTCATACTGCAGAAAGAAGGGTGTAATAAAGTATTGCATGTTACTTCATGCACACAATGGCATCAGTTTCTATTATTTTATTTTATTATAAAAAAGTAATAAACACAAAACTTGCTACTGTAAGCAAAAGAATATGCATGACATTGCAGAACTATTGAATTATGCACTTATCAAAGTTATGAGAAAATACATTGCAGTGTAATTTATGTAAGTAAAAGAACCATATAATTATCAAAGCTATATAATTATATGTAAAATTGTGTAATCATATAATTGTTAAATTATAATTCAGTGTGTCGAAATTATGTGTCGAAAATATTAGATTTGTTTTATATTTAAATAGATTTGATTTAAGTCTAAAATATATTAGATTTGATGTAGTAACAAAATAGATATTTTGGGCTTTGGGTTTAGGGTGTAAGCTCAGTTATAAATAGAGGGAGTAACCCCTATTTTTTGTAAGCAAGTCATTCACAGTATTTTGCAGTTGCAAAGTGAATAATAAAGTTTTCAAAGTTTGTGAGCAGAGAGAAACTCTGCAGAAATTATTTGTCTTGTCTTCTTTTCTTTGTTTGTCTCATAATTAAATTGTCATTGTGGTAGAAATTCATCATAGACTTTAGTGAATTTCCAACATCTGGTATCAAGAACTTTTGTTTCGATTCAATGGAAGTATCAATCAAGAACGATTGAAGAATTCACGATGACAAGTTATGGGAATGCAAACTATCCAACAACTCTACCAATTTTGAAAGTTGACAACTATGAGAATTGGTGCAAACAGATGAAATTCTTATTCAGGTGTCAAGGTCTTTGGGATCTTGTAAAAGATGGAGTCGAAGCGCTTGGAGAAAACGCTTCAGAAGAAGAAAAGAAGAAATACACAGAATCTGAGAAGCTGAGTTATAAAACATTATTTATAATTCATCAATGTGTCAGCCCAGACAATTTCGAAAAGGTTAGTGATTCAGAATCTGCAAAAGAAGCTTGGGAAATCATTGAGAAGTCTTTTGGAGGCACTGAGAAGGTGAAAGAAGTGAGGTTACAAACTCACAAAAGGACGTATGAACTGCTTCAGATAGAAGACAGTGAAAGCAAATCTGATTTCTTCACCAGAGTTACAAAACTAGTAAATCAAATCAAGATATGTGGAGAAACGTTAACAACAAGAGTTGTTGTTTCGAAGATCTTGAGATCTTTAGCTCCTAAGTTCAACCACATAGTGGTGGCGATAGAAGAGGGGAAAGACTTGTCAAAATTGACAAAGGAAGAACTTCAAGGGACGCTTGAATCTCATGAATAAAGAATGAATGAAAGAGTTGTAGGCAAATCGAAGAGTGGTGTGGCCTTGCAGGTACATTCAGCAAAAGAAACCAAAGGCAAAGGAAAGTGTTTCGACAGAGGTAGAGGTGGATACAACAAATAGAATGGTAGAGGAAACCAAATTGAAGGAAACGTGTCAAATCAAAGAAGACCATACCAAGGCAACCAAAGAGGTGGTGTTGCAAATAGAGGAAGAGGTGGTGGTCAAAAACCTGATAAGAGTCACATTCAATGTTACAATTGTCAGAAGTATGGACACTATTCGAGTGATTGTCCAGAAAAACGAAAGAATCAAGAAAGTGATGCAAAGCTTGCGAAACATGAAGAAGAAGAGATGATGTTGATGGTCACAACAAGAGATGAAGATAGATTCAAGGACCAATGGTACTTGGACTCAGGATGCTCATCACATATGTCTGGAAGGAAAGACTGGTTTGTCAATATAAAGCCCTCAATGAAAAATATGGTAAAATTTGCAAATGAAAATACCCTAGCAGCTGAAGGTATTGGTGATGTTATGATTATGAGGAAAGATGGCAAAAGGTCAGTAATCTTCAATGTGTTGTACATACCAGGCATGAAGAGCAATTTGCTCAGTATAGCGTAGTTGGTCGAAAAGAACTATAAAGTGTCAATCAAAGATAAGATGATGAGAGTCGTTGATGCAAATGGGAGATTAATCTTGAAGGCTCCTATATCTCAGAATCGAACTTTCAATATTGAACTAAATGTGATGGAGCACAAGTGCCTTTTGACTGCAGCTAGCAGAGATGAATGGATATGGCATTATAGACTAGGCCATCTCAACTTCAGAGACATCAAATATTTGAAGAGAAGAAATATGGTTTCAGGATTTCCAGAAATAGAAATTCTAAATGAGGTATGTGAGGAATGTGTGCAGGTGAAGCAACACAAGAATAGCTTCAGCAAGGATGCAGGAAGCAGGTCGAAGGCTAGTCTTAAAGTCATATACTCTGATGTATATGGATTAATCCAGGTGGATTCAATGGGAGGTAACAAATACTTTGTTACATTTATAGATGATTTCAGTCGAAAGTTGTGGACTTATCTGATCAAGAAGAAAAGTGAAGTGATCGAAGTATTTGCCAAGTTTAAGTCTATGGTCAAAAGACAAAGTGGTCTAAAGCTCAAAGTTTTGAGAACTGATGGTGGTGGAGAATATGTGTCGAAAGACTTCGACAGACTATGTGAAAAGGAAGGGATTGTGCATGAGGTGGTGCCACCCTATACTCCACAACAAAATGGAATTGCAAAAAGGAAGAATCGAACCATCATGAATATGGTGAGAAGTATGTTGAAAGGCAAGAATTTACCTAAAGAGTTTTGGGGGTGAAGTTGTTTCGACTGCAACATACATTTTGAACAGATGTCCTACAAATAATCTAGAAGGAATTACTACAGAAGAATGTTGGTATGGTGCGAAGCCTAGCTTGAGTCATCTTAAGGTATTTGGATCTATTGCACATAGACATGTGCCAGATCAGTTGAGAAGAAAACTTGATGACAAGTCAAGTCAAATGATTCTGGTTGGATATTATTCGACAGGAGGTTATAAGTTGTTTGATCCAGTGAAAAAGAATATTTTGATCAGCAGGGACGTGATCATAGACGAGTTTAAAGAATGGAATTGGACTGAAAAATGTCAAGAAAGATTCAGTGGGAATCCTATTCGAAGAACCAGAAACTCAAGTCGAAAGAGAAGTTCGACAAGAGGAACCAACATGTTGTAACCCAAAATTTTCCCTCTCATCTCTCGAAGGATCGCCCTGAACCCTCAGGTTTGTTCCCATCCAATTTCAAGCCTTGAATAACAAATTTTCCAAGAAAGTCATCCACAATGGCAAAATGGTCATTTGCATACTGAAAAGGAAAACTTTGACTTTTAGATCAAAATCAAGTTTCAAGAATCATATTTCATCAAGACATGTTAAAATATGAAGTTTTTTTCATTAAGAAAATCAAAAGTCAAATTTGCTTTGGAAAAGTCAAAATTCCAAATACTTAGAAATTTTTCTAAGTGTTTAGGAAATATGATGGACTCAGAACTTATGATCAGATTATCACCATGATGAAAGTTGATTCTGGAAGAACTTCTAACACAAGAGTTTTAGATCTCAATAAGACCTAAAATATTACAGAACAAAACTTCTCCTAGAAACGTTGGGATTTCAAGTTATGACTCCTCAAAGACACGTCCATGAAACTGAAGCACTCAGTAAATTTCGGACAATTCCAAGACAGAGTTTGGTTACAACTTCTAGGCCAGTTTTCACAAAGATTCAGTCAGAGTTTGCAAGAGAAATTCAAAGAAGGTTCACAAAGCGTGTTGCAAGCTTCCTAAAAATTCTGGGAGCTCCTTCAAAATATGTTGGAGCAAAGAAATACAAAGATCAGAAGTTTGATGTTTATTCTAAATTATGCTGAAGCTGAACCTCTGACCCAGAATTAAATAATGATGCGAAATCTCACATTGTAGGATTTCTGGTTTGGTAAATCTCATCATCATTTAATGCTCACGACCACTTTTGAGTCTTTATCCAAAGGATTTCCCCACGTGTGGCATAGAAGTACCTTTACTGTCTTGGAAAAGAAAACTTTTGCACAAAAGTGTGCTGGGCCCATGCGTTGCTTTTGCTTTTGAGGTTACCTTTCCTTAATTCCTGGTTACAAATCCAGCTTAGGCGCTGTTAAAACTGCTAACCCCCATACTTATTTAAACTTACTTCAAGAACAAGTCAGCGCCTAGCATATGATGGTTATGCCCCTTGACCCTCCCAAGCTACTAAACCTTTGCCCATAAATTAGACATCATTGGCAACTATAAAAAGGTGGAAAATTGAGAAAGAAAAAGCCTTGAACCCCTGCTAAAATTCCAAGAGTCCAAAACTGTAAACAAAAATACAAAACCTGTTAGCTTTTGATTCTTGCATTCAAGTTCTTTTTATTTCCTTCAAGTGTTTCTTGACAAAAACCATCCATACAGTTTATGATTTACATATTAGAAGCTATCCTAATTCCTGTGTTCAGACTGTAACACACTCTCCATCCATATTCACCTCAAAGAATCGGAACTTTTCCCCTTGGTTATTCCAGAATTTTCCAATCATTCACAGCCCAAGTTGAAAGTTTCCAGCATGCTGAACACGTGGGGAAGCTATTCAGAACATCACTAGTGGTCAGTACCAGACTCCAACTCACAGAACCTTTTCCAGCTACAAGGTAAGTTTCTTCCGACTCTCATCATATTACTTAGGCATTGTTAGGAAACTTTGTTCAAAAATACAATGTAGACATCCTGATTCTGATGCTGTACATATTCTGAGGTTTCATATATTTGCCTGCCGAAGTAGAGAGAGTTTCAGTCTAGAACTTCTTGAAGAAATTAGGACTCAGAATTAGGATTAGCAAATTCATGCTTGCTTCTGACTTATAGTTCTGATATCTCTTGTTTCTGAAACATTATGAAACCTGTCATAACTGTTATATGCACATCTTCTGTTTTGTTGAGAAATGACCAAGTTGCAGATGCTCTGACTAGCATGGAAAGGGAGACGATGTTCTGCCAGTAGACATCAGAACTTTTGAAATCTTCTTCATTCCCAGCGGACCCAGAACTTCTGACTTTACCTATTTCTGCTAATATGATTTCTGTTTTTGCAGCACGCCAGAGGCAGAACTCCTGATCTCTTTTAGTT
Organism: Vicia faba; assembly: GCA_948472305.1. Taxonomy (NCBI): domain Eukaryota; kingdom Viridiplantae; phylum Streptophyta; class Magnoliopsida; order Fabales; family Fabaceae; genus Vicia; species Vicia faba. The sequence continues at coordinate 1,023,177,337 of OX451741.1, forward strand.
CAGCAATGCACTGATTCTATTTTCTTTTTCCTTACTATTTTTGCTATCACTTCTATTTTCACTAATCAAAAACGCCAAAAACATTTTACATCTCACATGCTTTATTTTATTTCTTAAAACAAAAAGATCAAAAATATTTTTCTTAAACTAAACTTATTTCTTTTCTTAAGCGAAACAAATTCATTTTACATTTCTTGTACATTCTTATCCATTCAATATGGTTGTAATAGTAATTTAGGATTTAATTTTATTTCCATCCCCCCTTTTGTAAACTTGTATACCCCTCCTCAAATGCTGTAATAGCGTAGTAGCCTTAAATTTCACAATTTATCGCTTTTACATAATATGCTAGTAATTAGAGTTTGTATGGAAAGAATAAAATCAATCAAATAGAAAACCCTAATTCAAGACAAGAACAAGCATGAAAACAACACATTTACACACGAACACCCCTAGGGTTATTCCACTTGGTTGCCTTATACAAAATGGCCATATTATGCATGTAAGGTATCTTAGCAAAAAATAAACAAATACAAGATCATAGCCCCTCAATGACGCTATTCAAAGTTACCTTACAAATGATCTTAGTCCCTTAAAAAGAACGCTAAGATACCTTGCAACATTGCTAATCATGGTTATACGATGACCCACGCCCGTCCCTTTTACATCCAAAGATAGGGTTGCTTACCAAATCAATAGTAAAACAACAATGTCAAAGGAAAATAAAATGAACAAGAAAGACATTTGAGTAAGTAGATTGCTCCTAATTACTTGCTCCATTTCAAGATAAACATCCTTGATATTTTCAAAACAAACACCTATACATTTCAAAACATCTTACAAAAACTTGAAAACATTTTCAAAAGATCAACATCTTTGTATACATTCTTACGATTAAGAATCATTACAAAGATTGCCTAAACAATGGCCTCTTTACAAAATACTTTCAAAAACCACAAAAAGCACAATTTTCAAACAAAAGCAAGTGATCTAGCAAGTAACTAAGAGCCCATGGAAAACCATGGATGAAAAGGGTGCTAACACCTTCCCTTTTCATAATCTACCCCCCGAACTCAAGAAATAATCTCAAAGGTCTTTCTTGTGCTTTTTCACCTTTCCTTTTGGATAAAAGAAAAGTCGATGGCGACTCTTGCTAATCGCAACATTTGCAATCAAACGCAAAACCTTCAAGTCAGTTCTCCCACCGTATCACTGAATTGGAGACTCTGCTGGGGAAAATTTTAAAAGTGGGGTTACCTTAGGGTTAGATCATATTTATTTGCTTTCATTGTTTGACTTGTATGCTTTACATTTTGGTTCTTTGTTTGGGTTTGAATCCTCTACCCGGATTTGGGACACCTTATAGGTAAGTAGCAATACATTGTGGAAACTGTACGGGGTATACCGACATGGTCTAAGCAATAGCTACATTAGTGCGACATATTTGTGGGTACCGGTAGCCTTTGAGTTAATCAAAGAGAATACGGGGCCGCTGAGTGATGTCATGAAGCACTAATTAACTTCTAGAACCTTTACTTGACCAACTTGGCCTTTAGGATGTAGTGAGATTACCGGCTTTGGTACAGTCTGAAGTTGGTAGATACTCGATACTACACTTATTGAGGTTTGGTTTCTTGGGATATTTCCGTCGCCATTAAAGAGGATTGTGCTGAAACAATGACCAAGGAAACAAACCGGTGATATTGAGCTTCTTAGAACCCGGTTACTATTACTAGGACAGGTTTGAGCCAACTAAACTTCAAGAGGGTACTTACCTATAAAACTCCATGCAAGCCTAAAACTAAGGATTTGCTTGTTTTGTTTGTATATGTATATTTTTACATAACATCATGAACATCATATAGATCCACTAACCATTTCAAGGATTTTGGGATTCATCTTTGTTCTTGTTTTGTAGGATATGGATTCACTTCGCAGGAAAACTATTCAAGTCAATCTTGTAAGGATCCCTCCACAACTTAAGGAGCTAGTTTCAAGGATTCCTGAAAACTCTCCATTCACCGAGAGACATGGTCACCTACTCAACTTGGTCATCTCCAACACAAATGAGGACATGATGAAGGTGCTCTTTCAGTTCTTTGATCCTTTACACTATTACTTCACATTTCCCGACTATCAACTTGTGCCTACTTTGGAAGAATTCTCCCAACTCTTGAGAATTCCCATTCTCAATCAACTACCTTTCAATGGTATATAAAGAGACCCAAAGCCAGAAGAGATTGCTCAATCTCTACACTTGCACTCATCTGATGTCACAACTCATTGGGAAACAAGGAGCGGTGTTAAGGGCTTCCTAGCAAAGTTCTTGTTTGAAAAGGCCCAAAGCTGTTGGAATTATTTAGACTTGCAAGCCTTTGAGGAAATTGTGGCTCTCCTCATCTATGGGATGGTTTTGTTTCCAAATCCTGACCAGCTCATAGATGTGAACACCGTCAAAATCTTCATATCACACAACCCGGTGCCTACATTGCTAGGAGATATCCTACACTCTTTTCACACTTGCACAATAAGGAAAAGAGGTGTCCTTATGTGTTTCACTCCTATTTTGGCAAGATGGTTTATTTCTCATCTTCCCCAATCTATATTAAAGAATGAGCAAGGTTCAAGGTGGTCACAAAGGTTGATGACACTCAAACATTCAGACATTCATTGGTGCTATCGATCCAAAGAGAATGTTATCATTGTCGACCGTTGTGGAGGATTCCATAATGTCATTTTACTTGGAATTAGGGGAGGTATCACCTACAACTATTGCTTAGCTTTAAGACAGTTTGGTTACTCCCTAATGGATGGCCCGCACGAGATACTGATTCAAGGTGTGGTATTTGACTACGACAATGACGATCAAGGTCTTCGCCAGAGATTTATCTGAGCTTGGAGAATGTTGAATAAGGTGGATAGCAAGACTTTGGGGCACAAGAATTCCATCCCTCTTGAGCCTTACCTCAAATGGGTACGAACTCGTGCTCAGAGTCTTATGATGCCTTACCCCTCCATCCTCCCTGTAATTATTGAGCCTGTTAAGGAGGGAGATGTTCCATACACTATCCTACATCCTAACATGCCCACATCTCTTGAAGACCTACAAAGGGATTGGATACAACTCAAAGGAGAGTGAGATACTTTTGAAGCCCAATTCTACGCAAGCGAGAAGAAGGTTTTGGAACTCACTAGGCTACTTCATGAGCAGCAGACTCTGAATGCCTACATTGCACCAAAGAGGATGCATACTACCTTTTTATCTTAGAGTTTTTGTATTATTTTTCCCAAGAGGCATTGATGTATTCAAGCTTTAACTTATTAATATAACGTGTGTTTCCTTTTTTGTCTAAAACAAATTTGAATCTTTGAAACCCTTGAAATCATTACATATGCATATATCATTCATCATAACATAAGCAGGTCTTTTGTAACAAGTCTCCTCATCTCTCTACTGTTTATTTCAGTAAGATGGATCTTGAGAAAACAATGAAAGATCTCCAAGCTCAGAATACACAGTTTCAACAGATGCTCATTACCCTAGCCAAGAGGCAAGAAGAGTTGAAGACTTTGCTGGATGAAGAGAGGAAAAAGAAGACAAAGAAGGTAAACGGAGTTCTGAACATGGGAAGAAGATTTCATGAGCAAACAAGAAGGACCCTAAACTTTGCAACAACATCCAGTGAAAAATACAATCAGAAGGGAAAAGGAAAGGGAACAGTTGTCCCGTCATAATTGGAAGAGGAAGAGGAAGAAGAAGACTACTCTGAAGAACAATACCCTCTAGCTGATAACAAGTATAGACATCTCGAAGAGCGGTTGAGCGCGATGGAAATCCAAAAGGTGCCTAGCTTGGACTTTGAGGAATTGGATTTAGTGTCGGGGATTATGGTTCCTCTGAAATTAAAAGCACCTATATTCGCTAAATATGACGGAGTTTAATGTCCTAAAATGCATCTCCGGTCATATGTGAGGAAAATCCAACCCCATACTGCTGATAAAGACTTATGGGTGCACTTCTTCCAAGACAGTCTGTCTGGAACTCAACTTGATTGGTTTTACCAACTAGAAAGAGCCAACGTTCACAATTGGGAAGATCTTGTCACATATTTCTACAAGCAATACCAATACAATGCTGATCTTGCGCCTACCCGTTCTCAACTCCAGAGTATGGCCATGGTTTCTAATGAGGGTTTCATGGACTATGCGCAAAAATGGAGAGACTTGGCTGGAAGAGTTCAACCCCCTCTATCTGAAAGAGAATTGGTAGACATGTTCTTAGGCACTTTGTCTGGTCCTTTCTTCAATCATTTAATTGGAAGTTCATCTGCAGACTTTACTGAACTAATATTAACCAGAGAAAGGGTATAAGCCGGTATAAAGAGTGGAAAGATTCAGAAAGATACATCTTCTTCTGCAGCTGTAGAGAAGCCTTTCATCGGAAAGAAAGAGGTGGCTATTGTATATCCGCGAAGAAACCAAGATAGGGTCGAACGCCGACCAATGGTGGGGGACGTTATGATTCCTAAGCCTGCGTCTGATCAGCAAAGAAATAATCAACCAAGGATGGAAAAGCCAGTCAGGCAATTCACCAGAGTCAACATGACCCCGTCTCAAGTATTACCGCATCTACTAAGATCCAACTTGGTGACCTTGAAAAAAGCTCCAAAAAACTCCAATACAACATCTCCACATTATCATCCCAATGCCCGTTGCGCATATCATTCTGAAAGTCCTGGTCACGATACTAATAATTGTTGGGCTCTAAAGAACAAAATACAAGACCTCATTGAAGCAAAAGAAATTGAGTTAGATGCGCCTGAAAAGCCAAATGTCATTTCTGCCCCTATGCCCAGACATGGCCACAATACTAATGCCATTGAGGAATATTTGTTTGTTACCTCAGTTGACGAACTCATGACCCCACTTCCGACTATTAAAATGAATTTGTTGAATGTCGATGTGTTCCCGGGCTGTGATGAAGTTTGCCATCTCTGTTTGTCCTCACCAACTGGATGTCCTTTGTTGAAAGTAGCCGTTTAGTGCCTGATAGATAACAAAGAAATTTTGTTTGAGAAGACTCTTGTTCCACCTATCCCTTTTGAAGATGTTTATATCATTACCATTTCCGCCAATTCTTCCAGGGTCTCCACCAAAAGACCCGTTAGAATTACATCAATTCCGAAAGCAACTCCTTTAATGATCATAATGCATGGACCAGTCCCATACTCGTCAGACAAGACCATACCATGGAATTATGGAGGGGAGGTCTACTATCATGGTATCAAGCAGGACTGGCCAGCCGCCGAAGATTCAAGCTCCAAGGAAGACAACTCTGACATTAATAATATTGCAGGGACTAGTAAGATTACCCGAAGCGGTAGGATCTTCTCTCCATAAATTACTCCCCCAAAGGCTGTTTCTGGACCCGTAATCATCCCTGTGGCTACTCCAAAGGTTACTCCTACACCCATAATTATCTCTGCAAGTACTCCTATTGACAAAGCCATTACAACCCCTGTTATCATTCCTATTGACACTCATGTTGTCAAGTTAACCAAGACTCGAAGAAAAAGTATTCTGATTGAGCCTGTCCAGATGAAGGCTCAGTCACTGATTATCCCTGAGACTTCCAAGAAAGAAATAGAGGAAATCCTAAAAATTATAAAGAAAAGCGACTACGATGTAGTTGAACGACTGGGGAAAACTCCCTCTAAAATCTCCATGCTGGCATTACTACTATGTTCCGAGGCACATGCAAAAGCCTTGGTAAAGTTCTTAAAAACCGCCCATGTACCTCAAGAGACATCTGCCGATCAGTTTCAAGACTGCGTAGCCAGCCTAACCGCGGACAATGGTTTAGGTTTTTCAGATGCTGATCTGACGCCGAGGGGAAGGAAGCATAATAAGGCATTGCATGTCTCAGTGGAATGTAGGGGCACAACTATGGCTCATGTTTTGATGGACACAGGCTCATCTTTGAATATACTACCAAAAAAAGATCTTGATAGACTTGACTGCGAGGGACTGACATTAAAGCCAAGCAACATAGTAGTAAGGGATTTTGACGAATCAAAAAGGATGGTGCATGGGGAAGTGGATATCCCCATAAAGGTTGGAACCCAAATTTTCAATTCAACTTTTTATGTAATGGACATCCGCCCTTCATACTCCTGCTTGCTAGGCCGACCATGGATCCACAATGCTGGCGCTGTTACTTCTATGTTGCACCATATGTTGAAATATCCAGTTCAAGGGAAGATTATCACCGTTCATGGAGAGGAAGAATACATGATCATCCATCTCAATTCCTTCAGATATGTGGAATTAGACGGTGAATTCATTGAAACTCCATTTTAACACTTTGAAGAGGTCCCCCAAGATGTGGCAGTGACCAAGGTTGTGCCTCAGGTTCCTAAGATTACAAGGCCTCCACTCCGGATGTCATCTCTGAAGGATGCCAAAGCAGTGGTAGAAGAAGGTGGGTGCACTATCTGGGGGAAACTCCCATATATCCCATATAAGTCTGACAAGTTTGGCCTAGGTTTCACTTCAGGTGCTCAAAAGGTTGTATGTTGTGCCCGTGCTAGAAGACCACCCTTGAAGATCAGCAACCATGAAGTCAACGCGGTAGAAGATGGTGAAGATGGCTGCAACCTGGAGGATTGGATCTTCCCAACTGTCAACGGAGGGCTCAACAATTGGGAGGATAGAGACTTTGTCCTGATCACTTTTATCCCACAGTAATTTGTCTTTACATTTTGTTGGATCTGTAATATTGAAATAATTCGCACTCTTAAAACCTTGCGTCTTACCCGAGGCAAAATGGTCCATTTGTAAGGGTTATTATCTCATTTTCATATGACATCAATGAATCATGGACGTTTTCACATACAAACTTTTGTGCTCATTGTTTTTCTTTTACATTTTATTTTCTTTCAAAGATAGCTATACCCTTACACACACCACACTCACAATGCAGGTATACATCCATTCGGGATCCCATGGGTAACGATACTGCTATGGCCTTTTGTGACTCCGAGAATCTAATATACCAAGCCGAAGACGAACGTGAGGAAGATTGTGAAGTACCAGGGGAACTTGCCAGATTGCTGCAACAAGAAGAGAGAACCATTCAACCTCACGAGGAACCCGTGGATACAATCAACCTAGGTACCGAAGAAGATAAAAAAGAGGTCAAGATGGGTGCTAATCTGGAACCCAGTGCCAAGGAGCGTATGATTTAGCTATTACATGATTATGTTGAAGTCTTTGCCTGGTCATATGAAGACATGTCGGGACTTGATGCAGACATTGTGGTACATCGTTTGCCTACAAGAGAAGATTGTCTGCCAGTAAAGCAAAAGGTTCGCCGCATGAGACCCGATATGTCAGAAAAGATTAAAGCAGAAGTCATGAAGCAATTCAACGCTGGATTCTTGGTTATCACCTCTTACCCTCAATGGATTGCCAACATTGTTCCCGTACCCAAAAAAACGGCAAAGTGCGAATGTGTGTGGACTACAAAGATTTGAATAGGGCGAGCACTAAGGATGATTTTTCACTCCCCCACATTGATATCCTAGTTGACAATACGGCACAACACAAAGTGTTTTCCTTCATGGACGGATTTTCAAGTTACAACCAAATCAAAATGGCGCCTGAGGACATGGAAAAAACAACATTTTTCACACAATGGGGCATATTATGCTATAAGGTAATGCCATTTGGACTGAAGAACACATGGGCAACCTATCAACGTGCCATGGTAGCTTTATTTCATGACATGATACATCACGAAATAGAGGTCTACATGGACAATATGATAGCCAGATCTCAAACAGAAGAAGAGCATCTTAATCACTTATAAAAACTGTTTGAGAGACTGAAGAAGTACAAGCTAAGGTTGAATCCAAACAAATGCACATTTGGAGTACGGTCTGGTAAACTCCTAGGTTTTGTCTTCAGCAACAAAGGTATTGAGGTCGATCCTGCCAAAGCTAAAGCAATACAAGAGATGCCTGCTCCCCGCACTAAAAAGGAAGTTAGAGGATTCTTGGTACGTTTGAACTATATTGCCAGATTCATTTCTCACCTGACAACTACTTGTGAGCCAATCTTCAAACTATTGAAGAAAGATCAAGTAGTCAAATGGAACGATGAATTCCAAGTTGCTTTTGACAAAATCATAGAATACCTACAAGAGCCTCCTGTGTTGATGCCACCATTCGAGGGAAGACCATTGATCATGTATCTGACTGTTTTAGAAAACTCAATGGGGTGTGTATTGGGGCAGCATGACGAGTCTAGCCGAAAAGAGCATGTTATTTATTACCTGAGCAAAAAGTTTACTGATTGTGAAACAAGATATTCACTGCTCGAGAAAACTTGTTGCGCTCTGGCATGGGCTGCTCGCCGGCTAAGACAATATATGTTGACCCATACTACCTTGTTGATATCTAAAATGGATCTGATAAAATACATCTTCGAAAAGCCTGCTCTTTCTGGGAGAATAGCGAGATGGCAGATGATCCTGACGGAATACGACATACAGTATACTACCCAGAAAGAAATAAAGGGCAGTGTATTAGCCGATCACCTTGCTCACCAAGCTGTAAAAGACTACCAGTCCATGAAATTCGAATTTCCAGATGAAGACATCATGACATTAGACAACTGTGAAGAATTCAGGCCATATGACGGACCTGAACAAGGATCCTGATGGGCCCTGTTCTTTGATGGAGCCTCCAATGCACTCGGCAATGGTATTGGTGTTATACTCATATCTCCATAAGGGTGTCATACTCCCTTTACTGCCAGACTTTGCTTCAATTGTACAAACAACATGGCGGAATACGAAGCATGCATCTTCGGTCTCAAAGCTGCCATAGACTTGGGGATCAAATCTTTGGATGTATTCGGAGACTCAGCTTTGGTTATCAGCCAGATCAAAGGGGAATGGGACACCAAACACCCAAACTTTATCCCTTACAAAGAACATGTTTCGACATTGCTACCATATTTTGAGAAGATTACCTTCAAGCATTTCCCGCGAGAAGAAAATCAGCTAGCAAACACTCTATCCACAATGTCATCTACGTTTAAACTTAATTTGGATAACGAGGCTCCCCATATCACCATTGAACGAATGGACGAACCAGCACACTGTCACGAGATTAATACTGAAGAAGTAGTAGACCAGCCTTGGTTTCACGAAGTCAAGAAGTATCTCGAGGCTCAAGAATATCCAGAAGGAGCTTCAATCAATGATAAAAAGTTCTTAAAAAGATTCTCTGCTAAATTCTTCCTTAGTAATGGCATCCTGTACAAACGCAATCATAACTCTGTGTTACTTCGGTGCATAGATAAAATTGAAGCTGAAAGGATCATGGATGAATTGCATGAAGGCACCTTTGGCACCCATTCCAGTGGGCATACGATGGCAAAGAAAATCCTACGGGCATGCTATTACTGGTCTACCATGGAAGCAGATTGCTATCAACACTCTCGAACCTGCCACAAGTGTCAGATTTATGCTGACAAGGTGCATGTACCTCCGGTTCCTCTGAATGTCTTGACGGCTCATTGGCCCTTTGCTATGTGGGGAATTGATATGATTGGGGAAATCAAGTCGACGGCCTCCAATGGACACCGCTTCATCCTAGTGGCCATTGACTATTTTACGAAATGGGTGGAGGCGGCTTCCTTCACTTCTGTTACCAAGAATGTTGTTGCCTGTTTCATCAAGCAAAATCTCATTTGCCGGTACGGTATCCCAGAAAGGATCATCACTGACAATGGTACAAATCTCAACAACATTATGATCACCGCCTTGTGTGAACAATTCAAGATTCAACATCACAATTCTTCTCCTTATCGACCGAAGATGAATGGCGCTGTCGAATCTGCAAATAAGAACATTAAAAAGATCATACAAAAAATGATAGTCACATACAAAGACTGGTATGAGATGCTACCATTCACTCTCCACGGGTATCGTACCACAACTCGCACATCAACCGGGGAAACACCCTATTCTCTGGTTTACGGCATGGAGGTTGTCTTGCCTATTGAGGTCCATATTCCCTCTCTGAGGATTATGAAGGATGCAGGGTTGAACAAAGACGATTGGATCCAGACTCGACTTGATCAACTGAACTTGATTAATGAAAAGAGACTTACTGTTGTTTGCCATGGTCAAATGTATCAAAAACGGATGATCAAGGTTTTCAACAAGAAAGTCAGACGCCAAGTGTATCCAATTGGGGATCTAGTGATCAAACGCATCATATTGCCACAAGGTGATCCCAGGGGAAAATGGACTCCTACCTATGAAGGACCATTTGTAATAAAAAACATTTTCTCTGGTGGGGCAATGATCTTGACCACCATGGATAGCGACGACCTGCCGCATCCTACAAACGCGGACATAGTCAAAAGGTACTACGCATAAGAGACCCGCTAGGTTGACATACCTAGGCAAAACAAGGGCATCCCGGCTAACCAAAAAGGTTCGGGAAAAAATTAGGGATAAAACAAAAAAAAACCTGTACACCCGACAAGTTGAAAACCCGAAAGGGTGACTTGGGCAAAAAAGGGTTTCCCGGTGGACTGAAAACCCGAAAGGGCGGTCCAGGAAAAAGTTAGGGAATTAAAGCGTATGATTATATCCTGTTGGGTCACTTTACGGACAACCTTTGGCTTCCACTGACAAACTCAGAGGTTCTGATCAATTCAATCATCTTCGGACAAAGCAACAAATAGACAAGATGCTCAGACATACGAAGGCTATAGCATAATGGAAACCCCATGGGATTATTAGACATAGCTATCTTTTCTTTGTATTAAAATTTTCATTTTTTACGACAACATTATCTTACTAGAATGTTTGTCTCCTTGTACAAAAATACTTACTCAAAGTCAATACAAAGATATCTCTTTGAAATTGCAAAATTTATCTGTTTTTCTTTACTCTTGTGTTTTGTTTACAAAAACGTCCAATGATTCATTGTTGAACATATGCATTTGAACATAATTACTGTTTACAAAATAAACAAAATGAAAAAAGGCAATTACTGATAGGTGGAAGGGATATGGAAATACCTCTAGGATATTCCATAAGAAATCCCCCACAATATGTCATTTAATCCTCAGCAGAATAAAACTTCCAATTATCAATCCCCAGTAGAAATCGTCCAATTTCTCGAAACAGATTTTTTAAGCAATGCATGGAATTTCCCTTACAACAAAGTTTATTTCTCTAAACGGAAATTCATCAACACTTCGAATTCAAGACATGAAGACTTACATATCCTCAGTAGCAGTCAGGGATTTATTTTCCCTAAATCCAACAGCAGTGCAGCAATTTAGCTCACATATGCATACATTGCATCCATGTGTCATAAACATTGATAAAACGAATGCATTATATCATACATTTCATACAACATGACTTTGCATTTTAGCTAACATTTTACCCTTTTCAGGATAAGATTAACAGCTACCATTAACTATGTCCAAAGTTTGCAGATACAGTTCAGATACGCTCCTGACACGGATGCCATTCTGATACTCATTCAGATTTCAACTTTTGATACAGTTCAGATACGCTTCTAACACGGATGCCATTCTGATACTCATTCAGATTTCAACTTTGGATATAGTTCAGATATGCTCCTGACATAGGTGCCATTCTGATACTCATTCAGATTTCAACTTTGGATACAGTTCAGATACGCTCCTGACACGGATGCCATTCTGATACTCATTCAGATTTCAACTGCAGATACAGTTCAGATACGCTCCTAACACGGATACCATTCTGATACTCATTCAGATTCAACTTTCAGATACAGTTCAGATACACACCATATACGGATGCCATCCCGATACGCATTCAAAGACAACTCTCAGATATAATTCAGATACGCTCCAGACACGGACACCATTCTAATACTCATTCTTTCTGCTTACAAATTACAATTCAACAATCGTTCTTGGATGATATCTACAATCCCATCTCCAACAAGTTTCTATCACCTCTCCAAATGGCATATTTAAGCCCATTCCCTCAACCTTCACATCAACAAGTGCAAATTTCTGGGCACTCTAGTGTCCAATCATCTTCCACCTTCAGGTCACGAATGGCAAATCCGCCAATCTAACTCTTCAGGTTTAAGAAGATTGAACAGGGGTAGTTGTTGTACCCCAAAATTTGCCCTCTCATCTCTTGAAGGATAGCCCTTAACCCTCAGGTTTATTCCCATCCAATTTCAAGCATTGAATTGCAAATTTTCCAAGAAAGTCATCCACAAGGGCAAAATGGTCATTTGCACACTGAAAAGACAAACTTTGACTTTTAGATCAAAATAAAGTTCCAAGAATCATATTTCATCAAGACATGTTAAAATATGAAGTTTGTTTCATTAAGAAAATCAAAAGTCAAATTTGCTTTGGAAAAGTCAAAATTCCAAATACTTAGAAATTTTTCTAAGTGTTTAGGAAATATGGTGGACTCAGAACTTTTGATCAGATTATCACCATGATGCAAGTTAATTCTGGAAGAAATTCAAACACGAGAGTTTTAGATCTCAATAAGACCTAAAATATTGCAGAAGAAAACTTCTCCTAGAAATGCTGGGATTTCAAGTTATGACTCCTCAAAGACACGTCCATGAAACTGAAGCACTCAGCAAATTCTGGACAAGTCCAAGACAGAGTTTGGTTACAACTTCTGGGCCAGTTTTCACAAAGATTCAGTCAGAGTTTGCAGGAGAAATTCAAAGAAGGTTTACAAAGCGTGTTGCAAGCTTCCTGGAAGTTCTGCGAGCTCCTTCAGAACATGCTGGAGCAAAGAAATACAAAGATCAGAAGTTGGATGTTTATTCTAAATTATGCTGAAGCTGAACCTCTGACCCAAAATTAAGTAATGATGCGAAATCTCACATTGCAGGATTTCTGGTTTGATAAATCTCATCATTGTGATCGGTGGATCTGGAACTGACTGTTTAACGCTGGTTCGCGAAATGTCGCGGAAGCAAGAGTCGCCACCGTCTTTTATTTTCTCCAAATGGAAAGGACAAAAGCACAGAAAAATTCCTTAAAGAGATTGCTCTCGGTTCGGGAGGTAGATTATAGAAAGGGAAGGTGTTAGCACCCTTTCTATCCATGGTTATCCATGGGCTCTTAGATACTTGCTCATTGTGTTTTCAAAATTGTTTGTTTGCTTTTCAACTGTGGGTTTTAAAAAAAAGTTTCTTTGAAAATTTCAGTTCGACTCTTGTATCAGTCCTCAAGAGTGTTTGAAAAATTATTTTGAAAGCTTTTTGAAAAGGTGTCGGTGTGAAAAGAAGTTTTTGATTGGTTTTGAAATTAGAGCAAGTATCTACGAGAACCTACCTACCCTAAGGAATTCGTCTGTGTAAATGTCCTTTAAAGTAGTGCCATCCCACCATTGAGAGGTAGGTAGCACCACCGTTGGAGGTGTTCGGGTCAATTCGAAGGTTCGGGACATGGTGATCACCAGAGCAATGGGAAGACACCTTAGAAGCTACCCTCATGCCAGGTTCCCGGATCATGAGGACTTACTAAGACATCCTCTACTCGACGATCACCTTTCGAGGCAAGGCAACAGTGAGGCGTACCCTAGGGGTGGTGTGTGCGATTCGTGTGTCGTTTTCAGATATTTGGTCTTTTGTCATGTCACTGTGATCTAACGTTGTTTTTATTTTTGTCCATGCAGTCTTTCACGCTTTGTTTAACAGTTAAAATATTGCGGGAAAAGTAAAAGTCTAAAGCTATTACAAATGGCACGGGTCCACATCGCCAAAATTTCTCGAACCCGATTTGACAGAAAATAAATAAAGAAAATAAAGAATTAAAAGTGCGAGAATTAAAATGTTACATGGCCTTGGGAGAGATACATAAATATTATACGAAAGAAGAAATAAATGTGCGAATTGAGAATTAAGTCGAAACGAGGGCATTGGACCCCTTTTAACTAAATTAAATTAAATGATGCAATTAATTAATTAAAAAGAAAAGAAGTTGTTTTTGTATTTTTTAGGATTTTAATGAAAAAGGAATTAATTGAAATTAAATGCTAACCCTAATTCTATTTGTTTTTTTTTAATTTATTAAGAAAAGAAGATTAAAACCTAATATTAACCCTAATTAATTTACATGCAAATTTAATTATAAAAATATATCTAATATTTAATTATTATGGAATAAAAGAAAAAAGAATAAAAATTGATTAAACCCTAATTCTATGTTTTTTAGATTTTTATTAAAAGAGTTAAAATTAAAACCTAATTTAAGACTAGTTTAATTACATGCAATTATTTACAAAATACTATTAAATAAAATGTTTATTATTTTATTTTTATCTTTCTGATTTTTTTTATTGTTTTGTGTTTTTATGGAAAAAAAAATAATTAATTAAAAAAAAGCACAATAATTAAAAAAAAGAAAGAAAAAAAAAACAAAAGAGAAAGAATGTAAAAAATGCAAACCTAGGGGGTTCAGACCCCAAATAGGAGGTGAGGCCTTTAGCAATCTGGCCCATTTAAATTCCTGGCCTTGGAGACTTTTTCATTCACGTGCAGAAGCGTTGACCAGGGTCCACTGTACTCTCCAGATTATGGCCTTTGATTTGATGATATTGGACGCGTGGATGGTTTGATCATGAAGGTGTATGATGGTCTTTGCTATTGAAACTGCATGTGAATTTTTATTGAAAAATAATATGGGAATACTGAAGACCTGGGGCTCGAACCCAGGTCATGAATATTGCCACCACTACGCCTTGCCAGCTGAACCAATTCACGCGTGTTAATATATAATAACTAATAAATATTATAAAAGACAATTAGTCAGTAGCTTAAAAACGCGCGCAAAATTTGAATGACCCTATCACATCTTGCCACTTCATCGTCTCCTTCGCTTGGTTTTATTTTCCTGAAACATATAAAACATTGGCAACGGTTTTCACACGTTGCCACAGGCATGATACAAGAAAATAGCGAATAGCCCCAGGGGTTCTATAAATTAGGCGCAATGGTGGGTTTATGATCGTTTGAGTATGCTGAGGTGAATGGTCTAAGTCTTATGCTCCAATTTTTCCTTGAACGGGAACCCCTAATTCCAAGCTTCACAAACCCTAAATATTATCAATGGCGAAATCGTGTATAGCACATAAAAATTCAATTAAAATATGCAGTTAGTTTCAGAATCCATCGATTAGTAAGAATCCATGAACAAAATGTCATGAGGATGCCTGCAAATCAAAACACGAATATGCATTTTTCATGAAATATTTTGAGTTATGTATACCGATTCTTGAGGTTAGATGATGTGATCTTGATTGGGAAAGCTTCCTGGATATGTCAGGGACGTAATGGAATGATTCTTTGGCCTGGAAAAATGCTTTTGATGTGAAAACAGTTTCAAGCTTTTTAGCAAAAAATTTCAATGTGGTTCTGAGTTTGAGGCGCAGCTCAGTGGCCAATGGCATTAGGGTTGTGTTCCTTGTATATGTAGTGATGATTTAGGTCAAGAATTCTGATCAAAATCTTTTGCATTCATGGTTTTTGAAATTTGATTTTCAAAGATCTTTTTCAATCTTTTTCATGCAATTTTGTACCAATCATGATCCAACCAATCCAATTCCTTCCAAATCTGATCATGCACGAATCATTGAGCCTATTACATGTACAAAAAGATTTGATAAGTTAGGTTAAGTATTTTCCATATATTTAATTGATTTAAATGAATTATTATTAATAAAAATTCAAATAAATAAAATAAAAAATGAATAAAACTTCCCTTTGGGCCAAGTGGTCGTGCACATGCTTGGGATGATGAATTGTGGAAGACAAATGGGCCCATTAGCAATTTTAGGTCATTTGAATCAATGTTGACTTTTCAAAATATCCAAACATTTCCCAACTTCCACAAGGAATAACTTGCTCAATTTTTAAGCTTTTCTCATGTTCTTGGACATTTTGGAAAGGTCTTTGAGTCCTCTAACCAATGCCTTTGGTCCCATGTCATTTTGATTTACCAATCTCAAGTTATGGCCTTTGACTTAAAGTCCCTTTTTGTTGACTTTTGAAAATGACCTATAATGTTGAAATTGATAACTTTTTGTGAGAGCATTTATTGGACTTGAAGTATGAAGATGAGTTGTAGGAAATGTCTTTCTCTTCAAAATGAGATTTGGATGGAATTTTTCTGATAATCCATGTGAAAGTTATGCCCTAGTCAATTTACAGTTGACTTTTTCAACTGTCCAAATAAGGAAACTTTTGCTTCTTGATGATTTTTGAGCCAAGCTTTGAGAATCATGATCAAGCATTTATCAAATGATGTTTAAGGCTTCAAAATGATATGTTGACCAAAAATTTGAACTTTTGACTGTCAAATGACCATTTTACCCCTACAGTTGACTGTAGTGCAATTAGGGTTTTGACTGTGCAATTTTGTGCTGAAAGTCTTGAAACTTGGTATGAGTATGCTTGACCATATTTGTAGGCATATGAGACTTGATTGGACCTTTGGAAACTTCATTTTCTTGATCAGAACAAAAACCCTAATTTTGACTGCTTAGGAGGCCTTTGCACTGTGCAACCCTTGGAAAATTTTGTAGCTTGTCTTGGCAAGTCTTTGAAGAATATGGGAGGGAAAATTTTGGGGTACAACAGTTGCCCCTGTTCAATCTTCTTAGACCTGAGGATGCAGATTGGCTGACGTGCCTTTCGTAATCCGAGGGTAGAAGATGATTGAACACTAGAGTGCCCAGAAATTTGCGCTCACATAGTAGCAGTGTGATGATGGAATGGGCTTACAGATGCCATTTAGAGGTTGATGGATAGGATGATGGGCTTATAGATGCCATCTGGATGTTGATCACGTAAGATATTCCTTAGCGAGAACCTGCATACCTGCAAAAGAAAAAAATGAATACCTGACACGTTGCAGGAGTTGGTTTTCAGATGCTTGGTATAGATGTGTCCTGACTGGTTACAGGAGTTGGATCTGGAGCTTCATAAGATGATGAATGAACCAGGGATGGTTACTACCTCAGCATGAACGGTGAGAGAACCTTGGGTGACTTTAACTTCAACAACGCTTGTTGAGAAAATCTTGGTGGGAATTACCATCTTCACAGTATCGGGAAGAGAACCAAAAGGCAATTATAATCTCAAAAGCGGACGTTTGAGAAGAACCTGGAATGGAATTATCATCTCCGCACCGCTGGGGAGAGAACCATAGGAAATTATAATCTCAAAAGCGGACGTTTGAGAAAAACCTGGAATAACTTCTACTGAGTCTTCATCAGAAAAATCTGTTTGGGGTCGATTTAGCTGGACTAGAGAAGGCCTTGGAATGTCTTCAACAGATACACCCTGGCAAGATACATGAATCGAGTCTGGAATTAGTAAGGTTGGTGAGTTGTCTCTACTGGCAGGTTACCCTCATGGGCGAGTGGTCTCTAACGACGAGTGTCTATAACGACGAGTGTCTATAACGACGAGTGTCTATAACGACGAGTGTCTATAACGACGAGTGTCTATAACGACGAGTATCTATAACGACGAGTGTCTATAACGACGAGTGTCTATAACGACGAGTGTGTATGACGACGAGTGTCTATGATGACGAGTGTCTATGACGACGAGTGTCTATAACGACGAGTGTCTATAACGAAGGGTGTCTATAACGACGAGTGTCTATAACAACGAGTGTCTATAACGACGAGTGTCTATAACGACGAGTGTCTATAACGACGAGTGTCTATAACGACGAGTGTCTATGATGACGGGTGTCTATAACGACGAGTGTCTATAACGACGAGTGTCTATAACGACGAGTGTCTATAACGACGAGTGTCTATAACGACGAGTGTCTATAACGACGAGTGTCTATGACGACGGGTGTCTATAATGACGAGTGTCTATAACGACGAGTGTCTATAACGACGAGTGTCTATAACGACGAGTGTCTATAACGACGAGTGTCTATAACGGCGAGTGTCTATAACGACGAGTCTCTATGACGACGGGTGTCTATAATGACGAGTGTCTATAACGACGAGTGTCTATAACGACGAGTGTCTATAACGACGAGTGTCTATAACGACGAGTGTCTATAACGACGGGTGTCTATAACGACGAGTTGTATCAAAGAAATCTTTAGGCATTGATTTAACTGGATTTGTATTCTTTGACTGGGTTGGTCTCTTTTGACTGTATTCGTCTACATAGCTGATCTTTTAACTGTATCCTTCCTGAAAGGTAAAGGTCAGTCATATGCAATGCATGATATGGATCAAGCAATAATATTTTTCAACACATGAGATTGTATGATATGATGCGTATATGCATGTATCATGATGTATATCAATGTGATGTTTATGAATGTATCTTCGTCTAGGAAAATAGATCCTTGACGGATGCCGGGAAGTCAAATCCTGGGCTGATGTTGAAGAGTGAGATTCTTCGTTTCCGTTGGAGATAATGATTGCAAGAATACCGGTAGGAGAAGATAACTCCGTTGGGGAATAAACTTGGCGAATAGATTACTCTGCGGGGAGTGAACTTTGTGGGGAAAGAGAAGTACTTTGCTGAGGTTGATGAAGATAACTCTGCTGGGGATACCGTTGATAAGTTATGTTGGGAGATTTGATGAACTTTGCTGGGGAATTTGATTCCACTTTCCTGGGGAAACTTTTGGACTGGACTCTCCTGGACAACTTATTATTGGCCCCGTTCCTGAGGTGAGGGAAGAAGATACCTGTGGAGGTGCTTGATGACTGCCGATTGACAACTCTTCTTCTGGTAGGCAGGTGACGAGATGCCGGGACATAGTCGTACGCTTAAATCCCTAATTTTTGCCTGGACCGCCCTTTCGGGTTTTCAGTCCACCGGGATACCCATTTTTGCCCAAGTCGCCTCTTCAGGTTTTCGACTTGCCGGGTGTACAGATTTTTTTCATTTCATCCCTCATTTTGCCCGAACCCTTTTGGTTCGCCGGGAAGCCCTTATTTTTGCCTAGGTGCGTCAACCTAGCGGGTCTTTGATTACGCGTAGTATCTTTTTCGACTATGTCCATGCTCCCAGGATGTAGGGAGGTGCCCTTGTTATTGTGTTGCCATGCTACCAGAAGATGTTCGTTTGATCGTCCAATGCCCCTAGTGATCCAGATGGAGATTTTCCCCAAGCTGGTCGGCCTTTTGAGAGATTCTCCGAATCTTGACTTAACTTCCCCAGATGATGGACAATGATCAGGCCATGCCCCTTGATTGGAGGTGCTTTTGTTCATTAGGCATTCGTCGTGCGAATTTCTATGCTGTTCAAAAAAAAAGTCATATGCAAACAAAGTTATGTTAAAAATGCAAAGCTTACGTCTGTTTCGAAGTTTTTGAAAATGCATCTTTTAGTAAAACAAGCAAATTTTGTAAAATGTGATGTCAACTCCGTATTTTATCGCAAGCCTTAAGGAGTCAGGATACCTTTTGTAACAGTATGCTTTCGAACTAACCCATGCTTCAGCTAGGACTTTTAAGGGTTATAACGTGGCTTGGTTCACGGTTTAAGAAACAAAGGATAAAGGCTCAAATTATTTGTACCCACCCGCTCTTCGTGATGTTCTCCAAACCTAAACTTAGTTGATCATACGTTAGACCTTGTTTGAGTCTTTACTCTGATTTTCGGTGATGATTCGGATGTTGATAATTTATTTTGGATAGGCAGTCATTCCTTTTTTGTTGAGGGTTTGTAAGACCTCTTTCTGGTCTGATTTTTGTTATCCCTTTCTTTTTTGCCTGAACTGTTTCCCTTTTTTGGAATTACAGTCAGCGGGATGCCCCAGTTTCGTAAGTCCCCTTTATAGGTTTTGACTTTTTGGGCTTTTCATTTATGATTTTTTTTTTGATAATGACTGCCTGTCCTTATGATTGTTTGGAACCATCACTGTCTTTCTTTGTTTTGCAAGGACCTCTTTGGTGCCATTCGTTACGCACTTGGATCAACTGAGAGCTTCCTGGATATGTCAGGGACGTAATGGAATGATTCTTTGGCCTGGAAAAATGCTTTTGATGTGAAAACAGTTTCAAGCTTTTTAGCAAAAAATTTCAATGTGGTTCTGAGTTTGAGGCGCAGCTCAGTGGCCAATGGCATTAGGGTTGTGTTCCTTGTATATGTAGTGATGATTTAGGTCAAGAATTCTGATCAAAATCTTTTGCATTCATGGTTTTTGAAATTTGATTTTCAAAGATCTTTTTCAATCTTTTTCATGCAATTTTGTACCAATCATGATCCAACCAATCCAATTCCTTCCAAATCTGATCATGCACGAATCATTGAGCCTATTACATGTACAAAAAGATTTGATAAGTTAGGTTAAGTATTTTCCATATATTTAATTGATTTAAATGAATTATTATTAATAAAAATTCAAATAAATAAAATAAAAAATGAATAAAACTTCCCTTTGGGCCAAGTGGTCGTGCACATGCTTGGGATGATGAATTGTGGAAGACAAATGGGCCCATTAGCAATTTTAGGTCATTTGAATCAATGTTGACTTTTCAAAATATCCAAACATTTCCCAACTTCCACAAGGCATAACTTGCTCAACTTTTAAGCTTTTCTCATGTTCTTGGACATTTTGGAAAGGTCTTTGAGTCCTCTAACCAATGCCTTTGGTCCCATGTCATTTTGATATACCAATCTCAAGTTATGGCCTTTGACTTAAAGTCCCTTTTTGTTGACTTTTGAAAATGACCTATAATGTTGAAATTGATAACTTTTTGTGAGAGCATTTATTGGACTTGAAGTATGAAGATGAGTTGTAGGAAATGTCTTTCTCTTCAAAATGAGCTTTGGATGGAATTTTTCTGATAATCCATGTGAAAGTTATGCCCTAGTCAATTTACAGTTGACTTTTTCAACTGTCCAAATAAGGAAACTTTTGCTTCTTGATGATTTTTGAGCCAAGCTTTGAGAATCATGATCAAGCATTGATCAAATGATGTTTAAGGCTTCAAAATGAGATGTTGACCAAAAATTTGAACTTTTGACTGTCAAATGACCATTTTACCCCTACAGTTGACTGTAGTGCAATTAGGGTTTTGACTGTGCAATTTTATGCTGAAAGACTTGAAACTTGGTATGAGTATGCTTGACCATATTTGTAGGCATATGAGACTTGATTGGACCTTTGGAAACTTCATTTTCTTGATCAGAACAAAAACCCTAATTTTGACTGCTTATGAGGCCTTTGCACTGTGCAACCCTTGGAAAATTTTGTAGCTTGTCTTGGCAAGTCTTTGAAGAATATGGGAGGGCAAATTTTGGGGTACAACAGTTGCCCCTGTTCAATCTTCTTAGACCTGAGGATGCAGATTGGCTGACGTGCCTTTCGTAATCCGAGGGTAGAAGATGATTGAACACTAGAGTGCCCAGAAATTTGCGCTCACATAGTAGCAGTGTGATGATGGAATGGGCTTACAGATGCCATTTAGAGGTTGATGGATAAGATGATGGGCTTATAGATGCCATCTGGATGTTGATCGTGTAAGAGATTCCTTAGCGAGAACCTGCATACCTGCAAAAGAAAAAAATGAATACCTGACACGTTGCAGGAGTTGGTTTTCAGATGCTTGGTATAGATGTGTCCTGACTGGTTACAGGAGTTGGATCTGGAGCTTCATAAGATGATGAATGAACCAGGGATGGTTACTACCTCAGCATGAACGGTGAGAGAACCTTGGGTGACTTTAACTTCAACAACGCTTGTTGAGAAAATCTTGGTGGGAATTACCATCTTCGCAGTATCGGGAAGAGAACCAAAAGGCAATTATAATCTCAAAAGCGGACGTTTGAGAAGAACCTGGAATGGAATTATCATCTCCGCACCGCTGGGGAGAGAACCATAGGAAATTATAATCTCAAAAGCGGACGTTTGAGAAAAACCTGGAATAACTTCTACTGAGTCTTCATCAGAAAAATCTGTTTGGGGTCGATTTAGCTGGACTAGAGAAGGCCTTGGAATGTCTTCAACAGATACACCCTGGCAAGATACATGAATCGAGTCTGGAATTAGTAAGGTTGGTGAGTTGTCTCTACTGGCAGGTTACCCTCATGGGCGAGTGGTCTCTAACGACGAGTGTCTATAACGACGAGTGTCTATAACGACGAGTGTCTATAACGACGAGTGTCTATAACGACGAGTATCTATAACGACGAGTGTCTATAACGATGAGTGTCTATAACGACGAGTGTCTATAACGACGAGTGTCTATGACGACGAGTGTCTATGATGACGAGTGTTTATGACGACGGGTGTCTATGACGACGAGTGTCTATAACGACGAGTGTCTATAACGAAGGGTGTCTATAACGACGAGTGTCTATAACGACGAGTGTCTATAAAGACGAGTGTCTATAACGACGAGTGTCTATGACGACGAGTGTCTATAACGACGAGTGTCAATAACGACGGGTGTCTATAACGACGAGTTGTATCAAAGAAATCTTTAGGCATTGATTTAACTGGATTTGTATTCTTTGACTGGGTTGGTCTCTTTTGACTGTATTCGTCTACATAGCTGATCTTTTAACTGTATCCTTCCTGAAAGGTAAAGGTCAGTCATATGCAATGCATGATATGGATCAAGCAATAATATTTTTCAACACATGAGATTGTATGATATGATGCGTATATGCATGTATCATGATGTATATCAATGTGATGTTTATGAATGTATCTTCGTCTAGGAAAATAGATCCTTGACGGATGCCGGGAAGTCAAATCCTGGGCTGATGTTGAAGAGTGAGATTCTTCGTTTCCGTTGGAGATGATGATTGCAAGAATACCGGTAGGAGAAGATAACTCCGTTGGGGAATAAACTTGGCGAATAGATTACTCTGCGGGGAGTGAACTTTGTGGGGAAAGAGAAGTACTTTGCTGAGGTTGATGAAGATAACTCTGCTGGGGATACCGTTGATAAGTTATGTTGGGAGATTTGATGAACTCTGCTGGGGAGTTTGATTCCACTTTCCTGGGGAAACTTTTGGACTGGACTCTCCTGGACAACTTATTATTGGCCCCGTTCCTGAGGTGAGGGAAGAAGATACCTGTGGAGGTGCTTGATGACTGCCGATTGACAACTCTTCTTCTGGTAGGCAGGTGACGAGATGCCGGGACATAGTCGTACGCTTAAATCCCTAATTTTTGCCTGGACCGCCCTTTCGAGTTTTCAGTCCACCGGGATACCCATTTTTGCCCAAGCCGCCTCTTCAGGTTTTTGACTTGCCGGGTGTACAGATTTTTTTCATTTCATCCCTCATTTTGCCCGAACCCTTTTGGTTCGCCGGGAAGCCCTTATTTTTGCCTAGGTGCGTCAACCTAGCGGGTCTTTGATTACGCGTAGTATCTTTTTCGACTATGTCCAAGCTCCCAGGATGTAGGGAGGTGCCCTTGTTATTGTGTTGCCATGCTACCAGAAGATGTTCGTTTGATCGTCCAATGCCCCTAGTGATCCAGATGGAGATTTGCCCCAAGCTGGTCGGCCTTTTGAGAGATTCTCCGAATCTTGACTTAACTGCCCCAGATGATGGACAATGATCAGGCCATGCCCCTTGATTGGAGGTGCTTTTGTTCATTAGGCATTCGTCGTGCGAATTTCTATGCTGTTCAAAAAAAAGTCATATGCAAACAAAGTTATGTTAAAAATGCAAAGCTTACAAAGCTTACGTCTGTTTCGAAGTTTTTGAAAATGCATCTTTTAGTAAAACAAGCAAATTTTGTAAAATGTGATGTCAACTCCGTATTTTATCGCAAGCCTTAAGGAGTCAGGATACCTTTTGTAACAGTATGCTTTCGAACTAACCCATGCTTCAGCTAGG
The DNA here is from genome assembly GCA_948472305.1 of Vicia faba. NCBI lineage: Eukaryota > Viridiplantae > Streptophyta > Magnoliopsida > Fabales > Fabaceae > Vicia > Vicia faba. The sequence goes on from OX451741.1 coordinate 1,023,201,249, forward strand.
ACTTTTAAGGGTTATAACGTGGCTTGGTTCACGGTTTAAGAAACAAAGGATAAAGGCTCAAATTATTTGTACCCACCCGCTCTTCGTGATGTTCTCCAAACCTAAACTTAGTTGATCATACGTTAGACCTTGTTTGAGTCTTTACTCTGATTTTTCGGTGATGATTCGGATGTTGACAATTTATTTTGGATAGGCAGTCATTCCTTTTTTGTTGAGGGTTTGTAAGACCTCTTTCTGGTCTGATTTTTGTTATCCCTTTCTTTTTTGCCTGAACTGTTTCCCTTTTTTGGAATTACAGTCAGCGGGATGCCCCAGTTTCGTAAGTCCCCTTTATAGGTTTTGACTTTTTGGGCTTTTCATTTATGATTTTTTTTTGATAATGACTGCCTGTCCTTATGATTGTTTGGAACCATCATTGTCTTTCTTTGTTTTGCAAGGACCTCTTTGGTGCCATTCGTTACGCACTTGGATCAACTGAGAGCTTCCTGGATATGTCAGGGACGTAATGGAATGATTCTTTGGCCTGGAAAAATGCTTTTGATGTGAAAACAGTTTCAAGCTTTTTAGCAAAAAATTTCAATGTGGTTCTGAGTTTGAGGCGCAGCTCAGTGGCCAATGGCATTAGGGTTGTGTTCCTTGTATATGTAGTGATGATTTAGGTCAAGAATTCTGATCAAAATCTTTTGCATTCATGGTTTTTGAAATTTGATTTTCAAAGATCTTTTTCAATCTTTTTCATGCAATTTTGTACCAATCATGATCCAACCAATCCAATTCCTTCCAAATCTGATCATGCACGAATCATTGAGCCTATTACATGTACAAAAAGATTTGATAAGTTAGGTTAAGTATTTTCCATATATTTAATTGATTTAAATGAATTATTATTAATAAAAATTCAAATAAATAAAATAAAAAAATGAATAAAACTTCCCTTTGGGCCAAGTGGTCGTGCACATGCTTGGGATGATTAATTGTGGAAGAAAAATGGGCCCATTAGCAATTTTAGGTCATTTGAATCAATGTTGACTTTTCAAAATATCCAAAAATTTCCCAACTTCCACAAGGCATAACTTGCTCAATTTTTACGCTTTTCTCATGTTCTTGGACATTTTGGAAAGGTCTTTGAGTCCTCTAACCAATGCCTTTGGTACCATGTCATTTTGATTTACCAATCTCAAGTTATGGCCTTTGACTTAAAGTCCCTTTTTGTTGACTTTTGAAAATGACCTATAATGTTGAAATTGATAACTTTTTGTGAGAGCATTTCTTGGACTTGAAGTATGAAGATGAGTTGTAGGAAATGTCTTTCTCTTCAAAATGAGCTTTGGATGGAATTTTTCTGATAATCCATGTGAAAGTTATGCCCTAGTCAATTTACAGTTGACTTTTTCAACTGTCCAAATAAGGAAACTTTTGCTTCTTGATGATTTTTGAGCCAAGCTTTGAGAATCATGACCAAGCATTGATCAAATGATGTTTAAGGCTTCAAAATGAGATGTTGACCAAAAATTTGAACTTTTGACTGTCAAATGACCATTTTACCCCTATAGTTGACTGTAGTGCAATTAGGGTTTTGACTGTGCAATTTTGTGCTGAAAGTCTTGAAACTTGGTATGAGTATGCTTGACCATATTTGTAGGCATATGAGACTTGATTGGACCTTTGGAAACTTCATTTTCTTGATCAGAACAAAAACCCTAATTTTGACTGCTTAGGAGGCCTTTGCACTGTGCAACCCTTGGAAAATTTTGTAGCTTGTCTTGGCAAGTCTTTGAAGAATATGGGAGGGCAAATTTTGGGGTACAACAATCATCATTTAATGATCATAACCACTTTTGAGTCTTTATTCAAAGGATTTCCCCACGTGTGGCATAGAAGTACCTTTACTGTCTTGGAAAAGAAAGCTTTTGCACAAAAGTGTGTTGGGCCCATACATTGCTTTTGCTTTTGAGGTTACCTTTCCTTAATTCCTGCTTACAAATCCAGCTTAGGCGCTGTTAAAACTGTTAACCCCCATACTTATTTGAACTTATTTCAAGAACAAGTCAGCGCCTAACATATGATGGTTATGCCCCTTGACCCTCCCAAGCTACTAAACCTTTGCCAATAAATTAGACATCATTGGAAACTGTAAAAAGGTGGAAAATTGAGAAAGAAAAAGCCTTGAACCCCTGCTAAAATTCCAAGAGTCCAAAACTGTAAACAAAAATACAAAACCTGTTAGCTTTTGATTCTTGCATTCAAGTTCTTTTTATTTCCTTCAAGTGTTTTTTGATCAAAACCATTCATACAATTTCTGATTTACATATTAGAAGCTATCCTAATTCTTATATTCAGACTGTAACACACTCTCCGTCCACATTCACCTCAAAGAAGTCAGAACTTTGCCCCTTGGTTATTCCATAATTTTCGATTCATTCACAACCCAAGTTGAAAGTTTCCAGCCTGCTGAACACGTGGGGAAGCTATTCAAAACATCACTGCGGTCAGTACCAGACTCCAGCTCACAGAACCTTTTCCAACTGCAAGGTAAGTTTATACCGACTCTCATCATATTACTTAGGCATTGTTAGGAAACTTTGTTCAAAAATACAATGTAGACATCCTGATTCTAATGTTGTACATATTCTGAGGTTTCATATATTTGCCTGCCTAAGTAGAGAGAGTTTCAGTCCAGAACTTCTTGAAGAAATTAGGACTCAGAATTAGGATTAACAAATTCATGCTTGCTTCTGACTTATAGTTCTGATATCTCTTGTTTCTGAAACATTATGAAACCTGCCATAACTGTTATATGTGCATCTTCTGTTTTGTTGAGAAATGACCAAGTTGCAGATGCTCTGACTAGAATGGAAAGGGAGACGATATTCTGCCAGTAGACATCAGAACTTCTGAAATCTTCTTTGTTCCCAACGGACCCAGAACTTCTGAGTTTACGTATTTCTGCTAATATGATTTCTGTTTTTGCATCACGCCAGAGTCAGAACTTCTGATCTCTTTTAGTTCAACAATGCGCTGATTCTATTTTCTTTTTCCTTACTATTTTTTCTATCACTTCTATTTTCACTAATCAAAAACACCAAAAACATTTTACATCTCACATGCTTTATTTTATTTCTTAAAATAAAAAGATCAAAAATATTTTTTTAAACTAAACTTATTTCTTTTCTTAAGCGAAACAAATTCATTTTACATTTCTTGTACATTCTTATCCATTCAATATGGTTGTAATAGTAATTTAGGATTTAATTTTATTTCCATCCCCCCATTTGTAAACTTGTATACCCCTCCCCAAATATTGTAATAGCGTAGTAGCCTTAAATTTCGCAATTTATCGCTTTTACATAATATGCTAGTAATTAGGGTTTGTATGGAAAGAATAAAATCAATCAAATAGAAAACTCTAATTCAAGACAAAAACAAACATGAAAAAAATACATTTACACACGAACACCCCTAGGGTTATCCCACTTGGTTGCCTTATACAAAATGGTCATATTACGCATGTAAGGTATCTTAGCAAAAAACAAACGAATATAAGATCATAGTCCCTCGCTGAAGCTATTCAAAGTTACCTTAAAAATGATCCCAGTCCCTCAAAAAGAACGCTAAGATACCTTGCAACATTGCTAATCATGGTTATACGATGACCCACGCCCGTCCCTTTTACATCCAAAGATAGGGTTGCTTACCAAATCAATGGTAAAACGACAACGTCAAAGGAAAAGAAAATGAATAAGAAAGACATTTGAGTAAGTAGATTTCTCCTAATTACTCGCTCCATTTCAAGATAAACATCCTTGCTATTTTCAAAACAAACACCTATACATTTCAAAACATCTTACAAAAACTTGAAAACATTTTCAAAAGATCAACATCTTAGTATACATTCTTACGAACAAGAATCATTACAAAGATTGCCTAAACAATGACCTCTTTACAAAATACTTTCAAAAACCACACAAAGCACAATTTTCAAACAAAAGCAAGTGATCTAGCAAGTAACTAAGAGTCCATGGAAAATCATGGATGAAAATAGTGCTAACACCTTCCCTTTTCATAATCTACCCCCGAAATTCAAGAAATAATCTCAAAGGTCTTTTCTGTGCTTTTTCACCTTTCCTTTTGGATAAAATAAAAGTCGGTGGAGACTCTTGCTAACCGAAACATTTGCAATCAAACGCAAAACCTTCAAGTCAGTTCTCCCACCGTATCACACAACAGATATACCAAGTACAAGCAGACCTCAAAGAACAAGACGCATGCCTGCAAGATTGCAAGATTGTGTGATTACATCAGATAATGTGATAGGTAATGAAGGTGAGCTGATACATTATGCTTTCTATGCAGATGTCGAACCTAATAATGCAGCTGAAGCATTGAAGGATTCGAAGTGGGTGAAAGCAATAAGAGAAGAAGTGAAGTCTATCGAAGACAATAATACTTGGTCACTTGTCGAATTGCCTCAAGGCAAGAAGGCAATTGATGTCAAGTGGGTATACAAAGTGAAAATGAATTTGAAAGGGGAAGTAACTCGACACAAAGCAAGGCTTGTGGTGAAAGGATTTCTACAGAAAGAAGGAATAGACTTCGATGATGTTTTTGCACCTGTTGCTAGGATCAAAACAATCAGGTTCGTTGGTAGTCTAGCAAAAATAAATAGTTGGCACATATGTCAGATGGACGTGAAGTGTGCATTCCTAAATGGACCCTTAGACGAAGAAGTTTATGTTAAACAACCAGTTGGGTTTGTGAAACATGACGAAGAAAGAAAGGTGTACAGGCTGCATAAAGCCCTGTATGGATTGGAACAAGCTCCAAGGGCTTGGAATAAGAAAATTGATAGTTTCCTAAGGGAGAAGGAATTTGTGAAGTGCACAACTGAACATGGAGTATATGTAAGAAGAAGCAAGAGTAAATTGCTTATACTATGTCTCTATGTAGATGATTTGTTGATAACAAGTAGCTGTAAAAGTGAGATCGAAGACTTCAAAGGTGATCTCAGCAAGGAATTCGAAATGTCTGATTTGGGTGAGATTTCATATTTCCTTGGTATCGAATTCTACAAGAGCAGTAGAGGTCTAATGATGCATCAAAGAAGATATGCAGGAGAAATTCTCAAGAGGTTTGAGATGGAAGAATGCAACTCAACTTCGACACCTGCAGAACCAAGACTGCAACTATCGAAAGATGCAGATGAAGATGATGTTGATTCAACCCAATACAGAAGACTTATTGGGTCATTAAGATATCTTTGTGATACAAGGCCTGACTTAGCATATAGTGTAGGTATGGTAAGTAGATTCATTCAGAAGACTAAGAGTCATGATGAACATATATATTTTAGACACAATGAATTAGATGGTGTGTTAAATTATAATTCAGTGTGTCGAAACTATGTGTCGAAAAGATTAGATTTGTTTTAGATTTAAATAGATTTGATTTAAGTCTAGAATAGATTAGATTTGATTTAGTAACAAAATAGATATTTTGGGCTTTGGACTTAGGATGTAAGCTCAGTTATAAATAGAGGGAGTAACCACTATTTTTTGTAAGCAAATCAAGCAAGTCATTCACAGTATTTTGCAATTGCAAATTGAATAATAATGTTTTCAAAGTTTGTGAGCAGAGAGAAACTCTGCAGAAATTATTTGTCTTGTCTTCTTTTTTTTATTTGTCTCATAATTAAATTATAATTGTGATAGAAATTTATCTAATTGCAGTAACTTTACATTGATATGTAGATCCATATAACCATAGCGTAATCATATAATTATCAAAATTATATATCAATTGAATCACCTATTCCAACAAAAACCGAAGCACACAATAGTGGATCTGTTTGTTCTCCCTCCATAGAAAGTTTTATAAAATTGGATTGCCTTTTACATTATAAAATAAGGTTCAAAGATAAACCAAAAGAATATATTAACCAAGATACTTACCATGAAAAATATGTCGAAAATGCCATTCACTCCCGTGTAAATCAGTTGTGATGTCTCTATCAGACTTGGTTGGTTTTGGCATGCTTCAGAACATCCAAAATGTGCAAGGGAACTACTCAAAATATTATAAATCGGTCGGTCGAAACTGTAAGCTGTTATTGAAGGTCCCCCAAATTCCTCTGGCCTTATTTCAATGGAATTCATGTTTTTCTTAGTAGAGGTGTTAAAAAATATAGTTATTGAAATTGTACGTTTCAACTGAATTGCATTGAATTATAAAAAAAGTAAACCACTTAAATGGTTAATAAACTAAATCATATTATTAAAATAAGAATTAAATATGTTTTTGATTCTTATAAATATTTTAAATTTTATTTTTAATTCATATTAAAAAATATATATTTTGATTCTTAAAATTTTTTTGTATATTCAATTTTAATCCTATTATTTTCTAAAATTTTAAAAACTGTTTAATTATCTTAAAGTTTTAAAATTTTGAATAATATTTTTGATATGTATTTAGAATATTATAAAATGTTTCTTTATCAAATTTTAGAATTTTATAAAATAAGAAAAATTAAATATAATTTTTTTAAATTTTAAAAAAATATTGATAAAAATAATTAAAATCTCGACTTAAAAATTAATTTTAAATTTTTTTTTTTCAAAAACTTTTTATAACGTTCTAAACATGTTTACAAAATAATCATTCAAAAATACACATTAGTTTAACAACAGGAACTAAAACTACAATGCATGATAACTTTGTATGGACTAAAACTTGTCATTATTTTAATAAGGACTAAAAATGAAATTTGAGATATTTATAAGGACCAAAAACATATTTAACCCTTAAAATAATTTAAAATCAGTTTTAAAATTATTTTTTTTATAAATTGATTTTATTATATAAATTAATATTTAATAAAAAATATATAAAAAAAAAAGAATTTTTCAGGAAAAATAAAAAAATGGTCAAAAAAAATTCTAAAAAAGAATATTTCTCTAAAAAAATATTAACTTGTCGGGAAAAAAATAATTTCCTAAATTAAAAAACAATCTGGGAAAAATATTTTTTCGGAAAAAAAAACAAAAATTTCAAATAAAAAACTGAAAAAGAAAATTTTCCAAAAAAAAATGAAAAGAAAATATTTTTTCAAAAAATAAAAGAAAATTTGAAAAAAAAACTGGAAAAAATATTTTTCCAAAAAAAACTGAATAAAATATTTTTCCGAAAAATAAAAAAAATTTGAAAAAAAACTGGAACAGAAATATTTTCCAAAGCCAAAAATATTTTTTCAAAAAAATTATTTTCCAAATTTTTTTTTCTGACAATAAAAATATTATTTCGAAAAATAAAAAATATTATTTCAAATAAAAACCTGAAAAAAATATTTTTAAAAAATACAAATCTCTCCACAGAGTTTAAAAATTTAATTTTTTTAATAAAACTGGTTTGAAACTAGTTAAAATGTGTTAAACTAACTAAGAACTAATTTAAACTAATTCTAAACTGAATTGTAACTGATTTAACAGATTAACTATTTTTTATTAAAATAATTTTTAATAACTGCATTGAACTAGAACTATTAATGTGGTTTTCAATTTAGTTCATGTATCACGGACATCCCTACTTTGAAGTACCGTGAATAATAGTTCTCAAAGTCCTTCAATGTAAACTCTTCTCATATTGATTTGTTTGTATAATTGTAACATATGAAAACATTTTAAATGGGTTGTACACATACCATCATGGTGTAGTACTGTTGTGCAGTTTTTTTTTTATAAAAATTTATACTTTTCATGCATATCCATAGTTTAGGCCTTTGTTTAAGTCTCATTTCATGACACATTGTTTTGAATATATTTGTTTTAAAATTCAATTTCAATTGAAAAAAATTGTTATATACAAGTTTTTTAATCAAATTATATTAATTTTAAGTTTAAATAGTATTTTCGTCTCTGTAAATTAGTGCGTTTTTAATTTTGGTTTTTGAATCTTTTTTTTTCCTGTCTAAGTCTCCGTATGTCCAATTCTTGTTAGATAAAGTCCATATTGTCAATAGAACGTTAAAAAAAAGGTGAGTTTACAGACGGTGATGACATGGATAATGTTTTGTCCTTTTTTATTTTCTTTTCATTAATACATGTGTAATTGTCCTTTTTACAGTTTATTAAATATGGACTAAATAAAAAAAATGACATTTTCGTGTTCTTCTCCTTTACGGTGTTCTTCTTCTCTGAACTCTCTTCTTCCATTCATCCATGGCTTCTTCTTCGTCTGGCAATTCTCACATCACGTTTAAGCACCCGTTTGTGGTTGCAATAGAAGCATGAAAATGTTTATGTCAAACTCCATTGAAAATCCTAAAAGGAGATTTTGGAAGTGTCAAAATTCAGGGTTAATGTCTGGTTGCAAATTATTCCTTTGGGACGATGAGCTTGAACGAAATCCAGGTACTGATGTTAGAAGTTCAAGTGGGTGCAACTGCTCAAATATATTGAAGGATTTAGAGTCCATTGTTAAGGAGATTGAGATTGGAAAGAAGGACAACATGAAGATTAAGTTAGAGAAGGAGAAGAGAAAGACGACTATGTTGAAGCTTTTGTTGTTTGAGTCATGGGTGTTCTTCTTTTCTTATCACAATTGGTGGTGAAATACATTTGTTTGTGTCTAGTTGTTGTTTCTTAGTTTAAGTCCTTGTAACATTAATGTATTTTGGTAATGGTCCCTGTACTATATGATGAATGAAAAAAGGTATTTTGATTTTGGACATTATATGTATGAAATTATATTTCTCATCATGTATTGAATTGTGCATAGATCAAACTTGATAATATGCATAAAAGCCAAATTGATTAAATGCCACTTCAACTGTGCATAAAGCAAACTTGATATTATATCCAAAATACACATAAAGGCTTAAGCCATAGTACATGGTTGTATCCAAAACATAAAGGTTCAATTTCAAAGGCTAAAGCCAGAATACAAAATACATAATACATAATGGTTGTAATCAAAATACATAATAGAAAACAACAAGTCTTAAGCTGAAACATGTTCATTAGGTGTACAACAAGTCTTAATACAAAATACATAAAATCACTCCAATGTCTACAATTTCCATGGTTGTGCCGCACTGCTCCCTTCTCCCTTGAGATTTTTGCATTTGAGTACTCTGGTTCTATTACTCCTTCTCAACTCCAACTTCCTTGCTACCTTTTGTTTTGGTTTTTTGGCCTACAAAGACATAATTAAAAAAGATAAAGTTATAAAAATATCAATAAAGCTGAGAATACATCTTAACTGAATTAGTAAGTAACAGACTCAACTGGTTTAGGGGGCCAGGAACAGGTTCATTAGGTGTAGCCTCAACATCTTGAACAGATGCAGACAAAATGTAGTTTGGTTGTAAGTCACTAACTACTTGTGAAGACATTACAGGTGCAACCTCAACAGTTGGAACATGGTCATTAACAACTTGATATGGAACTTGGGAAGTGAGATCATTGACATTGGGTTGAGGTTGTGTTGTTTCAAAAGCTGAACAAAGATCTGTTGTAAGCATTTCAAACTCCTGGTCCACATAACATTGTGTTTTTGGCTGTTGTTCAGGTGGAGGCTCATCATGAGGTTGTTGATATTCAGTAGAAGTTTCACCTTCAACATGAGTTGTTTGTTCTACTACAGTTGGTTCAGGTTATGTTGTTTGTGTAGCATGTTTCTTTGGTTTTTTCTGCATACAGAGTGATGCAATCAATATCAATTGTTAACGGTTAGTAAGAATACATGATTGAGCTAAGAATTTACCTTTATTTTCTAACCCCACTTGATGAACCTCTGGTGACATTTCTCATCTTTGTTGGAGTATTCTTGTGTTTCCTTTCTATCTTCTTAACCCTTTTAGGTGGTTTCTCTACTACATCAAATCCATCATCCATGCCAAGGTCCCTTTCATCCTCATTGTCCTCAAATAATAAACCATTATAATCACTATCATCATTATCATCAATATAATCACTATCATCACTACCATCTACTTCAACATCATTAAGGTTTTCATCAACTTTGGCAGATTCATCAACCTTGTCAGATTCATCAATATTTGTAGATTCATCAACTTATCAGCTTCAATATCATTATCAACTTCAATATCATTATCAACTTCAATATCATCAACATTATCAGCAATACCATTGTCAGCATTAACATTAACATTAATATTATCAACATCATTAACGTCATTTTTAGCTACAACTACCCTATGCTCAACATATAAATCCATACTACAATTAGTTTCAACAGCTTTTTCATAGACCTCAACAAAATCCATATCACTAACCATCCTTGCATGCTTACCCGATACAATGTTATACCACCATAGCCAATAATCAGTGGACTCAAGATTGCAAATTTCTTTCACAATACTGGTTGCTTCAAAAAAGCTCCACCTATCAGGGTCAATGTCTATTGAATGTTTACCCCCACCAGAGTAGTATACCACAACGTCCCTAGCAAACTTACCCCCATAATGAATGTTAATCGTAAATGTCATACCTGAAAGATTCGTTGAGGTCGCTCAAACAATATTGTAGCTTCGTCAACCTCAAAGGCCTCACCCAGACAAGTGCTCCTACCAATCGTCTTCACCTTCCCCGAGCTATGATTGAAATGGTTTCTAACTATGAAATCCTAAATTATAGGGACTAAGCACAAAAGAGGGACTTCATTTTTTATGACATATTTTGGGGGGAAATAATATATCCACAAGTGTAAAAGAAAATAATTAAGCAAAAGCTAAAATATATGTCAAGTCATTAACCAATTGACACCTCAACATTCTTTTAACGTCTTACTAACAGCAGGGACTAACGTAAACAAGAATTGGACATATGGGGACTTAGACAGAAAATAAAAAAATATTCAGGGACCAAAATCAAAACACGCTAACTTACAGAGACGAAAACACTATTTAAGCCTTAATTTTAACAGCTTATTACATTGCACTTAATTGAACTCCAATCATAAAAAATCCAGTTAATAAAAAAAATGGAAGCATAATTTAAATAATTGTTGGTCATATATTATTAACTCTGGTCAGATCATGGCTCTCTTTCCTTAGTAAAAAGAAAACACTTAAGAGAGTAATAACAATAACAATAATAAAGAGGAGAGTAATTTCATATACATGTAAATAGAAATTTGAGAACACAAATGCATACATGACAAATTTGTGTTTGACAGAATGTGTTCAAATTTGAATGTATATCCAAATGTGGCTTTGTTTCTTAATTTGATTTCTGCTGTATCAAAACTGAGAGATATTATATTATGTATTGAGGCAAATAATTCTCAGCAAGTAATTCTCTTATTACTACATATGCTGTGGAAAAGGATAAGAGCATATGCAATGCATGGAAACTATACAGAGGTGTTAAAGCTCTTTTTTCATATGAAATATACTGACGTTCATGTTATATCCACAAGTTTTCTTTTTCATTTGACAGTCATGATAATCCTTATAACTCTAAATGCTAAATATTAGTTTATTAGTTTATATTGGACCGTTAGTTATGAGACAAATTCGGCTTCTGGTAGATACATTTATTCTAAAACTTCTTTGCACCGTGGTGAGGTTGTTGAGATTTTGGAAAAGTATTTTCTAGAATACCCACTTCCTATTAGATAATAAGATAATGTACTGATTAGCTTGTTTTAGTTTGTTAGGGTTTATTTGTTCATATCTTTTGGCCGATTAGGTTGGATATATATTTGTAAGCCTTTTTGTTACAACATAATATAATTCATTCTTTTTCTCTTTCTGATTTTTCCGCCATAGCTCTTCTTCTTCAACATCAAATCCTAACCATGGCTGTAATATGGTATCAGTAGTATACAAAATTCTTTCATTTCTCTCTTTCTTCCCCCCCTTCATCCCCTTTCTTTTTCCGGCTTCCATCTCCCATGGCGTCCGACAGTGACACAGACGACCTTATCACCCCAAAAACAAAATCACTGCCCAAGAAAGAACCCCTTGATCTGAGTCTAAACCTTAGAAATCCTTACTATCTGCATCACAGAGAAAACCCTGGTGCCACCATTGTTTCACCACCTTTAGATGACAATAACTATCAAAACTAAAGTAAATCCATGAGAAGAGCATTGACTTCTAAGAACAAGCTCTCGTTCATCAATGGAACTCTCCCCAAACCTGATTCTTCCAATCCCAATTTCGAACTTTGGGATTGCGCCAACAACATGGTGCTTTCTTGGATCTACGACACCCTTTCACCGTACATAGCTCAAAGCATAATTTGTTTTGATTCTGCCTTTTACCTCTGGGAAGATCTTCGAGAAAGATTTACAAAAGGTAATCATTTTAGGTTTTCTGATCTCCTCTGTGAATGACATTCCATTAAACAGGGTGATAATCTCTATCAACATATTTCACTGATCTCAAGATCCTTTGGGACAAACTGGAGGATCTATGACCAACACCTTCATGTATCTGCGCCACTCCCTTGTTAGCTCCTAAATTCGACACCCACAACATATTGGTCTTATTGGCCAAAAAATAGATTGAACAAATCTAATTTGAAAATACTTCGACAGAAGAGCTTGTAACAAAAGGGCTGTGTTGAAGTCTCCCTTGCTAAGAAGAAGAAAACACTTAGAGGATTTTCTAAGTTAAAGTTGGTTTTCGACTGAGAGGCTCCCGTGGCCTTCGAATAAAAGGTTCTCTTATCAGCAAGCGAGTAATTTTGAATCTCAAGAAAAGGAGGGAAAGGAATTTCACTTGACAGTTGAGGAAAGCAACGTGGCATAAAGATAGAAGTCGAAGCACATGCAGAGGAAATTTGTCCTCATCCTAGAACGAGGAAACTGCTCGACGATTACTTAGTTTCAGTATAAATATAGGAGGTTTGTGTAAAAATTCCGTGTGTTCAACATATTGTAAAAGTTACTTAAATATATCCAAGTACCCGTTGTAAGAGAAAAGATGTTGAGAATGTACGTTTGAAACACCATCTTTTATGTCAATCAAAGTCTTTACAATTATTTTACATTCCTTGCCATTTATATTTCCTTGCAAACTTTATCATTACTGTAAATTTACTCTATCTCGTCTTTACTTGCACTTGTTATCATTTTTCAACCTTTATCCTTAGACTCTTCTCAACCCCTTTCTACTTAATTTTTACTTGCACTTTTATCAAGTTTTCATCTGCATCTTGCCTCTACCCTTAATTCTCCCCTTAACCTTTTTCCCTTAAATTTATTAAACTTACAAAATAACTTAACATATGTTCTAGGATCAATATGATCGATCCTGCAAGTCACCAAAATAACCCTTTTTGGAAGATCAACGATTATTTATCAATTTTCATGGTAAATAAATTGGCACACCCGGTGGGACCTTGCTAAGTTTTCTTGTTTTACAAACTTTGATAAAAATAGTTTTTATGCTTCAAGTAATTTCTTTTCTTTCAAAGATTGTTGTATGTTATTGAGAAGTGGCAAAACAACCACTCACGAATACGTACCTAAGAGAAGAAATAGTAAAATGGCTAATCCGTCTAGTAGTGGAGAAATTCCTCCACCAATTTCTAGCATTAGAAATACTACTATACCAACAGTTAGTGAGCCTATGCCATCAACAGTTGGTTCGACACCAGTGTTGATGACTACACAAACAGGACCAATACTTTCTTATGTAAGTCCCAGGGATCCACCAGGAACTCCCCCACCAAGGGGAAATCTAGGGGTTCGACCCTACGTCCCTCCAGGGTTTTCAACGGCCTGGATGAGTCGAGAACAACCTTATGGCATGCCAACTACTGAAATGGTAAGCCTTATGAATGCTTCGTCTATATTTTTAGAACCTTTGGTGAGTGCATCTTTAGCATTGCATGGATCTGGAACTGGTATGGCAAATTTGGGTAGTAACCAATTCTTGGGAAGAACAGGAACAACCCACACGATGCCAAGCCTCACAAATGCTTCTACAACGATTTTGAGGCAACAAATGGATGAAAGAAACCATGACATGGTGAAAATGTTGGCACAAACTTTGGGTACAATGCTTAACCCTCTAATACAAAATACCACTTAGTCGAATCAGCAAATGACAACGTAGATGACGCGCATGGATGAATTTTTTGGGGTTCCTCAACCTATTCGACAACCCCAAAGTGAGTTCATAAGAGAAAATCAAGGTGTAGTCTTAGAGGATGATATGTCCATTAACCAAAATCCACAGCCATAGGGGATAAACCATAGAGTGGAAATCGAACAACCTATTGTCGAAATATCCAGGGTTGTCCCACAAATCCCTAGAGCTGTCGAACAAGGTATAATTATGGTAAATAGAAACCACAATGCTGACAAAGTAGTACAGCAGGTTCGACATCACAGCTATGCACCAGATAATAACTTAACAACCATGGTTAAGAGAATCATGGCACAAAATGGAGTCAACATTTGCTTTCATAGGCCAAATTTTGCATCTCCATTGTCAGATTATATCTTGCAATCAGAATTACCTCCTAGGTGGAAAGTCCCAAAGTTCACCAAATTTTCAGGGGATACGACAGAATCCAATATCGAACATGTAGCAAGGCATTTGATAGAGGTTGGGGAAATTTCGAATAATGAGAATCTTAGGATTAAGTATTTCCCAAGTTCCTTGACCAAAAATGCCTTCACTTGGTTTACTACACTCCTAGCCAATTCGATCCATAATTAGAATCTGTTGGAGAGATTATTCCATGAACAGTTCTATATGGGACAAACCAAAATAAGTTTGAAAGAATTGGCTAGTGTGAAAAGAAGGTTCATTGAGCTAATTGACGAGTATCTAGACAGATTTCGATTACTCAAGGCCAGATGCTTTACACAAGTGCCTGAACATGAGTTAGTCGAAATAGCTGTAAGAGGTCTAGATTATTCCATTAGGAATAAATTAGATACTCAATACCTGAGAGATATGGCCCAATTGGCCGATAGAGTTCGACAGGTGGAACGCCTTAAGGCTGAAAAAGCTAAGGCAAATAAGAACCATCGAAGAGAAAGGGTAGCATATGTCGAAATGGATGATGACGATCCAGAGACATCTAATGATCCTATAACTGTCGAAGACAACGAGATAGATTTAGTAGAGTTGAAGCAAGGGTCACCATACTCTTGCAGACTGTTAACGCCCGCAAATGGAAAAAATCCTATTGAAACTGAAAAGAATAGTGATAAGTTCCCAAAGAAAACATATAGTTTCGACGTCATAAAATGTGACGAAATATTTGACTTGCTAGTTAAAGATGGCCAGATGATAGTGCCCCATTGGGAAAAAATGCCTCCTTTAGACCAAAGGAAAAAGAGAGGTTTTTGTAAATAATATAATTTTTTGGGCCATAAAACCTCACAATGTTTTCATTTCAGGGATCTCGTTCAAGGTGCAATCAAAGATGTAAGGCTTAAGTTTGCTGACAAGCCACCCATAAAGATTGACTCAAACCCATTGCAAGCTGAGGCCAACTATGCTGAACCTTCCAGCATCAACATGGTCGAAGTCTCAGCAAATTTCATCAACAAACCCGTCTTTGGCAGTTTCACTGAAGACGTTAGCAAAGAAGCTGTCGAAATGCTAAAAAAAAGGCTACTGAAGGCCTAAACCAAAAGGCTACTGAAGGTCTAAACAAAGGGGCCACTGAAGGTTCAAACAAAGGAACTGCTTCAGTTTCCTACCTGGCTGCTGTAACAGGTTTGACGGAGAGCCAAGAAGCCAAGATGCAAAAGCTGAATATAGCTAACAAGAGCAATGTGCAAATCAATATGGTTGACGTTACTGAACCTAAGGCTTAAGAATATGCTCTAAGATAAGAGGAAGTCAATATAACTGCATTTCCTAAAGAAAATGAAGATCTGGAAGACTTTCTGCAAAGATGCCAATGGAAGAAGTCGGAAGTCATGTTGTGCCAAAGAAGCAGCTTTATTTTCGACAAAAAAGTTGTTGAACACGTACAAGGTATATGTGTAGAAAAGAAGAAATGGGGAACCAATGCCCAACCCAACATGGATCCCGAGGTGAGATATAACCCTAGAAGAGAGTACCAAAAGGGGCCAATCAATTAGGTAAATAGGCCACCAATATCCAGGCCTCCAAAAAATGTCCTTGTGGACACCTGGTTGAAGACAGCAAGTAGGAAAAGGCCCAACGAGGAAAAATAGCGAACATTTGATGTGCCAATAGGATCCTCCTTGGCCTATATAAAATAATTCCAAACAACAAACAAAGTGGCTCATGTGTCGAGCAACTATAAGGGAAAAAACCCCATGACGCACTCTCAATGGAGGAGATATCAAATACGGCGAAAAGCCAAAAGAGAGGATACACAAGGGCCCCAACCAGAAACAAGCACTAATGTGCCATAAAGAAAAGGAAAGGGAAAACTAAGAAAGCCTTTGGAAAGAGAGCCAGTTGCCATAAGGCTGAAGTGGCCTGGACAAAATGAATCAGAAGATGAATGTGATTCTGGATCTGACGCTACACTAGATATCATGGTCAATATGGTGTCAGTGTTACACAGAAGTATGACCGACAAGTCGAAGAGACCGACTGGGAGGTCGAACAGGAGATGGCCAAACATAGGCCGGTTTGTTATTACGTTATGAACAACGGCTGTGTCGAAGAGCAGAATGCTTTCTTCGAACGCCCCACCAAGGTGATGAAGAATCACCTCAAACCATTGTTCATCAGGGAAAAAGTAGGGGAAGAAACCATAAATAAGGTTTTGGTTGATTGTGGAGCCACAGTCAACATCATCCCATAATGCATGCTGCGAAAGATGGGCAAGGGGGATGAAGACATCAAACCCTATAACATGGTTCTATCGAACTATGAAGGTGGAGTAGGGGCTAACATGGGAGTAGTACAGTTGGAACTCAAAGTGGGATCCATAGTTCGACCAACGATGTTCATGGTCATCTCCGTAAATCCTAACTACAACATGCTCATAGGAAGGGAATTGATCCATGGCATAGGAGCAATGTCATCATCAATGCATCAGTGTGTCACAATCTGGCGCCCATATGGCATAGTGGAAAATATCGAAGCTGACCAGAGCTATTATATGGTCGAAGTGAACAATGTTGGCAAGACAAGCTTTGACAGAAATTTGGCCCACACAGGGCCATGAAATCCTCCAGATTTCAACTTGGAGCCAGCCCCCAACGCCTTATGTTCGCTATACTTGCATTCAGATCATGGGTTTCAATGGGATAGGGTGGATTTGTCCAACATCGATTTTGGAGGAATTTATGATATATTGCCAACGGGATGGGGAAGTGAATTCAGTGATTATGATTGAGTCACAAGCCTTGCAAAGGATTTCGGCATATGTAGCCGAAAACAGAATGACAGCGGCCCTAGAGGCTAAAGTGAAGTATATGACTATCAAAGCCAATAAACAAGTGCCATTTCCTAAAGGCCCTGGGAAAGACTTCGACCCAGAGCCACCTGACTTAAGAAGGGAGGAAGTGTGAAACCAGAGGCTAGATGCCATCTATGATGATGAGCCTTTGGGTTTTGAAAAGGATCCGTTGGAAAATAATTTTAAAATGCTAGCGCAAGATCCTCTGGAAGAAATAGACCTGGGCGAAGGTTTGGTGAAAAGACCAACATACATCAGTGCGAAGATAGACCCAGCGCTCGGGGTCAAAATAATCCAATTGTTGAAGGAGTTTAAAGACAACTTTGCGTGGGATTATGACGAAATGCCTGGTCTCAACAGAGGTTTGGTAGAACTTCAAGTACCAATAAATCCTGGAAAAAAGCCTATCAAGCAAACTCCAAGGCATTTTGAACCAGAGATCTTGTCGAAGATCAAGACGGAAGTCAAAAGACTGCTGAAATGCAAGTTCATCCGAACGACCAGGGAAGAATCACATAGGCCACCTTCGACAGTCCTTCGAAAGGATGAGAAGCTATGGTCTAAAGATGAATCCTCTAAAGTGAGATTTCTGCGTAAAAGTAGGGGATTTCTTAGGCTTTGTGGTCCACAAAAAAGGGATTAAAATAAACCAGAACAAGACCAAAGCCATTTTGGAAGCGAAAGCGCCAACTAGCAAGAAGGAGTTGCAATCTCTGCTTGGCAAGATAAATTTCCTGAGGAGATTTATATCCAACTTAAGTGGAAAGACGCAAGCCTTCTCACCACTACTTCGACTAAACAAAGGAGGATTCGAGTGGGGGCAAGAACAACAAGAGGCCTTCGACAAGATCAAAGGATACCTCACCAAGCCACCTATTCTGGTACCTCCTTGTAGAAATAGGAGTATGAGATTTTACATAGATGCATCTGATAAAACCCTAGGGAGCATGTTAGCTCAAGAGGATGAAAATGGTGTCGAAAGACCCATCTACTACCCCAGGAGAGTTTTAAATGATGTAGAAACTAGATATAGAAAAGTTGAAAAACTATGTTTGTGTCTTTACTTCTCATGTACAAAAATCAAGCAATATATTAAACCAGTTGTTGCTTATGTTTCGTCTCATTTTGATGTTTTCAAATATATGTTGTCAAAACCCATCTTGCACAGTCGAATTGGAAAATGGGCACTTTCATTGACTGGGTATTTATTAACCTTTATGCCTCTCAAGGCTGTAAAAGGTCAAGTGGTAGCAAACTTTATAGTTGACAACTCAATAAATGAAGAATCATTAAACTACTTGGAGATCAAACCGTGGAAGTTATACTTCGACGGTTCCAGTCATAAATATGGAACTGGAGTAGGAGTTCTAATTATTTATCCAAGTAAAATTCCAATAACATTCAAGTACAAAATCGAAGGTTCTTGTTCGAACAATGAGGCTGAGTACGAAGCTCTAATCGTAGGCCTTGAAATCTTGTTATAATTGGGGGCAACTCAAGTCGAAATAATGGGAGACTCAGAGTTAGTCATAAGGAAAATTACGAAAGAATACAAATGTATAAGAGAAAATCTTATCATGTATTTTGTAATAGCCAATCGTTTATTGAAAAACTTTAAAGTGATCAACATTCGACATATACCAAGATTGGAAAATCAAGTGGCTAATGACTTAGCACAAATTGCATCTGGGTATAAAATTTCAAAAGAAAAATTACAACAAGCAATCGAAGTTAGAGGAAGATTAGAATCAACCAATTTGTCTCCAACAGATTTGGAAACAACAAAACTAGGGTACGCTGACCAAGAAAATTTCGAAATTTCGCTCATAGACAATCTAACAGAACAAGATTGGAGAAATCCTATAGTAGATTATTTGCAAAATCCAATGGCTTCGACAGGACGAAAGAAAAAGTATAGGGAATTAAGTTATATTCTAATGGGAAATGAGTTATTCAAAAAGACGCCTGAAGGAATACTACTAAAATGCCTGAGTGAAACAGAGGCATACATAACCCTTTCAACTATACATGCTGGGGCATGTGGGGCACATCAAGTAGGACATAAAATGAAATGGTTGCTATTTCGACAAGGATTATATTGGCCTACTATGTTGAAAGATTGTGTGGAGTTTGCAAAAGGCTGCCAAGAATGTCAAATACATACAGGCATCCAACATGTACCTGTAAGCGAACTTCACTCAATTGTGAAACCTTGGCCTTTTAGAGGATGGGCTTTGGATCTCATTGGGGAGATTCGACCAGCATCTTCTAAAAGCCATAAATATATATTGGTGGGCATTGACTATTTCACTAAGTGGATTGAAGCAATTCCTTTAGTCAATGCATACCAAGAGAATGTCATTGAATTTATTCAAAAGAACATTATATATAGGTTTGGAATCCCTGAGACAATAACAACTGACCAAGGATCAATATTTACTGGTCGAAAAATGCAGGAGTTCGCCACAAAAATGGGATTCAAGTTGTTAACGTCTACACCTTATTATGCGCAAGCCAATGGCCAAGTCGAAGCAACAAATAAGGTAGTAATTGGCTTGATAAAGAAGCATGTAGGGAAAAAGCCGAAGAATTGGCATATGATGTTGGACCAAATCTTATGGGCATGTCGAACTTCCCCTAAAGAAGCTACTGGAACGACACCATTTCGATTAACCTATGGTCATGACGCAGTGTTGCCAGTTGAAATCTGTCTACAGTCAACTAGAATTCAGAGACATCAAGATATTCCTTCAGAATCTTATTGGAATATGATGTTAGATGAACTAGTTGATTTGAACGAAGAAAGACTGAGGGCTTTTGATATTTTAAGGACACAGAAGAAAAGAGTGGAAAAATATTACAATAAGAGAGTAAAACCCAAGACATTCTTGCCTGAAGATCTGGTATGGAAGGTAATTCTCCCAATGGATAGAAGGGATAGGAACATGGGAAAATGGTCTCCTAAATGGGAAGGACCTTTTAAGGTCATCCAAGCATTTTCTGGTGGTGCCTATGAGATCGAAGAATTAAATGAAGATAAAAGACTCTTGAGATTAAATGGTAAATATTTGCAAAAGTATAAACCTGCACTTCAAGAGGTCAAAATAGTCAGCATTTAATCTTAGTCGAAGTATGTAGCCAAAATGGAAGATGCATTAAAATTAGCCAAAATGGCTCCAAGTCATTACATAAACATCATTTTACAAATAAAGAAGTCTAAATCAAAATGAGAGATTGGCTTTAATGTTGAGATATTTGATCTTTTGGAGTTCTAAGCGCCTTTCACTCAGAGCCCTCGACTGATGGAGAGCCTCGATCTTTGCATCTAAGGCTTGAGCCTGTTCAGCATATTGCAATCCATTGTCAAGTTCCTCTTGGCTCTCAGCATCATTGTTGACGGCAAGAATCTCTTCTTTGTGTTTGTCATTTGCGGCAATCTTTGCCTCTAACTCTTTAATATGAGCTTTCATGCTGGCTGTGCTTTGGTCAATCTCTTCGACCTCATTTTTCCTAGATTCTCGTTCCTTCAATAGCTCATTTAGCTTTGAAGATGACTCAGTAGCAGCGACCTAGGCAACACCAACACGGCCATTGGCCTCTTTAATTTCACGATTGACTGTCCTCCGGCGATTGTAATCAGCTGAAACCCGATCAATGATCAAAGTCAGATCCAGAATGATGTTAGCTATACCGGGAGAGGCAACAAGAAGGTCGACAGCTCTTAAAGTATTCTTCAGAAAGGAAGGGGCAGTAGGTTCTCCCTCCAAGGTCAACATCAAATCTCTTTTAAAAAGTTGAGCTTTAACTTTCTGAAGCGCCTCTTCAAGGGGAGAAGTCGAAGTAGATTTTCCAGATGCGGTCAAAGCGTCGAGGCTTTGATTTGAGGAACTTTCCCTACCTTCGAGGATGGCATTCAAATAGCCAAAAGGGTCATTCCATTTAAGTAGCGCCAAGTTCTCTTTATTACGGGACCCTGTCAAAGTGACTCTTTCATTGGTGACACGAGCCACATTTTATCCGACTGACAGATCCTATAGTTGGACATGGACACCTTCAACGTTTGTAGGATTTCTCTCCCCCTCTGTAGAGTTTCCTTTTCCAGTAGACATAGGATTGTCCTCAGTTTGATTTCCTCCATCTGGTTCCCCCTCCATTTCAGTTTTGACCTCATCATCAGCATCTTCTTCTTCCTCATCATCAATAGCCTGTGGAACCCTAATATTCGCCTGTGGCAAGTCAGAATCTTCTTCACTAAGGACTTCTGTATTTGGCTCCCCAATGGCTGCATTTTAATGTTCAGAAGTCTGGTTCACCTCACTGGCTGAACTTACAAAAGATCCTTTCGCTGAAGAAGGCCTGTAAGTGGGATCGCCTTCACTATTTAGTAAAGTGACAGAATCTTCTACAGGTACGGAACCCTGTTTTGAAGTGCCAGCAGTGTCCTCGGGATTGAAAGATTGTTATTAGAATTATTGCAAAAAGAAAAAACTAATTCAAGGAATAATCTTAGATGGTCGAAGTTGTTACCTTAGGTGGAACTTCAACGCCAGGACTTGAATTGTCACTCTCGCTTGGATCATTCATTATAACCATTATTTCTTGTTCAGTTGGCTCTCAAATGATGATGGGAGTAGGTTTAGGCTTGGTTGCCATAACCTTGATCTTGGTTTTCGAGCGAGGCTCAGGAATGGGAGATGGTTTCTTCAACTTTTGTCTCTTGAGAGAGATGGGAGGTGTGTCTTCCTCATCACTAGAAAGTCCAATTTCTTGAACTTTCCTCTTCGTTGGCATAGATTTATTGGTGGCCTAAAAAAGAAAAAAGTCGAAATGTAATCATTGGTGATATGTTGGAGGAAATTGAGGGAAAAAAGTGTTTACCTGGGTGGTGGAGGTTTTGCAGAAGGATCTCCCCCTTTTACGCTCTTAGTAGCTTTTTTAACAGCGGTTTTCTTGACGGCTAGAAAATAAGCAAACATAAGCAAGATATCAGATGATTAAATTGAAGAGAAAATAAGGCATTTTCTCTAAAGAAGAAAAAATACCTTTCTTAATCTTGTCAAAAACCAACATAAACGCCTCTTGAAGGTGGTCAGCAAAGTCTTTTTAGTAGAAGAACTCTTCGCCGTAATACTGCTTCCACCAGCCTTTAAAGATGGGCAAACACAGGAAGTTGAGTTTGAAGTCGAACAAGGTTAGTACGGCTCGACCAACGTACCTACCTATTTGCTTGGTTGCAGCCTCCTCCGAATAATCTTCATTATAAAATAACAAAAACTTTTCTCGGGTATAGATTGGATTCGGGAGTGATTGAATTATGCCAAACTGGCGAGAAACAAGGTTCAGTTGATAAGCAATCAAGCTCAGTTGATTTTTTGAACTCTTGAATCTCAGTGGCATAATTCTTGGGCGAAGGAAAGACTCCTAAATGGCCACATACTCTTCAACATAATCCTCATCATCAATCAAAGGATATGGTTGAGTAAACCATACCAGACCAAATATTCGATTGGCGAAGGGAGCCATAGTCGAGACGAACTCCTTGCGTCTTGCAAACATCATTATGAAGCTGGTAAATGCTCTCTGAAATTGTTGACCTTCATCTGTTGGAGTCAACAGAGGCAACCTGGTGCCCTCAACCCTCCTGGTAAGGATCTCTGGGGATTTCTCATTGATTGTATTCTTCTGGGGAAGAAATGATTCGAATATAGCATTGAGACAAAGTTGGAGAAGCCAGAAAGGGCCAGAAAGGAGAAAAATGGCTTTGTCACCTATGACTTTAAGTTGAGTCACACCATTACTGATGGAATCTAAAGGTTGGCCAAAATCAATTCAGCCAAACAAATATTGTGGCCACGATGAAGCTGAGTAGCCAGAGTAAGCATTTTCTTCGTCACTTGGAGTGACTTGGTACAGAAAACAAAACGAGACAACCACAAAGCTAAAAAGGCTATGTGTTCCACTTCAGACATAGTGTTGCTGGATTTTTCATGAAAGTGGTTGATGAAAGTAGTGTATATGGGTTTTGTAGCCGAAAACCCAATGGTATCTTCAGCCATATCCTCCGGGTCGAAGTAGTCACCAGTTGGTCGAAGACCAGTGATAGCTGCTATGTCGAAGAGAGTGGGGGTCACCATTCCACAAGGTAAATGGAAGGTGAAATGTGTGCTATCCAAAAAATACAAAGAGGATACCACCATAAGGGGACAATAAGACAACCCAGTCTTTGATAACATGACCAAGTCGTAAATCCCCATGTCTTTCCAGATTTGGGTTTGCGCTGTTTCCATCCTATTCAACCATTCTGAGTATTCCGGAGTCAGGCTAGGGAAAGACCTAAAGATTCGGTTCTCTTTATTCATAAACTGGAGGTTTATGTCTTCCTTTGTCTGAGAATGTTGTTGATTAGCAGGAGTTGCATCCTCAGGTTCATCTCTGGGTTTCTTCACGCAACCTATGGGCTTAAGCCTAGGGTGAGTTGGGAAAAAGTGTTGTTCTACTTGGGGTTTTCGACACATGCATATAACGGACCATACATGGCGTACATTTGCCTAGAAAACCTAACAGGAATGATTACCTGTAAGTTATAGGCATCACGCCATTATTTAGTCATGGGTTCTGAGATGAACCTTCGTTCCCCAGATGAAGCAGGAACAGAGCTAGTTGCAAAAACTTCTGGTTGTTGGGGTGAATCTGAGGCATCTTTGGTTTTTGGGTGGTTTGGAGTGTTTGAGAGGAAAGACATGGTTATGTTGGTAGAAGAACGGTGAAGAAGATGAAGCTCTCAAAGGTTTCTTTTGAATACAAAGAAGCAAGGAATTTCAGGGGTTGTAAAAAGTTCCAAAGAGAAGTACTCGTGGCTATTTATAGTGGCCAGGGAAGAATGTTTTCCTTTAAAACCATTTAATGTTGCAAAGTGAGTGGGATACATGGTGAGCTTTAAGACAGTTACATGGACAGGTAGTGTGGACGTTTGCCATGCTTTCCTAGGTTATAGGGATAATGGCCATCATGGCAGCATGTAACAGCTGACTGATGGTGACGTCTTGGAAAAATGTAATGATGGCTCTGATACAAGTAGTGGTTGGTGGAAGATGAAAAGTTTACGATGAGATTTTATGGTCAAAAAGCTTACAGGTGTCGAATAGATACATCAAAGAATGACTATTTCTTCTTGCGTCGAAATTGACATTCTTGGGGGACAATTTGTTAGCTCCTAAATTCTACACCCACAACATATTGGTCTTATTGGCCAAAAAATAGATTGAACAAATCTAAGTTGGAAATACTTCGACATAAGAGCTTGTGAAAAAAAGTTTGTGTCAGAGTCTCCCTTGCTAAGAAGAAGAAAACACTTAGAGGATTTTCTAAGTTAAAGTTGGTTTTCGACTGAGAGGCTCCCGTGGCCTTCGACTAAAAGTTTCTCGTATCAGCAAGCGAGTGATTTTGAATCTGAAGAAAAGGAGGGAAAGGAAATTCACTCGACAGTTGAGGAAAGCAATGTGGCATAAAGATAGAGGTCGAAGCCCATGCAGAGGACATTTGTCCTCATTCTGGAACGAGACAACTGCTCGACGGTTACTTAGTTTCAGTATAAATATAAGAGGTTTGTGTAAAAATTCTGTGTATTCAACATATTGTACAAGTTACTCAAATATATCCAAGTACCCGATATGAGAGAAAAGATGTTGAGAATGTACGTTTGAAACACCATCTTTTATTTCAATCAAAGTATTTACAATTCCTTTACATTCCTTGCCATTTATATTTCCTTGCAAACTTTATCATTACTGCAAATTTACTCTATCTCGTATTTACTTGCACTTGTTATCATTTTTCAACCTTTATCCTTAGAATCTTCTCAACCCCTTTCTACTTACTTTTTACTTGCACTTTTATCAAGTTTTCATCTGCATCTTGCCTCTATCCTTAATTCTCCCCTTAACCTTTTTAACTTAAATTTATTAAACTTACGAAATAACTTAACATATGTTCTAGGATCAATCTGATCGATCCTGCAAGTCACAAAAATAACCCTTTTTAGAAGATCAACGGTTGTTTACCAATTTTCACGGTAAACATTCCTACACCTGTGAATTGTCTAAGGTTGTGCATAACTTCAAACTCACAGAGTATATCACATGCTTCTTGAAAGGATTGAATGATGGCTATCATAACATTCGCATACAGATTCTCCTCCTTGATCCTCTCCCTAGCATAAGTCATGTTTACTCCCTCATTGTTCAATAATAAATCGTCCCTACCCCTGCATCCAACCTTAATCCCATGATTCTCTATGCTAACCAGAACAATAACTTTCGCAACAAAGGGAAAACCAACCCCAAGACCTCCATGCTTTATAGTCATTGCAGTAAAACAAACCACACGGTGGATAACTGTTACTTCAAACATGAATTTTCCCTGGCTATCACAATAAAAACTCCACGAATTCATCTAATTCGAAGCCTAACTCTACTAAGGACAAATACAATATGCTTACCAAGGAAGATTATCAATAACTTATGCTACTTCTACAAAAATCTCACAAGCATCACACATAGAACAAGAATGAAAATTCTGCACATCATGACAATGGAGTAATCTCAGGTATGATTAACACAGGTATATCTATTCATCAAAACTCGTATGGATATTAGATTCAGGGGCTTCACATTATGTACGTCCCCATATAAAATGTTTCTCTGATATTTCTGTGATTACACCTGTGAAAATCTATCTTCCCAATGGTACTTGTTTGAATGCCTCTTACTCTGGCACAATAATTTTTGACCAGGACTTTCATTTACACAATGCCATCTATCTACCACAATTTAGATTTAGTTTGATTTCTATCTCCAAACTGTGTAAGGATTCTGACTATCATCTACCATTTTCACAACAATCCTGCTTTATTCAGGATGCGTCTACTAGATGGATGATTGGCCAAGTGATTCAACATAACAACCAGTATATATTCATAAACACCCTGTGCACAATTCCCCCTCATTTAATACTTGTAATTCTGCTAGCACCAATACTTGTAATACTGCAGATAATAATTTATCTTTATGGCATCATCGTTTAGGGAACCCCTCGAATGAGGTTTTATACCATATGTCAAAAAAATTTCCTGCTATTAAACATTGTAAAGTTATGCTTGTAATACTTGTCACCTATCAAAGCAATGTAAACTTCCCTTTAATAATAGTAAATCTGTTTCATTGAATTGTTTTGATTTGGTGCATATGGATATATGGGGTCCTATTTCTACTGATTCTATGGATGGTGTTGTACCCCAAAATTTGCCCTCCCATATTTCTCAAAACATCTCAAATGAGATCCTCAAATTGCTCAAGGAAGTCCAAGGATTGACCAGACAAACTCTCTCCTAAGGTAGTCTACCTCAAATTAGGGTTTTAGTTTGCATCAAGGTTCTTGAGTCCAAGGGATCCCAAATGCTCACCATTGTCCTAATATGTTCTCAATATCATCCATGTCAAGTTTCAACCCTTGCAGAGAAGATTTGCTCAGTCAATTGCTCAAGGGCCTAAAAATCGACTGTGCTAGGGCAAAAGTCAACTGTGGCCCACATACAGTCAAACTTCAAGATTTTTGGTCAACATACTCATTTTGAAGTATTATTCATCATTTTATCAAGGGTTGATCATGACTCCTCAAGGATTGCTCACAATTCATCAAAACCCAAAAGTTGCTAAATTAGGGTTTTGCAGGAAAAGTCAACCCAACTTTGACCAAGCATAACTTTCTCATACTTTATCAAGAATGACCCATACAAATCTCATTTTGAATAGGATACAATGACCTACAATTCATCTTCATTTCCCAAGTTCAAAATATGCACTCACAAGAAGTTATGAATTTGGACATTATAGGTCATTTTGAAAAGTCAACAAAAACACCTTTTTTGTCAAAGCTTCATACATGAACATGGAAGACTCAATTGAGATGAGACCAAAAGGGTTTCTTAGAGGACATCTTGATATTTCTAAAAATTCCAAGAACACCCTCATAGAGTCAAAATTGAAGGAGTTATGCATTGTTGAAGTTGACCTTTTTTACAAAATTGCCAAAAGTCAAATATGCCTCAAATTGCAATTTTTGTCAAATGGGCCCAACTTTTTGTGCTTGTATTGAGTTTGTGACATGGTCCACGACCCATGACCCTTCCCACTTGCCTTTATTTTATTTTTTTTCATTTATATTGATTTTTATTTCATTTAAATCAAATTAAATCAAAATTAAATCATGAAAATATCAAAGTCATTTAAACCTTGAGATTTTGTGCATATTTCAGGTCCATGAATAGTTGGCAAGGAGATCAAATCGTGCAAGGCTTGTTTGTACACAAAAAGATTGAGTTTTGCTTGATTTATAAAGATTTGAATAAGAATCAAATCATGGATCAAATCTTCATAATTGCAAAGATTTGGAGCAAGTTTGTAAACCTAATTCACTCAAGGCTACATATAGAACAAATCCAGACCAAAAGCACAGGGGTTAGAGGCGTGAGAAGCTGAGAAAAACTTGGAAAAACTCAAGAAAAGTAGCAATCTATTTTCATAGTTCCAGGCGCTTTCAAGCCATTCCAAGCACTCTTTTCACTTGCTGGGCATTCAAGAGTCCATCCCAATCCTTAACAAGCCATTTCGTGCACAAAAACTCACTGTAAGCGCCTCACGATACCCTTATCTTCTTGAAATTCAATATCATGATTCTGGCACTTGTAGCATGAATTACTTATATATTCTTGTTCATTAAAACAATTGCAAGCTAATGGTAATGATCAATTGCGTTTTTGTTAGCCATACTGAGATCCACCATTGTTAGGGTTTAGGTTTCGTTTTTAGGAGTTTTGATTGCAGGTAAAATTGGCCCAAAAGAGGGATGCCATGGTGCTCACAAGGTCAAGACGAATTGATTTGTACATTTAGTTTCCATTCATGATGCTTGTGTGAGATTTTGGAAATCACAGGGGCTATAGCTACAGACTGTGTCCGTAGGTAAAAGTCTTGGACTTTTGCCAACGGAAGAAGGAAGAAGAAGGTGGCGTGACAACACACCATTCGTCCATTAAAAAATTCGCGCGCTATACAATTGACATTTTGTGTTTTTTTAATATAACATTTGTTTATTGTTCCTTATACAAATAAACAGCGTGGCACATATGGAAACAAGGTGATGGTTTGAAGCATGAGGACCTGGGTTCGATCCCAGGTCCCAACAAAACGCTATTTTCTTATTTTCTTGTTACAGATTTAGTGCACCCTTGGCCCAAGCATCTCGCCATATGCCCTCAATGTTCAGTCACTAGATCTCCAGAAGGCCAGATCTAACACTCACCCTTGAAGGTCTACCATGCATCTTAGTCAAGTCAACGCATTGGATCATGAAGGTCAAACGTGGACCAGGGCTTTTGGGCTCTGAAATTGCTATGGACACCCCCTCAAATTGCTAGCATACCAGGCCCAATTCTTATTCTTTTTCTTTTATATTTTCTTTTATTTAATTATTTTGATTAATTATTTCTCACACAAAATTAATTCTTTTTATAAAAAACTCATAAAAATCAATTTTCATCAAATTAGAATTTAGGTTTTTATTTTTTGTCAAAATTAATTTAATTAGTTTAATTTAATTTTAGGGTAAATTTAATCTTTTTTTTTGTAAATAATTTAAAATAAATTAGAAAATTAGGTTTTACTTGATTTAATTTTTATTTTCTTTTCCTAAAAAAAAATAACAAAAATACAAAAAATAGGTCAAAATTAGATAATTTTCTTAATTTAATTTAATTAGTAATTAGGTTTGTACTTATTTAATTTAAAACCTTATTTTCTTAAAATAACCAAAAACAACAAAAAATGATTTTTCTTTTAATTAGGTTTAGACGGGGTCAAAACCTTAATTTTCCTCGTTCTCGTTCCATCGCGCGCATTTATCTATTTTTACAATATTAATGTAACTGCTCATGGGATGTAATAGTTTAATTAGAACTTTTTCGTTTATTTATCGTTTTTACGGGTTCTTGGCTATGTAATTAATCCCCTTCTCCCGAAGCCTTGTAATAGCGTAGCTTTATTTTCCGCATTTTAATTTTCGCAAATATTAACTATTAGATGTATGATAATAAGGTTGCAAGACAAGAATATATGTTAATTTTAAAATGGTTAGCAAACCCTAAATGTGCAAAGATAATAACTGAAATCAAATCACTCGCACATGCGCACTCCTAGGGTATACTTTCACTTCGGTTGCCTTTGGTAAACGATCATTAAGTATAGGGTGTTTTAGTGGTCACTCTCTTGTCTAAACAAAGATCAAATGCCCCGTTCGGAAATGTTGCCTCAGAAAGGTTGCCTCGGAAATGTTGCCTCGAATATGATCTTAAGACGTTAGGGTTATTACTAAGACGTCCTAACATTGCTTTAGTGATCATACGTCCCTTTCGAATTGACCCTTACAATTCCAATGACGGTGCTACCTACTCACTAATAGTGGGATAGCGCTGTCTAAAGGAAATAAGAACAGAAACATTCTTTTTTCGAGTAGGTAGATGCTAGTAGGTACTTGCTCAAAATAAATTAAACTTTTCACACTTACACTCTTTTCAAACAAAGTTTTCAAAAACCCTCCATAACATTCTTGAGGACTGATACAAGGGTTAAAACGAAGTAAAACAAAATTTTTTCAAAACAAACACACACAAGCAATTTTTAAAAATGATGAGCAAGTACCTAAGAGCCTGTAGAAAACTACGGATAGAAAGGGTGCTAATACCTTCCCTTTCTATAATCTACCCCCCATACTCAAAATCTCGAAAAAGGAATTTTTCTGTGCTTTTGTCCTTTCCAGTTGGATAAAATAAAAGTCGATGGAGACTCTTGCTTACCGCGACATTTTGTGAACACAAACGCAAAACGCAAACCAGCATTTTCCTAAAATAGTTCGGTTCTGCCACCGTATCACATATGGATTTCAGTATTTCTTAACCATTGTAGATTATTATTCCATATACACTTGGACATTTCTTATGGCTAACAAAACCAACACTAGATTACACATTAAGAATTTTATCACTTATTGTCAAACTCAATTTTCATCAAAAATCAAAATTATAAGGAGTGACAATGGTGCTAAATTTCTTATGCCTTCCTACTATGCTTCTCTTGGCGTCATTCATCAAAGGAGTTATGTTGAGACACCTCAACAAAACTCCATTGTTGAGAGAAAGAATAGAACTTGCTAATGTAGCTAAGTCTCTTTTGTTTCATGCTAATCTCCCTAAATGTTTTTAGTATTTCTCTTTGTGCCATGCCACTTTCTTAATCAACATCATTTGTAGTCCCACTATAAACAACCAAACACCTTATGAATTTCTTGTAAAAACACCTCCCATTTATGATAACATCAAAACTTTTGGATGTCTTGCCTATGCATCCACTCTTACCAAGAAAAAAGACAAACTTGACCCTAGAAGCACTAAATGCCTCTTCTTAGGGTTCACTATAGGTATCAAAGGCTACCTTCTCTTTAATATTAACACCAAATCTTTGTTCAGTAGTAGAAATTGTAAATTTTATGAACATATCTTCCCCTATACACCTCACCCATCTTCCCAACTTAATATTTCCCATGCTTCTCCTATATAAGCCTCTATGAACCCTTTCCTCTTTGATCATATTATCATTCACGATTCACCTGACATCACTCATAGCCAAACCCATCCCACACCTGCTGACACCACTCATAACCAAAACCATCCCACCCCTGCTAATAATACATCACCACATACTCATCAAAATATACTGAAAAAACTCCACAATGATAATTCTAATAATAATGATGATGAAAACTCCCCTGTTATAGATAGCACAAGAAAATCCACTAGAATGAAAACTGCTCTCGCTTATCTTAAAAGATTTTGTGTGCCATAATTTTGATTCTTGTATTCCCTATGATATATCTAAATATATTGCTTATAATCATCTCTCCCATGCCTATAACTCTTTTATATATGCTTTGACTATTTCCCGTGATCCAATTTCTTATAAACAAGCCTCTGTTGATCCTTATTGGATCAAGGTAATGCAAAATGAGATACAAGCATTAATTGATAACAACACATGGTGCTTAACCACTCTTCCTCCTATAAAGAAAGCCATTGGATGTAAGTAGGTTTATAAAACTAAGTTCAACTCTGATGGCAACATAGAAAGACATAAGGCCAAATTTGTATCTCAAGGTTTTAAACAAATCCAAGGTATTGATTTTTTCTCAACATTTTCTCCTGTTGCAAAGCTTACTTCTGTCAGGTTGCTTCTTGCCCTTGCCTCTTCCATGAATTTACACTTACATCAATTAGATGTGCATAATGCTTTCTTACATGGTGATTTGGATGAGGAGGTTTATATGAATTTACCTAAAGGAATGCTAACCACTCATCCAAATTAGGTTTGTAAACTTCTCAAATCCATATATAGATTAGAATAATCCAGCAGGAAATGGTTTGAGAAGCTATCCAATGTCTTAATTAATCATAAGTTTAAACAATGCTCATCTGATCATTCTTTATTTATTCAAAAATACCATAACTCTTTTACTTGATTTTTAATTTATGTTGATGATCTCTTAATTGCAGGCAACAATCTACATCACATAGAGAAAACAAAAGCCATTCTTCAACATCATTTTTGCATAAAGGACTTATGCACTTTGAAATAGTTCTTGGGATTAGAAGTAGCAAGGAATGCATCTGGAATCAACATCTGCCAGCACAAATATACCTTGGATCTTCTCAACAACATCAGTTTTCTAGGCTGCAAACCAGCCTTGACACCAACGGCCCATGACACTCGCCTTCAATATAATGATGGACCTCGTATGCAAGATCCTATAAAATTTCGAAGGGTGGTTGGTCAGCTCATCTACCTTCTCAACACCAGGACTGATATATCCTACTTTGTCCAACAGTTAAGTCAGCACATGAGCAAGCCTACAAACACATATTACAGTGCTTCACTTCGTGTTCTCTAATATATGAAATCATCTTCTGGCCAAGGTCTCTTCTTCCCTAACAATTCCAGTCTACAACTCAAAGCCTTCTCTGACATGGATTGGGAAACATGTCCTGAAACTAGAAAGCCTATCACCGAATTCTGCATTTATCTTGGCGATTCTTCCATACTGTGGAAGTCGAAAAAGCAACCTCTAGTCTCCATAAGTTCAATCGAAGCTGAATATAGATCAATGGCCTCCATCGCCTGCAAACTATAGTGGCTCACGACCATATTTAAAGAACTCACCATACCCTTAAAGTAACCTACCCTTCTATACTGCGACAATGCATCTCCAAGACACATAGCCAACAATTCCTCGTTCCATGAAAGAACCAAACATATAGACCTCGATTGCCACATATTTCTTGAGAAACTTCAACAATAACTTTTCCACCTCATTCCCATTACATCCTCTCAACAACTTGCCGATGTTTTTACCAAACCGTTATATACTACACCATTCCATTCCAATATCGTTAAGCTTGGTCTCCATTCTATTTACTCCCAAGCTTATGGGGGTATTAGATAATAATATAATGGACCGATTAGCTTGTTTTAGTTTGTTGGGCTTTATTTGATCATATCTTTTGGCCTGTTAGGTTGGATATATATTTGTAAGCCTTTTTGTTACAACATAATATAATTCATTCTTTTTCTCTTTCTGATTTTGCCGCCATAACTCTTCTTCTTCAACATCAAAGCCTAACCATGGCTGTAATACTTCCTACCAAGTAAGTCTTTCCTCATGTTAGCAATGGGTTTTATATTATCCATGCATCAAACGTGGACATGCAAAGAAGGATCAATAATCCATAGTTCAAAGTACCACAACCCGAGATCATATTCAATGAAACTATTCCAACATATTTGTCATTTATAAAAGTTTCAAAGTTTCACTTGAATATTACTTGACCATGTCTCATGCATATCCTATAGAGAATCAAAATATTTAATGGGCTCAAATAACAACTGACATAAATAATACTAATTTTCAGGATTAGCTAGAGATTAGTTACAATTTTAGCTACGAATTAGCTACAAAATTTTATGGGCTCAAGTATGATGTTAAACTAAGTCACGTGGCATGCCACATCAGCATATTTGACAGCTGACACTGCCACATCATCTCTATTAACGGATGTTAGCAGGAGGGACCAAAAGTATGGATACAAAATTTTAGAGAGATCATTCTTTAAAGGTAATGTTTATAGGGACTAAAAATGAAATCCGTTATATTTAGAAGGACCAAAAATATATTTAATGCAATAATATATTGTTGGAAGTATAAGAGATTAGTCTGAATCCAACATCATAATGAAGAAACCCGCCACTTACAAGTGTGGCCGCCATGGCCCGTCTAAGATTTTAATAATTTTTTAAAAGTAAATATTATATACAATTTTTTCATGTCAAATGTTATATTTAATTAAGTATTTAGGTCTGTCAAGTGGATAACTCCAGCCTCGATGGTTACGGGATCAACTCTCATTGAGATTAAAATTTGTAATCTAAATACTTTTTACAATGTTTTTTTAAATTATTTTGCAAAGTTTTGCTAAAGTTTTTTTGTTACATGGAGGACCGAAGCCCTAGAAAAGTAAACTACAACTGAATAAAACGAGGGAATTTCTTTCCAACTAAATCATATCAAATGACGTCTTAATGAAGATCAGACAATCATTAAAATGACATATTTTTCCTAAACTTTAATTAGATGATATTCTTCTCTATCTGTTCTAAACTTTAATTAGGTAGTATTCTCTTTTGTCCCATTTGTCTAATGATAAATGGTAATTTAACATTTTTATAATCAGGAATTAGCATTCACTTAATTAATATAAGATGAGTGTAGTTTGAAATAATTAAGTATTTCCTCTAATTTTTATATTTGAAAAAAATGTATGTATGAGGTAAATTTTTCATTTTGATGTTGTAATACTTTTGTTACTTGTTCGTTTTACTATAGAAAATGTTTCGTTGTGCAATCAGAAATAGAAAGAATTATGGAAATTATGGTGGAGTGAGTTTTCATGAGCACTACAATGATGAAGCAATGTGGATCGAAGGTTGCGATCATGGTGCTTCTAAGAACAAATATATTGCTCGTGAATCGATGCTGTTAATCTCTAATACGACAGATCAAAGGAGGTACCTGCATGGTTAGCAATCGAACATCCAAGTCAATTTAGGATTCAATATAGTGGTACGAAAAGTGAAGATTAGAGAGTGTGTATCTAAAAACCCTTTGTGAAGGTATTTATACCTTGGGCTCGATGGAGCGGGCTACATAAGTGGTTCTTATGTAATTGAGCCTTTGGCCGATACCAAACAACCGTGTTTAAGACTTGTTTGGCATTCTGGATGTTGGGGAGTCTTTTAGTAGTCATGGTCGGACTTTTGGAATGGTTGTCCAGGCGTCGGTTGGCATGTGCTGCTTTGGTTTTGCGAAAGTGTGATGGGAACATGAGCATTAAACCAAGTCCCATTATTGAAACATTTTGCAGTTTTTTCTTTTACGTGTGACCTAAAAAGGTATGGGGTGGTGTCGTACCCCAAAATTTTCCCTCTCTTTTCTCAAGACGTTCTCCATAAAGATCTTCAAAAGCTCAAGCTTGCACAAGTATTGACTAGGTCAAGCCATCTCCTCAACACTGATACCTCAAATTAGGATTTGAGTTTGCATAAGGACAATTGGACTTCTAATACTCCAAATGACTTTCATCGATCATTATGGACCTTCGAGATTGCTCATGTCAAGTTTCAAGTCTTGAAATCACAATTTTGCTCAGCCAATTGACCAGATGACTAAAAATCAAGTGTATTGGGTAAAAAGCCAACTATGGTAAACTTACAGCCAAACTTCAAGATTTTTGACCAATATCAACATTTTGAAGTCATATGCATCAATTGATCAAGTTTAGATCATAATTCCTCAAGAAAAATGTTCAAATCATCAAAAGGGCAAAAAGGTTAAAATTAGGGTTTTGATTGAGAATAACTGATTCTTGACTTGTGACTTAATACTGTTGCAACTAGTTTTTAAATTAGAGTCGTCACCCTTAACTTTTATCCTAAAGGAAGGGAGTATAAATGAATAACCCTAAAAGAAATTCAGAGATTCTAAGTTTGACTCGGTTCTAGACGAGGGGAAGGTGTTAGGCACCCCTTGTCTACCTTGTTCACAAGTATACTAGGTTTAGAAGCGCGATGTGTAAGAAATAGGGTTTTTATTGTTTTATTAGGGAAAAGAGGTTGAATTTTAGTTAGCATGACTCACCATGACTTTTGATCGTATGCCTACGTATTCTCTTAGGAGGAGTCATAGTCTCATTTGTAGTTCGCTGTGTGGTTGGTGTTTTTTTATAAGATTGCGTAGAATTGATTTCGCATTATCCTTGAACATTGTCTGGGTTGGAAAAGTAGGTGATCATAGATGCGGTTCACAGTTAATTTGAAAGTAATTCTCCTTTAATCAGTTTTCGAAAATATTTTGTAGTTTTTGTTATGTTAGTGGAAAAAAAGGTTTATTGTTGGTTAGTTATATTAAGACATAGAGCGGGGGAGTTTGATATAGTCTCCTCACCATGTGGCCAGATATTGGCCACGTGTCGCTTGCGGATGGTGAATTGTGTGGATTTTAATCATTTGATTTTAAATAATTAATTGGTAAACATAAGTCGACCACTTAATTACTCGAGGATGTAATTTATTATTTATAAAAGGTTTGAGTTAATTTGATTTGAAAAGAAGTTTGGAATTATATACAAGTGGCAAGTATTTTGCAAGTAAGTCTATTTTAATCGAATTAACAATTATATGACTAAATTAATTACAAATAAATTTGAATCTAATAATTAAAAGACATATTTTTTGTATTATCATTTTTTTTGTATTTTTCTAATTATTAACTAATTAGGAGTAAAGCTAATAATTAATCACTAATAAAATCCAACTAAAGTCAAATGGATGAGAAGATTCATATGGGAGTGAATAGAAAAGAGGGAATTAGACTCAACCCAAATAAAAATACTAAAACCTTAATTGATATAATACAATAAAAAAAGGTTGATTAATAAATAAACACAAAAAAATAGAGAAAGATAAAGATGGGAGCCGCTTCCATCATTATCTTCACGTGCCCACCCTTCCCACTTTTTTAGAAAAATTTGTTTTAAATTTAATATAATAACCACTTATTACGTGGCTCCGATTAAAGAAAATAAAAATAAAAAATAAAAATAAGGCATAACATGAAATAAAGAGACATATAATACATTTGTATATCTAAAAATTATTTCTTTCATCTCTTCCGTATTACTTTTGTTTTCCTTCAAAAACAATACCAATCAAAAACTTCTTAACACACAAAAACAACAAATTGTAGAACATAATACAAAAGGAAAAAGACGAACCTTATGCGACGGAAATTGAAGGTAGAGGTGTGGATCGTGATAATTCAGCGACAATATTCGGTGACTTGCTTTCTTTTGATTTTATATTTTCTTTGTTTATGTTACAACAATTGTTCCATACTTGCAAAAATCTTTGTACATAACATTGTGATGCATATATGTTATATGCAATAGTTTGATAAAACCAAAAAAATACACAAGTTTAGAAATTGAAAAAAAGGGAGTGAAAATAAAAGGGAGACCTTATATAAAATCATTGGCCAAAGACTAAAATAAAAGTAATACCAATAATATTGAAAAGAAAAAAGGCAAAGTGTGTGTGAGTGAAATTTGTAAGATTGTGGGTTTGTGAGAATTTGTGGATGAATTGTGTATATTGTGGATGTCCTATTTATAGATAAAAAAACATCCAAATTGGAAATAAAACAAAATTGACCAATCAAAAGCAAAGTGTGACACAAATTGACATCAAATTGCCAATAAGAAACACCTATGTAAAAAGGAAAGAAAATTAGTGACAAAAAAATAGAAAAAAGAAAATGTTGAAAGTGCGACACAAGAGATTCAAACTCATGACCTTATGTTTGTAAGCTTCATTCTTCTCCAATTGTGCTATATTACTGATTTATAAATAAACTCAATTTGAAAGTATACGAAAGGTGTGCAAATATTTATTTATTCAAAAATACAAATGATCTAAAATAAATTATTATATTTTCAAATGGGTTTGTAAGCGAATATTTATAAAAATCATATAATATTATAAAAACCATGTTTAAAATATTTTTAACTTGAATTGAGAATGAACATCTATAAAAACCAAATAATATTATAAAAACAAAGTTTAAAATATTTTTGACTGGACTTGAGAAAGAACATCTATAAAAATCAAATAATATAATAAAAACAATGTTTAAAATATTTTTTACTGTAGGAATAAAAGGGCGGGAAAATTTGTGGTATGACAGCTGCCCCTATTTAATCACTCTTCGATTGAATGGTGCGAGAATGCACAGGTCTCGCACGTTCAAATCACAGGGTTATTAAATAATGGAAGACCCCAAAATTTGGCCAAAGATTTTTTTAAACAAGGATACACTGATATAGCATACCCCAAAGCTCAAAGAAATAGGCAAGCGTGATGCTGTATCATCCTACCAGAGTTTAAATAAAGAGATATGAATGAAGGGTAATTTTGACCTAGATATGATGATGCAAATAACTCACCAATACCTAGAAAAGAGATCATATTTTTTTTGCGTATTTACCATGACCTAGGAGGTAAACAACACAAGTTGAAAGATTATAAGGATACGGCGTACAACGTTCCCATGGGTATGAAGAGTAGGCATAGATGATGATGCATCATCTTACCAGTGTTTGAACCAAAGTTTTGATTTAACTTAGATACGACGATGTGGATAACTCGTCAGTATCTAAGAGAGATTGTAGATTTTTGTCTATTTACCGTAACCTAGGAGGTAAATGATACAAGTTTGAACAACTAACTTACTAATGCTTGGAGACTAATATAACAGGTTTTAATTTAATTTTGTTTATTCATTGCAACCTAGGGGATGGATAAAAAAGAGTTGGATGATACAATGTTGTATGGAGACCAGTGCAAAGAGTTATATCGTAGGAAAAGCTAATAACAAACATTGTTGCATTGAGACTGATGCAATGAGTTATGTCGAGTAAGAAACTCTGATGGTGACATTGCTTCCTGGAGACCAACACAATGGAAGGAATTTGATAATGACATCGCTGCATGGAGACTGATACAATGGATTATATTGTAGATAGGGAAACACGTTGCTGCATAGAGACTGACACAATGGGTTAAACTACAGATTCCATACATTGCTGCATGGAGTCTGACACAATGAACTATTTCGTAGAGGAAGCAATACACTGATGCATGGAGACTGATACAATAAATTAAATATAGAAAATTTCACACATTGTTGCATAGAGACTGACACAATGAGTGGAATTACTGATTTCACAATATTGCTGCCTGGAGTTTGACACAATGAGCTGGATCGCGAAGAAAGAACATATTGTTGCATGGAGACTGATACAAAAATCTAAATATAGAAAATTTCACACATTGTCACATAGAGACTGACACAATGGGTGGAATTGCTGATTTCACAACATTGTTGTCCGGAGTCTGACAAAATGAGCTAGATCGCGAAGAAAGAACATATTGTTGCGTGAAGACTGACACAATAAGTTAAATATAGAAAATTTCACACATTGCCGCATAGAGACTGACACAATGAGTGGAATTGCTGATTTCACAACATTGTTGCCTGGAGTCTGACACACTGAGCTAGAACCACAAAGGAAAAACATATCGCTGCATGGAGACTGACACAATAAGTTATATGTAGAAAATTCACATATTAATGCTTAGAGACTGACATAACGGGTGAAATTGTCAACGTCACAACATTGCTGCATGGGGTCTGACACAATGAGCTAAGAAAGAAACACATTGTTGCGTGAAGACTGACACAATAAGTTAACTTGAAAATTTCAGACATTGTTGCATAGAGGCTGACACAAGGGGTGGAATTGCTTCTTTCGAAACATTGCTTCCTGGAGTCTAACACAATGAGCTAGATCATAAAGAAAGAATATATTTTTGCATGGAGACTGACACAATAAGTTAAATATAGAAAATTTCACACATTGTCGCATAGAGACTGACATAATGAGTGGAATTGCGGATTTCACAATATTGCTGCCTAAAGTCTGACACAATGAGCTAAATCGAAAAGGAAAAACATATCGCTGCATGGAGACTGACACAATAAGTTATAATTTACATATTGTCACATGGAAAATGACACAATATGTTTGAATATAAAGGAAGTTATTTTGAGTGATCCATATCTTAGTTAACTAAAACTGAGATGAGAACGGATTTTGCTGGTTATTTGTTTCTAACTGAGGTAAGAATTGATTGGAGGGCCCTAAGATACCGGCTTTGTTTGTAGTGGGTTTCGAGGAATGCCATATGCGATGTATGATGTGTAATGATTGATTAATGTGTGTGATGATTGATTGATGTATGTGATGAATGACTTGGATAATGTGTGAATGAATGTTGGATTTTGAAATGCGAATGTGTAATTGGGCCTTTTGAGGTATGCTCGACCCATGCTGTCAGATTTCGTCAGATGGATGAGATGATAAGTATAGCCTGGTTTTGGATCGAAGAGCCCTAATGCATGATTTATGCATCCTTATGCTTTATGATTATGACTTGAATGATTTTTTGAATGGTGCCCCCGTGATGGGTCGTGGATGATTAGAGCGTAGAGGTTTGGTTATGCAACAATGTTACTTGTCACATGATGGTATAATGTTGTGCTTGCATGATTCCCTGATACTCGATTTGAATTTGAAGACTACTGATGTAGAAGAAAGACCCACTGGAGGTTGTGGAAGTGTGCGGAGAGCTTGCCCCTGTGTGGACTATTTCTTTTTTAATTTGTGGGTAGGTCTTAGAGGATATTCTCTTTATTATAAGCTTGGAAACAATTTGATCATAATGTGGATGACCCCACTATTTTGTATTATGCCCCTGATTAACAAATTCTTGAAAATGATTGGCTTTGATAGAATCATTTTGAATCAACTCTTTTTGATCGAGCCTCGCAACATTTTTCCCCAACATTTGAATTTTGAAAAGATGTGCCCCCTCAATCTCCAACATCTGGAGGAAATACCCTCAGAAAGAGCTTTAGACTTCACCAGGAACTCAACATAGGTTTCCCCAAGTATTTGAAGCTTAAAAAGATTTATACTCAAAGTTGCTTGAAGAATTCAGACCCTACGTGCAGTAGGATGAACTCGATATGTACTGCCCCAACATTTGAGTCTTGGAAGGTTTCCCCTACTTCCAGGCCTTGAGAGGTTTATTAAAACAAGGAAACTGAGTCATGTTCTGTTGTGGCATGAATGCTTCTTTGAAAGGTATGCCCCTTTTGTTGAATAGTGCTTTGAAATTTGATCTAAGTTGATTGAACCTCAGAATGATCACCCCTTGTCAATAGTATGCGATATACCCTACAATTATTAGTATATGCCCTCGTATATATGGATCCCCTTAGATGCTTTTCCCCTAGTTAGGAGCTTCTTGGGAAGGATGAAATCTGATCAAACCAAATTTGAGATCTCCTTGATGCTAAGTATTGATTCGTAGACAAAAATGTACATTTTGAAAAAGTAATTTCGTTTGATGCACATGAAAGTTCTTGAAATCAAAATTGATTATTTGAAAATAAATGGAAGGTTAAAAGATGAATATTAGAAGAAGTGAAGTAGTTAGAAATAATTTTAACAAACATAGGAGTTAGTTTAACACAAATCTTGCTGAGTATGCTTTCGTAGTGAACCTAGCCTCAATTAGGAATTTTAAAGCTTGTAACGTGGCCATGGTTCATGGTTTAAGAAACAAAAGATATAAGGCTCAAAATTTATTTATCTCGCCCAAATATCCTTGATGTTCTTCAATCCTAAGTCCAATTAATCCAACAAATATGTTTAATCCTCAAGAGAAAGTTCGTAGTCACGCAGATGATGAGAAGCGTAGATAAAGATCCAAGCGCTGATGAAAAGTATTAACATGATCTAAGTGTTGATAAGATTCAAACACCGATGAAAAAGCTTTGATAAGATCCAAGCATGGATAAGATCCAAGCGTTGATAAGATCCAAGTGTTGAAGCCTTGATGGTTCTTGAGGTGGCAGTCACAAGATTGTTTTCTAATTTATTGTTTTCAATCCCTTATTTTTGCATGGATGAATTTTTTTGAATTTTTTTCGATCCATCGGGATGCCCTAACTTTTACCTCAGTCAATTTTTATTTCTGTTGACTTAGCGGGCTTTCACTTTTTTTTTGAATTTCTTTTTTTTTTGCTTTTAATTTTGACAATTTGTGACTGCCATGCTGATTGTTGTAAGCTTCATTTTCATCGCTTCCTCGATCTTGATTGATGCACTGAGGAGAAAAAAGTTGTGAACTTTGTCTTAGTTTATTCCTTAATCCTAGATGATGAATGCCAGGAAGATGGCATGCTCGAGTCTTTGCTTAGGTTGTTCTCTCGATGATCTACCGAGGAAAGAGATATGCTTGAACCTTTGCTTAGATCATTTTGATTCTCCTGGGATTTGAATGCACCGTCGAATTAATTGAAGTCTACCTGCCCTTGGTTAAGATTAAGGTTTTTTAGAGAATAGAAAGAACTCCGACTTCTGGCTCGAGGGGGTTAACTACAAATTAACTCCTTATATCTCCACTATTTAAGAAGTGAAACAATGCCTTACATTATCAGCTAAGCCTTACTATTAAAAAGCATACGTCAGCAAAATTCAATTATTTTGTATTTTCATCATTCTTCATCGAAGTTTGTTGAAGTGAAAAATGGAAAAAGAAGAGAAGAATAGAAATTCGTTGATTATTTGTGGAATGAATCGATTTTAAAAACATGCATGCTTATTTTATTAGAATTACTTGACCAAAGAGTACAAAGTTTATGACAAATAACACTTAGCAAGAAAGAAATTACAATTTGAAATGATTAAAGCCTAATGATCTAGAGATAAGCCTTCTTGTTGATCCACTAACTTTAGGAGATGCTTCATAGTTTTTGGAATTGTCAGATCATGGGGATGACCCTTGACTTTTCTTGGGCATACTTATTTCGTTGATGGGACAATTGCTCTTGATGTAGAGTAATTACCAATGGTAGGGGCATTTGAGGCGCTATGTAGGCATATAGTTTGTCATGGTGAAGGGCGGCCTTCTCTCTCCAATAAGACTTGTAGGACCAAGCTCCATTGAGTCTCTAGTATATAATCTTCTTCTTCCACGGTTTCAGATTTTCTTAAGTTCGTTTGCGAGTACCGAGAAATCATCTAGCATATGGATAATAAAGGGCGAAGGTGGAAATGCATGAGATACAAACGTATGAATGTATGTAAATGCATGGATATGTAAAAATATTTTTGGCTTTAAGGGTATGCTAAAAATTTCATGGAGATGCAATGTGACAT
Source organism: Vicia faba (assembly GCA_948472305.1). Taxonomy (NCBI): domain Eukaryota; kingdom Viridiplantae; phylum Streptophyta; class Magnoliopsida; order Fabales; family Fabaceae; genus Vicia; species Vicia faba. The sequence goes on from OX451741.1 coordinate 1,023,244,182, forward strand.
GGACGTAATATGAAGGTAAACATGATGGTACCTTATACAAGTTTAATGATGGAAATGATAATATCCTATGCTATCTCAGTGATCGAGATAAGAAATGACTCTTTAAGGACGAAGGTGATAATAGGCATAGATTTGATGACGTCTTACATTATCTCATAGATTGAGACATGAAGGAATTTTTTGAGGATTATGGCCTAATGAAAGACGAGGAGGAGTCCCTACAGGACATGGATGATGATAAAGACGGAAGCCTTACCGGCTAGAGATAGTAGTGGATAAAGGGATAACCCTTACGGGTTTGCAGATTGTAATGGGATTTGTGAAAAGGTATCCTTAGAAGGTAGGTTCTTAGTTTTGGCCTACATATATTCTACCCTCCATATAAGGTGGTTTCCTTAAGGGTATCACGAATAACACTAGAGGGAAGGGCACAAGGGCCTCCCTTAAGGCGAAGTCTCTTTACAGACCGAAACTTTCGTCTCTAGGTCATGAAAGATCTCATCATGAGTTTTTTGGTTTAAAGGTCGTACAAAGAGTCATGGCTGTCATTCCAAAGTCCTACTTCCCAAGAGGATGTCTCTCGAGAGGTATTCCTTTTGCGGAGTTCTACCGACACTATGCGAAGTCGTCACATAAACTCATAGGGTTGATGTAACCCCTTGGCTAATAGACGAACCTTCTTTCTAAGGGTTTTGAGAATAATTTTGCAGAATTTAAACCCCTCAATAAATGAATAAATGTAATAAATAATAAAAAAGATAAGAAAGAAATAAATAGATAATTAAATAAGAAAAAATAAAAACCCAAAAAATAAGAAAAACCCTAAAACAAAAAGACAAGGCTTCTAAACCTATGGCTGAGTCCCCAGCAGAGTTGCTAGCTGTTGCAACCAGTTTTTAAATTAGAGTCACCACCTTTAATTTTTATCCTAAAGGAAGGGAGTATAAAGGAATAATCCTAAAAAAAATTCAGAGATTCTAAGTTTGACTCGTTTCTAGACGAGGGGGAGGTGTTAGGCACACCTTATCTACCTTGTTCATAAGGATACTAGGTTTAGAAGCGCGACGTTTAGGAAATAGGGTTTTTATTGTTTATTAGGGAAAAGGGTTTGAATTTTAGTTAGCGAGACTCGCCATGATTTTTGATCGTATGCCTACGTATCCTCTTAGGAGGAATCAAAGTCTCATTTCATAGTTCACGGTGTGGTTTGTGTTTTTTTATAAGATTGCGTAGAATTAATTTCGCATTATCCTTGAACCTTGTCTGGGTTGGAAAAGTAGGTGATCATAGACACGGTTCGCAGTTAATTTGAAAGTAATTCTCCTTTAATCTGTTTTCGAAAATATTTTGTAGTTTTTGTTATGTTAGTGGAAAAAAAGGTTTATTGTTGGTTAGCTATATTAAGACATAGAGCGGGGGAGTTTGATATAGTCTCGTCACCACGTGGCCAGATATTGGCCACGTGTCGCTTGCAGGTGGTGAATTGTGTGGATTTTAATCATTTGATTTTAAATAATTAATTGGTAAACATAAGTCGACCACTTAATTACTCGAGGATGTAATTTATTATTTGTAAAAGGTTTGAGTTAATTTGATTTGAAAAGAAGTTTGGAATTATATACAAGTGGCAAGTATTTTGCAAGTAAGTCTATTTTAATCGAATTAACAATTATATGACTAAATTAATTACAAATAAATTTGAATCTAATAATTAAAAGACATATTTTTTGTATTATCATATTTTTATTGTTTTTTTTGTTGGTATTTTTCTAATTATTAATTAATTAGGAATAAAGCTAATAATTAATCACTAATAAAATCCAACTAAAATCAAATGGATGAGAAGATTCATATGGGCGTGAATAGAAAAGAGGGAATTGGACTCAACCCAAATAAAAATACTAAAACCTTAATTGATATAATACAATAAAAAAATATTGATTAATAAATAAATACAAAAAAATGGAGAAAGATAAAGATGGGAGCCACTTCCATCATTATCTTCACGTGCCCACCCTTCTCACTTTTTTAGAAAAAATTGTTTTAAATTTAAAATAATAATCACTTATTATGTGACTCCTATTAAAGAAAATTAAAAATAAAAATAAAAATAAAAATAAAAATAAGGCATAACATGAAATAAAGAGACATATAATATATTTGTAGATCTAAAAATTATTTCTTTCATCTCTTCCGTCTTACTTTTGTTTTCCTTAAAAAACAATACCAATCAAAAACTTCTTAACACACAATAACAATAAATTGCAGAACATAATATGAAAGGAAAAAGACGAACCTTATGCGACTGGAATTGAAGGTAGGGGTGTGGATCATGATAATTCAGCAACGGTATTCGGTGACTTACTTTCTTTTGATTTTATATTTTCTTAGTTTATGGTACAACTATTGTTGCAGACATGCAAAAATCTTTGTACAGAACATTGTGATGCATATATATTATAAGCAATAGTTTAATAAAACCAAAAAAATACACAAGTTTAAAAATTGAAAAAAAAGAGAATGAAAATAAAAGGGAGGCCTCATGTGAAATCATTGGCCAAAGACTAAAAAAAAGTAATACCAATAATATTGAAAAGAAAAAAAGGCAAAGTGTGTGAGTGAAATTTGTAAGATTGTGAGTTTGTGAGAATTTGTGGATGAATGGTGTATATTGTGGATGTCCTATTTATAGATAAAAAAACATCTAAATTGGAAATAAAACAAAATTGACCAATCAAAAGCAAAGTGTGACAAAATTTCCATCAAATGGCCAATAAGAAACACCTATTTAAAAAGGAAAGAAAATTAGTGACAAAAAATAGAAAAAAGAAATTGTTGAAAGTGCGACATAAGATATTAGAACTTGTGACCTTATGCTTGCAAGCTTCATTCTTCACCAGTTGTACTATATTACTGATTTGTAAACAAACTCAATTTGAAAGTATACGAAAGGTGTGCAAATATTTATTTATTCAAAAATATAAATGATATGAAATAAATCATTATATTTTCAAATAGGTTTGTAAGCGAATATTTATAAAAATCATATAATATTATAAAAACCATGTTTAAAATATTTTTGACTGGAATTGAGAATGAACATCTATAAAAATTAAATAATATTATGAAAATAAAGTTTAAAATATTTTTGACTGTAGAAATAAAATAACGGACAAATTTGGAGTATGGCAAATACATGACTTATTAGTTTGAAACATGATATCAAGGATTAAAATGCAACATGTTCACCTAATTTCGTGGTTCAAAACATTCTTCAAGATCAATGGATTGATAGTTGAAATTTGATCAACTGATGAAAAAGTCAATTGTACACTAAAAAATCAAACTTTGACTTTCTGATCAAATTTGAGTTTCAAAGATCACATTTCATCAAGACATTCAAAGATATAAAGCATGATCATCAAGAAATTAAGAAATTCAAAAGTCAATTTGAAAAGTCAAACTTTTCAAGATTTAGAAATTTTCTCTAAGTGTTTTCATACATGATAATTTCATAACTTCATGCCAATTTTTCACTAAAATGCAAGATGATTTAAAGAAAACTTTCAACATTAAAGTTGTAGATCTTGATGAGATCTACAAATTTGCTTTGCTGATCATGTCCTAGAAGCGCTTAGATTTAAAGATATAAGTCCATGAAGTCATGACATTTTCATCTAACACTTAGAGAAATTTTCAACAGATTTTGGTCAGGATTTTATCCCAATTTCTTGGCATTTTTTCACATAGTTTCAAGTTAGTTTTGTCAAAATGTAAAATATGAAAGTTATAGAGGATGTTTCAAGCTTTCTAAAACATCCAAGAGCATGAATTTATCATACTTGAGCTAGGAAATTCAAGGGTATGAAGTTGGGCATCCATCCTTGAATTACAAGTCTTTTTGTTGAAGAACACATGATCCAATCTACATGTTATGCTGCATAATCTTATGCTGCAGGCCTTCTTGCTTGGAAATATCTCCATAATTTAATGTTTACACAAAATCTTGAACCATTACCCAAGAGATACAAGCCATTATCCAAATAACTTGCCATTTAAGGTAAAAAGTTACCATTACTATTCTTGAAAAGCAAGCTTATTGGTACAAATTTGTCTTGAGCCTATACCTTGTTTACTTCTGACTTTACTCCACCATAAATCATGGAAAGTATCCCCTCTATACCAGCAACTTTGGTACTTCACCTTGGGACCATGGAAGAATCGACATAGTTTGTTATTTGCATCCCAAGCAAACCATAACATGCTGTCTTGCAAACCTAATCAACTCTTGTTCCCAAACCTCTTGCCTATAAATAGAGGGAGCATTTGCAAGAGAAAGAGTCCAGAAAAAAGAGAAAGAGAAACTAGCACTCAAAACCCCTCATACTCTAAAAAAACCAAAACTATCCACAAAACCCCCACTCCTGAGCTTTGAAGTCCAAATCTTTGAACCTCCCACACCTTACAAGTTCTGTCCAAATAAATAATCCAAATACTTCATATACATCATACACAAGTTGTTCAAACACAAGAGAAACTTTTGTAACATCACTATCACCATTATCCAAACTCAAAAATAACCACTTGACTTCTCCAAGATAATACAACAACTCTAAATCAAATACAAATTTTAGTCTCAAGGTAAGTTTTCTTGACTTTGAACTCTTCATACAAGCATCATTAGTGGTTCATTTGTGATGATAAAATGTAGATATCATTTCCCTGAAGCTAACCATATGTTTACTTTTCATTTTCATTAACCATGTGTTGAGAACTGACTCATATATGCAGCAGAAAAATGTTGGAAGTAAAAAACAGCAGTATGAGTCGATGCATAACTCTATGTGTCGACACATATTTGGTACAAAATAGGTTATGAGTCGATACAAAACGCGAATGAGTCAATGCAAAACAGAAATGAGTCGATGCAAACCATTATGTGTCGACTCAATATTGAGTTGGTTTTGATTTCCAGGAGCAAAGAAATGATATGTATCGATGCATGAGTGCATGTGTCGATGCAAAACAGGTTATGAGCCGATGCAAACCTTTATGTATCGACTCATACTGAGTTGGTTTTTATTTCTAGGAGCAAGGAATGATATGTATCGATGCATAAGTGCATGTGTCGATACAAAACATATATGATCCAATGCGTAAGTACATGCGTCAATGCATAAAAGTTTTCGTATCAATGCGTAAGTGTACGTGTCAATACATAAAAGGTTTTTTAGAACAATTTTCCATTTTTTTACATTATCTTTACATTATCTTTATATTTTTATTGTTATTCATTATTCAATATGGTTTCAATAGTAATTAGATTTTAATTGCTTTCATCCCCCATTCATAAACTTGTATCCTCATCCCCAAAAAAGATGTAATAGCGTAGAACTTTAAATTCCCGCAATTTATCGCTTTCAATATTATTGCTAGTAATTAGGGTTTGTATGGCAAGATAAAATCAATCGTTAGAAAACCCTAATCTTAAGAAAAAAATGCATGAAATCAATACACTTTGCACACTTGCACTTCTAGGGTAGCCCACACTTGTTGCCCTGAATAAAAAAGTCATGTCCCTCGAATGTGGGATACTTTAGAAATGACCCTCGAATACAAGATCTTAGTCCCTCGATGAACCTTCGATGTCACCTTCGATAAAACGATCTTAGACCCTTACGACAAATTGCTAAGGTATCCTACAATGTTGCCTTCTATGACTATACGACGACCCACGCCCGTCCCTTCACATCCAATGATAGGGCTTCTTACCAATCAATAGTAAGATAGCAATATCTAAGGGAGGAGGAAAAGAACTAAGACTTTTTGAGCAGGTAGAACGTTCATAGTTGATTGCTCACAACCATTTTAAAAAAAATCTTTCAAACAGACCAACACTTTCAAATGAAATATTTTCAAAAAGTCAACACTTTGTATGCATTCTTATAGAGACGAGAATCATTACAAAGTTCGCCTAAACGAAGTCACTTTTCAAAAATACTTTCAAAACCAATCACAAACACATTTCAAATAAATCATTTCAAAGTGGGCTAGCAACTAAGAGCCCGTAGATAACTAAAGATGAAAAGGGTGCTAACACCTTCCCTTTTCATAACCTACCCCCCGAACTCAAGAAATTTCTCAAAAGGTCTTTCCTGTTCTTTTCACCCTTTCCTTTATTGGATAAAAGAAAAGTCGGTGGTGACTCTTTCTATCCGCAACAATTGTGATAAAATGCAAAACACCAAAGTCAATTCTCCCACCATATTACAGGTGGCGTGACACAACTTATTGTGTACTTGAGTATACTTTTGTTTATTTGTATTCCAAAGATGAAATTTGACCTTTGATTCACACTTGCTTCTTGCTTTCAATCTGATCTGCTTGATTGCCTTTGTCCATATAAGTTTAATACCCCAAATTTGTCATACCTTGTACTTTTTATCTAGCTTATGTTTTCTCTTTCTTCATTTTCATATCTTCCCATTAGGTCATGCAATAAAACATGCATCATTAATCAAAATTTGGCATTGAGATCAAGGATCATGGAATTAGGGTTTCTCTTTAGTTTTAAGGCTTTCCTCTTTATTAAATGTCATCAAATTATCAAGGAATATCCATCAAGATTTATCAAGCATCAAGAGTTAAAAGTCATCAAGTTTCTTCCTCAAAAGATACCTCAAGGTTGTCATATTCAAAGACTCCACATGTTGTGCTAGGGTTTGTGAGCTTGTTACATTCATCAATGGAGGTTCATTTTCTTAGGGTATCTTGTTCATTACTTGAAGATCATTATTTCAAGTATCATGCATATCTTTAAGATATTCTCAATGCATTGGTTTATGGATATCAAGTGGATTTCAAGATTGATTCAAGTGAAGAAAGTCAATAAAATGCCTAAAATGTCAAAGGTTGACTTTAGGGTTTCTTGGTCAAAGTGGATGTTTCAAAGCAAATATCCAAGAAAATATGGAATATGGTTGATGTTTATCAAGGATAATCATGAAAATCAAGGTAACTTGGAAAGTGGGCAAGAATGAAGAAATTGGAATTTTTTTAAGTACAAAATTGCATGGTCATTTTGGTGACTTTCCAAGATTCTATCTTTCATGAATGAACCAAAATTTGCAAACAAGGGCTGAAAATTTTAAGCTAACATTTGATAATACATCATGGTGAAAGATTTGAAGTCAAAAGAGGTTCACAAGAGGGTCAAAATCATGCTAAAGTGAAGGGTTAAATTTGGTCAAATTGTCAAATACTTAGAAATTTTTCTAAGTGTCAAACAATTGTGACACATTGACCTAATGGGAAGATATGCAAATGAAGAAAGAGAAAACATAAGCCAGATAAAAAGTACAAGATATGAAATTTTTTGGGTATTACACTTATATGGACAAAGGAAATTGAGCAGATCAGATTGAAAGCAAGAAGCAAGTGTGAATCAAAGGTCAAATTTCATCTTTGGAATACAAACAAACTAAAGTATACTCAAGTACACAATAAGTTGCGTCACACTACCTGTAATACGGTGGGAGAATTGATTTGGGTATTTTTCATTTTATCACAATTGTTGCGGATAGCAAGAGTCGCCACCGACTTTTCTTTTATCCAATAAAGGAAAGGGTGAAAAGAACAGGAAAGACCTTTTGAGAAATTTCTTGAGTTCGGGGGGTAGTTTATGAAAACGGGAGGTGTTAGCACCCTTGTCAAACATGTATCTCATTGTCCAAAACTCTTTTTGAGAAATTTATAACAACAAAGTTGTTCCTTGCCATTCCCTCTTTAAATTGATACCAAGATGAGGGTAATTGATGCATTAGTCATGAAGCTATGATGTTTGGAAGTGTCTATGTTGAAATTGATCAGGTCCAAGACCAAGCCCAAACCTTAGTTTAAAACATGTTTCTGACTTGTACAAAACATGTCCAAAACCACTTCATACCTTTTCCATTTGACTTGCTTCATTTCGTTTCATCACAAGCTTCCCACCTCACCAAATGATTCACAAAATGTACATGAAATTCACTTGAAATCAATAGAAATCGTGCCTTGCTTTTGAATGCTACACAATTGCCAAAACTTGAAAAATTAAAATTGCAAATAATTTGTTCTAGAAGTTTCTTGTAGTGCCAGCTCACATCATCACACTCCAACCAACTTTTGAAAAGCTTTCTAACCTCTTTCCAACCCTGTTTCAAGCTGATCTGAAGCTAGCAACCAAACCTTCAAACCAAGTGCAATTCTCAAGTAACAAACTTTACAGCTGGCATAATCGTTTCCTACCCCCAGGCTTGAATCTAAAGCTATCTCCAAGCCTATTGCACCACCTATATAATAGACATTCCCTCAATAATTCAGAAACAAACCACCATTTCTTCGATTCTCTCTTTCTATCTTCACTTTCACTCAAATTTTCTTTATACATTCATCATGAGCATCATTTTAAGATACTTCACCAAGCAATTAGAAGCACAATTCACTACTGAATCTAGATCTGCAATCTCACTCTTCATCCACGGTGCAAAATTTGATTTCTTCATTTCAGCGAGGTTTTCTTAGATCTATTGCTTCCATCATCATATGAGCTTCAAGATCAAACTTTTGTATGCATTAAATTACTTCTGGATCCATCTTATCAAGCATCTCAACTTCATCTTCTTCATCACATAACTGGACTTGGTTAGAGGAATTGAGAAAGACTCAAAGCAATTTATGCACAAATACATCTTCCTAAGGCATCTATGAAACTTAATCAATCATTATCAAATTAAAACTCCTTGAGAAGACACATCAGACAGACTCCAATTGGTATAGTTTTCTCAACTTTGATTTCACTCATTCCAGCATCATTTTAGATAATTCTTGATATGAATGGCTTGGCGTTGTGGTTATGATATAAAGCCCTATCATTAGAGGCATTGGTTGTGCATATCTGGAAATTAATTTTTGTTTGATTAACTTAGGGTTTCTCTGAGTTCTAGATGCTTGCGTGACTTACAGTTAGTTTCAGTTTTAGTTGATAACATATTTAAGATCCTTGTGAAATTCTGATTAAGATGATGTAGTTGCTTTTGGTTTTTGATGTTGAGCATCACCGTGGCCAGCTCAGGCACATTGACATGGTGGTGAAAGCTGGAGGAAGGTGATGAATGTTTGCGCGCCTTTTTTTGTTTCTTTTTTATTTCAAATGGTTGAGGTGGCAGCGTATCATTGGCCATGCTTTTTATTTTTTGTTTTTAAATTTTTTTTTTGTTTTGAAAATGATAATGAAAATAAAAATGAGAAGTGGATCAGACTTGTTTCTTTGGGCCTCATTATTGAATGCACCGCTCCCTTAGTCCATTGCAACGTTTTTTTCCCAACAGTTTGTGAGTTTTTGGAAAAGCTTTTTGAATCTACTGCTTGGGCTTGGTTTACCGACTTCATATCCTCTTTTCAGTTCACACCTCCTAGTCTCATTTTAATTTTAATTTAATTTTACTTTTTATTTTTATTTTCTTTTTAATATCTTTTTTTTACTTTTAATTATTTTTCCTATCATATTTCTTTTTGTTTTAAATCCTAAAAAACTTTAAAAAATATATGTCTTGATTTGACTCCTCAATTTTATTTTGAGTTTTTTATTTATTTTCTTTAATATTTTTTGTTGATTTTTAATCCAAAAACATGCCATGATGCTTGATTGTTCTTGTTAACTTTTGTGCTTCATTCTTCATGATTCTTGATGCTTGATTGTTTGATTGTTTATCTTGTGTTCACATGTTACCTTAAGATTGTTTAATTCAATTTTAATCCTTGATTAAATTGAATTAAATATAGACCTTAGGATTTAAATCAAGCATGACAACAATTAGGTTAAATTCCCTTGATCCCAACTTTAAGTCCATGATGTATGATAACATTAGGGTAGACCTTTCCTTTTATCTTTCTCTTTGCATTGCATTCTCTTTCCCTTTTAAAACAGACAAAACCATTTTCTTAACTAAACACAAAAATACATAAAAATATGATACATATAAATACGCCATGAGCCTTAAGTACACGGGGAAAGATGAGCGAGAGTCTTTCGTACCTCTTCTTAGAGTACTTTAAATCCGAGGCGTCTGACCCGATCATTCAAAGTATTCGCCCACATGTCATAGACTTTAGTATAATACATATCGCAAACAAATTTCAAAACTAAAGGAGATGTACTCAAATACCCCCAGTCTTGAGGGACCATTTGAGGTATTTCGTAACAAAACACTTCAAAAAATCCAAATCCTTTTTGCCTATTGGCTTTTCTCTTTAAATCCTTTTCAAAAGGGCATGTTACTTCCATTTTATCGCAATACAGGTAATGAGTGAGCCTCCATACAATGAGAAACAACACCTAATGCTAGAACGTGAACGTTAATATTGTCCACTAAAAAACACCCAACAAACCAACAGTTTTTAGAAGAACTACAAAGTTATGATTTCTTCATTGCACTATGAGGATATGTAGGCACTGGGTTGCAAGACCTAGGCGAACTCAATAATAAAATCCTTTTATTTTTCCCTAATAAATTCATTTATGCATTCCTTTAGCAAGTAAGCTTTAGATATACACACCCTTAGAAATAAACAACCAAAATGGATCTCGTTGAGCACAACAGATGTGAGGGGTGCTAGTACCTCCCCTTTGCATAACTGACTTATGTACCCTTCTCTTGGTTGCGTTGTCCACCTGTTATACCCTAATATTTACCCCTAAGATTCCTCTATCATCTCATATCAACTCAATCATATCAAGATCCCACTAGGGTTTGATTCTTCTCCCTATCTTTAGGTTTGCACATGAGGTATCACCAAGCACTTTGAATTGTATATTGTGATCATATATGTTTTGTATTGACTAACTTTTAACTAACAAATACAATGAATCTTTGCTCTAAGTGATGATACTATAGGTTAGGGCACAACATATTTTATCAGGTTGATTTATAGGTTCATGAGTTTATTTCCATGCCTTCTTAAACAAAGCTTCATTGAGATTCAAGCTTCATAGTTGAAGATAATTTAAAGTAATATCATGACAAGGTCTACTATAATTCATCATGCCTTAATTTTTCAAAGAAAGTAAAAAGATGCAAGGATTGATTGAAGAAGTTTGACCTAATTGGACAAGTTCTTTATTTCTTGATCACAAGTGCATAACTCTCTCAATTATTAATATTTGGAAGTGGTTATTATTTCTATGGGTTCTTATTAACATCCAAAACAACTTCTGTTCACATGGAAAAAGTGATTGTGCAAGAAAGAATGTCAAAATTTAAAGGGGTTTCCAAGTCATTTTGATGCTTTAAGAGCTAGAGTTTTGAACTTATAAGGGCTATATCTTGTTCATCTTTTGATATTTTTGAGTGATTCCAAAGATATGCTTCTCTTTAAAGGATTATCAACATATTACTTCAAAAGTTTCAAGCAAATTTTGTGTGGAATATTCCTAATGATTGAGAAAGATTACACGTCCTCTAGATAGGCCATCAAATTCCCTTATGTGACTTCAAAAGATCATAACTTGGTCAATTTTTATCTCCTTGAGCCCTTTAGTTTTTCATATTGATCTTAAGGATGTGAACTTCAACTTTTCTTTTGGGTGCAAAGCTTGAAAATGGTTAGAAGATGCCTCAAAGACTTAAAAGATTATAGGTCACCTCATGGATTTTCACCAATTTCACAAGGCCATAACTTTTTCAATACTTGGTATTTTTTAGTGATTCAAGTTTCACAATGCTCTTTTGTAAGTCTAATTAAATCTAGCATCAATGATAAAAACTCAATTTTGGAGGAAGGCCTTGTTTGAACTCAAAACATTATACGCCACTTTTGAAGAAAAATTTAGAATTTTTCCAAGTACAAAAAGTAAACATCTTTTTCTCAACTTTGACTCACCACAACTCTTAGCTCAAGCATCCATTTTATCTAACTCTTGGAACATTGCAAAGATGGTGACCTTATCTTCCAAATGCTTTAATAATTATTCCCTAAGACCCCTTGAGCTGTGAACACCGTGGATTCAAAGATGGTACCTTGAAACTGAAGTTTTCTCCAAAGTCAGAATTTGAAATCCATAATGTGGCTTATAAACACCAAATTAGCACGTGTTTCTGATCTAAACATGTTTAACCAACTTGCCAAAGAGGATTAGAGCCTTAAAACACAAGGTTTGAGTGAGTTTTGATGCTAAGCAAGTCACACGTTTCTCATGTCAACGACCTCTCACGATTTCCCTCCAAACTCCACTAATTATTCAAATTCTCATTCTCATTCACTTCCCTATAAATAAAGGACCTCACTCCTCTCATTTTATCAAGCTTGAACATCCAAAATCACTCTGTCAAACTTCCTCCATAACTCACTTTTCTGAGATTTTGAATTCCTTTTTTCTCCACTTTTTAATCCAATTTCTTCGTTGATCCTTCATCCTTGAACTTCAATGAAGCTAACAGAAGAAGAACCAATCCTTGAGGTGCTCTAAATCGTACTAGCCAAGTCCATTTACAGAGCAAGTTCATCTGACTTTGTTCAGGTAGTTTAGGGCACCAAATCTTCTAACTCAAATTACTGGAATTGTCTATGATGTTCACTGATGCTTGCTATCAACTTAATATTGGTGAATCAATGCATTTGATGCTTATGATTTTTGATTTTAACATTTTTAAAATTCTCTGGTTTTTTTCAAATCGACTACGCTGTGCTTTATATAAATTTTTCGCGAGCATATGGTTATGATCGTCTCAAGTAGACGCATCTAACGGTACCACTATGAACGCGTAAATTTACAGATTCAAGGATCTTGGTTTTTCCCTATTTGTAGGAGGCCAGAGGTTGAAGATGACCTACGTGTCGTTCTTCAACCAATGACGCTTAGCCAATTATTTTATTTTGATTGGTTGGACTTTCTTGTGTTACCTGCGCGCACCTTGACTTGGGTTCATGATACTCCCTCACCCGAGATCAATTAGATCTACCAGCGTGTATAAGTGAATGACATCCAACGCGTGTGGTTTTTTTCTGATTTATTTTACTTTACAAAATTATTTTTAAAATTCCTTTATCTTTAAAAATTCATAAATCTTTTATTTTTTTATCCAAAAATTATCAAAAAATATACAAAAATACTTTGAATTATTTCTGAGTTTGTGAATATTTTTTCATATTTCTATTTTTATGTTTGATATTTTTCATGATTTTTGTATTGTTTGCCTTATTTTAATTGTTTTAAAAATACTTTCTGGTCTTTTTAAATTCTGAAAAAACTATGAAAGGATCCAATGACCTCTATTGGTGACCTCATTTTGTTTTTATTTCTGATTTTACTATTTTTCACAAATTTTTGTTTATTTTGCTTATTTTCTTCAATTTTTAAAAATAGTTTGACTTCAAATATTCTGAAATTTTTTGTCAACATTTATTAAATCATGTTTGACCTCTGACTATTTTTTAAGATTTTTGTTTGGTGTTTTAATATACTTTGTGTATTTTACCAATTATTCTCCTTTTATTAACCATTTTAATTTTATTTTATTAAATATTATTCTATTATTTTTTTATTTGGTTCTGACTTGGACTTCATTTGGTGAAAATTTCCTCAACCTCATTGGATCTTGGGTGTTGATAGGTTTAGAAACCAAATCCACCAAAATGGATGAATGATGTTGATGATATTTGAAACCCTAATTTCATACAATGCATCCCTTCCCTCTTCATTTCATCCCCTTCTCATTTGTGCTACATGTTGTTAGAGGATGATCTGCATATCATCTCTCCAAACATATGTCACATAGATTGCTATTGGCCGACCTCAAAATAGGTGTGACTTTTATATAAGTCCACTTACGATTGCTTAACATAGCGCTAAATTCTGTCCCGATTCAAGAAATGATCATTTATGGACCAAACCTATGTTTGCAAGCCCAAGTATGTTTAATTTGAAACCTTTGATCCAATAACCTCGAGGTTCATTGTTAGAAGGCTTTGGTCTTATCAATCCTCTAATGAATCTTCATAAATTTTGGACTAAGTGAATCATTTAAACATCGTTGATCATATGTTGTTTCCTCAAGATTTTGAAATGAATGATATACTTGACAAAAAGTAAATGAAACTTGTTATTGAGATGATTTGATTTTATCAATCTTCTAATGATTTTTTTAAATGTAAGATTCAAGATGGTCATTCAACTAACCTCTAATTTCTAACTCATTAACGATTGACTTTTATTTCTATGATTTTACTTTACGCCTTTACTTGTACGCACCATTTATTTTAGCATTTACATTTCATGCTATTTTCATCTTTTCTCACTTGAGCATTTACCTTTATGTATTTTCATTTTGCTCAATTGAGCTTTTCATTTTCTTTTTGAAGATACCTAATAACCAACTTGAACAATACAAACTTTAAGGTTGCTGGGACTATTTTGGTTACTATCCTTGGAAATTTGGAGTTATGGACTTCTTGGACTATGGAGTAGAGATCTTGACCTACATTGAGACCTTGTGACTTCTATTGCTATTTTGTCTGGAGTTCTTGGGGTTTACTGCAAGACATTGGGTTGTTTGTTTTCTTTGTATGCAGGTTATTCTGATTATATGCTTTGTCTGCGATTGGGAATTCATCTGTATGTAGCCGTTACTCTGCCCAATTTTTATGAAGACTTAATGCATTTGAAGTTTGGTATTCTTAAGAGGTTTATTATCTTTGATTGTTTGGTTTCAATCCAAAGGATGGAAATTCTACATTGACTCATTATGTCAAGTGTTGGCTTTTTTTTTGGTTAGACGGTTCTTTTTCCTAGCTTTTACCTTATACTTTAGGATAGCCCCTTCATCTCCTCCCATCTTCTTTAATTTAAAAAAATCTTCTCCCTCCTTTCAAAACTATTCTTGTTTTCTAAACTTGAACCGCTTTCACAATAAACTTGGACTTAGGTCCATGCATTTTCAAAAATCTTTTCTTAATCAAACTTTAACCAACTTAACAATACTTTGACATTTTTTATGAGAAGAGTAAAAGTCAATCAATCTCATTCAAACCATTTTTCCACTTTGGCTTTTTATTTTAAAACTTTTTCTCAAAAGATTAGACTCTTGTCAATCCTTGTAGTGATGTGAACTACTATATTTCTATGATATGTAGTGAAGCGAGATATTTTCCACTTGGGTGTTGAGCGAGGCTTTGTTGATTTTAAAATCCAAGCTATATCCTCCACTTTGAGATGACGCAAATTCTCCTTTCTCATAATCGTGGGTAGTAAGTATGTTCTTCCACTCAAATACGACGATGATGTCCCGTCTCTTAAAATTAAACAACACACTTATGTTTTAAATTTTTTAAAGGTGAACTACGAGTACCCTGATCCCCTATAGCACGGAAGGTGGTACGTAGGCACTAAAGGTTCGCAACCGCAGCGGGTGCAAACATTGTAAAAAATATTTCTTTTCTCATCCCCACAATCTGTTTTTTTTTTTGTATAAAACACTTATAGACAAAATACACAAATTTTTAAAGAGGTTCTTGCGGAGTATCGTAGATGTTTAGGGTGTTAATACCTTCCCTTTGTATAACACACCTCCATACCTAGATTCTATCCCCTCTTTTTTTTGGGTTATTCACTCTTTTCCCATTCCTTTGGAAACAATAAAGCACGGTAACTATTTTTATTTTAATCTGTGTGAGTCAAGTCAATCCAATGGCTTAGTCTCAACATTTCTACCGCTACTGAAAAATGGCGACTTAACTGGGGACATATCGATTAAATGCTGGTCCATCTCTAAGTGGGTTGAGCCTATCTTTGTTTATTTGTGTATGTGTTATTATTTGTTGTATATTATATGTTGTATATATGTTTGTTTGGACTTTCTTAGTTTTCAGGGTGCTTGGTGATTTCTCATAAGTCCTCTACATGGACTTGGGAAAACTTAAGATAGGACGGGCGATATAGTCATGTTAAGTTTGAGGGAGTAATCCCAAAAAAAGAGGCATGAGATCCCCCACTCAGTGGAGGCCTCTTTGACTGTAGTTTCGTTTACCGAGTAATCAGGAAGATGTGCTGCTTTCGACTTGGGAGCCTGCTGAAACTGAGGACCGTAGAACCTTTAACCCATCTTGGCCTTTTAGGTGTGGTGCGAAAACTATGACGGAGTAATCCGGAAATGGTTGTCATGCGATACTACACTCAGATGAGTTTTTCCTGAGAATATTACTAATTACCGAGTCAATTGGGATGTTGGTAATATCCGAAGGAAGGATGTACACTCTAGGAACCTTGTTCGACAGGTGATAACTTATTAGACCATACCTTGTAGGCAGTACCTTTGACCTCATGCTCGTGACGTCGAACCTATGAACCCCCATGTTTGTGATCTTGTGTGTGATTGTTTCATCATACATTCATGCACCCATGAGCAACCTTTAAAACATTTGTTTCAAGGGACTTAAAGTTAATTTTTTGTGAATATCTCAGGTACTTTTGACCATGCATTCTGGAAAAATAAGGACTCGAAAGTACAGTTTCAAGGATCCTAAGATAGACAATTGATGAGTCTGATTCCCGAGATCGAGAGTTCTACAGATTTTTGGAAGAAATATAGATCTGTATTCTCTCGACTTTGGTCCAGTTCTATGATCTGATGTATCGATGTTTTACTTTCCCTGATTATCAGCTTATGCCTACATTGGAGGAGTATTCTTACCTACTGGGTTTACTTGTTACTGATCGTGTTCCTTTCACCCGTTTGGAGGGAGAACCTAAGTCTCATGAGATTGCTGCAATGATTCATTTGGGGAAGTCTGAGATTGAGGCCCACATGACTACCAAAGGAGGAATCAGAGGATTACCCACTCAGTTTTTATTGGGGAAATCTTGCTGCTTTGCTAATATGAAGAGTACAATTGCTTTTGAGGCTATGTTTTCTCTGCTTGCCTATGGGTTGTTAACGTCAAAGAATTTGTGGATGTCAACGCCATCGGGAACTTTTTGATTGGGAATACGGTTCCTACATTATTAGGAGATGCTTATTACTCCATTCATATTTGGGATTCTTATCATGGAGGAATGATCATTTGTTGCACGCCTTTGTTGTATCAGTGGTTTATTTCTCACTTACCTCGGTCTGATGCTTTCTGGGATATCAAGAAGGAACCTCGTCAGGCTCCGAAGATTATGGCTCTCACTCATTCTGAAATTGTTTGGTATCATCAGGCTTACTATGATATGGAGATTGTCAATAGTTGTGGTAGTTTCCCCAATGTACCTCTTCTCGGTACAAAGGGAGGAATTAACTACAATCCCATTCTTGCACGACATCAGGTTGGATATCCGATGAGAGACAAGCCAAATAATATTCATCTGAGTGGTTTCTTTCTCAAATAAGGAGAGGATCAAAATAAAGCTAAGGAGGAAATTGCAAAGGCTTGGCACCATATTCACAGGAATATTAGAAAAGACTTGGAACCAAGAGGAGCTGTTTCTTTGGAACCTTATCTCCGGTGGGTACATGCAAGGGCAATTCAGTTGAAGATGCCATATTCCCGTGAAAAACCCATGCTTGATATGTTTGTGAAGAACACTTATACCCTTTTATATTATGTGGAAGAGCTTCGGCTTTCCCTAATTAGGATGAAGCAGGAGAAAGAGGCCTGGAAGAACAAGTGTTAGACTTTATAAATGTCCTACCGAGTAGACTTGAAAGAGAAGAATGACGTGATCGAGATTCTTGAGATTCGTTCTGTAGAGATGATGGAGAGACAAGATGATTTATTTTCCTCTAAAGCTCAATCAGGACTTAGTTACTCACTTCCTAACTCTGGTGATTGGAAAGAGGTTGTCGACAAGTATGCAGAAGAGAACAAGCAGTTGAAGGCTTAGATTGCAAGACTCACGGGAAAGCATTAGTGTGTGGGAGGATCTTCACCAGCTTTGCCTTCTTAGGATTTTAGATTCTATTTTCTCTTGTACTTAGGATTGTTGAAACTTGTACTAAAAGTTGTAATTCACTTTGAAATTATTATAATGAGATTTTCAGTATTTCAAAATGTGTTAGTATTTTAATATTTGCAAATCGTCTATAATTATTTGAGTCCCTTGAAATATTATTAATGATAAATAAATCATGTGCATTGCATAGCATGCATCATCTAGCACATATTTCTTGCATTTCTGTTCATATCCAAGTGTCTTACCGTGTTTCTCTACTTTGTTCAGCAAGCTCTCTCGTTGGTACAATACTCGGGCTAATTCCAGGAAGAAAATGGAGAATCTTAAACAAGAGAATCGCGAGATGCGCGAAGAGGTTGCTGCTTTGAAGGCTGGTATTTCCAATATGACTGCTTTGATGGAATCATTGGTGGCTACTTAGAATCAGCCACCACTTGCTGCTTCTTCTGCTCAACCACAACAAACAACTATTGCTTCTGAAGTTCCATTAGTTCCCATTTCTGTTACTCTAGTTACTGCTGCATATAATCGTATGCCTTAAGGTTACATGTGGGGGATGCCTAAAAATTTCATGCCAGAAGGTTACAATCTTGATGCTCAAGTTGCTGCAGTTGTTCAAGCTGCTGCTACTCCCCGCACCTCCTGTGGTGCATGTCACTCCTATGGCTAGAAATGATATCCATTATACTGCACCTCTTTCGGGGAATGCTATGCCATTTGCTAATGATGAAGTTTATTGTATTGTTCCTCCACCAAGTGAAATTATGGGTTTCTATGACCGGTTGGATGAATTTCAAGATCAGTTCAATGAAATGCAAAAGGAAATGAAGGCCCTTCGAGGAAAATGATTATTTGGATAGAACGTGAGTGAACTCTGCCTAGTTCCCAATGTGAAAGTGCCAACGAAGTTCAAAGTGCCGGAATTTGAGAGGTACAAAGGAAACTCTTTCCCTCGTGACCACTTGGTGATGTATATCAGGAAAATATCCACCCATACTGATGATTAGCATTTTCTTATTCATTTCTTCCAAGATAGTCTAATTGATGCCGCTCTAAAGTGGTATATGAGTTTGGACAGTAGCAGTATCCGCACCTTGAATGATCTAGGTGAGGCCTTCATCAAGCAGTATAAGTATAATATGTTCATGGCCCTTGACCGTGACTAATTGAGGGAAATTGCTCAGAGAGATAAGGAGTCGTTCAAAGAGTATGTGTAGTGTTAGCGCGAGATAGCTGCCCAGGTGGTACCACCTATGGGAGAACAAGAAATGACCAAGGTCTTCCTGAAAACCCTTGTATCATTTTATTAGGAAAGGATGGTTTCTAGTGCGTCGAGTGATTTCATTGAAATGGTAAGCATGAGTGTTAGACTAGAAAAAGCTATCAGAGAAGAGCGTTTAACAAAACATGAAGGGTCAAAAAAGTCGTCATACGGGTTCTCTCGAAAGAAAGTGAAACGAATGCTGTTATTGGGGAAAGGAAAATTAAACCACCTAGAAGACATCATCAGTACCAACAACAGGTTGCTTCTGTGACTCTGGTTGTCAATGTAGCTCCAACCACAATTTCCTATCAGAGACCATCTCCTCAGAGAAATCAAGGGCAAAGTCAGAAGATATAGGCTTTTGACTCTATTCCAATGAGCTATGCAGAGTTACTCCCGACTTTGATTCAAAAGAAGTTGGTTCAGACAAAGCGCCCCCTGCTATACCTTCACCTTTACCCTAGTATTATAAGGCAGATTAGACATGTGCTTTTCAACAAGGAGCCTCAGGGCATAATGTAATACGGTGGGAGAACTGACTTTTACTGGTTTTGCATTTTATCGCAAATGTTACGATTAGCAAGAGTCGCCACCGACTTTTCTTTTATCCAACAAAGGAAAGGGTGAGAAGAACAAGAAAGACCTTTCAATATTATTTTCTGAGTAAGGGGGGTAGGTTATGGAAAGGGAAGGTATTAACACCTTTTATGTCTGTAGTCATCTACAGGCTCTTAGTTGCTAGCTCACTTTGAAAATGCTTTTTTGTGTAAGGGTGTTTTGAAGATATTTTGAAAAGACGCCTTAGTGCGGCGAACTTTGTAATGTTTCTTATTTCAGCGAGAATGTATACAGAGTATTTTTTGTTTTTGAAAATATTTAGAAAAGAGTTTGTGTATGTGCAAAAAATTGATTTTTTGATTGTTTTTATGAGCAAGCAACTATGAGCTATCTACCTACTCAAAAGGTTTGTTCTTTTCCTCTTTTCCTTTAGACAATGCTATCCTACTATTAGTGAGTAGGTGGCCCTATTGTTGGATTTTTGAGGGACGGGAGAGGGTCATCGTGCAGTCACGAAAGCAACTAGTAAGATACTTTAGTAATTACCCTAAGGTTTTAAGATCATATAACGAGGCAACATCGAAAGGGTCATCGAGGGACTTATGATCTTTAAACCAAAGGGTCGTCATTAAAATCACTTATGTTCGAGAGTCGTGACTGTTTGTTTTACCGAAGGCAACAAGTGGAGGTACCTTAGAGGTGTGCATGTGCGAATGTGTTGTGCTTCAATTATTTTTCTCTTGAGTGTTAGGTTTGCTAGCGTTTGCTTTTATCTTCCCACACAAGCCTATTAACATACATTTAACAGTTAATATCAGTGCAGAAATAAATTGCGGAATTTAAAGTTACATTATTACATGGTTTCAGGGAGGGGGAATTACAAATCAAAACGGGGAAATAAAAGTAAAGTCCTAAATTTAACCGCTATTAAATCTTTTTGTAGTTACATCAATATGAAAGAAAAAATGCGAAATAAGCATTCAAATATTGTAAGCGAAGTAAAAACCCTAAAACTTCTAAACACTTAGAATATTTTTGTTGTTTTTATTTGTTTTAAGAAAGAAAACTTAAAATAAATTTAATTAGAAAAGACAAACTAAACCTTATTGCTTAACTAATTAAATAAAAAGAAATGATTATTAATTAAAATTAATTCTAATCAATAAAAGAAAAAAAATTCTAATATTTTTGATATTTTACTTGAGAAAAAGATTTGAAGTGATTAAACCTAGTTCTAATTGATTTTAAATTAATTGAAATAAGTCAAAATAATTAAATTAATTAATTTAGGAAAATTAAATTTAATTAGAAAAACCTAAATCTATTTTTTGTGATTTTATTATAAAAAGAAAAATTAGTTATTTTTTTTGTTTTAAAAGTGATAATAAACAAATAAATAAATAAATAAAAGAAAGAATAAAAATTAAAAAAAAAAGAAATGGGCCTGATGGATAAAGCAACTGAGGGTATATGTCTGGAATTTCGTTTAGGCCCAATAAGAGGAAGCCCAGGTCATGTGCATGATCCAGTAGTGCTGGATCCTGTGAGGCCTATCATGAACTCCCAGATCTGGAGTGTTAGATATGATGTTGTGATGATCTGGTGGTGACAATATGCCAATGCATTATGCACATTCTTATCCCTGGAACACTGGATCTACAAGCAAAAATTAGAAAAATAATAGGCAAGAGGCAGGGATCGAACCCCTGGCCTTGCCTATAGTAACGCCTTAACATGCAATGCCTCTATCGTTGGGACGCCTGTACTTCTGGTAACATAAACACAACAAATAGGTTAAATATTAAAAGCAT
Organism: Vicia faba; assembly: GCA_948472305.1. Classification (NCBI taxonomy): domain Eukaryota; kingdom Viridiplantae; phylum Streptophyta; class Magnoliopsida; order Fabales; family Fabaceae; genus Vicia; species Vicia faba. The sequence goes on from OX451741.1 coordinate 1,023,265,783, forward strand.
CTTAATCGTTGACCAATAAACACACGTGCTCAGAGTGGGGCCCTGATGTTTGGGTGGACCAATCAGGAATGGAGAGAGGGATCTATTATTTTGATCCAGCCAATAGGACAAACAGAAAGGGCCACGCCAGCTTAGACCACTGCTTGAGACAGATCAAACCACCGGTCACGGTTGTCACGATCGTCTTCTCCGGTGACATCAAAATTGAAACCTGCAAAAAAACGTGATGTCAAAGCATACAAAACATCCTAACCCCCTTAAAATTTCCCCAGGAATCCAATGGTGGTATCTGTTTGGTCTAAAATTCACTGGATTATGAGGTTTGAAGATTTCCGTTTGTGATTCCCTAAAAATGGCATCTTATGATTCAGGCTTTAAATCTCTCACACGAAACGTCCAACCTATACTAAAAGGTGTCATGAACACAAATCAACTCATCAAACATGTCAACAATGAAAACAATTTTAATTTTAAATCTATCAATCCTTGCTTAACTGGTGACACTTGATTACAGTGATTTGGGATGCTATGAGCTTCAAGAGTGATAGGGACAGACTCCTGGGACTCTCAGGAGCGTGATGGGGTGCTTAGATCTGATGGAGAATGGCTGGATCATTCAATGCAGATTGCACCTTCTCTTTGAATTTTTTTGGAATTTTTTAGGGTTTCTTTCAGGCACTTTTTTGCGTGTCCTTTGCTTGCAATATCCTTCTGTATTTATAGAGGAGTGTGATGGTTGACAAACATTGCAAGAATCAACCATTAACCATGGTTTTGAATTCAAAATCACAAGTTTGAAAATATGCCATTTTTGATGTTTTTCTTGCCATTCTTGAAATGTAATGAACCTGGTCCTTTTTCCATGTACCTTGCACGAGATTTGGGCTTCTCAAGGGATCAAACTAAGCCCAAATACCATAGCCCACTAATTCTTGCACTTTATCTCCATTTATTTAATTTTAAATTAAATAAAACTCAAAATAAATACAAGTAAAATCAAGATCATTCAAAAATGGACTTAGAGGTCCTTTAAGACATTATGGACATGCTTGAAGTTCAAAAATAGGCCCATTAGTTTAAAAAAACATATTTGCTCAATGTGTACTTTTTGAAATTTCTCAAAATTCCCCAACTTGTTCAATTCATATCTTGCTCCATTTTTATCCTTTGAATATGATCTTGACTTTTTGGAAATCCTAAGACGTCCTCTACAATCTCTATGTTGACCATGTTTGCTTTTGGAGTTTATCTTGATGTAATTTGTCTTGACAAAAAGTGTCTTTTGTTGACTTTTTGAAAATGACTTGTAATGTATGAGCTCATATCTTCCAAATGATGCATTTTATGAACTTAAGAATAAAACAAATTTGTAGAGGATTGGATTCTCTTCACAATGAGCTTTAGTTTGGGAAAAATGGATAAAGCATGTGAAAGTTATGCCTGGTCAAAGTTCAGTTAACTTTTCCTAGGAAACTCTAATTTAGCAAATCTTGACTTTTGATGATCTGAAGACTTTCCTTGAGGAATCATGATTAAACCTTGATAAAATGATGAATATCACTTCAAAATGTTGATGTTGACCGAAAATCTTGAAGTTTGACTGTATATTGGCCATAGTTGACTTTTGACCTAATGTAGTTGATTTTCAGTCATCTGAGCAATTGACTAAGCAAACTTGTGATGCAAGGCATAAAAATTGGCATGAGCCTTCTTGAGGACATATTAGGAATCATGGAAATCACTTGAGGCCTTTTAAACCTAAACTTCTTTGTGAAAAGTGAAACCCTAGTTGGAAATCCATTGCTTAGGAGGAGAATTTGTCTGGTCAATTCTTAGTCAACCTTGAGCATTTGAGGACCTCTAGGAGTGTGTTTTGAATAAAATGAGAGGGAAAATTTTAGGGTACAAAAACTACCCCTGTTTGATCGTCTTAAACCTGAGGATTTAGATTGGCTTGTCTGACTTTCGCGATCTGAAGGTGGAAGATTATTGAACACTAGAGTGCCCCAAAATTTGCGCTTGCCGGTGCACGGAGTAACGTTGTTGGTTGATGACATGCTTGAATGGGCTTAAAAGATGCCATTCAGAGAGATGACTGAGAGTCGTCGAGGATGGGTTTATAGATGCCATCCAAAGTAAGTGTTGACTTCGAACTGGAAAAAGTATCAGAATAAACCTACGGTTGGTTTAATCTGAGCCATACATTGTTTCTTTTGTCTTTAACTGGAAGAAGTATCAGAATAAATTTTTGGTCGATTTAATCTGATCCAGAAAAAGGTCTACTGGAAGAAGTATCAGAATAAATCATTAGTTGATTTAATCTAAGCCAGCGATTATTTATGCTTATTTTTATTTAGAAGAAGTATCAAAATAAATATTTAGTTGATTTAATCTGAGCCAGAAAATGTCTTTAACTGGGAGAAGTATCAGAATAAATATACAACTGATCTAAGCTGAGCCAGAAGAATGTCTACTGGAAGAAGTATCAAAATGAACCTTTGGTTTATTTATTCCGAGCCAACGACTACCTACGACCGTCTTCAACTGGAAGAAGTATCAGAATAAATTTTTGGTTGATTTAATCTGATCCAGAAGAGGTCTTTATTGTCTTTAACTGGAAGAAGTATCAGAATAAACCTACAGTTGGTTTAATCTGACCCAGAAAAAGGTCTACTGGAAGAAGTATCAGAATAAATCATTGGTCGATTTAATCTGAGCCAGTGACTATTTATGCTTATTTTTATCTGGAAGAAGTATCAGAATAAATCTTTGGTTGATTTAATCTGAGCCCGAAAATGTCTTAAACTGGGAGAAGTATCAGAATAGATCTACACCTGATCTAAGCTGAGCAAGAAGAATGTCTACTGGAAGAAGTATCAGAATGAACCTTTGGTTGATTTATCCCGAGCCAGCGACCATCTACGACCGTCTTCAACTGGAAGAAGTATTAGAATAAATCTTTGGTTGACTTAATCTGAGCCATAAGAGGTCCCTATTGTCTTTAACTGGAAGAAGCATCAGAATAAACCTATGGTTGGTTTAATCTAAGCCATAAAAAGGTCTACTGGAAGAAGTATCAAAATAAATCATTGGTCGATTTAATCTGAGCCAGCGACTATTTGTGCTTATTTTTATCTGGAAGAAGTATCAGAATAAATCTTTTGTTGATTTAATCTGAGCCCGAAAATGTCTTCAACTGGGAGAAGTATCAGAATAGATATACACCTGATCTAAGCTGAGCCAGAAGAATGTCTAATGGAAGAAGTATCAGAATGAAACTTTGGTTGATTTATCCCGAGCCAACGACCATCTACGACCATCTTCAACTGGAAGAAGTATCAGAATAAATATTTGGTTGACTTAATCTGAGCCATAAGAGGTCCATGTTGTCTTTAACTGGAAGAAGTATCAAAATAAACCTACGCTCGGTTTAATCTGAGCCAAAAAAAGGTCTACTGGAAGAAGTATCAGAATAAATCATTGGTCGATTTAATCTGAGCCAATAACTATTCATGCTTATTTTTATCTGGAAGAAGTATCAGAATAAATATTTGGTTGATTTAATCTGAGCCAGAAAATGTCTTCAACTGGGAGAAGTAATAGAATAGATCTACACCTGATCTAATCTGAGCCAGAAGAATGTCTACTGGAAGAAGTATTAGAATGAACCTTTGGTTGATTTATTCCGAGCCAACGACTATCTACGACCGTCTTCAACTAGAAGAAGTATCAGAATAAATCTTTGGTTGATTTAATATGAGCTAGAAGAGGTCTCTGTGTCTTTAACTAGAAGAAGTATCAGGATAAATCATTGGTCGATTTAATCTGAGCCAGAAAAAGGTTTACTGGAAGAAACGTCAGAGTAAATCTTGGTCAATTTAATCTGAGCCAACAAATATTTATGCTTGTTTTTATCTGGAAGAAGTATCAGAATAAATCTTTGGTTGATTTAATCTGATCCAGAAAATGTCTTCAACTGGAAGAAGTATCAGAATAGATCTACACCTGATCTAAACTGAGATAGAAGAATGTCCACTCGAAGAAGTATCAAAATAAAACCTTTGGTTGATTTATTCTAAGCCAGAAGACGTTGTCTTTGATAAGACTGTCTAGTCCTACCAATAGCTGATGATGTTAGTCTTGTTGATTTATCTTTTCCTGAAAAGGTAAAGAGTTAGTTGTATGTAACGTCATGATGTATGACATGCATTGCGGGATGGTGTTCTCAAAATAAATGAGATTGTGTTGTATGTGTTTTGTATGCATATGCTACGACGCTTGTAAATGATGTATGAATGTAATATGCGAGCGTATCAGTTGTTTTTTGTAGTGTCGTTAGACTGGGGAAAAATAAATCCTTGACTACTATCGGAGATGAAGAATGTAATTCCTCACTATTTGAAGTTAAATTCACCGGGGATTCCCGCTTTCTGTATGAGGATATTCCACTGGAGATTTTGATTTCTTCTTGAGGATAGAAGCCTTCAGGGGGTTGATAACCTGTCATGGATTACATGCACTCTGACTGGGGATGGAAGAACGAATATTTCTTTTATGTGAGTAACTACTCTTCTAGAGGTGGTTATCTTGATTAATCCCGCTGGAGAGAAAAGTTCTGTTTGAATATTTTACTTATTTGGAGAAATAAACTTTGCTGGGGGATGTACTTCCGTAGCTAGAGAAATGAACTCTACTAGGGGATGAAGCTTTATAAGCTGCTTGGGTTTTTATGAAACTCTGTTGGTGAACCCAAGAAATTTATAGACCGTGCTTGGGGATTCTCCAAGATGCTAGAGAAGCGATTGAACCTCTTGATCTGTTAAGAAGTGCCAGAATATCTGAAATCATTCGGCTATATGCTGAAGATATGGTGACGACTTTGCGGGAGGATGCCCCCATTTTTGTACCTACTGAGGAATGTATCTTTGTCGGTGATGAATTTTATGAAGATATTCCTATAGGGGTGGTTGTTCTGTGGGGATTTATGGACGACTTTCAACATTGTCCCAACTCTTAGAGCCATTAGTGGTTGTCTTTCCCATTTTTATGCATACATTTATAAATGGTAATCACATTCAAATGCATATGTTTATTAAAAATAATCACTGGACGTTTTTGCAAACAAAATAGAAAAAATAAAAAATAAATAGTTTTGAACTTTAAAAGAGAAGTTTTGTATTAATTTGGAAAGTCTGCCTATAAACAGGTGCTTTTGTACAAAGAAGACGGTCATCCTAATAAGAGAAACGTCGTCGTAAAAATGGGAAATATACAAAGTGGTACACAAAGAAAAACAGCTATGTGGGATAATCCCATTGGGTTTCAATTCTGCTATTGCCTTTATATCTTTGAGCGTATCGTCACTTTGCTGTTTGAAAGAAGTCGGCTGGATTGATCCGTACCGTTTAAACTTGATAATGATGTCTGGTTGTAAGGTGATCCAACGGGACATAGTCATACACTTTTAGATCCCTAATTTTTTCCTGGACCGCCATTTCGGGTCTTCAATCCACCGGGATACCGTTTTTTGCCCAAGCCGCCTTTTCAGGTTTTCGACTTGTCGGGTGTTTAAAATTTTCATATATATATATATATATATATATATATATATATATATATATATATATATATATATATATATATATATATATATATATATATATATATATCCCTAAATTTTGCTCGAATCCTTTTGGTTCGCCGGGATGCCCTTATTTTTTTCCTAGGCCAGTCAACATAGCGGGTCTCTTTTCATACGTAATATATTTTAACTATGTCCGTGTTTACAGGGTGTGGAAGGTCGTCACCGTCCATAATGGTTAATATCATAGCTCCACCAGAAAATATACTCTTGACAACAAATGGTCTTTCGTAAGTAGGATTCCACTTGCCCTTAGGATCACCTTGTGGCAAGATGATGCACTTGATTACTAGGTCACCAACCCGATATACTTGACGCCTGGACTTCTTGTTAAAAGCTTTGATCATACACATTTGGTACATTTTACCATGATAAAAATCCGTGAGCCTCTTCTCGTCAATCAGGTTCGATTGGTCCAGTCAAGTCTGAATCCATTCGTGTTCGTTTAAACCTGCATCCTTCATGATTCTTAGGGAAGGGATCTGGACTTCGACGGGTAAAACAACTTCCATACCGTAGACGAGAGAAAACAGGGTTGCTCCTATTGACGTGTGCACCGAGGTACGGTAACCATGAAGAACAAATGGTAACATCTCGTGCCAGTCTTTATATGTTACTGTCATCTTTTATATAATTTTCTTTATATTCTTATTGGCGGCCTCCACAACGCCATTCATTTTTGACCAATAAGGAGAAGAGTTATGATACTGGTTCTTAAATTATGTAGAGATCTTGGTGATCATAGTATTATTTAGGTTGGTACCATTATCTATGACAATTGTTTTTGGGATACCATACCGATAGATAAGATTATATCTAATGAACAGAGCCACAATGTTTTTTGGTAACAGAAGCAAATGAGGTTGCCTCTACCCACTTCGTGAAGTAATCAATGGAAAAGAGAATGAAGTGATATCCATTGGAAGCGGTAGGTCTAATCTCTTCAATCATGTTAATACCCCACATTGCGAATGGTCAAGGAGAAGTTAAGATGTTTAAAGGAACCAGAGGCACATGTACTTTGTCAGCATAAATTTTGCATTTGTGACAAGTTCGGGAGTGATGATGACAATCTGATTCCATAGTGGACCAATAGTAACCTGCCCTCAGAATCTTCTTAGCCATCATGTGCCCACCAGAATAGGTGCCAAAGGTACCTTCATGCATATCCTCCATAATCTTCTCCGCTTCTCTCTTGTCCACACACCGAAGTAAAGTGGAATCATGGTTGCACTTGTAGAGAATTCCGTTACTGAGGAAGAACTTGGAAGAGAACCTTCTCAGAAACTTATTGTCATTGATGGATGCCCCTTCAGAGTACTCTTGGGATTCAAGATACCTTTTCACCTCATGGAAACAAGGATTTTCCTCTACTCCCTCAGTATCAATCTTATAACAGTATGCTGGTTCGTCTAATATTTCAATAGTGATCCGAGGGGCTTCGTTATCCCATCTGACCTTAAACATGGATGATATGGTAGCTAGTGCGCCCACTAACTGATTTTCTTCTCGTGGAATATATTCAAAGGTAATCTCTTCAGAATATGGGATCAATGTTAACACACGCTCTCGGTATGAGATAAGATTTGGATGCTTCATGTCCCATTCTCCCTTAATCTGAATGATCACCAAGGCTAAGTCTCCATATACTTGTAAGAACTTGATCCTCATATCAATAGCAGCCGTGATACCCATAATGCATGCTTCATACTCGACCATATTATTGGTATAGTTAAAACATAGTCTGGCAGTGAAGGGTGTATGGCATCCTTTGGGAGAGATAATCATAGCACCAATGCCACTGCCGAGCACTTTGGAAGCTCCATCAAAGACCATAGTCCATTGGGATCCTTTTCTAGGTCCTTCATTCGGTCCAGGTTCTTCACAGTCAATTACTAACATAATGTTCTCGTCCAAGAATTCAAAGTTCATTGATTGGTAGTCGTCTACAGCCTGATGAGCCAAATGATAAGCTAGTACACTTCCTTTTATTGCTTTTTGGGTGGTGTACTGAATTTCATATTCTGTCAAGACCGTTTTCCATCTTTCTATTCTTCCAGAGAGAGAGGGCTTTTCGAATATGTATTTAATATGATCCATTTTAGATATCAATAAGGTAGTGTGAGTCAACATATACTGTCTTAGTCAGCGAGAAGCCCATGCCAAAGCGCAACAAGTTTTCTCAAGCAGTGAGTATCTTATTTCACAGTCGGTAAACTTTTTTCTAAGGTAGTATATTTCATGCTCTTTTCGACCAAACTCGTCATGTTGTCCCAACACACAACCCATTGAATTTTCTAACACTGTTAAGTACATGATTAGAGGTATTCCTTCAACCGGAGGCATCAAAATTGGAGGTTCTTAAAGATATTCCTTAATTCTGTCAAAGGCTGTCTGACAATCGTCATTCCATTTCACTACATGATCTTTCTTCAGTAATTTGAAGACTGGTTCACATAGGTGGGAAATGAATCTGGAAATATAGTTTATACGCCCCAAGAAACCTCTAACCTCCTTCTCGGTGCAGGGATTTGGAATTTCTTGAATAACTTTAACCTTTGCAGGATCTACCTCAATACCTTTGCCATTGACGACGAAACCTAGGATTTTACCAGATCTTACTCCAAAGGTGCACTTGTTCAGGTTTAGTCTTAACTAGTACTTCTTCAGCCTTTCAAACAGTTTTTACAAGTGGTCCAGGTGCTCTTCTTTAGTCTGAGACCTGGCTATCATGTCGTCATCATAGACCTCTATCTCATGATGGATTATATCATGGAACAAAGCTACCATAGCACACTTATAGGTTGCCCCGACATTCTTCAACCCAAATGGCATAACTTTGTAACAGAAGGTGCCCCACTGTGTAACAAAAGTAGTCTTCTCCATGTCTTCAGGTGCCATTTTTATCTGATTATAACCGGAGAAACTGTCCATGAAGGAGAAAATCTTGTGCTGTGCGGTGTTGTCAACCAGAACATCAATATGGGGAAGCGGAAAGTCATCTTTGGGGATCGCCATATTCAAATCTTTATAATCCACACACATATGCACTTTACCTTCCTTTTTAGGTACCTGTGGTATGGTGGCAGAACCGACTGCTTAATACTGGTTTGCATTTTACGTTTCGTGTTCGCAAAATGTCGCGGTAAGCAAGAGTCGCAACCGACTTTTATTTCATCCAATCATGGAAAAGGAAAAAGAACAGAAAAAACCTTTTTTCGAGATATTCTGAGTACGGGGGGTAGATTATAGAAAGGGAAGGTGTTAGCACCCTTTTTATCCATGGTTTTCCAGTGGCTCTTATGCATTTTCTCATCTTTTTAAAATTGCTTGTGTGTGTGCTTGCTTTGAAAATGTTTTACTTCGTGATAACCCTTGTATCAGTCCTCAAGGGTGTGACGACGTTGTTTTTGAAAACTGTTTTGAAAGGTGTTTGTGTGAAATGTTTTTATTGAGCAAGTACTTAAGATTCTACCTACTTGAAAAAAGATTGTTTTTGTTCTATTTCCTTTGGACAGCGCTATCCCATAATTAAGGAGTAGGTAGCACAGTCATTGGAGTTTGTAAGGGACGTTCGGCAGGGACAAATACAATCACTAAAGCAATAGTTAGAAAATCTTAGTAGTAACCCTAGAGTCTTAAGATCTTTCCGAGGCAACATTTCTGAGGCAACATTTCCGAGGCAATTTGATCTCTTTAGACTGAAGGGCCACCACTAAAATCTCCTATGCTTAATGATTGTGTACCGAAGGCAACCGAAGTAATGTAAACCCTAGGAGTGAACATGTGCGAGTGATTTGTTTCAGTTATTTTAATCTTTGCATATTAGGATTTTCTAACTGTTTTAATTTTCATGCATTCTTGCCATACAATCCTATTAGCCATACATCTAGACAGTTAATAATTTGTTGAAAGTAAACGCGGAAATAAACCTAGCTATTACATGGCTTTGACAGTTACACAATTGCCTTGATGTAAAATAAAAAAAAAACGGAATTTAAAATCCTAATTAAACTATTACAACCTTGAAACAATTACAATAATAATAGAGAAAATTAAAAAAATGCGCGGTAAATTAAATACGAGAAATGATCAGCCGACCTAGAAATCTAAATTGCAAAAATACTTATTTCTAAGGAAAAAATTAGGTTAAGTATAGACTTAAACGCTAAATCTATTTATTTTAATTATAATAAAAAAAAATTAGTTACCCTAATATAATTAAACTAATTAATTAACAAAATATTTTTTATAAAAAAGATTTTAGATGTTTTTGGTGATTTTTGATTAAATAAAAAAACTGATTTTTTTGAGTTATTTAGAAAAAGATATAATTAATAAACAAAATAAAAAAAGAATTAAAATAAAAAAGGTAAAGAATTGGGCCTGATTGTGAGAAGCAGACTGAGGGTGTATGTTGAACTTCTGAAACCCAGAAGGATGGCCCAGAGTCTGGCGCCTGATCCAATGAGACCATCTTCTGGGGACTCATGGTGGACCTGCGTATGCTGGTGTTGGATCAGGCTGGAGATGGATCTAGAGGATGAGATCAGAGGGCGCGTGATGATCCTCATAAGGTGAGGTGTGCTGGATCTGGTGAATCCAGAGGATGAGATCAGAGGGAGCGTGATGATCCTCAGAAGGTGAGGTGTGCTGGATCTGGTGAATCCAGAGGATGAGATTAGAGGGCGCGTGATGATCCTCATAAGGTGAGGTGTGCTGGATTTGGTGAAAATAATGGAGAAAATGCCAAAAGCTCACGCATGGGATCGAACCCAGGACATGAGCTTTGTACTTCCTTCCTCTGACCAACTGCGCTGCACTAGTTAATTGTTAACATGATAAAAACAATAAATCAAAAGCCAAATTAATTTCCATGCTCAGAACACATGTGAATTTTCAAATGTCCCAATGGTTGCTTGATACTCCAGCTTCTTCTTCCTTGGTCTGTTGCTTTAGGTAAAATACTTTTACCTACGGACGTTTATTTGTAACTATAACCTTGTTCCACTCAAAAATTGCATACAAGCAAGATAAATGAAATTGGTGACCATGAATCAACGGGGCTTGAAGCCCTGATCATCATGGTACCCAATATGAAAGCCAATTGTTCCTGCATTGAAAACCCCTAAAACAAACTCATAAACCCTAGCAATGGCATATTGTGATTCCTGCGCTGTAAATGCAATTAAATGATGCCAATAGCTTACAAACAAGATAATGAACAAGAATGTATAATAAAAACATGATAATGCTGTCAAAATCAAGGAAATCAGAATCGAGTTTTTGGGCAAACCGTGGTTGGTGGTGGGCACGATTCTTGGCGTTTTGAAGCTTGAGGATAGGTGGAATAGCTTCCTGGGATGTCCGGGAAGAGATTGGAATCTTTAAATCTCTGTGAGGATGGCTCTAGGGTGGATTTTTATCTCACACTTTTCTTTGAAATTTTGCAGTTTTGTTCTGCCTCTTTTCACGACTCTCCCCCTTGTTCTTGCCTTGGATATGTTCAATATATATCATAGAGTGAATTAGGGTTGTAAAAATAAACCACATCTTTGAAAGTTTTGAAGATTTGATTTGATTTGATTTTCATGGCATATGTAAAATTTCTATATTGAGCCAAAGTATGCCTTTCTTGTATCAATCAACCTTGATTCGAATTGATCATGATATCCTTGCATTATTTGATTGAAATCCTGTCCAAAAATAAGATCACAACATATCTTTTTCATTATTCCTCAATTATTTGATTTAATTGAAATTTTAAATAACAAACAATAAATAAATAAAAATTGAAAAGTGAAGAAAATAACATGAGGTTGGATATTTTGGTCGTGGATTATACTATAAGTGAGGTGCAAGCATAAAAAGTTAGGCCCATTTGGCAAAAAATGCAATTTTGAACCCATTTGACTTTTGGCAATTTTGCAAAAAAGGTAAACTTTGACAAAGCATATCTCATCCAATTTTGACCCTAGAGAGGTGTTCATGGACTTTTTAGAAAGCTTAGAATGTCCGATAAGCAACCCTTTTGATATCATCTCAATTGGGTCTTCCATGTTCATGTATGAAGCTTTGACCCAAAAGGTGTTTCTGTGGACTTTTCAAAAGGACCTATAATGTCAAAATTCATATCTTTTTGTGAGTGCATATTTTAAACTTGTGAGATGAAGATGAATTGTATGGAGTTTCATCCTCTTTAAAATGAGATTTGAATGGAAATTTTTTGATAAAGTATGAAGAGGTTATGCTTGGTCAAAGTTGGGTTGACTTTTCCTACAAAACCCTAATTTAGCAAATTTTGGGTTTTGATGAATTTGGAGCATCCTTGAGGAATCATGATCAACCCTTGATCAAATGATGTAAGTTACTTCAAAATGTTGATGTTGACCAAAAATCTTGAGGTTTGACTGTATGTGGGCCACAATTGACTTTTGACCTAATACAGTCGATTCTCAAGTATCTGAGCAGTTGACTGAGCAAACTTCTTGTGCAAGGCATCAAACTTGACATGTAGGGTCTTGATAACATATTAGGACCATGGAGAGAATATGAGGCCTTTGTGTTTCACCCCTCTTTATGAAAATGGAAACCCTAATTTGAGGCACACTGCCTTAGGAGAGAGTTTGTCTAGTCAACTCTTGGGCATACTTGAGCAAATTGGGGACCTCAATTGACATGTATTGAGTAAAATGATAGGGAAAATTTTGGGGTACAACAGTACCGATACCAAGTTCACAACCCATTGTGGATAAGAAGTAACAGTTAAGAATCCATCATTGAACTGCTTCATGACTTCAGCCTTGATCTTTTCTGACATTTTAGGGCGCATACGAAGAACCTTTTGCTTCACTGGAGGGCAGTCTTCTTTTGTTGGTAGACGATGAACCACAATATCAGTATCAAGCCATGACATGTCTTCATATGACCAAGCAAAGATCTCAACTTAGTCACGTAACATCTGGATTAACCGGTCTTTGACACCATTCTCCAAGTTGGCACCTATCTTGACTTCCGTTTTATTCTCCTCAGTACATAAGTTTACCATCTCGTCCAACTCTTCACGAGGTTGTATTGCTCTTTCCTCTTGATGTAATAGTCTAGCAAGTTCTACCGGTACTTCACAATCTTCCTCACTTTCGTTCTCGACTTGGTAGATCTGATTTTCAAAGTCATAACTTGAAACAACAGAACTGTTATCAATGGGATCCAGGGTGGATGTGAATCTGCAATTTGATATGTGGGTGTGTGTAAGAGAACACAACTATTTTGACAAAATAAGTAAAAAGAAAAGACAGGGAGCATAAAATTTGAATGCAAACGTCCAATGATATTTTAATGACATATGAAAATGAAGTGTGATAACCCTCACAAAATAGACCATTGTGCCTCGGGTAAGACACAAGGCTTAGAGTTTAATTTGTTCAAATATTACATATCCTCAACAAAAAAACAGAAAAACAACTACTCCTGGATAAAAGAGATGGGCACAAAGTCTCTAGCCGTCCAATTATTGAATCCACCATTGATAGTAGGGAAAATCCAATTGTCCAGGTCGTAGTCATTGTCAGTGTCCTCCACATCATTGACTCCATGGTTGCTGATGCATAATGGTGGTCCTCTGGCGCGAGCACGACGAACATCCTTTTGAGATCCTGAAGTAAAACCCAAACCAAATTTTTCAAATAAGCCATTTTCAGCGGAGGCCTGGTAATCTTTGGAACAAAATTAGCAACTTTGGTGGTAACGATCGTTTGGGGAACCTCTTCAAAATTCTGACAGGGAATTTCAATGAACTCTCCTTCCATCTCAACATACCTAAAAGAATTCAGGTGGCTTACCATATATTCTTCTTCATCATAGACTGTAATAATCTTTCCATTAACAGGATATTTCAACATTTGATGCAAAGTGGAAGTGACAGCGCCATCCCCATGAATCCAAGGGCGTCCCAGTAAGAAGGAGTAAGACGGGCGAATGTCCATCACATAGAAAGTGGAGTCAAAAGTTTATGAACCAACTTTAATTGGAATGTCCACCTCCCTGTGTACCATTCTTTTGGAACCATCAAAAGCCCTTACCACAATGTTACTGGGTTTCAATGTAAGTCCTTCACAATCCAATATATCTAAGGCACCCTTAGGTAGAACATTCAGAGACGAACCCATATCAACTAATATGTGAGCCAAAGTAGTGCCCCTGCACTCAATAGAGACATGCAGGGCATCATTATGTTTTCTTCCCTTATGAGTCAAATCAGTGTCGGAGAAACCTAGTCCATTATCGGCAGTCAGACTGGAAACACAATTCTCAAATTGGTTGGCAGAAGCCACTTATGGCACATGAGCAGACTTCAAAAACTTTACCAAAGCCTTAGTAGGGACCTCGGAGCACAACAACAAATCTAGCATTGAAATCTTCGAGGGGGTATGCCCCAATTTTTCCACAACATTGTAATCACTTTTCCGTACGATCTCATAAATTTCCTCCATTTCTTGCTTGGAGGCCTCAAGAATGGCTTCTTTAGGTGCCTCCGTTCGGGAAGGCTCGTGCAATACTTCTTTTCCCCGAGCCTCAGTTGACTCAGCAACAGGAATAACAACAGGAGTAGCAATAGTCTTTGGAGAGATTTCCGGAGTGAAAATCCTTCCGCTTCTGGTAACCTTACTAGTCCCAACATTATTGTCAATGTTAGGATTAGTATCTACAGTAACTTCATTCTTGGTAGCAAATAGGTATTGCTTGATGCCATGGTAATAGACGCCAACTCCATAATTCCAAGGAACTGCCTTGTCGGAGGCATATGGTATTGGCCCTGGAGAGGTAACGATCATGGGAGAAATTTTAGGAGTGGTGGTAATCCTGATAGGACCTTTAGAGGAGATCCTTGCAGGATTATTATAAATGGTAATAATTGATACATCTCCACACAAGTTTTTTGCAGAGGGAACCTTCTCAAAGAGGATCTCCTGGTTGTCTATTATACGTTGAACACCTACCTTTAACAACGAACAACCATTGGGTAGAGACGCACAATGGTAGCAACCTTCTCAACAGCCCGTAAATAAACCGACTCGTAAGAGATTCTTCTTAACAACTGGAAGAGGAGTAGTCAATTCACCCACAGAAGAAACAAAAAGAACATCATCAACAACATTGATACCCTTGTCATGCTTGGGCATTGGTGCAATTATCACATTGGGAGTCTTAGGAGGGTCAAATTCAATCTCCTTTGCATCAATAAGATCTTGAACTTTATTCTTCAGAGTCCAACAATCATTCGTATCATGCCCTAGACTGTTTGAGTGGTAAGCACACAATGCATTTGGATTATAATAGTGAGAGGAAGTATTTGGGTTTTGGGGAGGATCCTTCAGAGTGACCAAGTCAGCCTTCATCAAGTGCTGCAATGCCTGAGACAAAGGTATGTTGATTCTGGTGAATTGTCTTTTAGGCACATCTTACCTGCGCTTGTTATTTTGTCGTTGAGTTGATGCTGGGTTGGAGATCATCACAACTCCTACCGTTGGACAATGTTCAATTTTACCATGATTTAGTTGACCATAGGCAGCACTGACCTCCCTCTTTCCACTGAACGGCTTCTTCACAGTACTTGAAGATGTTTCCCCTTGGATTCTACCACTCTTGATACCAGCTTCCACTCATTCTCCTATCAATATTAGCTCAGTGAACCCGACTGAAGAGCTTCCAATCAAATGGTTGAAAAATGGGACTGTCATAGTACCCAAGAACATATCTACCAACTCCCTATCAGACAGGGGAGGCTGGACTCTACCTACAAGATCCCTCCACTTTTGGGCATAATTTTTGAAACCCTCACTAGAACCCATAGACATGCTTTGATGTTGTGTACGGGTTAGAGCGAGGTCAGCATTGTATTGATAATGCTTATAAAAAGCAGCAACCAAGTCTTCCCAATTACGAATGTTGGTTCCTTCCAATTGATAGAACCACTCTAACTACATCCCTGACAAACTCTCATGAAAGAAGTGAACCCATAAATTCCTATCAGTTGTATGGGGTTGGATCTTCCTGACATAAGACCTTAAATGAAGCTTGGGACATGAAACACCGTCATATTTTGCAAATGTGGGAACTTTGAATTTTCGTGGGATGACCACTCCGGAGACCAACCCTAGCTCTTCAAAGTCCAAACCAGGTACCCTCTGAATCTTCATAGAATTGAGACGATCCTGCAGCTGTTTATACCTGTCATCAACATGAGGATATTGTTCCTTTGAATAGTCTGCTTCCTCTTCATCAATCCCCGAGCTGTGATCTTCTTCTTTCATCTTCTTGTTATTCTCTTCCTGATTATCCCCTTCATTTGATGGGGTTGCAAATTCTAGAGGTTTCTTGGCCGGTCCTCTAACTCTTATCCCCATGTTCAGGATGCCAATTTGTTTCTTTGTCTTCTTCACCTTCTCTTTAACAATGAGAGCTTTCAGATCTTCATGTCCTTTAGCCAGAGCCAGGAACATCTGTTGGAATTGAGTGTTATGTGCTTAAAGATCCTTAACAGTTTGTTCAAGAGCCATTTCTTTTTGCTGAAATAAACAGCAAAAAGTTAAGAAACCTGTCTTGAAATACCTGCTTATGTAATGATATGCATGACATGTTTATGTGATATTTTCAAGGACCTTGTGGGATTTAAACTCTTTTAATAAAAACACATATTTTTATTAGTAAGTTCAAATGAAACAAAAATTTACAAAGAAATAAAATTAAAACTTCTAAAACTTTTAGGTTTCCCATGGACGCTTCCTTTTTATGTTGATATAGGCATTAAGGTTCTTTTCCTCGTGAAACTGCTTCGTCAATTCCAACACTTTCTTCTCACTGGAATAGAATTGAGCCTCAAATGTGTCTCGTTCTTCCTTGAGTTGGATCCAAGACCTTTGCAGTTCTTCAAAGTTTGTTGGCATGTCAGGATGAAGAATAATGCAAGACTCGTCCCCTTGAGCAATAGGCTCTAAGATCACTGGTAAGATGGCGGGATATGGAATTATAAGACTCTGAGCACGAGCTTGCACCCATTTGCGGTAAGGTTCCAAAGGGATGGAATTCCTGTACCCTAAAGGTTTACCAGTAGTCTTCTTAACCATGCCCCAAGCATGTATGAACCTCTGATGGTAATCTTGCAGATCATTATTGTAGTCGAACATAATACCCTGGATATGCATATCATGAGGACCATCTCTTCTTATGTAACAAACTGATGTAATGCTAAATAAGGGTTGTAAGTGATGCCTCCTCTAATGCCAAGGAGTGGAACATTAGGAAATTCTCCACAGCGATCAATAATAGAGAGGTCTTCTTGAGAGTGATGACATCACTAGATATCAGAATGAGAAAGAGACATCAACCTTTGAGACCATCTTAAGCCTAGCTAATTATTCATTACTGATCGAGGACGGTGATAAATAAACAAACTATAGAGAAAAGGTATACAACACATAAGAGTTTCTCGCTTCTTCATAGTACGAGTATGGAGAGAATGTAGGATATCCCCAAGTAGTGTAGGCAGTGGATTATGAGTAAGGAAAATATTGATGGCGTTTACATCTATAAGTTGGTCCGGATTAGGGAACAATACTAACCCATAGATCAGGAGGGCTAATATATCCTCAAAAGCATGGGAACTCATGGCGTCTAGGAATACCTGAGCTTTCTCTATCAGACACTTTGCAAGAAGACCTTTAATCCCACTTATCCTTTCCCACTTAGATTCAATGTCAGATGGCTTCAAGTGCAAGGCTGTGGCAACATCTTCGGACTTTGGATCCTGTTCTAAACCTGTGAAGGGTATCTGCTCTAATATAGGCACTCCAAGTAATTTAGAGAATTCTTCCAACGTGGGCACCAGTTGATAATCGGGGAATATGAAGTAATGGTGTTTAGGATCAAAGAACTAGAATAGGACGCTTATCATACCCTCATTAAAACTGGTAGTAACCAAACTGAGCAAGTGACCATGTCTTTTTTTGAATTGGGAACTTTCAGAAACCTTTAAGACCAATTCCTTAAGTTTGGAAGGTATTCCTACGAAGTTGATCCGGATGGTATTTCTGCAAGCAGAATCCATAACCTACAAAACTAAGAAGAGGTAAATCCCTAGATTGTTGAAATGGTTAGTGAAAATGATATATTATGATGTTCATGATGTTATGTTTATGCTTAAAACAAAATAGCAAACACAAACAAGTCACACAAAGACCTTAGGTTTAAAGGCTTGCATGAGGTCTATAGGTAAGTACCCTTTTAAAGTTTACTTGGCTCAACCTGTCCTAGCAATAATAACTGGGTTCTAGGGATCTCATATCATTAATCTTTATCTCATGCATTGTTTCAGCTCAAGCATCTGAATTGCGGCCAAAATATCCCGAAAGTCCAATCTCAATGAGTGTAGCATCGAGTGTTAACCAACTTCAGTCTGCACCAAAGCCGACCATCTCACTACTTTCTAATGGCTAAGATGAGTCAATTTAAGGTTCTAAAGGTCAGTTAGCGCTTAATGAGACTATGTGGAAGCCTAATGTTATCCTTGACTGACTCAAGGAACATTAGTACAAGCCAGAGTATCAGGCTAATGTAACTATCATATCATCCATATCGGTCTATGCCGTATAACCTCCATGATTTATTGCTACTTACCTAAAAGGTGCCCCAGATTCGGGTATAGGATCTTTAACAATAACCCAAACATGAACCTGAAAGATAAAGCACACAAATCAAACAAGTAAAGCAATTTAAATATGTTCTAGCTCTAAGGTAAACTTACTTTTAGTTTATGTCCCCAACAGAGTCGCCGGTTTTGTAATACGGTGGGAGAACTGACTTTTACTGGTTTTGCAATTTATCACAAATGTTGCGGTTAGGAAGAGTCGCCACCGACTTTTATTTTATCCAACAAAGGAAAGGGTGAAAAGAACAAGAAAGGACTTTCGAGATTATTTTCTGAGTAAGGGGGTATGTTATGGAAAAGGAAGGTGTTAGCACCCTTTCCATCCGTAGTTATCTACGGGCTCTTAGTTGCCAGCTCACTTTGAAAATGCTTTTTTCTGTAAGTGTGTTTTGAATTGTTTTTTATTGTTTTTGTGTAAGTGTGTATACAAAATGTATTTTGTCTTTGAAAATATTTAGAAAAGAGTTTGTGTATGTGTGAAAAAATTGTTTTTTTGATTGTTTTTACGAGCAAGCAACTAGGAGCTATCTACCTACTCAAAATGTTTGTTCTTTTCCTCTTTTCCTTTAGACAGTGTTATCCTACTATTAGTAAGTAGGAAGCCCTATCGTTAGATTTTTGAGGGACGCACGAGGGTCATCATACAGTCACGAAAGCAACTAGTAAGATACTTTAGTAATTACCCTAAGGTTTTAAAATCATATACCGAGGAAACTTCGAAAGGGTCATCGAGAGACTTATGATCTTTAAACCAAAGGGTCGTCATTAAAATCTCTTATGTTCGAGAGTCGTGATTGTTTGTTTTTCTGAAGGAAACAAGTGGAGTTATCTTAGAGGTGAGCATGTGCGAGCGTGTTGTGTTTCAGTTATTTTTCTCTTGAGTGTTAGGTTTGCTAGAATTTGATTTTATCTTGCCATACAAGCCTATTAGCATACACCTAACAGTTAATATCAGTGTAGAAAAAAAGTGCAGAATTTAAAGCTACACTATTACATGGCTTCGAGGAGGGGGAATTACAAATCAAAACGGGGAAATAAAAGTAAAGTCCTAAATTTAACCGCTATTACATCCTTTTGCAATTACATCAATATGAAAGAAAAAATGCCAAATAAGCGCGCGAATATGGAAAGCGAAGTAAAAACCCTAAAACTTCTAAACACTTAGAATATTTTTGTTGTTTTTATTTGTTTTAAGAAAGAAAACTTAAAATAAATTTAATTAGAAAAGACAAACTAAACCTAATTTCTTAATTAATTAAATAAAAATAAATGATTATTAATTATAATGAATTCTAATCAATAAAAGAAAACTAATTCTAATATTTTTGATATATTACTTGAGAAAAAGATTTGAAGTGATTGAACCTAGTTCTAATTGATTTTAAATTAATTGAAATAATTCAAAATAACTAAATTAATTAATTTGCGAAAATTAAATTTAATTAGAAAAACCTAAATCTATTTTTTATGATTTTATTATAAAAATACAAATTAGTTTTTTTTTTTTTTGCTTTTAAAAGTGATAATAAACAAATAAATAAATAAACAAAGAAAGAATATAATTTTTTTTATAAAAAAAAGGGCATGATGGACAAAGCAACTGGGGGTATATGTCTAGAATTTTGTTTAGGCCCAATAAGAGGAAGCCCAGGGTCCTGCACATGATCCAGTAGTGTTGGATCCTGTGAAGACTATCATGAACTCCCAGATCTGGAGTGTTAGATCTGACATTGTGATGATCTGATGGTGACAATATGCCAATGCATGGTGCACATGCTTATCCCTGGAACATTGGATCTGCAAGTAGAAATTAGAAAAATAATAGGCAAGAGGCAGGTATCGAACCCCTGCCCTTGCCCATAGTAACGCCTTAACATGCAATGCCTCTACCGTTGGGATGACTATACTTCCGGTAACATAAACGCAACAAATAGGTTAAATATTAAAATACGTCTTAATCGTTGACCAATAAACACACGTGCTCAGAGTGGGGCCCTGATGTCTGGGTGGACCAATCAGGAATGGAGAGAGGGATCTATTATTTTGATCCAGCCAATAGGAAAAACAGAAAGGGCCATGCCTGCTTGGACCACCGCCTGAGACGGGTCAAACCACCGGCCACGGTGGTCACGATCGTCTTCTCCGATGCATCGAAATTGAAACCTGCAAAAACACGTGATATCAAAGCATACAAAACATCCTAACCCCTTTAAAATTTCCCAGGAATGCAATGCTGGTATCTGTTTGGTCTAAAAGTCAATGAATTATGAGGTTCGACGGTTTCCGTTTATGATGCCCTAACAATGGAATCTTCTCATTCAGGCTTCAAAGCTTTCATGCGAAACGTCCAACCTGTCCTAAAAGGTGTCCTGAACACAAATCAACTCATCAAACATGTCAACAATGCAATTTTTTTTTTTTAAATCTATCAAACCTTGCTTAACCGATGACACTTGATTACAGTGATTTGGTATGCTATGAGCTTCTAGAGTGATAGGGACAGACTCCCGGGACTCTCAGAAGTGTGATGGGGTGCTTAGATCTGATGGAGAATGGCTGGATCATTCAATGCATATTGCACCTTCTCTTTGATTTTTTTGGAATTTTTTTGGGTTTCTTTCAGGCACTTTTTGCGTGTCCTTTGTTTGCAATATCCTTCTGTATTTAAAGAGGAGTGCGATGGTTGACAAACATGGCAAGAATCAACCATTAACCATGGTTTTGAATGCAAAATCACAAATTTTAAAATATGCCATTTTGATGATTTTCTTGTGATTCTTAAAATGTAATAAACCTGGTACTTTTTCCATGTACCTTGTATGAGATTTGGGCTTCTCAATGGATCAAACTAAGACCAAATACCATAGCCCACTAATTCTTGCATTTTATCTTTATTTATTTAATTTAAAATTAAATAAAACTAAAAATAAATACAAGTAAAATCAAGACCATTCAAAAATGGAATTAGAGGTCCTTTAAGACATTATGGACATGCTAGAAGTTCAAAAAGTAGGCCCATTAGTCTAAAAAAGCATTTTTGCTTAATGTGTACTTTTTGAAATTTCTCAAAATTCCCCAACTTGTGAAATTCATATATTGCTCCATTTTTATCCTTTGAAGATGATCTTTGACTTTTTGGAAAGCCTAAGATGTCCTATACAATCTCTATGTTGACCATTTTTGCTTTTGGAGAGTTTATCTTAATGTAATTTGTCTTGACAAAAAGTGTCTTTTGTTGACTTTTTGAAAAATGACCTGTAATGTATGAGCTCATATCTTTCAAATGATGCATTTTATGAACTTGATAATAAAAACAAAGTTGTATAGGATTGGATTCTATTCACAATAAGCTTTAGTTGGGGCAAAATGAATGAAGCATGTGAAAGTTATGTCTGGTTAAAGTTCAGTTGACTTTTTTTTAGGAAACCCTAATTTAGCAAATCTTGACTTTTGATGATCTGAGGACTTTCCTTGAGGAATCATGATCAACCCTTGATCAAATGATGAATATCACTTCAAAATGTTGATGCTGACCAAAAACATTGAAGTTTGACTGTATATTGGCCACAATTGAATTTTGACCTAATGCAGTTGATTTTCAGTCATCTGAGTAATTGACTGAGAAAACTTGTGATGCAAGGCATAAAACTTGACATGAGCCTTATTAAGGACATATTAGGAAGAATTGAAATCACTTGAGGCCTTTGAAACCTAAACTTCTTTGTGAAAAGTGAAACCCTAGTTGGAAATCCATTGCTTAGGAGGAGAATTTGTCTGGACAATTCTTGGTCAACCTTGAGCATTTGAGGACTTCTAGGAGTGTGTTTTGAATAAAATGAGAGGGAAAATTTTGGGGTACAACACACAATATCAAGAACTATTATCCTTTGAAATCTGAAGTATAAAAGATGGTGAGATATGGCCTCATATCCTTTAAAGATGTTGGTCCTAACGTGAAAGATAATCCTTTGCTACATGGAGGAGAAAATGTTGTAAAAATGGTTGCTGGTTGTCCTGGGGACTTCCGAATGTTAGATATCAACCTGGTCAGAGGAGATTTGGTAAAGATGCATGCAGATCTCTGTGAATTCAGCTACTATACGCACGACCATGTTGGTTGTAGTATTTGCAGTATAGATATCCAGGGATGTGATAAGATAAAAGTTGATCTTCAGGAAATGATGGACGAAGGCCTCATTCATATAATTAGGCCAAGGGTAGAGTACGAAGAAAATGTGAATATGGTCTATGGATGTCCCGGTGAATTCTGGATTTTTGATGTGAATCATATGAATGATGATTTGGTGTAGTTGCACGCTACCTTCTGTCACATGGATGGCCAAGAAGAACACCATTACGGGTCTTTCCAGATCTGCTACAGAGATTCTCGTGGTTGTTCCATTGTGAAAAGGGGTGTTTGTAATAACCAGCCGAACCGTCATCTGATAATAATATCAATGAAGTCTCCACCGAACGTCTTTTATCCCTCCGAAAGGGAAAGGTAAACATCGAGAAAACCTAAAGGGGGAAATCACGGTCTTGCGACCGAGAGATCGGGTAAGGGAGTCCTTTACACGAGGGGAAGGTATTAGCATGCCACACACCCGTAGTACTCTATGTATCCACTCTTGTTGTCTAATCTAATGGGTGTGGTTAAAATCTATATCTAAGGCTTAAAGCTGAAAAGGGAATGCATGCAAAGAAAAAGTTGGGATAAGAATGGAATATTTTACAAAGATATGCTCGATTAGGCCCCACAAAATCCTCTGCCTATGTATCCGTTTTAAGGAATCAGAGAAGCCGTAGTTTGGATCACATATTTTGGTTGGTTTGTGTTTTTTTAGTTAAAAAGACAAAAGCGATAAGCAAGATGGAAAAACATGAGATAAAATGACAAAACATCCGCAACAATGACAAAACATCAAAAGGAGGAAAACAAGACATCATATGGCAACACAAACTCAGATAAGATGATAACATATCAGTATGATAGCAAGATATTAGATAAGATGATACAACATCACACCTAACAATAATATTGAAAGTAAAAGTAGGATAAAAAACATGTGCGATGGTGAAACATCAACAAAAAGATAGTAAACTATCATGGCAAAAATGACAACATATCAAAACTTAGATGATAAAACATCACACTTAACAATGATATTGAGAATCAAAGTAGGATAACAAACATGAGCGATGGTGAAACATCGGTGAAAAGATAACAAAATATCACGGCAAGGATTACAATACCTCAAAACTTAGAAGATAAAACATCACACCTAACAATGATATTGAGAATCAAAGAAGGATAACAAACATGTGCAATGGCGAAACATCGGTGAAAAGATAACAAAATATAATGGCAAAGGCGCTAAGATGTCAACTTAATAAGGTTTAAAAAAAAGCCAAGAGGTGTACAAAAAATGAAGATTGGTTTGTATTTTTACCTTGAAGAAGGATTTAGGTTCATTAGAGATGTTTTATGATTTTCCAAGAAGAAGAAAGTTTTTGTTTTAAGATGCAATATGCAAAGAAGAGTAAACAACTAAGGGAGACTATCTTGATCTCTAGCCCTATTATAATCATACAATGATGGCCCTATGGTTGAGTTTTGAAAGGGGAATACCTACCTAAGTGAACATACATGGATTCCTACCTTAATGTCTAGCTTGACAACTAGCCTAAACGAGCGATCCTTAGGGAACATGGTGAAAAAAATTTCATAGATCCTATGGCAAAAATCAAGCAAACAAATGATAAAACATCTAGGGCAGTCAAAAGCTCGAGCATCACTCAAATATCAAACACCTACAGGGCACATGCCAAGTAGTAGAAGGGAAGGTCCCTCCGTAGACAAGAAACCAAGCATTAGACCAAGGGTCAAGCCATAGTCAAGGGGAGAAAATCACCCAAGTCAAGCAAGCCATAAGATTGTGGGAATATAAGGGGTCCTTAACCGCGGTATCAATTACCATGGCATGAAAGATCTGGGGGAATAGACATAGTGTGCGTGTACACTAAGCATCAACGTTGGTCAACATGAGCTAAAGAAAGCATGGAGATCCGATGACAAGAACCCTTTTCACTTGCCTTTGAAGGCTTAAATTCATTCAGATCTTGAGCCTGTGTTCAGAGCATCTACTTGTAGAAAGTGAGCATAAGAACGAAACAGACTAGAATATGCGGGGGTTGATTACGAACCCTCTCTGCTCGCCTCCTTTTGAGGACTTATCAACTATAATATAATGCAGGCACAATTATTAAACAAAAAAAACATGGCCTCCTAGTGAGAACTTCCAGAATTTCCTGCCAAGTGGCATGGACTCCCAACCCTAAGTAAGCAGCAAAAATGCAGGTAAAAAGTAAATCAGATAAGAAAGTACCAAACGGATATAATCCGGAAATATGCAACAGTAACGGAACCCACAGATCTTCGAACGAGCTAGCATAAATCAAAGAAACATGGTAGAAGTCGCATTGTCAATCATAAATATCAAATCCTCAATGTGAATATAAATCACAAATGGTGTGTAGCGGACATGATCGTACAAATATTCTGCAAGGTAATACAAACAGACAAAGCACGCAATAGTGCAAATATATATGTATATCTCATAGATATGGGAAGCCAAATAGATAACCTCAAAAGCGCAGTTGTATCCCATAAATAAAGTGGAACACAAAGTAAAGAAAGTCCATGACATACCTCGCACAACTCAACAAAATGATTAGTATTAACAAGGCAAGGTGAAATGTGAATATAAGCATGTTATTCATTTATCTTTTATCAAGTTTTAAGAAAACACTCAATTAGTCATTTTAAAGCGTAATACAACCACCATAGAAAATAAACTAATATCCGGCAAAACGGTGTAGTGAAGTGCGCCTACGTAAATGGATAAATGATCAAGGCAAGACAAGTTAAGGGATAGTGAGATCAGAAGTAAACACAAAATGTTAAAGTTCCCTAAGAAACTATGGAATCCCTAATGTTGTACCCAAAAATTTTCCCTCTCATTTTATCAAGATTTCCCCTCACAAGACTCTTTGGACTCAAGACCAAATTAGGGTTTTGCTCTGCTCAAGACATCTCTTTGCACTGATGACCTAAATTAGGGTTTGAGTTTGCACAGGGAGTTTTGGACTCTTAATGCCCAAAGTGACTTTCATACTTCACGTTGGACTTATAAGATTGCCTCTACCAAGTTTCAAGCCTTGAATCAAATTTTTGCCCAGTCAATTGGACAGTTGACCTAGAAATCAGTTGTATTGGAGAAAAAGTCAACTGTGGCCAATTTACAGTCAAACCTCATAATTTTTGATCCACATAAACATTATAGACTCATATGAACCATTTGATCAAGTTTGGACCACAACTCCTCAAGAAATTTGATCAGATCATCAAAAGGGCAAAATGGTCATTTTTAGGGTTTTGACTGAGAAAGGGCAATTTCTGATTTTTAACCTAGCCAATGGAAAATTGGGTTCAAGCATGTATTAAAGGACTCAATGTAATCATCTTGACCTAATCACAAGGTTCAAAAGATCTCAAATGCATTGGATTGACAAATAAATTTTTCAGTCAACTGATCAAAATTTAACTGTACACTGAAAAGTCAAACTTTGACTTTTTGGTCAAAATCAAGTGCCAAGGGTCATTTTTCATCAAAATGAGTCAAAACATGAAACTTGTTCATCAAGAAACCTAATTTTGCAAATTAGGGTTTAAGATTGAAAAATTTCATAACTTAGAATTTTTCTAAGTTATGAAATTTTCTTATTTTTTTCCCAACTTTGCCCAACATTTTCACCATTATGCAATTGGATTAAAACAAAACTTCCAACATTAAAGTTATATTCCTCCACAAAATATACAACTTTGATTCACAAAGTTTTCCCAAAAGAAGCTTGGATCTCAAGTTATGATTTTTGGAACAAGGGTCCATGAAACTTTTAACTTAGTGAAATTTTACCCTAGTTTAGGTAGGATTTTGACCTATCTTCATGACCATTTTTCACATAGTTCAACTTGGAATCTCAAAATTCATTTCAAGAGATTGTAGCACTTCTCATCTATGGGTTGGTCTTGTTCCCAAACCCTGATCAACTTATAAATGTGAATGCTGTCAAAATTTTCATATCTCAGAATCCCGTGCCAACATTGCTTGGGGATATCCTCCACTCATTTCACACACGAACATTGAGGAAAAGAGGTGTTGTCATGTGCTGTACTCCTCTTCTAGCAAGGTGGTTTATTTCTCACCTTCCCCAATCAGTCTTGAAGAATGAGCAAGGTTTGAGGTGGTCACAACGGTTGATGACTCTTACACATTCTAATGTTCATTGGTGTTCTCGGTCCAAAGAAAATGTCATCATCATTGATCGTTGTGGGGAATTCCCTAATGTCCCACTACTTGGAATTAGGGGAAGCATTACCTAAAACCCTTGCTTGGCTCTGAGACAATTTGGGTATGCCCGAATGGATGGCCCTCATGACATGCTGATTCCAGACTTGGTTTTTGACTTTGACAATGACACTCAAGGACTTTGACAAAGGTTTATCTGAGCTTGGAGGATGCCCAACAAGGTGGACAGTAAGACACTGGGACACAAGAATTCCATCCCCCTTGAGCCTTACCTCAAGTGGGTACGAACCCGCGCCCAGAGTCTTATGATGCCTTACCCCTACATTCTGCCTATGGTCAAAGAGCCTGTTATGGAAGGAGAGGTTCCATACACCCTCCTACATCCTGACATGCCAACATCATTGGAAGATTTGCAAAAGAGTTGGATACAACTCAAGGAAGAACGAAACACTTTTGAAGCCAGCTTCTATGCCAGTGAGAAGAAGGTTTTTGGAACTTACTCGTCGACTCCATGAAGAGCAGACTCTCAACACCTACATCGCACCAAAGAGGATGCACAACGTCTTTTCACATTAGAATTTTGTATTATTTCTCCCATGGGGCACTTATGTACTAACAAATTCTATCTTATTAATATGACGTGCATTATTTTTTGTTTGCAACAAATTTGAATTTCTGAATCCTTGAATTCATTACATGAATACATATCATTCATCATATGCATAAGAAGGTCTTCACACTAGGTTTCATTATCTCTCTGATGTTTATTTCAGCAAGATGGATATAGAGCAGACGATCAAAGATCTACAGGCACAGAATTCACAGTTCCAACAGCTACTCATGACCTTGGCAAAGGGTCAGGAGGAGCTCAAAGGTCTACTGGAAAAAGAAAAGGAGAAAAAGAAAAAGAAAAGAGTTGGTGTGGCCACTATGGGAAGAAGATTTGAGAACCAAGCTAGAAGGGTCCTGGATTTGCCCTCGACATCTGATGAAGGGGTTGGAAAAGGAAAGGGAGCTGCAGTGCCCTCCGAGTCTGAGGCTAAAGAAGAATAAGAAGAGGATGAAGATTACTCTGAGCAACAGTACCCTCCTGCAGACGACAAGTATAAGAATCTGGAAGAGCGTCTGGAAGCCATGGAGGTACAAAGAGTGCCTGGGCTGGATTTAGGGTTGGTTGTTGGGATTGTGATTCCCCCTAAATTCAAGGTGCCTACATTTGCTAAATACGATGGTTTGTCTTGTCCAAAGATGCATCTGCGGTCTTACGTCAGAAAGATCCAACCTCATTCTTCTGATAAGGATCTGTGGGTCCATTTTTTTCAAGATAGTTTGTCGGGTACGCAATTAGATTGGTTCTATCAGCTTGAGAGATCTGATGTACACAACTGGGAGGATTTGGCTACTTCCTTCTATAGACAATATCAATATAATGCGGATTTAGCACCTACTCGTACTCAATTACAGAGTATGGGTATGGTCTCTAATGAAGGCTTTAAGGAGTATGCCCAAAAATGGCGGGACTTGGCTGGAAGGGTGCAACCACCATTGTCTGAGAGAGAGCTTGTGGATATGTTTTTAGGGACCCTGTCAGGTCCATTCTTTAATCACTTGATCGGGAGCTCATCTGCAGGGTTCACCGAGTTAATTCTGACTGGTGAAAGAGTCGAAGCTGGCATTAAGAGCGGTAAAATTCAAAAGGATGCGTCTGCTTCCGCTGCTATCAAGAAGACTTTTCCAGCCAAGAAAGAAGTCTCAGCTATTTACTCCCAGAGAAGTCAAGGAAGAGTCGAGCGCCGACCAGCGGTGGGGGCTGTGATGATTCAGAATTCCACAGCTGATCAACCTCGAAACAGTCAATCCAGAACCAACCAAGAAAGGGTGGGAAGGCCTGCACGACAATTCACCCAGATCAATATGACACCTGCTCAGATTCTCCCTCATCTGTTGAAGTTAAACCTTACAAACTTGAAAGAGGTGCCAAAGAACCTAAATACCTCTTCTCCCTACTACCATTCAAATGCAAAGTGTGCCTATCATTCGGATAGTGTGGGGCACGACACCAACAATTGTTGGGCCCTCAAAAATAAGATCCAGGATTTAATAGATGCCAAGGAGGTAGAGTTTGACGCCCCTGAAAAACCTAATGTGATATCCGCTCCAATGCCAAAACATGGTCACAATGTTCATGCTGTTGTAGAAGATATTTATGTTACTGCTGTTGATGACTTAATAACTCCATTGCCAATGATCAAGATGAATCTGTTGAAGGCCGGGATTTTCCCGGGCTGTGAAAAAGATTTCCACCTTTGTTCGTCCTTACAATCCGACTGTCCGCTGTTGAAGTTAGGCATCCAACGCCTAATGGATAATCAAGAAATCCTCTTTAAGAAAACTCATGTTACTCCTGTTACTCATGTTACTCCAATCAATGATGTTGCTATAATCACCATTTCCGACAATCTTTCCAAGGTCTCCAAAAGACCTGTTAAGATTACACCCGATCCAAAGTTTGTACCTCTGAAGATAACAACGCCGGGGCC
This sequence comes from Vicia faba, assembly GCA_948472305.1. Classification (NCBI taxonomy): domain Eukaryota; kingdom Viridiplantae; phylum Streptophyta; class Magnoliopsida; order Fabales; family Fabaceae; genus Vicia; species Vicia faba. The sequence goes on from OX451741.1 coordinate 1,023,295,039, forward strand.
TATCCCATACAAGTCCAACAAGACAATACCGTGGAATTATGGAGGAGAGATCTTCTACCACGGTGTTAGGCAGATTGAATCAGTTGAAGAAAGTTCCGATGAAGAGACTCCTGACGTATGAAATATTGCGGGGACAAGTAAGATCACCCGCAGCGGAAGAATCTTCTCTCCGGAGATTTCTCCTCTAAGGGAAACCTTTGGACCCTCAAATGCTCCTAAGGTTACTCCTGTGCCAGTCAACACATCTGTACGAACTCTGGTGATTGAAGAAATTATAACTCCCGAAGTTGTACCCTCTGCTGTTACTGCTGATAAAGGTAAGAGGATCCAAGAAGCGCCCGTCAGGACGAGGGCTCAGCCTTTGGTAATCCCCGAGACCACTCAAAAGGAAATGGAGGAGATTTTAAAAATAATTAAGAAAAGCGACTATGATGTCGTAGAACAACTGGGACAAACCCCTTCAAAAATCTCTATGATGGCCATATTGCTCTGTTCCGAGGCTCATGCCAAAGCCCTGATCAAATTCTTGAAGACGGCCCATGTGCCTCAGGAAACCTCTGCGGACCAGTTCCAGGAGTGTGTAGCCATCCTGAACATCGACAATGGTCTTGGCTTCTCCGATGCCGATTTAACATCTAAGGGGAGAAAGCATAATGATGCGCTGCATGTATCGGTGGAATGCAGAGGGACTACTCTTGCTCACATTCTGGTTGACACCGGGTCGTCTTTAAATGTCTTACTAAAGAAAGCATTGGACAGATTGGACTGTGAAGGATTGACCCTAAAGCCCAGCAACATCATCGTAAGAGCCTTTGACGGTTCTAAGCAGATGGTCCACGGGTAGGTGGACATTCCGATCAAAGTGGGTACTGAAATTTTCCACTCCACATTTTATGTCATGGATATTCGTCCCTCCTACTCTTGCTTGTTAGGAAGACCCTAGATTCATCATGCTGGAGCTGTTACATCTACTCTTCATCAGAAGCTTAAGTACCCTGTCCAGGGGAAAATTGTGACAGTTCGTGGCGAGGAGGAGTATATGATAAGCCATCTGAATTCATTTTGCTATGTTGAATTAGATGGTGAATTCATCGAGACCCCCTTTCAGCACTTTGAAGAGGTTTCTCCTGAAGTTGCGGTAGCCAAGACAATGACTTCTGTACCCATCATTACCTAACCTGTGTCCCGGATGTCATCCCTTAAAGATGCAAAGGCTGTGATCGAGGAGGGAGGAAGCACAGTATGGGGTCAACTGCCAGATTTTCCTTACAAGACGAATAAGTTCGGCTTGGGTTTCATTGCTGCTAGTCAGAAGGCTGTACGTTGCTCCCGGGCTGGAGGACCACCATTGAAGATCACTCATCATGGAGTTCATGCCTTAGAGGATGATGAAGAAGAGAGCAATTTTGAAGACTGGATCTTTCCGACTATTGAAGGAGGACTGAACAACTGGGAGGCGAAATACTTCGTTCCCATTACTTTCATCAATCAGTAATTTATCTTTTGAACATTTTCTGTTGGTCTGTAATAATTTTTAAACAATTCGTACACTTTTTGCCTTATGCCTTACCCGGGGCATATAGGTCCATTTGTAAGGTCTTGATTTTTCATCTTCATATGCCATTTTTAATGAATCATGGACGTTTTCATATATAAACTTTTATGTTCATTGTCTTTATTTTTACATTTTATTTGTTTAAAGGTGGCTATCCCTTACACACACCCACACTCACAAAATGCAGGTACCCATCCACTCTGGATTCCATGGGTAACAATTCTGCTATGGCCTTCAGTGACTCTGAAGATCTGGTCAATCATGCCGAATACGAAGGTGATGAAGACTGTGAAGTGCCTGGAGAGTTGGCTAGACTTTTACAACAGGAAGAAAGGGCTATTCTACCTCACGAGGAGTTGTTAGAGACTATCAACTAGGGAACAAAGGAAGACAAAAAAGAAGTTAAAGTGGGTGCCAACCTAGAGCCAAATGTCAAGGAGCGTCTAGTTCAGCTGTTGAATGAATATGTCAAGATCTTCGCCTGGTCCTACGAAGACATGTTGGGACTGGATACAAATATTGTGGTTCACCGTCTCCCTACCAGAGAAGACTGTCCACCAATTAAACAGAAAGTCCGCCGAATGAGGCCCGACATGTCCGAAAAGATAAAAGCTGAGGTGATGAAGCAGTTCAATGCTGGCTTTCTTGTTGTTACTTCATATCCACAATGGGTTGCTAAAATTGTGCCTGTGCCTAAGAAGGACGGCAAAGTCATAATGTGCGTGGATTACAGAGACTTAAACAGGGCTAGCCCTAAAGATGACTTTCCACAACCGCACATTGACATCTTAGTTGACAATACAACTCAGCACAAGGTATTTTCTTTCATGGATGGATTTTCAGGGTACAACCAGATCAAAATGTCCCCTGAAGACATGGAGAAGACTACTTTTGTTACGCAGTGGAGTACCTTCTGCTATAAAGTGATGCCATTCGGACTGAAGAATGTCGGGGCAACCTATCAACGCGCCATGGTAGCTTTGTTTCATGACATGATACATCATGAGATTGAAGTCTACGTAGACGATATGATAGCCCATTCACAGACAAAATAAGAACACCTCGACCATCTGCAAAAGCTGTTTGTCGGATTGAAAGAGTACAAGCTCAGACTGAACCCTAACAAGTGCACTTTCGGAGTCAGGTCCGGTAAACTCTTGGGATTCATCGTCAGTAACAAAGGCATCGAGGTTGATCCTGCCAAAGTCAAAGCTATACAAGAAATGCATGCCCCTCGCACTAAGAAGGAGGTCAGAGGTTTCTTGGGACGCCTAAACTACATTGCAAGGTTCATTTCTCACCTAACATATACCTGTGAACCAATCTTCAAGCTATTGAAGAAAGATCAGGTGGTTAAATGGAATGATGACTGTCAAGTTGCTTTCGATAAAATCAAGGAGTATTTGCTGGAACCTCCTATCTTGATGCCACCTGTTGAAGGAAGACCGTTAATCATGTATCTGACTGTCCTGGAGAATTCAATGGGGTATGTACTGGGCCAACATGACGAGTCTGGCCGAAAAGAGCATGCCATTTATTACCTTAGCAAAAAGTTTACCGACTGTGAGACCCGATACTCATTGCTCGAGAAAACTTGCTGTGCTTTGGTATGGGCTGCTCGCGGACTAAGGCAGTATATGTTGACACATACCACCTTACTGATCTCTAAGATGGATCCGATCAAGTACATCTTCGAGAAACCTGCTCTATCCGGAAGAATCGCTAGATGGCAGATGATCCTCACCGAATACGATATATAATACACAACCCAAAAAGCCATAAAGGGGAGTGTGCTAGACGATCATCTGGCCCATCAAGCTGTCGAAGATTACCAATCCATGAGGTTCGACCTTCCCGACGAGGATATCATGACTTTGAGAAACATTGAAGAAAACAGACCGTATGACAGACCTGAACAAGGATCCCGATGGACTCTGTACTTTGATGGTGCCTCCAACGCACTTGGAAATGGTATCGATGCGGTACTTATCTCTCCAGAAGGTTGCCATACACCTTTCACTGTTAGACTCTGCTTCAGCTGCACCAACAACATGGCTGAGTATGAAGCTTGTATCTTTGATCTCAAGGCTGCTATTGACTTGGGAATCAAATCTTTGATTGTATTTGGGGACTCAGCTTTGGTTATCAGTCAAATCAAAGGAGAGCGGGACACTAAACACCATAACCTCATCCCTTATCAAGAACATGTTCTGACATTGTTACCACACTTCGAGCATATCACCTTCGAGCACTTCCCGCGAGAAGAGAATCAGCTAGCAGATGCGCTAGCTACAATGTCATCCATGTTTAAACTTAACTGGGATAATGAGGCTCCTCAAATCACCATTGAACGAATGGACGAACCTTCACATTGTCACGAGATTAATACCGAAGAAATAGTGGACCGACCTTGGTTTCATGACGTCAAAAGGTATCTCGAAGCACAAGAATACCCTGAAGGAGCTTCAGTCAACGACAAAAAATTCTTAAGGAGGTTCGCGGTCAAGTTCTTTCTGAGCAATGGTATCCTATACATGCGCAATCATGATTGCATTCTACTCCGTTGTGTGGACAAGGTTGAAGCTGAGAAGATCATGGTTGAACTATATAACGGCACATTTGGAACCCACTCAAGCGGTCATACGATGGCTAAAAAGATTCTACGGGCAGGCTACTACTGGTCTACCATGGAAGCTGATTGTCATTAACATTCTCGTACTTGTCACAAATGCCAAATCTATGCTGACAAGGTACATATTCCTCCAGTTCCTCTCAATGTCTTAACAGCTCCTTGGCCATTCGCGATGTGGGGAATCGACATGATTGGGGAGATCAAGCCTACAGCATCCAATGGACACCGTTTCATCCTGGTGGCCATTGATTACTTTACCAAGTGGGTCGAAGCAGCTTCCTTTTCCTCCGTTACAAAGAATGTGGTTGCCCGTTTCATCAAGCAGAACCTCATATGCCGGTATGGTATCCCCGACAGGATCATCACTGACAACGGTACAAATTTGAACAATACTATGATCACCGCTCTGCAAGCAGTTCAAGATTCAACATCACAATTCATCTCCCTATCGGCCTAAGATGAACGGTGTTGTCGAAGCTGCGAACAAAAATATCAAGAAGATCATTAAAAAGATGACAGTCACCTACAAGGACTGGCATGAGATGCTACTATTTGCTCTGCATGGGTACCGTACTACGGCACACACTTCAACAGGGGCAACACCATATTCTTTGGTATACGGCATGGAAGCTGTTTTACCTATCGAAGTTCAGATTCCCTCCTTGAGAATCATGAAAGATGATGGGTTGAGTGAAGACGATTGGATTCAGACCCGACTTGATCAACTTAACTTGATTGATGAGAAGTGACTTACTGCTGTTTTCCATGGTCAGGAATATCAGAAACATATGATTAAGGCCTTCAACAAGAAAGTCAAGAGACAAGTATATCAAGTCAGAGACCTTGTAATCAAGCAGATCATCTTGCCGCAAAGTGATCCCAGGGGCAAATGGACTCCTACCTACGAAGGACCATTTGTGATAAAAAACATCTTCTCTGGTGGGGAAATTATCCTGACTACCATGGACGGCGACGACCTGCCGCACCCTGCAAACGCCGACATAGTCAAAAGATACTACACATAAACGACCCGACAAGTTGAAAACCCGAAAGGGTGACTTGGGAAAAAATGGGCATCCCGGTGAATCGAAAACCCGAAAGGGCGGTTCAGGAAAAAATTAGGGATAAATAAAAAAAATATGTACACCCGACAAGTTGAAAACCCGAAAGGGAGACTTGGGCAAAAAAGGGTTTCCCGGTGGACTGAAAACCCGAAAGGGCGGTCCAGGCAAAAGTTAGGGAAATAAAGCGTATGACTATGTCTCGTCGGATCACTTTAAGGACAATATCTTCAACAAACAAGCTCCGGGCTTCTGATCAATCTAATCATCATCGGACGAAGCAACAAATGGACAAGATACTCAGAGTTACAAAGACTATAGCAGAATGGGAACCCCATGGAATTATTACACATAGCCATCTTTCTTTGTATACATTTTTCTCAAATTTTATGACAACATTCTCTTACTAGGATGCCTGTCTCCTTTGTACAAAATACTTACACAAAGTTAATACAAAGATACTTCAAAGTGCAGAAAATTGTTTGCCTTTTCTTTCTTTTTACGCTTGTGTTTTATTTGAAAACATCCAATGATTTATTAAATGAGCATATGCATTTAAATATAATCACTGCTTACAAATAAAACGAAATGAGAAAAACTAATTACTGACAGATTGAAAGTATAGGAAAAAGTCTTTAGGCTATTCAAGGAGAAATCCTTAGCAGAACTATAGCCTTAAAATACATATCCCCAGCGGAGTTAAGTTTCAAAATCCCCATCAGAACTAAGTTTCCAAACTCCCAATCCCCAGCGGAGCCAGAAAACTTTGAACTACAGACCCTCGGCGAAGATAGAACTTTATTCCCCAACGAAGTCCATAACTTTAACCCTTAAACCCCGGTGGAAGACCATCTAGTTTTCCCTAATTCCCCAGGGAGTTGTCTTAAAGCCAGAAAATTCCCCTGCAAGTTATCTTAGAAACCAGACAACAGCTTCGGATGATTCCTCAAAAGATTGGTATATAACCCAAGCTCTTGAAAAATCTTCAACAGAATAAACTTTCTCCCAACAGAGTTATTTCCTAGTAGATTGAAGACTCTCAATCCCCAGCCACTGTCATCAAGTTTCTCGGGACTCCCCAAGCAGGTTTTTCAAGCAGAACCCGACATTATTCTTACAACGGAATGTCTATCATGTTCCAACTTCAAAGGACTTGAAGGATCCCTATATCCCCAGGGAAGTCGGGAGGGGTTCTCACATCCCCACAAGTTGCCAAAGATTTTCTATCCCCAACAGTGGTCCAAGGATTTCTCATTCTCAACAATCAGAGGTTGTTGAATTCCCGGCATTGGTCCATGATTTTATTTTCCCCGGCAGCAGTCAAAGATTTCATTATCTCCAGCTATCAAGGTTTTATTTTCCTCAGCAAGACAGCTAATCAGCTTACATGCGCATCCATTACATTCATATATCATAAACATTGATAGAACATATTTTATTGCATCATACATGCATGCAACATAACTTTGTGTTTCAGCTAACATTTTACCCTTTTCAGGATAAGATTAAAAGCTATCTTTAACAACAATGCAAAGACTTCAGATACAGTACGGATACACTCCAAGACATGGAAGTCATTCTGCTACTCATTCGGATCTCTTGTTCAGATACAATATGGATACACAACAGACACGGAGGTCATTCTACTACTCATTCAGACTTCAGCAATCAAATACAGACTAGATATGCTCCAGACACGGAAGCCATTCTATTTCTCATTCAGATTCAACTGTCAACCTCAGGTTCAGATGCACTCCAGACACGAAAGTCGTTCTGTCATTTATCCAGATCCCAATTACAGTACGAATACACTCCAGACACGGAAGTCATTTTTCTACTCATACAGATCTCAACTTCAGATACAGTCCATATACACACTAGACACGGTTTCCATTCTGTCACTCATTCAGAATTTATCCCCAGCCTAGAGATGCTCCATACACGGATATTTTTCTGTCGCCCACTTAGAATTCAGATACAATACAGATACACTCCAGACACGGCAGTCATTCTGATATTCATTCAAGAATCAAATACGGTTACAACTCGGATACTCTCCAAACACGGACGCCATTCTTTTGCTCATACGAATCCAATCTCCAGATACAACTCAGATACGTTCCAGATACGGATACCATTCTGATGTTCATTCTCCTGCTTTTTAATAAACACTCTTGGATGGCATCTTTAAGCCTATCCCCGACAATATTCTATCACCTCTCCAAATGGAATCTTTAAGTCCATTCCCTCATTTACATTTTGACGAGTGCAAATTTACGGGCACTCTAGTGTCCAATCCTATTTTACCTTTGATTCACGAAAGGCAAAATTCGCCAATCTAACTCTTCAGGTTCAAGAAGATTAAACAGGGGCAGCTGTTGTACCCCAAAATTTTCCCTCTCATTTTATCAAGATTTCCCCTCACAAGACTCTTTGGACTCAAGACCAAATTAGGGTTTTGCTCTGCTCAAGACATCTCCTAGCACTGATGACCTAAATTAGGGTTTGAGTTTGCACAGGGAGTTTTGGACTCTCAATGCTCAAAGTGACTTTCATACTTCATTTTGGAATTATAAGATTGCCTCTACCAAGTTTCAAGCCTTGAATCAAATTTTTTCCCAATCAATTGGACAGTTGACCTAGAAATCAGTTGTATTGGAGAAAAAGTCAACTGTGGCCAATTTACAGTCAAACCTCATAATTTTTTATCCACATCAACATTATAGACTCATATGAACCATTTGATCAAGTTTGGACCACAACTCCTCAAGAAATTTGATCAGATCATCAAAAGGGCAAAATGGTCATTTTTAGGGTTTTGACTGAGAAAAGGCAATTTCTGATTGTTAACCTAGCCAATGGAAAATTGGGTTCAAGCATGGATTCAAGGACTCAATGGCATCATCTTGACCTAATCACAAGGTTCAAAAGATCTCAAATGCATTAGATTGACAGATGAATTTTTCAATCAACTGATCAAAATTTGACTGTACACTGAAAAGTCAAACTTTGACTTTTTGGTCAAAATGAAGTGCCAAGGGTCATTTTTCATCAAAATGAGTCAAAACATGAAACTTGTTCATCAAGAAACCTAATTTTGCAAATTAGGGTTTAAGATTGAAAAATTTCATAACTTAGAATTTTTCTAAGTTATGAAATTTTCTTATTTTTTCCCAACTTTGCCCAACATTTTCACCATGATGAAATTGGATTCAAACAAAACTTCCAACATTAAAGTTGTAGTCCTCCACAACATCTACAACTTTGATTCACAAAGTTTTCCCAAAAGAAGCTTGGATCTCAAGTTATGATTTTTGGAACAAGGGTCCATGAAACTTTTAACTTAGTGAAAATTTGCCCTAGTTTAGGCAGGATTTTGACCTATCTTCATGACCATTTTTCACATAGTTCCACTTGGAATCTCAAAATTCATTTCAAAGATGTATTGTAGATCATGTTACAAGCTTTCCAAAATTTCAAAGAACTCTCCAAAATCATTTATGGTTAGGGAGAATCGAAGGTTTGAATTTGGCAAAAACTCACTTTTGATCCATGGCATTTTCATGTTGACACAAGTTGCAAAATCTGTCCAACTTAGCTTGTACTTGAATACAGGTCTCTAAACCCTTCCACACTTAAAAATTGAATGCAAACTCATTGGTTTAAGGCATTATTCTGATCAATAGAGGTTTACACATTGAATTAATCTTAAAATGGTAAAAAGGTAGCATTTCCATTTTGATAAAGGCAACTTTATGTCAACTTGCTTCCCTTGAGCCTTGGACCTCTCTCTTTGCAGCAAACAAGTTCCATAAACTTAGGCAAAAGTACAACAATATTGTGCATGCTTGGAGATAGCCTGTACAGGCTTATCTTGTATCACTTCACACTTTTCTTTCAAAACAAGTCAACTTCCCAAAATCACATAACTTGAGTATCTGATATAACCAAAGTTTGTAAGCATTCCAAACAAGTTTTGCACATTTCCTTGAGCCAGAAACACGAGCCATCCATCCCTCAAACACTCTTGAACATCAAAACACCAAAAAATTGTAAAACAGGGCACTCTCTGCAGTTTCACTTCCATCTCGCAAACCACTCGTGCATTTTGTCCCAAACCAGTTCCAATACACTACATACAACCTATCTGAACTATCCCAACCATTGGCCATTGATTGTAACTCCATTTGCAAGCTTCACCATTTCTGATTTCAGCTTGTGCAGGTTGACTTCTACAGGCTTATTCAAGCAAGCTCAAAGATAACAAAGCATTAGGGAAGGTCAGAAGAAGTTCAGGAAAGCTCACAAACATCTCAGGCCTCACTGAAAACCCCTGCATTGCCATACTCGTGTTCAACTGAAACAGGTATTTTTCAACTTCCTATCTCTCTATTTAGGAATCATTAGGCTTAGGTTTGTGAATAAAAAATATAGTACTCATAGCCCTTAAGTTGTACATATGCATAGATTTCATTTAAGTTAAGTTTGCTGAGAGAATTTGATTGATGAACTTCCTGAAAAAGTTAGGTTAGAAATTAGAGCCAGCGAAATTCTCTCTGGTCTTTGAGAGTTAGATTTAGTTTTTTATATGGTTAGAATCGTGGTTTAATGCTTTATAAGTTTCATGTTTTGAGTTTTTGATTTCATGCAAAGAATAGAGAGAACAGAGTTGGAGTTGCAAGGCGCGCGTTTTGGTTCAAAGGTTGAAGATGAAGATCAGTTTGGGCTGGGCTTGGCCTTGGCTTGCTTTTCTCACCCCCATTTCTATTATTTGCACCCCCTGACCCATTTCATTATTTTTTATACTTTTTCTATTTTATTTACATTTCTGATTTTATTTTATTTTTTCTAAACAAAAAAAAATTACCAAAAATATTTTCATAAATTTTCACATTTTTATTTTGTATTTTATTTTATTTTTTCTAACATAAAAAAAATTATTAAACAACATACTCTTTATTTTCTTTAATAAAAACTTATAAATATTATAAAAATATTATATTTTTTTATTTTTATTATTTATACATATAAAATAATATTTTCTCACATGTTTTATTTCTTAATATCTTTGTATATATTTATATTTATTTTTCTTGTACATAAATAAATAATATAATATATATTGTCTTAAAACAAAAACTAGGGTTTCCACCCTTAATAAAAATAATATTTTTTATAATATATTTATATTTTTTTGACATTTGTATATATTTTATTATTTTATTGCACATAAATAATATAATTACTATATATATATACTTTCTTAAAATAAATTAGGGTTTTACCCTTAACAAAAATAACTTTTTATTTTCTTATTTTTTAATACATTAAATATTATATTTTTACACACATAAAAATAAACAAAAACATTTTTTGCATATTTATTTAATTGTCTATTTAAATATTGCTTATTTATCATTTGAGTAAAGAAATTCAATTTGGTTGTAATAACTTAGGGTTTTAATTCCTTGCAAATAATCCCCTATTCAAAATTGTATCCCCCTCCCTATATCAATGTTGTAATAGCTTAGGTTTATTTTACGCACTTTATGCTTTCAAATATGCCATGATAGAGATTAGGGTTTGTATGCAATATCCAAAATCAAAACAAATAGTTAGACCTAATACAAGACATAAAATGCATGAAAATGACAACACAATGCACACATGCACCCCTAGGGTTTCATCCACTTGTTGCCTTTCAAATGGCCATGTTATGCATGTTGAGTATCTTGGTAAAACAAAAACAAAACAAAAGATCATAGTCCCTCGATGATGCTATCTTGGTTGCCTATACAAAATGATCTAGTCCCTAAAAAAATTTGCTAAGATACTTGGCACAATTGCTATCATGGTTAATACGATGACCCGCGTCTGTCCCGTTTAACATCCAAATACAAGGTTGTTTACCAAATGCAATGGTAAAACAACAATGTAAAAGGGTTAAAAATGTGTAGGAAAGACTCTTGAGTAGATAGGGTAGACAACTCTTAGTTACTTGATCAAAACTTGCAAAAACATCCTTGTTATTTTTAAACACACCTCACAACACAATTTCAAAACATTTCCCAAAATAAACTTTCAAACATTCAAACATTGAAACATCTTTTCAAAAGACAATACACCTTTGTATACATTCAAACAAGAATCATTACAAAGGTTGCCACAACGATGGCCTCTTTTCAAAACATTTTCAAAATCACACACAAAGAACCATTTCAAACAATTGAAAAGCAAAAGCAAGTGATCTAAACAAGTAACTAAGAGCCCATGGATAACCATGGATGAAAAGGGTGCTTGCACCTTCCCTTTTCATAATCTACCCCCCGAACCCAAGAAAACATCTCAAAGGTCTTTCCTGTGCTTTTTGACCTTTCCTTTGTATAAAATAAAAAGTCGATGGCGACTCTTGCTAAACCGAAACATTTGCGAACACAAACGCAAAACCTCAAGTCAGTTCTCCCACCGTATCACAGAACTGGAAACTCTGCTGGGGAATAATCTAAAAGTGGGGTTACCTTAGGGTTTAGATCACCTTTACATGCTTACCTTGTTTGCTTTGATTGCTTTACACTTGGTTCTATTGTTTGGGTTTGAAATCCTCTTCCTGGATTTGGGAAACATTCATAGGTAAATAGAAATACATTGTGGAAACTGTGTGGGGTATACCGACATGGTTGAAACAATAGCTATATTAGTGTGACATATTTGTGGGTACCGGTAGCCTTTGAGTCAATCAAAGAGAATACGGGGCCGCTGAGTGATATCATGAAGCACTAATGGACTTTTAGAACCTTTACTTGACCATCTTGGCCTTATTAGGGGTAGTGAGATAACCGACTTTGGTATAGTCCGAAGTTGGTAGATACTCGATACTACACTCATTGAGGGTTATTTTCTTGGAATATTTCGGTCGCCAGTTAAGTGGCTAAACTAAAACAATGAACACATAAAATAATCCCGTGATATTGAGCTCCTTAGAACCCGGTTATTATTTATATAGGACAGGTTGAGCCAACTAACTTCAAGAGGGTACTTACCTATGAAACCCCATGCAAGCCTGAAACTAGGAACTTGTGTGATTTTCTTGTACATATACTTGTGCATACATCATGAACATCATAAAGCATCATATGCATCCACTAACCATTTCAAGGGTTTGGATCTTCATCTTTGTTCATGTTTTGTAGGTGATGGAATCACTCCGCAGAAAAACAATCCAGGTCAACCTTGTGAGAATCCCTCCTCAACTCAAGGAGCTTGCTTCCAAAATTCCAGAGAATTCTCCCTTCAGTGAAAGACAGGGTAGACTTCTCAACTTGGTCAACTCCAACATTGAAGAAGACATGGTGAAAGTTCTCTTCCAATTCTTTGACCCCCTACACCACTGCTTCACATTTCCTGATTACGAACTAGTGCCTACTTTGGTGGAATTTTCTCAACTCCTGAGGATTCCTATTCTCCATCAACTACCCTACAACGGTACATAAAGAGAACCAAAGCCTGAAGATGTTGCTCAAGCCTTACACTTGCAACCATCTGACAACAAAGGTCATTGGGAAACCAGTAGTGGTGTCAAGGGTTTCTTGGAAAAGTTTCTGTTTGAGAAGGCACAAGATTGCTGGAATTCTCTAGAACTACAAGCTTTTGAAGAGATTGTAGCACTTCTCATCTATGGGTTGGTCTTGTTCCCAAACCCTGATCAGCTTATAAATGTGAATGCTGTCAAAATTTTCATATATCGGAATCCTGTGCCTACATTGCTTGGGGATATCCTCCACTCATTTCACACACGAACAATGAGGAAAAGAGGTGTTGTCATGTGCTGTACTCCTCTTCTAGCAAGGTGGTTTATTTCTCACATTCCCCAATCAGTCTTGAAGAATGAGCAAGGTTTGAGGTGGTCATAATGGTTGATGACTCTTACACATTCTGATGTTCATTGCTGTTCTCGGTCCAAAGAAAATGTCATCATCATTGATCGTTGTGGGGAATTCCCTAATGTCCCACTACTTGGAATTAGGGGAGACATTACCTACAACCCTTGCTTGGCTTTGAGACAATTTGGGTATGCCCGAAGGGATGGCCCTCATGACATGCTGATTCCAGACTTGGTTTTTGACTTTGACAACAACGCTCAAGGACTTCGACAAAGGTTTATCCGAGCTTGGAGGATGCCCAACAAGGTGGACAGTAAGACACTGGGACACAAGAATTCCATCCCCTTGAGCCTTACCTCAAGTGGGTATGAACCCACGTCCAGAGTCTTATGATGCCTTCCCCCTACATTCTGCCTATGATAAAATGGCCTGTTATGGAAGGAGAGGTTCCATACACCCTCCTACATCCTGACATGCCAACATCATTGGAAGATTTGCAAAAGAGTTGGATACAGCTCAAGGAAGAACGAAACACTTTTGAAGCCAGCTTCTACGCCAGTGAGAAGAAGGTTTTGGAACTTACTCGTCGACTCCATGAATAGTAGACTCTCAACACCTACATCGCACCAAAGAGGATGCGCAACATCTTTTTACATTAGAATTTTGTATTATTTCGCCCATGGGGCACTTATGTACTAACAAATTCTATCTTATTAATATGACGTGCGTTCTTTTTTGTTTGCAACAAATTTGAATTTCTGAATCCTTGAATGCATTACATGAATACATATCATTCATCATATGCATAAGCAGGTCTTCACACCATGTTTCCTTATCTCTCTGCTGTTTATTTCAGCAAGATGGATATAGAGCAGACGATCAAAGATCTACAGGCGCATAATTCGCAGTTCCAACAGCTACTCATGACCTTGGCAAAGGGTCAGGAGGAGCTCAAAGGTCTACTGGAAAAAGAAAAGGAGAAAAAGAAAAAGAAAAGAGTTGATGTGGCCACTATGGGAAGAAGATTTGAGAACCAAGCTAGAAACTAGGTCAAAAAAACTAGGTCAAAAAACTAAGGGAATATGGCTCCTATCTTGTCACCATGTTGAATGAGTAATGAAATGCCAATCAAGGATCAAAGGAGCTTTGTATGATAATAAGAAAACCTTAAAAAGTCAGAATCACAAAAAATTCAAATAAAAATGGACCTAAATGATACATTAAAAAGTGGTGCACAAAGACTACCTCTTAATCCATGGCCACAAATAAGTATCAAACAAAAACAAGAAAGTTATGAGATCTTGAATGGTTCTTTGATGAACTCAAGCCTCTAAAATAGTAATGAGGATGAGGATGATCAAAACAGCAATACAAGTATAGATGAGGAAGATGATTGAGTCAGAAATAGAAACAATACTTGTAAAAATAAGACAAAAATATTTCAAGGTTCAAAAGACATCAATAGGCCAGGAACACTAACTCAAGACAAAATCAACAAGGTTTAAGTTGAAAACTCAATTAAACAATTTAGTCTAACCTAGATAAGCCTCTAATCTGAAACCCTAAATTGATTAATTGGGAGAAAATATCAAATCAACGTATAAAATTAAGCAAAAAATAATTTCTAAGACCTTAAGACACTTAAAAACCCTAATCTAAGCAAAATTAGTCCTAGGATTTAAGGGAAGTTATGCAATTAAACCTAACGTATAGCTTAAGTGAGGGGAATTAGCAAAAATCAAACCATTAACATCATATTTTCAAAGTAAATAAAAAAAAACAAGATAAGTATGAAATAAAAATTCAAGAGGCAAGAAAATGACTTAAATAAGTCAGGAATAGTTTTTTTTTTTATTTTTTTGTCTAAAGGAAAACAAGAAAATGCAATTAAAAATGATTTAAAATCAATTAAAACTCCCTAATTATTTAATAAAAATATGCAAAAAAGTAAAGAATTTACATTTTGAAATTAGACCAATCAAAAGGTCAAAAATATTTTTGGTGGAATTTTTGCGTAATTGAAAAGTCAAAAATAAAAATTAAACAAGATATGTATGGAAATATTAATTAATTTAACACATTTAATCAATGAATTTACTTAATGTGTCAAACTAATTTTGAAAATTATAGAAAAATTATTTTAAAAAATTAGACTAAAAACTAGACATATCACTTTTTTTCCGGAATTTTTGGATTAAAATCAAGTGAGAAATAAATCAAGGAAAACAATTGAAATTTAAATTATAAAATATCAACTCTGGCCAGTAGGAATGTACCACCTAATCATCTTCAACCTCCAACATAAACCCTAACCCACGCGTTTTTCAGTTTCAAACAGAAACTTTCGATCACGATTCCAACTTCAATTCTCAACCATTTTCAGTGATTCAAATCAAAAATCAAAGCTCAAACTATCAACTATATCATGCTTTTCACAAAATTCAAAATGATCAATCATAGAAGTAGAAATCAGAGCAAGAAAATCGCGAAAATCATCCAATCATGAAAAACCAGAATTTCACCAAATCAAATGAGCATCAAATCCAAGCAAGTTTATACATCAGATGTAAGATCTGGCCAACTATGAACATAATTACATGCTTTAAATCACTTGAAACAAGCAAAATTATGAAGAATCAAGATCTGAAAATACCTTTCGAGTTGAGAAATAAACTCAACTATGGACTCTGAAACAAAGTGAAAACCCTTGTGTTGCACCCCAAAATTTGCCCTCTCACTTATCAAGAATTTTCTCACAAGATCTCTTTGACTCAAGACTGCATTAGGGTTTGACCAGCTCAAGAAACCTCCTCATGCACTGATGACCAGAATTAGGGTTTGAGTTTGCACAAGAATTTTTGGACTATCAATGCTTCATATGGATTTCAAGGATCATCATGGACCCTCAAGATTACTCATGTAAAGTTTCAAGCTCTGAATCACATTTTTGATCAGTCAATTGGACAGTTGACCTGAAGATCAATTGTATTGGGGGAAAAGTCAACCATGACCAATTCTCAGTCAAACTTCATAATTTTTGATCCACATCAACATATTAGACTCATATGTATCATTTGATCAAGTTTGGACCATAATTCCTCAAGAAATTTGATCAAATCACTAAAAGGGCAAAATAATCAAAATTAAGGTTTTAACTGAGAAAGGGCAATTTCTGATTTTTGACCTAGAAAATGATCAATTGGTTTGAAGCATGATTTCAAGAGTTAAATTACATCATCTTGACCTAATAACATGGTTCAAAACATTTCAAATCCATTGGAGTGATAAATGATTTTTTCAATCAACTGATCAAAAGTCAACTATACACTGAAAAGTCAAACTTTGACTTTTTGGTCAAATTCAAGTGCCAAGGATCATAATTCATCAAAACATGTCAAAATGTGAAACTTTTTCATCAAGAAACCAAAGATTTAATATTTGGATTTGAAAAGTTGAAAAATTCTAACTTAGAAAATTTTCTAAGTATAGAAAATTTCTTATTTTCCCCCAACTTTAAGCCAAATTTTCACCATGATACAAAATGATTCAAAGGAAGTTCCCAACATAAAATTTGTAGATATCCATGAAATCTACAACTTTGCTTCACACAATTTATCCTAAATATTCTTGGATTTCAAGATATAATTTTATGAATACATGCTCATGAACTAAAATAACTTAGTGAAATTTTGCCCTAGTTAGGTAGGTTTTTTACTTAACTTCATGAAAACTTTTCACCTAGTTCCAAGAAGAATATTCAAAAGAATTTCAAAGATGTGTTGCAGAGAACATTACAAACTTTCTAAAATGTCCAATAACTCCTTGAGATCATTCTTGAGTAGGGAGAATCGAAGAGACGAAGTTAGGGATTTCAAACTTGATTATAGATCATTTCCATGAAGAACAAGTTTTCAAATTTGCAAATTGGCTGTACAATCTTCACTTTTCAGGCCTCAAACTCGTTTGTCACTCCACCATTAACGAATTGCACATGGTTTCATGCCCTAAAGCCAAGCATTCAATGCACTGTACAAGGAAATAGCCATTTTTGGAAGAAAGGCAACATTGCCATTTTAGAAAAGCATGCTTTTTGCATTTTTTCATTTCTTGAGCCTTGGACTTATTCTTTCTGCACAAACCAAGTCTCTAAACCTGAACAAAACGTGTTTAGAGATTCAAGCCCCCTATAAGCTCAGGTTGATGCCTTAAGAAGTCACTTCTCACACTTGCTTCAAAAACAAGAAGTGTAGCAAGGCATGTGATCTTGTACTTCTGAGCAAGCACAAGTCCTCCAACCTTTTTCTCTATATAAAGCCATCATTTTGCAACTAAAACCACGCATGCCCAAGCCTTGAAACACCTTAGAATCAGAAATTGCATAACAATCCTCCAAACTTTCCATTTCTGACTTGTGAACTGAATCTTTCATTCCACTTGTGCGTTTTCAGGCCTTTTGCTTTCCCAAGCTTCCTTACCATACAAGTAAACCATCCCACACCCTGAAACATCATTGTAACTCCATCTTCCCCATTGTTGAAAGTCAAAAACAGAGCAACACAGGTGGACTTCTCCAGACCATTCCAGCCACCCTCAAGACAAGCTAAGCATTGCATTAGCTTCCTAGAGGTTCAAGGAAGCTAACCTGATCATCGCAACATCCTAAAGCAAGCTCATTTTCAAAACACGATTTCCATTATCAAGGTGAGTTTTCTGTTTTTCTAACTCTTGATACAGGCATAGTTAGCTTACAATTTGTGATGATAGAATTTAGACATCATTGCTACGAAGCTGTACATATCCATAACTTGCATTTATTTGGCTTGAGTTTAGAGAATTTTAAGTTTGAAGTTTCTGAAAAAATTAGGTTAAGAATTAGGGCAAACAAAATTCTCTCTGATCTCGGACTTATAGTTTTAGTTATGCACATGGTTAGAATCGTGAGGTAAAAGGCTATAATATTCATGTTATCACTTTCCATTTTTATTGAGAAATGAAAAAGTTACAGGGGGTCTGGCTGGCCAAAGGTTGAAGATGAAGTACAGGGCAAGGAAGTGTTTTATGTTATGTATTTTTGCTTTCATTTAGACTAACGGATGTACAACCACCCCAGTGGTAAGGCAACAAGCAAAAATGCCCTAGGTCACTGGTTCGAGCCTTGGCGCTTCCTTTTGCAATTTTTCATACTTTTTTTATTTTTTGTTGTTTTTGCAGTATGGGCTTCATCACATTGGGCCCCTATGTTTTTGCTAACTTCCTGCCTCCCATTTGTTGTCAACACCCCTGGCCCAAATATTTTATTTCTTTGTTTTTTTTATTTTATTTTATCAAATATATTTTCTTAATAATAATAAATCATAAAAAATATAAAAAAAATGATAAATATTATATTTTTGTTTTATTTTATTTTATTTTCTCATAAATAATATTTATTTTATTTAAAGTTATATATTATCCTTTTTATTTAAACTTGTGAATTAAATTAAAATTAGGTTAAATACTTATTTTTCTTCATAACTATTAATTATTTATTTTAACATATAAAAAGACCAAAATACTTCATAAATGCCATATATTATTTTCAATACAAAAATAAAAAAATACTTAAAGAAATTTATTTCCTTTTAATAAATTAGAATTAGGGTTTTATCAAAATCTTTTCTAAAAAATAATTTCCTTCCTTAATTGATTTAAGTTTAATCTTGATTTATTTATTAGGCTTAGGTTAAAACTTTTTTTACATAAAAAAGAACAAAACAAAACCTTCTTTTGCATTTACATATCTTTGCATATTTAAATTATCTTGTACATTATTTATTCCAATACTTGTATAAATTCAATTTGGTTGTAATAGACTAATTAGGTTTATATTATTGCAATCCCCATTCATCAATTGTATACCCCCCTCCCACAAAATGTTGTAATAGCATAGTAATCTTTAAATTTCGCAATTTATCGCTTTACATAACATGTTAGTAACTAGGGTTTGTATGGTAAGATAAAATAAATCAAATAGAAAACCCTAATCCAAGACAAAATCAAGCATGAAAGTGACACACTTGCACACAAGACACCCTTAGGGTTATCCCACTTGGTTGCCTTATACAAAATGGCCATATTACGCATGTTAAGTGTCTTAGCAAAAACAAACAAATATAAGATCATAGACCCTCGATGACGCTATTCAAAGTTGCCTTACAAAAATGATCTTAGTCCCTCAAAAATGCTAAGATACTTTGCAACATTGCTAATCGTGGCTATACGATGACCCGCGCCCATTCCATTTACATCCAAAGATAGGTTTTCTTACCACATCAATGGTAAGACGACAATATCAAAGAAAAAGAAAATAAACAAGAAATAAATTTGACTAGGTAGATTACTTTTAGTTACTTGCTCCATTTTAAACAAATATCCTTGCTATTTTCAAAACAAACACCTACACTTTTAAAAACATCTTATAAATATTGAAATTTCAAAAAGACAAACATCTTTGTATACATTCTTACGAACGAGAATCATTACAAAGATTGCCTAAACAATGGCCTCTTTTACAAAATACTTTTAAAACCACACAAAACACAATTTCAAATAAAAGCAAGTGATCTAGCAAGTAACTAAGAGCCCATGAAAAACCATGGATGAAAAGGGTGCTAATACCTTCCCTTTTCATAATCTACCCCCCGAACTCAAGAAACAATCTCAAAGGTCTTTCCTGTGCTTTTTCACCTTTCCATTTGGATAAAATAAAAGTCGATGGCGACTCTTGCTAATCGTAACATTTACGATAAAATGTAAAACAATCAAGTCAGTTCTCCCACCGCATCACAGAACTGGCGACTCTGTTGGGGAAAATTTTAAAAGTGAGGTTACCTTAGGGTTTAGATCACATTTATTTGCTTACATTGCTTGATTTGTATGCTTTACATTATGGTTCTATGTTTGGGTTTGAATCCTATACCCGGATTTGGGATACATTATAGGTAAGTAGCAATACGTTGTGGAAACTGTGCGGGGTATACCGATATGGTCTAACCAATAGCTATGTTAGTGCGATATATTTGTGGGTACCGGTAGCCTTTGAGTTAATCAAAGAGAATACGGGGCCGCTGAGTGATGTCATGAAGCACTAATGAACTTCTAGAACCTTTACTTGACCAACTTGGCCTTTAGGATGTAGTGAGATGACCGGCTTTGGTGCAGTCCGAAGTTGGTAGATACTCGATACTACACTCATTGAGGTTTGGTTTCTTGAGATATTTCAGTCGCCATTAAAGAGGCTTGAGCTGAAACAATGACCAAGGAAACAAACCCGTGATATTGAGCTCCTTAGAACCCAGTTACTATTACTAGGACAAGTTTGAGCCAACTAAACTTCAAGAGGGTACTTACCTATGAGACTCCATGCAAGCCTAAACCTAAGGACTTGTTTGCTTTGCTTGTATATGAATACTTGTACATAACATCATGGACATCATGAAAATCATATGCATCCACTAACCATTTCAAGGATTTTGGGATTCATCTTTGTTCTTGTTTTGTAGGATATGGATTCACTTCGCAGGAAAACTATTCAAGTCAACCTTTTAAGAATTCCTCCACAACTAAAGGAGCTAGTTTCAAGAATTCCTGAAAACTCTCCATTCACCGAAAGACATGGACGTCTACTCAACTTGGTTACCTCCAACACAGATGAAGATATGATGAAGGTGCTCTTTTAGTTCTTTGATCCTTTGCACCATTGCTTCACATTTCCCGACTATTAACTTGTGCCTACTTTGGAATAATTCTCCCAACTCTTGAGGATTCCCATTCTCAATCAACTACCTTTCAACGGTATGGAAAGAGATCCAAAGGAAGAAGAGATTGCTCAAGCTCTACACTTGCACTCATCAAAAATCACAACTCATTGGGAAACAAGGAGTGGTGTCAAAGGCTTCCTAGCAAAGTTTCTGTTTGAGAAAGCCCAAAGCTGTTGGAATTCCTTATACTTGCAAGTCTTTGAGGAAATTGTGGCTATTCTCATCTATGGGATGGTTTTGTTTCCAAATCCTGACCAACTCATAGATGTGAATGCCATGAAAATCTTCATGTCATGCAACCCAGTGCCTATATTGCTAGGGGATATCCTACACTCTTTTCACACTCGCACAATGAGGAAAAGAGGTATCCTCATGTGTTTCACTCCTCTCTTGGCAAGATGGTTTATTTCTCATCTTCCTAAATCAGTCTTAAGAATGAGCAAGGTTCAAGGTGGTCACAAAGGTTGATGACGCTCAAACATTTAGACATTCATTGGTGCTCCCGTTCCAAAGAGAATGTTATCATTGTCGACCGTTGTGGAGAATTTCCTAATGTCCCTTTACTTGGAATTAGGGGAGGCATCACCTACAACCCATGTTTAGCCTTAAGGCAGTTTGTTTACGCCCGAAGGGATGGCCCGCACGAGATGTTGATTCAAGGTTTGGTATTCGACTACGACAACAACGATCAAGGTCTTTTCCCGAGATTTATCCAAGCTTGGAGGATTCTAAACAAGGTGGATAGCAAGACTTTGGGGCACAAGAATTCCATCCCTCTTGAGCCTTAACTCAAATGGGTACGAACTCGTGCTCAGAGTCTTATGATGCCTTATCCCTCTATTCTCCGGGTAATCATCGAGCCTGTCAAGGAGGGAGATGTTCCATACACTATCCTACATTCTGACATGCCCACATCTCTTGAAGACCTGCAAAAGGATTGGATACAAATCAAAGGAGAGCGAGATGCTTTTGAAGCCCAATTCTACACAAGCGAGAAGAAGGTTTTAGAAATCACTAGGCTACTTCATGAGGAGCAAACTCTGAATGCCTACATTGCACCAAAGAGGATGCACACTCCTTTTTTATCTTAGAGTTTTGTATTATTTTGTCCAAGGGACATTGATGCACTCAAATTTTATCTTATTAATATAACGTGTGTTCCTTTTTGTCTAAAACAAATTTTAATCTTTGAAATCCTTGAAAACATTGCATATGCACATACCATTCATCATAACATAAACAGGTCTTTTGCAACAAGTCTCCTAATCTCTCTATTGTTTATTTCAGTAAGATGGATCTGGAGCAAACAATGAAAGATCTTCAAGCTCAGAATACACAGTTTCAACAGTTGCTCATGACCCTAGCCAAGGGGCAAGAAGAGCTGAAGACTCTGCTAGCTGAAGAGAGGAAAAAGAAAACAAAGAAGGTAACTGGAGTCTTAAACATGGGGAGAAGATTTCAAGGACAGACAAGAAGAACTTTGAACTTTGCAACAACATCCGGTGAAGGAGAAGGGAAAGGCAAGGAAACAGCTGTCCCATCAGAATCGGAAGAAGAGGAGGAAGAAGAGGAAGACTACTCTGAGGAACAGTATCCTCCAGCTGATGACAAGTACTGACATCTCGAAGAGCATTTGAGCGCGATGGAAATACAAAAGGTGTCGGGCTTAGAGTTTGAGGAATTGGGACTAGTGTCGGGGATTGTGATTCCTCCGAAATTCAAAGTGCCTATGTTTGAAAAATATGATGGAGTGTCATGCCCTAAAATGCATCTCCGATCATATGTGAGGAAAATCCAACCCCATACCGCTGATAAAGACTTATGGGTTCACTTTTTCCAAGACAGTCTGTCTAGAACACAACTCGACTGGTTTTACCAACTAGAAAGAGCCAACGTCCATAATTGGGAAGATCTTGCTGCAGCTTTCTACAAGCAATATCAATACAATGCTGATTTGGCGCCTACCCGTACTCAACTCCAGAGTATGGCCATGGCTTCCAATGAAGGTTTCAAATATTATGCACAAAAATGGAGAGAGTTGGCTGGAAGAGTTCAACCCCCTCTGTCTGAAAGGGAATTAGTGGACATGTTCTTAGGCACTTTATCTGGCCCTTTCTTCAACCATTTAATCGGAAGTTCATCTGCAGGCTTTATTGAACTAATATTAACCGAAGAGAGGGTGGAAGCTGGCATAACAAGTGGAAAGATTCAGAAGGATTCATCTTCTTCTACAACTGTAAGGAAACCTTTCATCAGGAAGAAAGAGGTAGATGTTGTATATCCACAAAGGAACAAAGATAGGGCCGAACGCCGACCAATGGTGGGGGATGTTGTGATTCCCAAGCCTACATCTGATCAATAAAGAAGTAATCAACCAAGGGTGGAAAGGCCAGTTAGGCAATTCACCAGAATCAACATGACTCTGTCTCAAGTATTACCGCATCTTCTGAGATCCAACTTGGCAACCTTGAAAGAAGCTCCAAAAAATCCCAATACAACATCCCCTCATTATCACCCCAATTCCCATTGAGCATATCACTCTGAAAGTCCTGGTCACGATACTAATAACTGTTGGGACTTGAAAAACAAAATACAAGACCTCATTAAAGCAAAATAAATTGAGTTTGATGTGCCCAAGAAGCCAAATGTCATTTTTGCTCCTATGCCCAGACATGGTCACAATACCAATGCTATTGAAGAAGATTTGTTTGTTACCACAGTTGATGAACTCATGACTCCACTTCCAACCATTAAGATGAACTTGTTTAAAGTCGGTGTGTTCTCGGGTTGTAATGAAGCTTGCCATCTCTGCTTGTCCTCACCAACTGATTGCCCTTTGTTGAAAGCAGGAATTCAGCGCCTGATAGATAACAAAGAGATTTTGTTTGAAAGTACTCCTGTTTCACTTATTCCTGTTGAAGATGTTTCAATCATTACCATTTCTGCCAATTCTTCCAGGGTCTCCACCAAAAGACCCGTTAGAATTACATCAGTTCCAAAACTATCTCCCTTAATAATCACAATGCCTGGGCCAGTCCCATATACATCAGAAAAAACCATACCGTGGAATTATGGAGGGGATGTCTATTACCATGGTATCAAGCAAGACTGGATGGTCGCCGAAGAGATAAACTCCGAAGAAGAAGATTCTGACATCAGTAATATTGCCGGAATTAGTAAAATTACCCGAAGCGGTAGGATCTTTTCTCCAGAAATTGCTCCCCCAAAAGCAGTTTTTAGACCCGTGATCATCCCTGTGGCTGCTCCAAAGATTACTTTTGTACCCATAATCATCTCTGCAAGTTCTCCTATTGACGAAGATGTTACAACCCTTGTTATCATTCCTACCAACACTCCTGCTGCTGAGACTCGAGGAAAGAGTAATCAAGTGGAGCTTGTCCGGATGAAGGCTCAATCGCTAACTATCCCTGAGGCATCCAAGAAAGAAGTGGAGGAGATCCTAAAAATTATAAAGAGGAGTGACTATGATGTATTTGAACAGTTGGGGAAAACTCCCTCCAAAATCTCCATGTTGGCATTACTACTGTGTTCCGAGGCACATGCGAAAGCCTTGGTGAAGTTCCTAAAAACAGCCCATGTGCCTCAAGAGACGTCTACTGATCAATTCCAAGACTGCATGGCCAGCCTAACTGCGGATAACGGCCTAGGCTTCTCGGATGTTGATCTAACACCAAAGGGAAGAAAGCATAATGAGGCATTACATGTCTCAGTGGAATGCAGGGGCACAACTCTGGCCCATGTTTTGGTGGATACTGGCTCATCCCTGAATGTATTACCGAAAAAAGTTCTTGACAGACTTGACTGTGAAGGTTTGAATTTAAAGCCAAGCAACATAGTGGTAAGGGATTTTGATGGCTCAAGAGGATGGTGCACGGGGAAGTGGATATCCCCATAAAGGTTGGAACTCAAACTTTCAATTCAACCTTTTATGTAATGGATATTCTCCCTTCTTATTCCTGTTTGCTAGGCCGGCCATGGATCCATAATGTTGGCGCTGTTACCTCTACACTACACCAGATGCTGAAGTATCCGGTTCAAGGGAAGATTATCACTGTACATGGAGAGGAAGAATACATGATCAGCCATCTCAATTCCTTCAGATATGTGGAATTGGACGGTGAATTCATTGAAACTCCTTTTCAACACTTCGAAGCGGTCCCCCAAGAAGTGGCAGTGACCAAGACTGTTCCCAAGATTACAAGGCCGCCACTCTGGATGTCATCTCTAAAAGACGCCAAAGCAGTAGTAGAAGAAGGAGGATGCACTATCTGGGGGCAACTTCCAGATATCCCATACAAGTCTGACAAGTTTGGCCTAGGTTTCACTTCAAGTGCTCAAAAGGTTGTACGGCGTGCCCGTGCTGAAGGGCCACCCTTGAAGATTAGCAATCGTGAGGTCAACGCGGTAGAAGATGGTGAAGATGATTGCAACCTGGAGGAATGGATCTTTTTGACTGTCAATGGAGGGCTCAGTAATTGGGAGGCCAGAGACTTCATCCCAATCACTTTCATCCCTCAGTAATTTATCTTTACATTTTTGTTGGATCTGTAATATTCAAAACAATCCGCACTCTTAAAACCTTGTGTCTTACCCAAGGCACAATGGTCCATTTGTAAGGGTTATTATTTCATCTTCATATGACATCAATGAATCATGGACGTTTTCGCATTCAAACTTCTGTGCTCATTGTATTTTCTTTTACATTTTATTTTCTTTCAAAAATAGCTATACACTTACACACACCCACACTCACAATGCAGGTATCCATCCATTCTGGATCCCATGGGTAACGATACTGCTATGGCCTCTCGTGACTCTGAGAATCTAATCTACCAAGCCGAAGATGAAGGTGATGAAGATTGTGAAGTACCATGGAAACTTGCCAGACTTCTACAACAAGAAGATAGAACCATTCAGCCTCACGAGGAACCCGTGGATACGATCAACCTAGGTACCGAAGAAGATAAAAAAGAGGTAAAAGTGGGTGCCAATCTGGAACCCAGTGTCAAGAAGCATCTAATTCAGTTATTTCATGATTATGTTGAAGTCTTTTCCTGGTCATATGAAGACATGCCAGGACTTGATGAAGATATTGTGGTACATCCTCTGCCTACAAGAGAAGATTGTCCGCCAGTAAAGCAAAAGGTTCGTCGCATGAGGCCTTATATGCCAGGAAAGATTAAAGCAGAGGTCATGAAGCAATTTAACGCTGGATTCTTGGCTGTCACTTCTTACCCCCAATGGGTTGCCAATGTTGTTCCCGTACCCAAAAAAGACGGCAAAGTGTGAATGTGTGTGGACTACCAAGATTTGAATAGGACAAGCCCTAAGGATGACTTTCCACTCCCCCACATTGATATCCTAGTTGACAATACGACACAACACAAAGTGTTTTCCTTCATGGGCGGATTCTCAGGTTATAACCAAATCAAAATGGCACCTGAGGACATGGAGAAAACAAAATTTGTCACACAGTGGGGAACATTCTGCTACAAGGTGATGCCATTCGAACTGAAGAATGCTGGGGCAACCTATCAGTGCGCTATGGTAGCTTTATTTCACGATATGGTACATCATGAAATAGAAGTCTACGTGGATGATATGATAGCCAGATTACAAACAAAAGAAGAGCACCTTGATCACTTACAAAAACTGTTTGAGAGACTGAAGAAGTACAAGCTAAGGTTGAATCCAAACAAGTGCACATTCGGGGTACGGTCTGGTAAGCTCCTAGGTTTTATTGTCAGCAACAAAAGTATTGAGGTCGATCCTGCCAAAGTTAAAGCAATACAAGAGATGCTTGCTCCTCGTACTGAGAAGGAAGTCAGAGGATTCTTGGGACGTTTGAATTATATCGCCAGATTCATTTCTCACCTGATAGCTACTTGTGAGCCAATCTTTAAACTATTGAAGAAAGATCAAGTAGTAAAATGGAATGAGGAATTCCAAGTTGCTTTTGATAAAATCAAAGAGTACTTACAAGAGCCTCATGTGTTGATGCCACCAGTCGAGGGAAGACCGTTGATTATGTATCTGACTGTTTTAGAGGATTCAATGGGGTGTGTATTGGAGAAGCATGACGAGTCTGGCCGAAAAGAGCATGATATTTACTACCTGAGAAAAAAGTTTACCGACTGTGAAACCAGATATTCACTACTCGAGAAAACTTGTTGCGCTCTGGCATGGGCTGCTCGCCGGCTAAGACAGTATATGCTGACTCATACTACCTTGTTGATATCTAAAATGGATCTGATAAAATACATCTTCGAGAAGCCTGCTCTTTCTGGGAGAATAGCTAGATGGCAGATGATCCTAATGGAGTACGACATACAGTATACTACCCAAAAAGCTATAAAGGGTAGTGTGCTAGCCGATCACCTCGCTCACCAAGCTGTGGAAGACTACCAGTCCATGAAGTTCGATTTTCCAGATGAAGACATCATGACATTAGACAATTGTGAAAAATTCATGCCATATGACGGACCTGAACAAGGATCCTGATGGACCCTGTTATTTGATGGATCATCCAATTCACTTGGTAATGGTATCGGTGTTGTACTCATATCTCCGGAAGGGTGTCATACTCCCTTTACTGCCAGACTTTGCTTCAATTGTACGAACAACATGGCAGAATACGAAGCGTGCATCTTTGGTCTCAGAGCTGCCATAGACTTGGGGATCAAATCCTTGGATGTATTTGGATATTCAGCTTTGGTCACCAGTCAGATCAAAGGGGAATGGGACACCAAACACCTAAACCTTATCCCTTACAAAGAACATGTTTTGACATTGCTACCACATTTTGAGATGATTACCTTCGAGCATTTCCCGCGAGAAGAAAATCAGCTAGCAGATGCTCTAGCCACAATGTCATCTATGTTTAAACTTAATTGGGATAACGAGGCTCCCTAGATCACCATCGAACGAATGGACGAACCAACACATTGTCACGAGATTAATACTGAAGAAGTAGTGGACCAGCCTTGGTTTCACGAAGTCAAGAGGTATCTCGAGGCTCAAGAATATCCAGAAGGAGATTCAATCAATGATAAAAAGTTCTTAAGGAGATTCTCTCTAAGTTCTTCCTTAGTAATGGCATCCTATAGAAACGCAAACATGACTCTGTGTTACTTCGATACGTAGATAAGGTTGAAGTTGAAAGGATCATGGCTGAATTGCATGAAGGCACTTTTGGCACCCATTCTAGTGGGCATACAATGGCAAAGAAAATCCTACGGGCAGGCTATTACTGGTCTACCATGGAAGCAGATTGCTATCAACACTCTCAAACCTGCCATAAGTGTCAAATTTATGCTGACAAGGTGCATGTACCTCTGATTCCTCTAAATGTCTTGATAGCTCCTTGGCCCTTCTCTATGTGGGGAATATATATGATTGGGGAAATCAAGTCGACAGCCTCCAATGGACACCGATTCATCCTAGTGGCCATTGATTATTTTACAAAGTGGGTGGAGGCAGCTTCCTTCGCTTCCGTCACCAAGAACGTTGTTGCCCGCTTCATCAAGAAAAATCTCATTTGCCGGTACGGTATCCCCGAAAGGATCATCACTGACAATGGTACAAATCTCAACAACACTATGAGCACCGCCTTGTGCGAACAATTCAAGATTCAACATCATAATTCTTCTCCCTATCGGCCAAAGATGAATGGTGTTGCCGAAGCTGCGAATAAAAACATTAAAAAGATCGTACAAAAAATGACATTCACATACAAAGACTGGCATGAGATGTTACCATTCGCTCTCCACGGGTACCGTACCATGACTCACACATCAACTGGGGCAACACCCTATTCTTTGGTTTACGCCATGGAAGTTGTCTTGCCTATCGAGGTCCAGATCCCCTCTCTAAGGATTATGAAGGATGCAGGGTTGAACGAAAAATATTGGATCCAGACTCGGCTTGATCAATTGAATTTGATTGATAAAAATAGACTTACTGCTGTTTTCCATGGTCAAATGTATCAAAAACAGATGATCAAGGCTTTCAACAAGAAGGTCAGATGCCAAGTGTATCAAGTTGAGGATCTAGTGATCAAACGCATCATATTGCCACAAGGTGATCCCAGGGGCAAATGGAATCCTACCTATGAAAGACCATTTGTAATCAAAAACATTTTCTTTGGTGGGGCATTGATCTTGACCACCATGGATGGCGACGACCTGCCACACCCTGCAAACACGGACATAGTCAAAAGATATTACGCATAAGAGGCCCGCTAGGTTGACATACCTAGGCAAAACAAGGGCATCCCGGTGAACCAAAAAGGTTCAGGAAAAAGTTAGGGATAAAACAAAAAAATCTGTACACTCGGTAAGTTGAAAACCCGAAAGGGCGACTTGGGCAAAAAAGGGCTTCCAGGTGGATTGAAAACCCGAAAGGGTGGTCCAGGAAAAAGTTAGGGAATTAAAACGTATGACTATGACCCATTGGATCACTTTACAAACAACCTTTGGCTTCCACTGACAAACTCAGAGGTTCTGATCAATTCAATCATCTTCGCATGAGGCAACAAATAGACAAGACGCTCGGAGATGCAAAGGCTATAGCATAATGGAAACCCCATGGGATTTTTTGTACACATAGCTATCTTTCTTTGTATCAAAATTTTCATTTTTTACGAAAACATTCTCTTACTAGAATGTTTGTCCCCTTTGTACAAAAATATTTTACTCAAAGCCAATACAAAATATTCCTTTGAAAGTGCAAAAAACTATTTGTCTTTTCTTTACACTTGTGTTTTGTTTACAAGAACGTCCAATGATTCATTGATGAGAATATGCACTTGAACATAATTACTGTTTACAAATAAAACAAAATAGAAAAGACAATTACTGATAGGTTGAAAGCATAGGAAAATGTCTCTAGGCTATTCCCTAAGTAATCCCCGAAAGAACAATGTTCAAATCCCCAGCGGAATAAAATTTCAAATTATTGATCCCCAGTAGAAGTTATCAAATTTCTCAGGGCTCCCCAACAGGTTTTACAAGAAGCACATGGCCCTTACAACAGAATTTATTTCTCCAAAAGAAATTTATAAACACTTCAACTTCACAACATGAAGACTTACACTCCATATCCTCAGTAGCAGTCAGGGATTTATT
The DNA here is from genome assembly GCA_948472305.1 of Vicia faba. Classification (NCBI taxonomy): domain Eukaryota; kingdom Viridiplantae; phylum Streptophyta; class Magnoliopsida; order Fabales; family Fabaceae; genus Vicia; species Vicia faba. The sequence continues at coordinate 1,023,325,112 of OX451741.1, forward strand.
TTCCCTAAATCAAACAACAATGCAACAAATCAACTAACATACGCATACATTGCATTTATATATCATAAACATTGACAAACACGAATGCATACATTTCATGTATCATGACTTCGTATTTTAGCTAACATTTTACCCTTTTCAAGATAAGATTAACAAGCTACCATTAACAATATTCAATCTTGATACAGTTCAGATACGCTCCAGATACGGATGCCATCCTGATACTCATTTTAGATTCAACCTTTTGATACAGTTCAGATACGCTCCATACACGGATGCCATCCTGATACTCATTCAGATTCAACCTCTTGATACGGTTCAGATACGCTCCAAACATGGATGCCATTATGATATTCATTCAGATTCAACCTTTTGATACAGTTTAGATACGCTTTAGACGCGGATGCCATCCTGAAACTCATTCAACTCTCAAATACAGTATACATATGCTCTAGACACGGATGCCATTCTGATATTCATTCAGATTCGACTTTCAGATACAATACAGATACGCTCCAGACATGGACGCCATTCTGATACTCATTCTTCCAGCTTACAAATTACAATTCAACAATCACCTTTCATGGCATCTTTAAGCCCATCTCCTACAACTTTCTTTCATCTCTCCAAATGGCATCTGTAAGCCCAATCCTTCTATCATTACATCATCGAGTGCAAATTTATGGGCACTCTAGTGTCCAATCATCTTCCACCTTCGAGTCACGAATGGAAAACTCGCCAGTCTAACTCTTCAGGTTTAAGAAGATTGAATAGGGGAAGCTGTTGTACCCCAAAATTTTCCCTCTCACTTATCAATATTTTTCTCACAAGTTCTCTTTGACTCAAGACTGCATTAGGGTTTGACCAACTCAAGACACCTCCTCATGCACTGATGACCAGAATTAGGGTTTGAGTTTTCACAAGGATTTTTGGAATATCAATGCTTCATATGGATTTTAAGGATCACCATGCACCCCCAAGATTACTCATGTCAAGTTTCAAGCTCTGAATCACATTTTTTATCAGTCAACTGGACAGTTGGCCTGAAGATCAGCTGTATTGGGGAAAAAGTCAACCATGACCAATTCTCAGTAAAACTTAATAATTTTTTATCTACATAAACATCTTAGACTCATATGTATCATTTGATCAAGTTTGGACCACAATTCCTCAAGAAATTTGATCAAATCACCAAAAGGGCAAAATGATCAAAATTAGGGTTTTGACTGAGAAAGGGCAATTTCTAATTTCTAACCTAGCAAATAATCAATTGGTTTGAAGCATGATTTCAAGAGTCCAATTTCATCATCTTGACATAATAACATGGTTCAAAACATTGCAAATCCATTGGAGTGATAGATGAATTTTTCAGTCAACTGATCAAAAGTCAATTGTACACTGAAAAGTCAAACTTTGACTTTTTGGTCAAATTCAAGTGCCAAGGATCATAATTCATCAAAACATGTCAAAATGTGAAACTTATTCGTCAAGAAACCAAATATTTAAGATTTGGATTTGAAAAGTTGAAAATTTCTAACTTAGAAAATTTTCTAAGTATAGAAAATTTCTTATTTTTTCCCAACTTTAAGCCAAATTTTCACCATGATACAAAATGATTCAAAGGAAGTTCCCAACATGAAAGTTGTAGATCTCCATGAAATCTACAAATTTTCTTCACACAATTTCTCCTAAAGATTCTTGTATTTCAAGATATAATTTTATGAATACATGCTCATGAACTAAAATAACTTAGTGAAATTTTGCCCTAGTTAGGCAGGTTTTTTACTTAACTTCATGACAACTTTCACCTAGTTACAAGAGGAATCTTCAAAATCATTTCACAGATGGGTTGTAGAGCACATTACAATCTTTCCAAAATGTCCAAGAACTCCTTGAGATCATTCTTGAGTATGGAGAATCGAAGAGATGAAGTTAGGGTTTTCAAACTTGATTATAGATCATTTCCATGAAGAATAAGTTTTCAAATTTGCAAATTGGCTGTACAATATTCACTTTTCAGGCCTCAAACTCATTTGTCACTCCACCATTAATGAATTGCACAAGGTTTCATGCTCTAAAGCCAAGAATTCAATGCATTGTACATGGAAATAGCCATTTTGGGAAGAAAGACAACATTGTCATTTTAGAAAAGCATGCTTTTTGCATTTTTTTTCATTTCTTGAGCCTTGGACTTGTTCTTTCTGCACAAGACAAGTCTCTAAACCTGAACAAAATGTGTTTAGAGATTCAAGCCACCCTATAAGCTCAGGTTGATGCCTTATGAAGTCACTTCTCACACTTGCTTCAAAAATAAGAAATGTAGCAAGACATGTGATCTTGTACTTCTGAGCAAGCACAATACTCCAACCTTTTTCTCTATGTAAAGCCATCATTTTGCAACTAAAACCACGCATGCCCAAGACTTGAAACACATTAGAATTAGAAATTGCATAACAAGCCTCCAAACTTTCCATTTCTGACTTATGAACTGAATCTTCCATTCCACTCGTATGTTTTCAGGCCTTTTGCTTTCCCAAGCTTCCTTACCATACAAGTAAACCATCCCACACCCTGAAACATCATTGTAACTCCATCTTCCCCATTGTTGAAAGTCAAAAACAGAGCAACACAAGTGGACTTCTCCAGAACATTCGAGCCACCCTCAAGACAAGCTAAGAGTTGCATTAGCTTCCTAGAGGTTCAAGGAAGCTAACCTGATCATCACAGCATCCTAAAGCAAGCTCATTTTCAAAACACGATTTCCATTTTTAAGGTGAGTTTTCTGTTTTTCTAACTCTTGATACAGACAAAGTTAGCTTACCATTTGTGAAGATAGAGTGTAGACATCATTGCTACGAAGCTGTACATATCCATAGCTTGCATTTATTTGGCTTGAGTTTAGAGAATTTTAAGTTTGAAGTTTCAGAAAAAATTAGGTTAAGAATTAGGGAAAACAAAATTCTCTCTGATCTTGGACTTATAGTTTTAGTTATGCACATGGTTAGAATCGTGAGGTAAAATGCTATAATGTTCATGTTATCACTTTCCATTTTTAGAGAAATGAAAAAGTTACTGGGGGTCCGGCTGGCCAAAGGTTGAAGATGAAGTACAGGGCAAGGAAGCATTATATGTTATGTATTTTTGCTTTCATTTAGACTAACGGATGTACATGCACCCCAGTGGTAAGGCAGCGCGCAAAAATGCCCTAGGTCACAGGTTCGAACCTTGGCGCTGCCTTATGCAATTTTTCATACTTTTTTTTTTATTTTTTGTTGTTTTTGCAGCATGGGCTTCAACACATTGGGCCCCTATGTTTTTGCTAATATCCTGCCTCCCATTTGTTGTCAACACCCATGGCCCAAATATTTTATTTCTTTGTTTTATTTTATTTTATTTTATCAAATTTATTTTCTTAATAATAAAAAATCATTAAAAAAATAAAAAAAAATGATAAATATTATATTTTTGTTTTATTTTATTTTATTTTCTCATAAACAATATTTATTTTATTTAAAGTTATATACTATCCTTTTTATTTAAACTTGTGAATTAAATTAAAATTAGTTTAAATACTTATTTTTGTTCACACCTATTAATTATTTATTTTAACATATAAAAAGACCAAAATACTTCATAAATACCATATATTATTTTCAATACAAAAATACAAAAATACTTAAAGAAATTTATTTTCTTTTAATAAACTAGAATTAGGGTTTAATCAAAATCTTTTCTAAAAAATAATTTCCTTCCTTAATTGATTTAAGTTTAATCTTGATTTGTTTATTAGGCTTAGGTTAAAACTTTTTTTACATAAAAAAGAACAAAACAAAACCTTCTTTTACATTTACATATCTTTGCATATTTAAATTATCTTGTACATTATTTATTCCAATACTTGTATAAATTCAATTTGGTTGTAATAGACTAATTAGGTTTATATTATCGCAATCCCCATTTATCAATTGTATACCCCCTCCCACAAAATATTGTAATAGCGTAGTAATCTTTAAATTTCGCAATTTATCGCTTTACGTAACATGTTAGTAACTAGGGTTTGTATGGTAAGATAAAATCAATCAAATAGAAAACCCTAATCCAAGACAAAATCAAGCATGAAAGTGACACACTTGCACACAAGACACCCTTAGGGTTATCCCACTTGGTTTTCTTATACAAAATGGCCATATTACGCATGTAAAGTGTCTTAGCAAAAACAAACAAATATAAGATCATAGACCCTCGATGACGCAATTCAAAGTTGCCTTACAAAAATGATCTTAGTCCCTCAAAAATGCTAAGATACTTTGCAACATTTCTAATCATGGCTATACGATGACCCGCGCCCGTCCCGTTTACATCCAAAGATAGGTTTTCTTACCAAATCAATGGTAAGCCGACAATATCAAAGAAAAAGAAAATAAACAAGAAAGACATTTGAGTAGGTAGATTACTTTTAGTTACTTGCTCCATTTCAAACAAATATCCTTGCTATTTTCAAAACAAACACCTACACTTTCAAAAACATCTTACAAATATTGAAAAACATTTTCAAAAAGACAATCATCTTTGTATACATTCTTACGAACGAGAATCATTACAAAGATTACCTAAACAATGGCCTCTTTTACAAAATACTTTCAAAACCACACAAAACACAATTTCAAACAAAAGCAAGTGATCTAGCAAGTAACTAAGAGCCCGTGGAAAACCATGGATGAAAAGGGTGCTAATACCTTCCCTTTTCATAATCTACGCCCCAAACTCAAGAAACAATCTCAAAGGTCTTTCAGGTGCTTTTTCACCTTTCCTTTTGGATAAAAGAAAAGTCGGTGGCGACTCTTGCTAACCGCAACCTTTACGATAAAATGCAAAACAATCAAGTCAGTTCTCCCACCGTATCACACCTTGATTCTTGCTTCTTATGCTCTAATGAAGTGAAAATGATGATGAATTGAGCTCTGGAATAGATAAGAATGAAGCTTCGAAGCAGAAAATTCTTTGAGAGAGAATGAGTTTTAGATGTGATTTTTTTAGCAAATGAGGTGTATATTAGCTTCTGAAGGCAATGAAGTGTTTTTTATAGAAGCTTTTTAGAGTGAGGGAAAGGTGGTAAAAGCCAAACTTCAATACCGTTAGAAGGTATGTGTCAAAAATTATAAAAATGAGAGTGGGGTCATGAAGCTGCGTTTTGTATGTTGAGCTCAGAGTTTGTGTGTCGTTTTTGCCAATGGATAAAGAGTAGAAATGAGATATAGTACACAAAAATGATGAGGTGGCTTGGAATGAACATGGGGTGGGAATATTTTCAAGAGAATGGTGACTTCAAGAAATATCCCATTGGTCAGCTCACTTTTGGATCCAATATCTCAAAATTTACTCTTGCATTTTTTATGTTAGGGAGGACTTTTGAAAGTTTTCATCATGTAGATGACAATGGTGTTTTACATTTCTCCATTTGGGGCTTGGATAATTGAGATGTGATGGAGTGAAGTTGAGAAAAAACAAGAATGGCTAGGAAAGGTCCGCGCGCATGCATGGGCATGTGTTGTACCCCAAAATATGCCCTCCCATATTCTTCAAAGATTTGCCAAGCATCACCTCAAATGGTTCAAGTTCACTCAAGGAGTTGCACAATCAACCATCCTCCTAAGACAGTCAAACTAGGGTTTTGGTTCTTGCAAGGAATTTGAGGTTTTCAAGGGCTCAATCAAGTCACATATGCTCATATACATTGTCAAACATCTACATGTCAAGTTTCAAGGCTCACAAGGTCAAGTTGCACAGTCAAAAACCCTAATTGCTCCACAGTCAACTACAGGGGCAAAATGGTCATTTGGCAGTCAAAAGTAAAAAATTTTGGTCAACATCTTGTTTTGAAGCCACAATCATCATTTGATCAATTCTTGATCATGATTCCACAAGCATGGCTAAAAAAGTCTCAAGATGCAAAAGTTTCTAATTTTGGACAGTTGAAAAGTCAACTACAACTTGACCAAGGCATAACTTTTTCATGGTTTATCAGAAAAATTCCATCCAATTCTAATCTTGAAGGGGAAGACATTTCCTACAACTCATCTTCACATTCCAAGTCCAATAAATGGTCTCACAAAAAGTTATCAATTTCAACATTATAGGTCATTTTCAAAAGTCAACAAAAAGGCACTTTAAGTCAAAGACCATAACTTGAGATTGGTAAATCAAAATGACATGGGACCAAAGACATTGGTTAGAGGACTTCAAGACCTTTCCAAAATGTCCAAGAACATGTTCATAGCTTCAAAATTGAGCAAGATATGCATTGGAGAAGTTAGGAAACTTTTGTGAAATGACCAAAGTCAATTATCCTTGAAACTTCATTTTTGACAAAAGGGGCCCACTTTTTCCACTTGTTTCAGCTTGGCCATGCTTCCCACGTGTCCCACAATTTATTTCAAGATTTAAAATTAATTTTTCCATTTTTATTTAATTTTGTTTGATTTAATTCATTTTAAATCTTTTAAAATCAAATAAAAATCAAAGAAATTAATGGAGGGATATATTTTGTGATGATTAGCTTTGATACACCTTAAAACACATTCCAAATTCGTGCAAGGGCCTATTCCAAGCAAGAATTCAAATTTGACACAAAAATGGAAAGTTGTTTCAATGGAGTTCATGGCATAATCTCAAACATGAATGCAAAGGATTAATGACCATTATTTGGATTGAGACACTTTACATAAGACATATGCAAGCATTCCTGGTAGAGGACACGACCTAAAAAGCTCCCAAACGGCCAAACACATTTCAAACTTTGAAGAAAAAAAAGCAAAATTGTATACCTATTTGCAGCACGTTTTAAACCTCCATTTCAATCAAAACACACTCCTGGTATCCCTAGGAACCTTTGGCAATCAGAACCAAGCGCAATCACTCAAGGAATCATCCCATACAACTCACTCGGTTTGCTTCATTTCTCAAAACTGTATATCATATTTCATGAGCATTTGATCCATTTTTTTAATTGATTTGTATTGTTAGGGGCCTTCTGAAGCTAATGGAATAATCCAATTGCATTCTAATGCGTTAAATCATGATTTACCATTAAAGCATTTTAGGGTTCTCAAGGTTTAAAATTGGGGGTTTCACCATACTGTAAAATCAGGGTTCCAAACAGGCATGGACGAATTCAGATGGACAAGACGAATAAAATGGATCTATCGCGCCTAATTTATGCTTCACGAGGAGCTAATCGCTATTATTGAAATACCTGTATTTTGTGGGGATTTAAAACCCCCGCTATATGTTTTGTATTTTGCAGAAAAGGTAGAAGACGACATGCGTGGCAAGCAGGGAGTGGACAGTTCAAATTCTCGCGCGTGTTTTAACATATAGGGCGTTTATTCCATTTATTCTTTTGTTTCTATTATGTTTACAACTAATTGCGTTTGGTGCAGTGGTTGGCAGCGTGTCATGTCATCTTTGGGACCTGGGTTCGATTCCCAGGTCCCCTATAATTTCCATATCATTTTTTTCATTGCTTTCACATGCAGATTCTCAAAAGAGGAACACTATAGACCTCATAGATCCAACAAGCCAGGTGTCTTCAAGGCAGATCCAAAGGACAAAGAGCAAGGAACACCATGGTCTGGAGTCAAAGCGTGCATAGGCTATCATGAAAGGTCAAACAAGGCTTCCTGCTAATGGGCCAAGATTCAATTCAACACCTCCAAATTTCAACCCACACCCCCCTTGGTTTTACTTCTTTTTTTTCATTTTTTGTTTTGTTTTTCTATTATTTTAATTTCTAACTTTTTTTTTATTTTATTATTATTAACAAATTAACTTAATCAACATATTTTCATAAAAACCCAAAAAAATAGAATTAACATTATTATTATTATTATTTTATTTTGTAAATAAATTTTAACTAAAATAGTTTAATTAGGCCATTTTAATTCCTTTTCTTAAATAATTAAAATAGATCTAGAATTAGGTAAAGTTCATTTTTAATTTTATTTCACTTCCTTTATTTCATAAAAAAACATAAAAAACAAAAAAAAATACTTTCTTTTAATTAAATTAATTAATCAGTCATTAGTTAGTTTTAATTTCATTTTAATTATAAAAAAGCCAAAAAAAATCAATTTCTTTTCTAAAAAAGGGTCAACACCCTTAGACATTCCCGATTAATTTATTCGCGCGCATTTACTTTATTTGATTATTATGTAATTGCCTTCAAGAATGTAATAGTTAAATAGGTTTATTGTTTTATTTACTTTCCGTACTTATTTACCAAAAACGGGTCTTTGTAATTTTTGGCGATGTATAGACCCGCGCCTTGTAATAGCGTAGGATTTATGTTTCCGCAATTTACTTTCCGCACCCCCTTAACTGCTAAACTTGCATGAAAGAATGTATGTAAATAAAAACAACTCGTAGCTCACTAATTACAAAGATAAAACATAACATGAAAACAACACACAAATACACACACCACTTCTAGGGTACGCCTCACTTGTTGCCTTCGAAACGTGGTTGTCAAGTATAGGACGTCTTAGCGGTCCTTATGTCCATGATCCAGTTGCCTCGAAACAGTTGCCTCGGAACAGTTGCCTCGAAACGGTTGCCTCGGATTAAAAAAGGATCAAGGACATAAGGGTAGCTTCTAAGGTGTCCTAACTGTTGCTTCGGTGACCACACTGTCCCTAAATCGAATTGACCCGAACACCTCCAACGGTGGTGCTACCTACCTCTCAATGGTAGGATGGTACTACCTAAAGGACACTTACACAGCTTAATTCCTTAGGGTAGGTAGATGACTCATAGATACTTTCTCTTTTCAAAAACAAAACAAAATACTTTTCACACCTTACACTTTCAAAAGCTTTCAAAACAAATTTTTCAAACACTCTTGAGGACTGATACAAGAGTTATTCAGAAATCTTTAAACGAAACTTTTTCAAACCCACTCACAATTTGAAAAGCAAACATTTTGAAAACATAAGAGCAAGTATCTAAGAGCCCATGGATAACCATGGATAGAAAGGGTGCTAACACCTTTCCTTTCTATAAATCTACCTCCCGAACCGAGAAACGTTCTCATAAGGAATTTTGCTGTGCTTTTGTCCTGTCCATGTTAGAGAAAATAAAATACGGTGGCGACTCTTGCTTCTGCGACATTTCGCGAACCAGCGTTAAACAGTCAGTTCTAAATCCACCGATCACAGAACTGGCAACTCTGCTGGGGATATACTTAAAGTGAGGTGTACCTTAGGATAGCTCAGACTTGTGTTTTCAATTGCTTTGTTTTGTTTGCTTTACTATTATGGGCATTGTCTTGGAAGTTTCATAGATCCTAACTCGGATCTGGGGATACCCTGTTAGGTATCATAAGCTGTGAGGGACCTGTCCGGCGTAGACCGACACGAGTGAAGCAGTGGCTACGTTGGTGTGGCACCTTGGTCTGTACCGATATCCCTTGTGTTGCAACGAGGAGAATATGGGTCTTCTGAGGAGTCATTAAGCACCAACCGACCTTAGAACCTTAAATGACTCAACTTGGCCAATAGAACAGTAGCAGTATGCTACACCCATTGAGGCTAAACTCTCGCGATGGTTCTGGCCACAAGAAAAGATTGCGATGCTGGAGTTATGACCGATTGAGGGTAGTCAGTGATATTGGGATCCTCTAGAACCCGGTTACTCTTGATAGGACATGTCTTAACCAACAAACTGAAAGAGGGTAGTACCTGAACTCCCTGCTGGCCTAAACTCTAAGGGATATGGTGTGACTTGTGTGCCTTATCATGTTTGCCTTTGTGAATACTTGTGGTGTGCTTTATCATAACATCATGCCATCATAACATTGCATGCATCCTGCATAAGGACTGACCTATTTCAAAGACAAGAGGGTTTCACCTTTGCTCTGTTTTGTAGGACCTCATGATGCCTGTGCGAAGGAACACTATACGGTTCAATTTTGTTCACCCATCTGAGTTGCTTGAAGAATTGGTTAGCAGAATTCCAAATACCACTTCCTTCATCCAGAGGCATGGTTCTCTTCTCGGTTTAGTCACGGCAAAATGGGACCAACAACTGATGAGTGTCTTGACCCAGTTCTATGACCCCTTGTATAACTGCTTCACCTTTCAAGAATTCCAGCTGGTCCCTACCCTGGAAGAGTTCTCTGATTTGCTTGGCATCCCTATCTTGGATCAGACTCCCTTCACTGGTTGGGAAAAGACTCTTAGGCTTGAGGAGATTGCTGCAGCCCTCCCTTTGACCCACAAAGAGGTAATGGACAACTGGGTGACCAGAAGCAGAGTTAAGGGTTTCTTGGCTAAGTTTCTGATTGGTAAAGCTAACCGTTTCTGGAATGACTTAGACTTCAGGGCGTACGAGGACATTCTGGCTCTCTTAATCTATGGGCTAGTATTGTTTCCAAATCCTGATAACTTTGTCAGTATCAATGCCATAAGGATCTTCATGTCTCGGAACCCTGTACCCACTCTCTTGGGTGACATCCTGCAACAACTCTATGCTCGTACTGCCCGAAGACGGGGAACTCTATGGTGTTGTGCTCCTTTGTTAGTGAGGTGGTTTATTTCTCACCTCCCTAAGTTCGTGCTGAAGAACCAAGAAGGAAAAAGTCGGGCTCATAGGTTAATATCTCTCACTGATAATGACATCATTTGGACTCTCCGAGGTTTAGATGAGGTGGATGTTATTGATCGCTGCGGAGAGTATCCTAATGTTCCATTGATTGGTACTCAGGGCGGAATCTCTTATAATCCATGTTTAGCTCTCCGTCAGTTTGGAAGAGCCAGAAGAGCAGGGCCTCATGAGATGTTGGTGCCTCACATCAGTTTTGAGTTTCAGGAAGATAGTGACGAACTGCGTCATAGATTCATCAAAGCTTGGGACAGAACTCACAAAGCTGACCCACATGAATTGGGACTGAAGACTTCTCTACCAATGGAACCCTATTACAGATGGGTCCGCACCCGTGCTCAGAAGTTAGGTATGCCATATGAAGCTGTCAGGCCTATCATTCTTGAAAGTCCTGATGGAGACGGGGTTCCTCCAACCATACTCCCTCCTCAGATACCCACTGATGTTGGTACCCTAAAGAGATCTTGGGCGCAACTACAGGAAGAGTGGGATTATTATCGAGAAAAGTTCAACGAACAGGAACAGAAGATCCAGAAGCTGACCAAGCAATTGGAGAACGAGCGAACCCTGAATGACTATATCCGTACTGAGAAGAGGAGGCCATGGGAGAACTGATGGGCTTTGGATGTTTCTTTTACAGCTTTATTTCCTTTTCAGTATTTTCATTCTTGTAACGCCTAAGGGCAGATTGTTGAACAATTTAAAGTTTGAATCTAATAAAGTGTGTTCCTTTTGTTTACAAAGTTGATTCCCGATTGTCTTTGAAAACATAATTCATACGCATTCCATTCATCATATGCATCACAGGTACCCTTTTTCTACAGGTTGCTTAATCTTCTTCGCTGTTTATTTCAGCACTCAAGCATCATGAATCTTAAACTCACTACCGAGCAAGCTATCAAGGCCCTCCAGGCCCAGAACGCCCAATTCCAGGAGATGGTCATGAACTTGGCCCAGGGACAACAAGAGCTGAAGGCTTTGCTCCTGAAGAAGAATAAGAAGAAGAAGAGGACTGTGCTATTCAACACTGGGCGCAGACTCGGGAATACACTGCAAAATGAAGCTGAGAGGACTACTCCATCTGTGGGGGAAGGCAGTCACCAAGGGAGAGAGGTCCCTAGTCCTGTGGTTTCTGACACCGAGACAGACTTCAACGATGAACAGTACCCTCCTGCTGAGGACCGGTACAAACAACTGGAGGATAGGTTAAATGCTATGGAGATTCAACGTGTGCCTGGGTTGGATTTCGGAGACTTGGGGTTATCTTCTGGGGTGGTGATCCCACACAAGTTCAAGGCGCCTGCCTTTGTGAAGTATGACGGGGCTTCCTGCCCTAAGATGCACCTCCGTTCTTATGTAAGGAAGATCCAGCCTTACATAGCAGACAAGAACTTATGGATCCACTTCTTCCAGGAGAGTCTTTCAGGGACTCATCTCGAATGGTTCTATCAGCTGGATGGAACCAACATTCGTAACTGGGAGGATTTGGCCACTGCTTTTTACAAGAAGTATCAATATAATTCCGACCTCGCTCCTACGCGTACCCAACTCCAGGGTATGTCGCTAGGATCGGGAGAAGGTTTTAAGGAGTACGCACAGAAATGGAGAGACCTGGCTGGCAGGGTGCAGCCACCATTGACATATCGTGAGCTAGTGGACATGTTCTTGGGGACCCTATCCGGTCCTTTCTTCAATCATCTCATTGGTAATTCCTCTGCTGGGTTTACTGATCTGGTCCTGACTGGTGAGAGGATCGAAGCTGGTATAAAATCGGGAAAGATACAGAAGGGTGCCTCCTCAAGTACTGAAAAGAAGCCCTTCAAGAAGGAGGCCAGTGCTGTGTATGGTCCCAGAAAGTAGAACAACCCGGAACGCCGCCAAGCTGTCAACGCGGTGGTTATTTCTAAGCCTGATGCTGCTCCTCAACAGTACAACCAACCCAGAGCTGAGAGGCCCAAAAGGCAGTATACTAGGCTCAACATGACTCTCTCTCAGATCTTGCCGCAACTGCTGTCAACTAGCCTAGTAACTGTCAAGGAAGCTCCGAAGATGGTAAACACAACATCTCCGAAATACAACCCCAACGCCCATTGCGCTTATCACTCTGATAGCCCGGGACATTCTACTGATGACTGTTGGGCCCTAAGGAATAAGGTTCAGGACCTTATTGATGCCAAGGAAATACAATTCGAGGCGCCCGAAAGGCCAAATGTTGTGACCGCTCCCATGCCCCAGCATGGAGTGAACGTTGTTGAGGAGGATTTGTATGTAGCTTCTGTGGATGATGTTGTTACTCCGCTGCTGACCGTCAAGAGGAACCTGTTGTTAGCCGGTTTATTTCTAGGATGTAGCAAAGTTGCCCTTTATGTGCTGATTCCCCTGCTGGTTGTCCTTTGCTGAAGTCAGGCGTCCAAAACCTGATGGATAGTGAAGAGATCTTGTTCAAAAAGACCGCTGTTCCTGCTGCCCTTGTTGAAGAAGTTTCAATTGTTACCATTTTCAACAACCCTTCCAAGGATCCTTCAAAGAAGCCTGTCCAAATTTTGCCTGTTCACAAGATTGCTCCTATAACCGTTACTGTTCCGGGGCCCATCCCCTACAAGTTTGATAAAGCTGTCCCGTGGCACTATGGGGCAGATGTTTATGTTATGGGAGTGAAACAAGAGTTCAACACTGGTATCGGTGTCACCAACATGACCGGGCCTGCTAAGGTCACTCGTAGTGGAAGACTGTTCTCACCAGACATTGCACCTCCAGCCATTCAAAGGCCTCTTGTCATCACACCTGCCAGTGTGCCTGTTTTCCCCCCTGATCAAGTTTCTATCCCTGCTGCCGAGTCATCCGACGCTCGGGGCAAGGGGATTGCTGCTGATGTGCCTACCCGGACGGAGGCACCAAAGACCACTGTTGAGGCTTCCAAGCAAGAGATGGAAGAGATCCTCAAAATTATAAAGAAAAGTGATTTCAACGTCGTTGAACAGTTGGGGCACACCCCCTCCAAAATCTCCATGCTATCACTGTTGTTGTGTTCAGAGGCCCATGCCAAGGCCCTGATTGCTTTCCTAAAGACGGCCCACGTGCCCCAAGAAACGTCTGCTGATCAATTCACCGACTGTGTGGCCAACTTAACCGCTGATAATGGTCTGGGATTCTCTGATGCTGGTCTGACGGCCAAAGGGAAGAACCATAATGATGCCCTGCATGTCTCCATTGAATGCAGGGGCACTACTCTTGCTCACGTGCTGGTTGACACGGGTTCTTCACTGAACGTACTACCCAAGAAAGCTCTAGACAGGATGGACTGTGAAGGTTTAGAGCTCAAACCAAGTAACATTGTTGTTCGGGCCTTTGACGGGTCCAAAAGGATGGTACATGGTGAGGTTGACATCCCGATCAGGGTTGGTTCGCAGGTATTTGATTCGAAATTCTATGTGATGGACATCCGTCCATCCTATTCTTGTTTGCTGGGTCGCCCGTGGATCCACAAGGCTGGAGCTGTGACTTCAACTTTACATCAGAAGCTCAAATACCCGGTCAGGGGGAAGATTGTAACAGTGCAAGGGGAAGAGGAATACCTGGTCAGCCACCTCAAGTCCTTCAGGTATGTGGAAATGGATGGGGAGTTCATTGAGACCCCCTTTCAACATTTTGAAGAGGTGCCACAAACATTGGCAGTAGCAGAAACAGTAACTGAAGAGGGTTCTCCTTTGAAGATGGCCTCCTTAAAGGATGCTCGGGCTGTGATTGAAAAAGGTGAATGTGCAAACTGGGGCAAGCTCCCTAATTTTACTCCTAAGACTGACAAGTTTGGGCTGAGTTTCACTGCAGAGGCTCAGAAGGCTGTGCGCAAGGCAAGGATTGGAAGACCTCCTGTATTTATCACCAATCCAGGAGTGAATGCTATTGGGGATGAAGACGAAGTGGAAGAATCCGAGTTCGACAGCTGGATCTACCCAACGACCAATGGTGGACCTAGCAACTGGACTACGAAAGACTTTACACCTATTACTTTTGTTACCCAGTAATGAACTTCTTTGTCTTGGATTTGTAATAAACAATAATTTGAAACTCTATTGGCCCGGTGTCTTACCCGGGGCACCGTGGTTTTATTTGTGAGGGCTTTTGTTTGTCACTTTCATATATCATGAATAAAAGCATTGGACGTTTTTCACATTTCAAATCTTGCGCTCCCTTTCTTTCTTTATATATATTGTAAAACATCTGTATTTACACACACTCACTCATACAGGTTCCAATCCACTCTGGATCTCACTGGTAACGACTCCGCTACTGCCAGTTATGACTTCGAAAATCCGATCAACTTAGCCGAAGACGAAGGTGAAGATGATTGCGAAGTGCCTGGTGAACTTGCAAGACTGCTACTCCAGTAAGAGAGGGCCATTCAACCACATGAAGAGCCAGTGGAAACGGTAAATCTGGGTACTGAGACAGACAGAAAGGAAGTTAAGATTGGTGCTAACCTAGAGCTTAGTGTGAAACAACGGTTGATCCAGATGCTGCATGACTATGTGGAAATCTTTGCCTGGTCCTACGAAGACATGCCAGGGTTGGATACCGACATTTTGGTCCATCACCTGCCTACCAAGGAAGACTGTCCTCCGGTTAAACAAAAGGTCCGCCGTATGTGTCCAGAGATGTCCGAGAAGATCAAGGCTGAGGTTATGAAACAATTTGATGCCGGGTTTCTAGCAGTGACTTCTTACCCTCAGTGGGTTGCCAATGTGGTTCCGGTACCGAAGAAAGATGGCAAGGTCCGAATGTGTGTTGATTACAGGGATTTGAACAGGGCCAGCCCTAAAGATGACTTCCCTCTGCCTCACATTGACGTTCTGGTTGACAATACTGCTCAGCACAAGGTGTTCTCCTTCATGGATGGTTTTTCAGGTTATAATCAGATCAAAATGGCTCCCGAAGATATGGAAAAGACTACCTTTGTTACTCAGTGGGGCACCTTTTGCTACAAGGTCATGCCTTTTGGGTTGAAAAATGTTGGGGCAACTTACCAACGTGCCATGGTTGCTTTGTTTCATGACATGATCCATCATGAGATCGAGGTATACGTCGATGGTATGATTGCAAGGTCCCAAACTGAGGAGGTACACCTTGACCATCTGCAGAAGCTGTTTGGCCGTCTGAAGTTGTACAAGCTGAGGTTGAACCCAAACAAATGCACCTTTCGGGTAAGATCTGGAAAGTTGCTAGGCTTCGTCGTGAGCGACAAAGGTATTCAAGTGGACCCTGCCAAGGTTAAAGCCATACAAGAGATGTCGGTTCCCAAGACAGAGAAAGAAGTCAGAGGCTTTCTAGGACGTCTGAATTACATTGCCCGATTCATCTCGCACCTAACTGCTACCTGTGAACCAATCTTCAAGCTGCTGAAGAAAGATCAAGTAGTACGTTGGAATGATGAATGTCAGGCCGCTTTCGACAGAATCAAAGAGTATCTCCAAGAACCACCCATTCTTATGCCACCAGTTGAAGGGAGACCTCTAATACTATACTTGACAGTACTTGACAGCTCGATGGGGTGTGTGCTGGAGCAGCATGACGAGTCTGGCCAAAAAGAGCATGCCATTTATTACCTTAGCAAAAAGTTTACCGACTGTGAGACCCGATACTCACTGCTCGAGAAAACTTGTTGCGCTTTGGTATGGGCTGCTCGCCGGCTGAGACAGTATATGCTGACTCACACTACTCTGTTGATTTCAAAAATGGATCCAATAAAGTACATATTCGAAAAGCCTGCTCTGTCTGGAAGAATAGCGAGATGGCAGATGATCTTGACAGAATACGACATCCAGTACACGACTCAGAAAGCAATCAAGGGAAGTGTAGTGGCAGACCATTTGGCACACCAGGCAGTGGATGACTACCAGTCAATGAACTTTGAATTTCCCGACGAGGATATCATGGTAGTAACTGATTGTGAAGTACCTGGACCGGATGAAGGACCTGAAGAAGGATCCCGATGGTCTATGCACTTTGACGGAGCCTCCAACGCTTTGGGTAATGGCATTGGCGCTGTGATCATATCCCCAAAAGGCACTCATACTCCACTTACTGCCCGGCTATGTTTCAACTGCACCAACAACATGGCAGAGTATGAGGCATGCATTATGGGACTTCAAGCTGCAATTGACTTAAGGATCAAGTTTCTGAGTGTCTTCGGAGATTCCGCTCTCGTGATCAATCAGATCAAAGGTGGGTGGGATATGAAACACCCAAACCTTATTCCTTACAAAGAGTGTGTGTTGACGTTGATCCCCCATTTCACAGAGATAACTTTTGAAAACTTCCCAAGAGAGGAGAATCAGTTGGCGGACGCGTTAGCTACGATGTCTTCTATGTTCAAGGTCAAATAGGATAACGAAGCGCCCCAGATCATTATCTGGAAACTGGATGAACCTGCATATTGCTGTGATCTTGAGGCTGAGGTGGTAACTGAAAAACCTTGGTATCATGAAGTGAAGAGGTACTTGGAAGCTCAAGAATACCCCGAAGGTGCATCTGTCAACGACAAGAAGTTTCTGAGAAGGTTCGCAGCAAAGTTCTTCCTCAGCAACGACATTCTCTACAAGCGGAATCATGATTCGACCTTACTGCGTTGTGTGGATAAAGCTGAAGCAGAAAGGATCATGACAGAACTGCATGAAGGTACCTTCGGAACACACTCCAGTGGACACACCATGGCAAAGAAGATCCTTCGGGAAGGATATTTCTGGTCCACAATGGAAGCCGACTGTTACCAACACTCTCAGACATGTCACAAATGCCAGGTCTATGCTGATAAGGTGCACGTTCCTCTAGTTCCTCTGAATGTCTTGACAGCACCTTGGCCTTTTGCAATGTGGGGCATTGATATGATCGTTGAGATCGGACCTACGGCATCTAACGGGCATCGCTTCATCCTGGTAGCGATTGATTACTTCACAAAGTGGATTGAAGCAGCTTCTTATGCCACTGTAACCAAGAACGTTGTGGCACGGTTCATTCGGCATAACTTGATATGTCGATACGGCGTCCCGGAAAGGATCATTACAGACAATGGTACCAATCTCAACAACAAGATGATCACTGAGCTCTACGAGCAATTCAAGATACAGCACCACAACTCTTCTCCCTACAGGCCGAAGATGAACGGGGCTGTCGAAGCAGCTAATAAGAATATCAAGAAAATTGTGCAGAAGATGACAGTGACCTATAAAGATTGGCACGAGATGTTACCGTTCGCTCTTCATGGGTACCGTACCTCAGCAAGAACGTCAACCGGGGCAACTCCTTTTTCCTTGGTCTACGGCATCGAGGCAGTCTTGCCGATTGAAGTCCAGATACCCTCTCTCCGGATAATGAAGGATGCAGATTTGAGCGAAGATGACTGGATCCAGACTCGACTTGATTAGTTAAACCTAATTGACGAAAAGAGGCTTACTGTTATTTGTCATGGTCAAACGTATCAAAAACGGATGATCAGGGCATTTAACAAAAAAGTCAGACACCAAGAGTATCAAGTTGGAGATCTGGTAATCAAGCGCATCATTCTTCCTCAAAGTGATCCCAGGGGTAAATGGACCCCCACGTACGAAGGGCCATTTGTGGTTAAACATGTCTTCTCAGGAGGAGCCATGATTCTAACCACCATGGATGGTGACGACCTTCCTCACCCCGCCAATGCAGACATAGTAAAAAGATACTACGCATGACAAAAGACCCGCTAGGTTGACATACCTAGGCAAAAATTAGGGCTTCCCGACGAACCAAAAGGGTTCGGGCAAAAATCAGGGATGAAATGAAAAAATCTGTACACCCGGCAAGTCGAAAACCTGAAAAGGCGGCTTGGGCAAAAATGGGTATCCCGGTGGACTGAAAACCTGAAAGGGAGGTCCAGGCAAAAGTTAGGGATAAGCGTAATACTATGTCTCATTGGATCACCTTGCATCCAGAATCCGGTATCAACTATCAGGTTCAGACGGCATCGATCAATCAACTTCATCTTCAACTAAGCAGCCAAGTGATGAGACGCTCGAAGATATAAAGGCGATAGCAGAGATGGAACCCAGTGGGATTACTCTTTTCACACATCTGTTTTGTTTTCTTTGTACAAATTGTATAAACTCTGTCGTTCGGCGGCGTTCTCTTACTAGGACGTCATCCTCTTGTACATAAACGCCTATTTACGGGCAAATTCAAAATCAATACAAATTCACTTTTCAGACCAATTGACAATTGTTTTTTTCCTTTTTCTGTTTTGTTTTGTAAAGAACGTCCAATGTTCAATTGTGATATATGCATTTGAAACTAATTGCTAATTCATAAATATTTGCATGCGAAACAAAGGATTAATTACAGGTGACATCAGAAACAGGGGCAATATTGAATTGTCTAAACGATCTAGTTGCTCTGTCCACCAAGGTACCAAGGTAGGTCCAGCTGAAGAACGATCAGGATACCTTCACTCCCTGCAGAGTACGTCAGGACTCAACAATACTCCCTGAGCAGAGTTGGTCTCCCACAAACCCTACAAGGCACAGCATTCTCCAGCAAGTCAGCAACACTCTCCCCAAAGCAGAGTTAGCCTACAATCAGCCTTAAGGAAGATGGGTATCCCCAAAAGATCTCAATATTCCCCAGCGGAGTATACAGACGTTCCTAACAAGCATCCTCGGCAGTCTTGATCTAAGATTGTTCCCCGGCGGAATACAGACACCCCAGTGGAGCCACTTCCCCAGTACAGTTCAAAAGTTTCCCCATGAAAGTTGAATCTATCTCCCCAGTAGGAAGCTTATCCCCAGTAGACTCTGGAAGCTTATCCCCTGCAGAGCACGAACGCGTCTCCCCGGCTTTATTCAAAGGTTATTCTCCACCGGAGCTTATAACTGGGTTATCCTTAGCTAAGTGCCACGGAAAGATCATCCCCGACAAAGTCTTCCTATCCCCCAGCGGAGTTCATCAAATCTTCCAACATAACATATCAACGGTATCCCTAGCGGAGTTATCATCAATTTCAAAACCTCAGCGAAGTATCTCTTCCCACAGAGCATTCCCCGCAGAGTAATCTCTCCAACAAGTTTATTACCCCAACAGAGTCATCTTCTCCTACCGGTATTCTCGCAACCATCACTCCCAGCGGAAACAAAAAGCTCTACTCTTTAACAATCAGCCCAGGATTCAACGAACTCCCGGCATTCGTCAAGGATTTATTTTCCTAGACAAAATACATTCATAAACATCACATCTTCATACATTATAGCATGCACATACGCATTATACAACACAAATCTCATTTATTCTGAGAACATCACGCATGTCATACATCATGGCATTGCATACAACTAACATTTTGTCTTTTCAGGACAAAAGTCAATACAAAGATAATCACTATCAACTGTCGCAATTCCAGATTCGATACCTGTAACTAGCCAGGGCATGTCTGTGAGCGACTAATTCCAGACTCGATTCCTGTATCCTGCCAGGGCACGTCTGAAGAGTTTGAAGATCCGATTCCTGTATCCTGCCAGGGTGTATCTATTGACGACTATTTTCCAGACTCGATTCCTGTATCCTGCCAGGGCACGTCTGAAGAGTTTGAAGATCTGATTCCTGTATCTTGTCAGGGTGTATCTGTTGACGACTATTTTCCGGACTCGATTCCTGTATCCTGCCAGGGCACGTCTGAAGAGTTTGAAGATCTGATTCATGTATCCTGCCAGGGTGTATCTGTTGACGACTATTTTCCAGACTCGATTCCTGTATCCTGCCAGGGCACGTCTGAAGAGTTTGAAGATCCGATTCCTGTATCCTGCCAGGGTGTATCTGTTGACGACTATTTTCCAGACTCGATTCCTATATCCTGCCAGGGCACGTCTGAAGAGTTTGAAGATCCGATTCTTGTATCTTGCCAGGGTGTATCTGTTGATGACTATATTCCAGACTCGATTCCTGTATCCTGCCAGGGCACGTCTGAAGAGTTTGAAGATCCGATTCCTGTATCTTGCCAGGGTGTATCTGTTGACGACTAATTCCAGACTCGATTCCTGTATCCTGCCAGGGCACGTCTGAAGAGTTTGAAGATCCGATTCATGTATCTTGCCAGGGTGTATCTGTTGACGACTAATTCCAGACTCGATTCCTGTATCCTGCCAGGGCACGTCTGAAGAGTTTGAAGATCCGATTCCTGTATCTTGCCAGGGTGTATCTGTTGACGACTATTTTTCCGGACTCGATTCATGTATCCTGCCAGGGCACGTCTGAAGAGTTTGAAGATCCGATTCCTGTATCCTACCAGGGTGTATCTGTTGACGACTATTTTCCAGACTCGATTCCTGTATCCTGCCAGGGCACGTCTGAAGAGTTTGAAGATTCGATTCCTGTATCCGGCCAGGGCACATCTACAAAAAGAGTTCGAAGATCAACACCTGTAACAGGCCAGGTAATTATCTTTCTTTCTCAGGTACACAAGTTTCTCGCTAAGGAATCTCTTACGCGATCGACACCTAGATGGCATCTATAAGCCCATCCACTTACCAGCAGTTCCAAATGGCATTTATAAGCCCATTCCCGACAAGGTTCTGTCACACTTCCAAATGGCATCTATAAGCCCATCCTCCCATTACAGTTTCAAATGGCATCTATAAGCCCATCCACAAACCAACAGCTCCAGATGGCATCTATAGGCCCATACTCCTATCCATCATCTTTCCAAATGGCATCTGTAAGCCCATTCCCGCTATCACACTACTGACATTCTACTATGTGAGTGCAAATTTCTGGGCACTTTAGTGTTCAATCATCTTCCACCTTCGGATTACGAAAGGCACGCCAGCCGATCTACATCCTCAGGTCTAAGAAGATTGAACAGGGGCAACTGTTGTACCCCAAAATTTGCCCTCCCATATTCTTCAAAGATTTGCCAAGCATCACCTCAAATGGTTCAAGTTCACTCAAGGAGTTGCACAGTCAACCATCCTCCTAAGGCAGTCAAACTAGGGTTTTGGTTCTTGCAAGGAATTTGAGGTTTTCAAGGGCTCAATCAAGTCACATATGCTCATATACATTGTCAAGCATCTACATGTCAAGTTTCAAGGCTCACAAGGTCAAGTTGCACAGTCAAAAACCCTAATTGCTCCACAGTCAACTACAGGGGCAAAATGGTCATTTGGCAGTCAAAAGTCAAAAATTTTGGTCAACATCTTGTTTTTAAGCCACAATCATCATTTGATCAATTCTTGATCATGATTCCACAAGCATGGCTCAAAAAGTCTCAAGATACAAAAGTTTCTAATTTTGGACAGTTGAAAAGTCAACTGCAACTTGACCAAGGCATAACTTTTTCATGGTTTATCAGAAAAATCCCATCCAATGCTCATCTTGAAGGGGAAGACATTTCCTACAACTCATCTTCACATTCCAAGTCCAAGAAATGCTCTCACAAAAAGTTATCAATTTCAACATTATAGGTCATTTTCAAAAGTCAACAAAAAGGCACTTTAAGTCAAAGACCATAACTTGAGATTGATAAATCAAAATGACATGGGACCAAAGAAATTGGTTAGAGTACTTCAAGACCTTTCCAAAATGTCCAAGAACATGTTCATAGCTTCAAAATTGAGCAAGATATACATTGGAGAAGTTGGGAAATTTTTGTGAAATGACCAAAGTCAATTATCTTTGAAACTTCATTTTTGACAAAAGGGGCCCACTTTTTCCACTTGTTTCAGCTTGGCCATGCTTCCCACGTGTCCCACAATTTATTTCAAGATTTAAAATTAATTTTTCCATTTTTATTTAATTTTATTTGATTTAATTTAATTCATTTTAAATCTTTTAAAATCAAATAAAAATCAAAGAAATTAATGGAGGGATATATTTTGTGATGATTAGCTTTGATACACCTTAAAACACATTCCAAATTCGTGCAAGGGCCTATTCCAAGCAAGAATTCAAATTTGACACAAAAATGGAAAGTTGTTTCAATGGAGTTCATGGCATAATCTCAAACATGAATGCAAAGGCTTAATGACCATTATTTGGATTGAGACACTTTACATAAGACATATGCAAGCATTCCTGGTAGAGGACACGACCTAAAAAGCTCCCAAACGGCCAAACACATTTCAAACTTTGAAGAAAAAAAAGCAAAACTGTAAACCTATTTGCAGCACGTTTTAAACCTCCATTTCAATCAAAACACACTCCTGGTATCCCTAGGAACCTTTGGCAATCAAAACCAAGCGCAATCACTCAAGGAATCATCCCATACAACTCACTCGGTTTGCTTCATTTCTCAAAACTGTATATCATATTTCATGAGCATTTGATCCATTTTTTTAATTGATTTGTATTGTTAGGGGCCTTCTGAAGCTAATGGAATAATCCAATTGCATTCTAATGCGTTAAATCATGATTTACCATTAAAGCATTTTAGGGTTCTCAAGGTTTAAAATTGGGGGTTTCTTCATACTGTAAAATCAGGGTTCCAAACAGGCATGGACGAATTCAGATGGACAAGACGAATAAAATGGATCTATCGCGCCTAATTTATGCTTCACGAGGAGCTAATCGCTATTATTGAAATACCTGTATTTTGTGGGGGTTTAAAACCCCCGCTATATGTTTTGTATTTTGCAGAAAAGGTAGAAGACGACATGCGTGGCAAGCAGGGAGTGGACAGTTCAAATTCTCGCGCGTGTTTTATCATATAGGGCGTTTATTCCATTTATTCTTTTGTTTCTATTATGTTTACAACTAATTGCGTTTGGTGCAGTGGCTGGCAGCGTGTCATGTAATCTTTGGGACCTGGGTTCGATTCCCAGGTCCCCTATAATTTCCATATCATTTTTTTCATTGCTTTCACATGCAGATTCTCAAAAGAGGAACACTATAGACCTCATAGATCCAACAAGCCAGGTGTCTTCAAGGCATATCCAAAGGACAAATAGCAAGGAACACCATGGTCTGGAGTCAAAGCGTGCATAGGCTATCATGAAAGGTCAAACAAGGCTTCCTGCTAATGGGCCAAGATTCAATTCAACACCTCCAAATTTCAACCCACACCCCCTTGGTTTTACTTCTTTTTTTTCATTTTTTGTTTTGTTTTTCTATTATTTTAATTTCTAACTTTTTTTAATTTTATTATTATTAACAAATTAACTTAATCAACATATTTTCATAAAAAACCAAAAAATAGAATTAACATTATTATTATTATTATTTTATTTTGTAAATAAATTTTAACTAAAATAGTTTAATTAGGCCATTTTAATTCCTTTTCTTAAATAATTAAAATAGATCTAGAATTAGGTAAAGTTCATTTTTAATTTTATTTCACTTCCTTTATTTCATAAAAAAACATAAAAAACAAAAAAATACTTTCTTTTAATTAAATTAATTAATCAGTCATTAGTTAGTTTTAATTTCATTTTAATTATAAAAAAGCCAAAAAAAAAATCAATTTCTTTTCTAAAAAAGGGTCAACACCCTTAGACATTCCCGATTAATTTATTCACGCGCATTTACTTTATTTGATTATTATGTAATTGCCTTCAAGAATGTAATAGTTAAATAGGTTTATCGTTTTATTTACTTTCCGTACTTATTTACCAAAAACGGGTCTTTGTAATTTTTGGCGATGTATAGACCCGCGCCTTGTAATAGCGTAGAATTTATGTTTCCGCAATTTACTTTCCGCACCCCCTTAACTGCTAAACTTGCATGAAAGAATGTATGTAAATAAAAACAACTCGTAGCTCACTAATTACAAAGATAAAACATAACATGAAAACAACACACAAATACACACACCACTTCTAGGGTACGCCTCACTTGTTGCCTTCGAAACGTGGTTGTCAAGTATAGGACGTCTTAGCGGTCCTTATGTCCATGATCCAGTTGCCTCGAAATAGTTGCCTCGGAACAGTTGCCTCGAAACGGTTGCCTCGGATTAAAAAAGGATCAAGGACATAAGGGTAGCTTCTAAGGTGTCCTAACTGTTGCTTCGGTGACCACACTGTCCCTAAATCAAATTGACCCGAACACCTCCAGCGGTGGTGCTACCTACCTCTCAATGGTAGGATGGTACTACCTAAAGGACACTTACACAGCTTAATTCCTTAGGGTAGGTAGATGACTCATAGATACTTGCTTTTTTCAAAAACAAAACAAAATACTTTTCACACCTTACACTTTCAAAAGCTTTCAAAACAAAATTTTCAAACACTCTTGAGGACTGATACAAGAGTTATTCAGAAATCTTTAAACGAAACTTTTTCAAACCCACTCACAATTTGAAAAGCAAACATTTTGAAAACATAAGAGCAAGTATCTAAGAGCCCATGGATAACCATGGATAGAAAGGGTGCTAACACCTTCCCTTTCTATAAATCTACCTCCCGAACCGAGAAACGTTATCATAAGGAATTTTGCTGTGCTTTTGTCCTGTCCATGTTGGAGAAAATAAAAGACGGTGGCGACTCTTGCTTCCACGACATTTCGCGAACCAACATTAAACAGTCAGTTCTAAATCCATCGATCACAGCATGCATGGGGGCATGTTTGATTAGCTCAAGGTACTAAGTTGGGGACACCATAACTAAATCATTCCTTGGTTAAATTGAGTGATCCATAGCTCAATGATAAGCTCTCATACTGTTTACAATATCCCTTCAAGCATTTTTTTCAATTGGTATTTGAATCAAAAGATATTGAGATTTCAAAATGGCATTCCATGTATTTGTTAAAATGCCTGGCAGAACAAGTCAAATTGCTAGTCATCTTGCAAGGCTTGTGCATATAACTTCCCACTTGATTTTCTCTTAAATGTTTCATAATTGAGCCTTTCACACACAATGACAAACTTTTAGGATTTTTAAAGAGCTTTCTAAATATGTATCATTTGCTTCAATCAAATTAACCAAACTCAAGTTGTGATTGGCCAAAGTTGTGTACTATGGACACTTAGAAATTTCAAAAATTCGAGTAACTTCATGAACAAGTAAAGTCCAATTTATTAAATTCCCTTGGTTTAATGATGAAATTAGCCATGAAATATGAAATGAGGATGTCTGAATTAAGGGTTGACCAAAAGTCCACTTGGTCAACTCCTTATTTTGTTGACTTTTGATCAAAATGACAATTTTGTCCCTTTTGATCAATTAAACCTATTCCCATCCAAATTGATGATCAATATTTCAATAATAGGTGCCCATTAACATGTAGTGAAACATGGAAACAAATTTTAGTGAAAAGGTCAGAGAAATCCTGATTAAATCCAAAACCCTAATTTGGTCATTTGTATAGGAGGATGATGCTTAAGCTTCAAAACCCTAATTCCACTAGACCTTCTTGAGAAATTCTTTGAACAAAGTTGCCTCAAATGATAATAAGAAGATAATGTTTCAATAAATTTGCTTAGACAAGCTTCAAGTAACCCAATGGGTCAAAAACCCTAATTTCATTAGATGGAAGAGACATATGGATTCCTCTTTAAATCTTTGAAATATTTCAGCTCTTGATAAACCAAGGAGACAAATGAGATGTCTTGAGACATGAGAGATCCTTGAGACTTGAGAGATCCATAAGTTAAGATGATTAGGCTCTCCTTGAGAAACTTGTCAATAAAATCAACTTCCAAAGCTTGAGAAAGACTTCATAACCAAAGTACTTTAATCTCATCACGATGTGTGGATGCAATGCAATATGATATTTATGATGAAACATAAGCCTAAATCAAGAGGGTAAATTTTGGGGTGCAACAACTGCCCCTATTCAATCGTCTTAAACATGATAAGGGAGAAAAGTGATAGCTTTTGAACGTTCAGCATTGAAGATGATTGAATACAAAAGAACCCGAAAAGTTACACTCTTGAAAAAGAAACAAAATTCTCCCTCAAAGACAAAGAACACTAGCATACTTTAACAAAGTTAAGACAAAACTCAAACTTTAGAAGAGTAGATGAAACTAAACTTTAGAGTGATGTGTCAGGTTAAAAATGGACCACAAAGGGGGTGAGATAAAACTCAAACCACAGAGAATAGGAGAAGCTAAACTCTGGAAAAGTACGCGGGGAAAAGTGGCTAGAGCGTGTGATTCTAGGAGCACCTGCTAGTCTCAAAAGTGACCGGTCAACCATGGATACAGCAAACGAAAGCTGAAGTGCAGTAATCAAACACTGTTAAAGGCTTAGTAAACAAAAATTGATAAATATCCAAGGAGTGACATTAAACGAGACAAAACTCGACTCGCAATACTAGAAGATAAAAAATTTCTATAGACGAGTACCAGGACAAAACAAACTGGACTTCACGCATGGGTAACGAGGCAACACTCGACCCATAACAAAGTGATGAGAGTGTATGTTTCTCAGAGCACCTACTGGTCTCCAACCATGGGTGAAAAGTAAATGAAAACTGACTAAAGCCCGAATAGGTATAAAAGAGACATCTCAAGTCAATGGACACAATAAACGAAATCTGTAATACAGTAAACAAACACTACCAAAGGTTCAGTAATCAAAAACTGATAGATGTCTAAAGAGTGGGATAGGGGTTTCGACCAAGGACACGGTAAACGAAAACCGATAGAAGAGTCCAGGGAAAGAAACAAAATGAGACGACACTCGACTCATAATAACTAGTTAGGAAAGACAAACTAGATGAGTACTAGGGTAAAACAAACTGGATTTCATGCACAGGTGACGAGATCAAGACTCGACCCAAAGCAAAGTGATGAGAGCACATGTTTCTCAGAGCACTTTCTAGTCTCAGACCAAGGATAAAAAATAAACGAAAACTGATAGAAGAATCCAAGGAACAAAGGAGATTGATTTCAACCAAGGACGTAGTTAAACGAACACTACAAAAAGACTCGGTAAATGAAAACCGATAAAGGATTCGGTAATCAAACACTGGTGGAAGTCCAAGGTATGAAAAAAAACGAGATAACACTCGACTCATTATAACTAGTTAGACAAAACTAAACTAGGAGATACAATTCAGATTTATGCCTCTTATACGCTCCAGATAGGGATGCCATTCTGATACTCATTCAGACTCAGCTTTCAGATACAGTTCAGATACGCTCCAGATACGGATTCCATTCTGATACTTATTCAGATTCATCTTTCAGATACAGTTCAGATACGCTCCAGATACGGATGCCATTCTGATACTCATTCAGATTCAGCTTTCAAATACAGTTCAGATACGCTCCAGATATGGATTCCATTCTGATACTCATTCAGATTCATCTTTCAAATACGGTTCAGATACGATCCAGATGCGGATGTCATTCTGCTACTTATTCAAGATTTGCATACATCGAGAGACGGTTCAGATACGATCCAGATACGATGTTATTCTGCTACTTATTTAATATTTGCATACATTGAGAAACAGTTCAGGTACGATCTAGAGACGGATGTTATCCTGGTACTTATTCCAGATTTCTCTTCTAGAAACAGTTCAGATACGATCTAGAGACGGATGTCATTCTGAAACTCATTCGACACATGTTTCAAGTACAGTTCAGATACGATCTAGAGACGGATGTCATTCTGACACTCATTCAACACATGTTTCAAGTGCAGTCCAGATACGATCCAGAGACGGATGTCATCTTGACACTCATTAAATACATGTTCAAGTACAAACATGACATAAATCCATCCACAAAATCTCTGCATGTACTTTTTCCATCATGGTACAAGGGGCAGAGATAGTTGGAAGCAAAGTCACTATCACATACAAGCCAGTGATACCTATATTCCCTACAGAGCCGAGACAACCAAGGTGCGACCTCTGTATCCCCAAGCAGGAATTCCTTCCCTAGCGGGTTCATTCAGAAAGCTAATGCCTGCATTCCCCATCTGAGCTTTATAACCATAAACAATTTATAAAGTTTTTTCTCCCGAGCAGACTTTATTTCTCTGACGGCGGAAGCTCGATCTCCAACAGATCTCTTCTCTCCAGCAATGGAAGTTCATCCCCAGCTGAGTTTATTTCTCTAAATTAGCAGATCTTCCAACAGAGTGTCTCTCTTCCCCACAAAGTCATTCCCCCGCAGGATTATTCTCAGACAGAGTCTCCTCCAGCAAAATGTTCTCAAGCAGAATGGATATAAATCCCCAGCTAATCTTCTTCGGTCACTATCCCCAGCGGAACCGAAGAACTCAACTCCTTATACTCTCCAGTAGCAGTCCAGGATTTATTTTCCACAGCTAGAAAATATCACAATAGCATTGCATATCCATACATCATGGCACGTGCATACATATTATACAACACAATCTCATTTATTTTGAAAACATCATTACTCAATACATTTCATACATCATGACATTACATACGACTAAATCTTTACCTTTCAGGGAAATATGCAATCAAGTTCTCACAAGTTCTCTCTGGTTCAGTCAAACTGACACCAAGGTTTCTATTCTAGTTGAAGATGTTCTAAGACTTTCGTCTGGGCCAGCCGAATCGCCGCTAAGATTCTCCTGATTTCTATGCTGTCAAAGTAAATCCGAGACCTTCCCCCGGTTACGTCAAATCGATGCTAAGATTTCTTTCTCGGTTGAAGACAGCTCGAGACCTTTCCCTGGTTCAGTCAAATTGATATTAAGATTTCTATTCCAGTTAAAAAATATATGAAGCCCAGAAACTGACCGGATAACAGCTTAATTTCCCCAAATTACTGAAGCCTGGAGCAAGACCAGATAACGGTATAAGACACTGTGAAGTCTGGAGCATGACCAGATAGCGGCAAGAGACACTGTGAAACCTGGAGTACGACCAGATAACAGTATGAGATACTGTGCAGCTTGGAATTCGACCAGATAGCAGTTTACTCGGCCAATTACTATTGAAGCCTGGAAATGACCGGATGTTAGTATGCCTTAAATTCAAGTTGAAACCGGATGTGACCGGATAACCACTTAATTCCTTCTGAAGCCTGGAGCACGACCAGATAACAGTTTTTGAGATTGCAAAGCCTGGAGCACGACCATATAGCAAGTTTAATCTCATCTCCCCAGTAAGTCACTGTAAAACCTGGAGCATGACCAGATAACAGTCAGCCTTATTATCCTCAGCAAATCACTGTAAGGCCTGGAGCACGACCAGATAGAAGTTCATTTTCATCTCCTCGACTAAGGGATGATTCCCCAGTAGAGTAACAGACAACTGAAGTTCCTAAAATTCCATTTCTCCTAAGACATAGACCAACATTCCTCAACAGATTCCTCCTCAACGACGGGAACAGGAATTCTCATCAAAGGAATATCTCGGGAAACCAACATCCTCTAGATGGCACCTTTAAGCCCATCCTCGATGATTCTCCGTCATATCTTCCGGATGGCATCTTTAAGCCCATCTCCGGTGACCTTTCGTCATCTCCTCCAAATGGCATCTGTAAGCCCATTCATGATACTACCTACACAATCCAGCACCATCTCAGACGAGTGCAAATTTATGGGCACTCTAGTGTTCAATTATCTTCCACCTTCAGATTACGAAAGGCAGACATCCAATCTACATCCTCATGTTTAAGAAGATTGAACAGGGGCAACTGTTGTACCCCAAAATTTACCCTCTTTATTTCGACCTTTTGGCTTACATTTCATTATTACATACACGCATATCATTGGTTTTATGGTTATGGAATCAAGGTATATTTAGCAAGCTTCTTCAGGTTACAAGTGACGTTATTTCTTCAATAGATGTTCTCAGAGTATTTTCCGTGTTGAAGATCGGTTCGCCATTTTGCAATGATTCGGGGTTGAAAGATTCAGAGTGCAGGTTTATCACAAAGCGTTGAGTCCAAAATAGAACAACCACCAATACATGACTCATGGCAAGGCAGACATCCTGAGGAGGCTAAGTGCGTGAGTTCAACACTCACCCCTATTGGTCTTGATTTTCTTCCTTTCTATTTATCCTTTTACCTATTGTCATTCTTTCTGTTTAAAACCTTTTTAAAAAAACTTAACATTTTTCACAAACCTTTGATTTTTCATAATAAACTCAAATAATTAATTTTAAGGTTTTTTTAATTTTAGGTTTTAAATTAATTTTTGGTTCAACACCCACCCCTAACAATATGTATGATTTTGCTTATTTTTAACCCTTTTTTCCTCATTTCTTTCTCTTTAATATCTTCCTTAAAAACCCTAAATTCATATAAACTCTAATTTTATTTAAATCAAAAACCCTATTAATTGGCAAACTTAACTTTTTTTTGCAAACTCTAATTAATTTAGGTTTTAAGTTTTTTTTATTATTATTAACTCTTTTTTTATTAACTCTTTAATTTAATTAATTAACTTTTTTTTCTGCAAATTTGGAAAACAATTAGATTTTAGGTTTTCTTTGTAATTAACCCTTTAATTAACCTTTTTTTTAACAAATTAGGATTAGGTTTTTGTTTTAGTTGGTAACTGAATTTTTGGCTTTTTTTTGTTTATTAATAAATTAAGTTAATTAACTTTTTTTTTATTAAAATTAGTTAGAATTAGGTTTTTTTATTTAACTTAAAATTATTTTCTAGAAAAAAAACACCAAAAACATTAACTTAGAATTTTAGGTTTTAATTTTTCCTTAATTTATTTTTATTTATTCTTTTACATTTTAATTTCGAGAAAAACTGTATAGATCACATTATAAATGTAATAGCGTAGATTTATCTTTTCTCGCATTTTTTTCTAATTATGTAATTGCTTCTGGGATGTAATAGTTTTAGGATTTCTTTCCGCACTCTTCATTATTATGTAACTGCCCCAAAGCTCTGTAATAGCCTAGGTTTACATTTCTGCCTTTAACTTCTGCTACTATATTTTATGCAATGCTTAGACTAATAGGATTATATGGAAAGACCAATAAACTAATTAAACATAGCATCACTTAATTACAAGATAAATATCTGAAAACAAATACTGTTGCACACTTGCACCCCTAGGGTATACCTCACTTGGTTGCCTCGGAAACAATGGTTGTGTCCCTCGAACGTAGGGGTATCTTAGCAAAGACCCTCGGTTAAAGTCATCATAAAGATCATAGTCCCTCAACGTCCCTCGAGTTGCCTACGAGAAATGATCTTGTCCCTCAATGTTGCCTACACCTATATAATGACAATCCCTTCGAAATGCTAAGGAATCCTTACATGTTGCCTTCAATGACCATTTCATCCCTTTCGATAGTCCCTCAAACATCCAACGACTAGGGTTACCTACTCACTAATAGTAGGATAACACGGTCTAAAGGATAGGAGGAAACGAACGCCTTTTTTTTGAGTAGGTAGGTAACTGTTAGGTACTTGCTCAAAACGACAAAAAAAATTTCACACCAACACTTTCCCAAATAAAGTTTTCAAAAACAACTTCGTAACACTCTTGAGGACAGAAACAAGGTTTAAAACGAAGTAAAACAAAACTTTTCCAAGCAAGCACACACAAGCAATTTCAAAATGAGTAAGTACCTAAGAGCCCATGGAGAACCACAGATAGAAAGGGTGCTAACACCTTCCCTTTCTATAATCTACCCCCCCCCCCCCCCCCCCCCCCGTACTCAGAAATATCTCGAAAAACCTTTTTTCTGTTCTTTTTCCTTTTCCTTTGTTGGATAAAATAAAAGTTGGTGGCGACTCTTGCTTACCGCGACATTTGCAAACAAAAAAAACAAACCAGTGTAACAGTCGGTTCTGCCACCATATCACACCCTCGAATGTGGGCGTTTTAGCAAAGACCCTCGATAAAAGATTGTAGTCCCTCAATGACCCTCAATGTTGCCTTCCGTAAATGATCTAGTCCCTAAACAACATTGCTAAAACGTCCCATAGGTTACCTTCTATGAGTATACAAACGTCCCACATCCGTCCCTTCACATCCAATGATGAGGGCTTCTTACCAAAACAATGGTAAGATAGCAACATCTAAAGGAGGAGGAAAAGAACATCTAAGACCTTTTGAGTATGTAGATTCGCTCCTAGTTGCTCGCATGCTCACAATAAAACATTTTTACACCAACACTTTCATTTTGAAACATTTTTAAAAGACAAAAGCTTTTTGTATACGTTCTTATAGAGATGAGAACCATTACAAAAACATATTTTCAATAACACTTTCAAAAAACACATTCCACAAACACCTCTTTGAACTATTTTCGAAACAACACTTGGTACGCGTTCTTATAGAAACGAAAACCATTACAAAGACCTTTTTAAAATATTTTCAAACCGACAACACAAAGCATATTTTTAAACAAAGAAAGTGATCTAGAAAGGAACTAAGAGCCCATGGAAAACCATGGATGAAAAGGATGCTAATACCTTCCCTTTTCATAATCTACCCCCCAAACTCAAGAAAACATCTCTAAAGGTCTTTCCTATTCTTTTCAGCCTTTCCTTATTGAAAAAAAGAAAAGTCGGTAGAGACTCTTGCTAACGGCAACATTTTCAAATACAAATGAAAAACACCCAAGTAATTTCTCCCACCATTTCAAATGCGTCGACTCAAAGGAGTATGCGTCGACTCATGCAGTCTGATTTTCGACAGATTCTTCCAAAGGCTGTAACATGAGTTTTCGTACTCCGTTTGAGGTTCCGTTTGAAGCGTTGGATAGATAACATGATGAAATTAATTCATAAGGATTAAAATGAAGGATAAGAAGAATAATTCTAGTACCAATTTAGGATAGAGTTAGCTTTCCGTGTTAATCGCCGTGATGGTTTTGCGAAGTCTGATGAGGATGAGACGATCTTAATCTATTGCTTGGTTCATAACAGTAAGATTTATAATGATAATGATGTAGTATGATATAATAATAACATGTAGAGGTTTGGTAATTAGAGATAAGCCTTAGATGATTAATTAATTATAGGCATTATCATGTTGTAGGCCTATGTCCAACATTGAGGGATTGTCGATCTGTCGTTGTATTGTTGTTATGGCTGAGTTATTGTGGAATTATGTTGATGAATTATGTTGATGAATTATGTTGATGAATCATGTTGATGAGTTATGTTGATGAATCATGTTTATGAATTATGTTGATGAATTATGTTGATGAATGATGTTGAGATGCCTCTAATAATTGGCAGCTATTAAGATGTAGGCTTCTGGCCAACGATGATGTTGTATTGAGATTTTGTTAATTATGGTTGTTGTTACTACATTCATGATTCTGTTGCATACATTGCATATCAATATGGAGATGATGCTCGTTAGGATGGCCTGTATTGGCGAATATTAAGATGAAGGCTTATGCCTTGTTGATGCCTCTATTTATTGGCAATTATTTTGAGATGGGAGTTCTGCTCCAATGGTACCACATGCATTTGCATAGTATTGAGTCACATTATATGATTGCATAAAGAAGTTGTGTATTGATGCGGAAAATGTGTATATTGTTGGTATTTTTTTGCGATTATTGTTGTTTATGAGATGTGAAGTTGTGTTATTATATGAGATGATCTAACATATTATTTATCATACGTTTTATTATATTGTTAGATATCTCACCCCTTTTGTTTAAATGTCGCCCTATGTTGGTAACGTGCAGGTAATCAAGAAGGATAGTTATTACCTCGTTAGTTCGAGTCGGTGTTTACGCTCTGATACATAGCACTCAGGGGGGTGAACGCTTGATGTTTAGTTGTTGATTATTATTTCAGTTGCTGAATTTTTAAGTTGATTACATGAAATAATTGTTGTCTTGAGGTTGTTTTAGTTGAATAAAAGATTTTAAGTGAATTGAAGTTGAGTATGTATATTATGTTGCTTATCAATAAAAAGTTGTTTGATTTTGAAGAATAAATTAGATTCTTATCGGTTCATCTGAGTTAAGTGTTACGTATCTGTTTGTATGTGATTAAATGAAGATTAATTTTTAGTTGAAAATGTAGCATCCTATTTATGTTGAACTCTGATTTTCTTATTATCCGTCGGGTAGAAATGAGGTGTTACAAACATAATAGTGGAATGCAACAATTTAAAATGCCCCTCTTTTTTTCGTACCGCGTGTGAAGTGTATAATAGATGTCACCAAGCAAAGCAGGAATTGGATCTGTATTAAAAGCTTTTGCACCCCAAAACACGCTAATGGCCGCATGGTCAAATATAGTCCAAAGTCTATGGAGATAAGATTACACCAAATACAAGCAGTCCCAAACAATCAACACAAGACTCCCATTTTTTGTTATTAGAAAAATCAAAAGTCTTAGTCTCTAAGTAGACTCTTTTAATTCCTCGTGTGTCTCCTTCTTTGTTGTAATTAAGAGGTGATTTGGGATAAGGGATCCCTAAGCCTTCTGCCAAGACTTTGACGTCAATAGTTTTCCTGATACCCACATAAGCCTTCTCTTTATAAAAGTTTAGAATTCTATCAAATTCTTCCAGAGTCGGTGCTAGATGGAAGTCTTGAAAGGTGAAGCATCTCAGTGGAGGGTCCTAGAACTGAGTTAGAGCAGAAACAGCATCCAGTTGTACCTCTACTTTGATTAAGTCAAGGGTATCCCCATAGAAACGAGTGAACATCTTCAAAGCTCTTTCAGATAATTTTCCTTTTATGGCCTTGATTTTTGACATATCCGGCTTGATGGCATTGAGGCAGACAAGTTGTTTCCCTTTGGTATTCATTTTTTCAAGACACTCACCAAAAACCTTTGACTTTATTACTTTTTTTACCCTGTGAATAATACAAACAAAAAGAAACGGAGGATAAATATATGAAATGCAAGAATGTATGAATGCATGGATGTACGGCTTAGTGATGAGATTTTATGAAAGCTATCCTTATAAGGTAGGCTCCTAGTTTTGACCTACGCATATCTTACCCTCCCCATAAGGTGGTTTCCTTAAGGTTATCATGGATAACACTAGAGGGAAAGGCACAAGGGCGTCCCTTAAGTGGAGCCTCTTTAAAGACCTAAACTTTCGTCTCTAGGTCATGAAAAGTATCATCATGAGACTTTGGTTTAAAGGTCGTACAAAGAGTCATATGCGTCATTCCAAAGTACTACTTCCCAAGAGGATGTCTCTTGAGAGGTATTCCTTTTGTGGAATTCCACTGACTCTAGGTGAAGTCTTCACATAAATTCATAGGGCTGATGTAACCCCTTGGCTAATAAACAAACCTTCTTTCTAAGGTTTTTTGAAAATATTTTGCAAAATTTAAATCCCGCAAC
The DNA here is from genome assembly GCA_948472305.1 of Vicia faba. NCBI lineage: Eukaryota > Viridiplantae > Streptophyta > Magnoliopsida > Fabales > Fabaceae > Vicia > Vicia faba. Next base: position 1,023,360,954 of record OX451741.1, read on the forward strand.
AAATGAATAAATGTAATAAATAATAAAAAAAATATAAGCAAGAAATAAATAAATAAGAAAGAATAAAAACCCAAAAAACCCTAAAACAAAAGGACAAGGCTTCTAAACCTATGGTTGAGTCCCCAACAGTGTTGCCAGCTGTTGCAACTGCTTTTTAAATACAGAGTCGTCACCCTTAATTTTTATCCTAAGAAAGGGAATATAAAGGATAACCTAATAAAGTTAGAGATTTAAGTTGTTGACTCGGTTTTAGACGAAGGGAAGGTGTTAGGCACCCCTCGTCTACCTTGTTCACAAGGATACTAAGTTTAGAAGCATGATCTTTAAGAAATAGGGTTTTAAATTTTTATTAGGGGAACTCGCCACAATTTTAGTTGTATGCCTATATTTCCTCTTAGAAGGAATCAGAGTCCCAATTCGTAGTTCGCACGGGTTTGTGTTTTTTATGGATTATGCAAATATTTTAATTCCCCTTGTACTTAGTCTGGGTGTATGAATAGCAGAGATTTTCCACAAAGTGCGCAGTTAATTAAAATAAACTTTGTAATCCTTTTTCAAAAATTAATTGTGGAATTTAATTAATTATGAAAATAATTGTATCATTGGTTGAATATTTTCTAGTATATTAATTATAAAAAATGTCTTATTTAAATGCATGATTAAAAAAATAATTTAATGCAATAAATAAAATATATTTTTTATGAGTTGGAAAATAATATATTTGATTTATAATAATAAATATTAAAAAAATATATAAAAATAGGAAATGTAAAAATAATAAAATAAAATAATAAATAAATTAAAAAAAAGTAGGCGGTGCAAATTTGGCTTAGGCAGTAAAACAGGGAGGTGTTAACAACATGGGCCTGAATTTAGATATTGAATTCAGGCCCAAAAAGGCAGGGGGTATGTTTTTTGTTTACACAGTAAAAAGGGAGGTGTGTAACAAATATGGCCCAAGTCCAGATATTGGACTTGGCCTAATAAGCCAACGGGGGTGCTAGTTCCTACGCAGTTAGCAAAAACAAAAACAAAAAAGCAGGGGTGTGTTTGGTAACGGGCCTGGTCCAGAGATGTTTGAGTCCATTTGGATCGGGTGTAGGTGAGCACATAGTGGCTATCGTGGGCATGTGTGTTAGTAAAATGTGATATAGATCATGTGGTGATGATTGAAGGGAGCACAATGATATGGTTGGGTGGCGTGTACTGGATTAATGGACAGATTATATTTTGGTTTTACAAAGTGATTTTTTCATTTTTTTTTGTTATCTTCTTTCTCTCCGCCTCTTGTCTCTCTCCTCTCAATCAAACCCTAACAAACCCTAGTCACCGACGGTGGAACAACCCAACCCTAATCAACCTGGTAGCTATAGGATCCCCCAAACCATTCTAATAAACCTCAATCAACCCCAAATCACAACAATTGTCAAAAGAAAAGCGCAGAAGAAGTTAGGTTTCCGTTACCTTGTTCATGAATCTTCCTGTTCTGATCTTGTTATGACCTCGCCTTTGTTGGTTTTGCAGGTGATGGTGGTGGTGATGAAGAAGGCTCGGCAGCGCTTTGAAGGGAGCTAGGGTTTCAGATATTGAAACCCTAGGCTAGAGCAGCGACTTTAAGAATTAACGGCGACGAAATTGGATCAAGAGTTCCTTCTAACTCCTCTTTCTGTAAATTTTGTTCTCTTTGCGAAAATTCTTCTCTCCTATCTATGTCTTAGTTTTAGGTATTTATAGCTTTTTGAGTTAGATGATTTAAGAAATAAAATGTAATTTGTCGTCACTAAGAGTCTATTAGGGATTTTACAGATTTGACTCAGTTGTATTTTTAGGGATTTTGATTCAGTTTTGATTTGGGATTGTTTTAGTTGTAATCGTCATAGATTTTTATTTTAAGATTTGATATATTTAGATATGGTTTCTGTTTAGTCTAGTTCTGTATTGTAATGATCTTCTGAGTAAAGGAAAGATTGGATTTGATTCCAATAGTAATTGTTTATTGAGGCATGTGTTTTTTTCCTGTGATTGATACAGTGACTATTTTCTCATAAAAACAAGCTTTTTCTTTTCCCATGATCCAAACAGTAACTGTTTTCAAGTAATAAGTACAATAGGCGTTTGATGCCTTTTTTGTTTTTGGGCCGTGTGAAAAGTTAAAAAGGCTTTTTTGTTAACAATCTTTCCTTCGGTTAATAAAACAAAACAATTAAGTTTTAAAAAGTAAAAGTATTAATAATTAATCAGTAATATTTATAAATTGTAACAATAATAATGATGATGTTATCTAAAAATAGAACAAACCTCAAACCAAAATCGTGCGGGCCCCGTTGTTTCCATTATTGGGCTTTTAACAAAAACAGATTACTATATACACCCTTCCAACCTTATTAAAAACTCTAAATGGGCTTTAATAAAAATCGAATTGTTCACACCTCCTTGATTTAAAACAATACACCTCCCTATTTAACTTGAAATGGACTTTTAAAAACCCAATGGGCCATCAAATATTGATGGTCCATTTTGGGTTAATACACCCCCCTCTAACTTTAAACCTCCATGAGTATTTAACAAATAATGATTTATAAAGCAAACAATGAAAATTATGGAAATTAAAGGGATAGAAATCTAGCAAGGAAAATTTGAGGTATGACAGATGGTTCTGGCGATAGTTTTGCTGCTGAGCGCACTCGCTGAACATAAGGAACATGCTTTTGTTGAACAAGTTGAACTGGTCCTCAGTAAAGAGTGGCATCGCATATTTGAGAAGCATACTTATTAGGGGTAGATTCCATACGGAGAACGTGATTAGTCTTTTCCCCTACAACAGTGGGAACAACATCAACTCGCACATCCCAACCATCGAGTAAGCATCAATGCCCCTGAATCAAACAGATCCTGAACTTTGTGCTTAAAAGGTAGGCAAATCTCAATGGTATGCCCCTGCGTGCCAGAATAGAAGTCGTAGCGGAAATTAGCATCAAAGTTGGGTGGCAATATTTTTGGATCACCTTTCCAAGTACGTAACTCAACCAATTTCAATTGGATTAAATGTGGTAGTAACTCAGCATAAGACACGGGAAGTGCATCAAATTTTTGGGGAGGTTTCCCCAGTCTCTGCTGACGATCCTTTCCCTTTGGATTTTCTTGGGAAACAACAAATGGTTGTGGAAGGGAAGACCCCGGAACACCAGGAGGTGTAGGAGATACATGAATTACTCTATGACTTGAAGGTGCCCCCGAAGTATGGGATGGAATGGCAACTCTTGTTGCTGCAACAGGTATAACATCATCTTACTTTCTCAACACTACCTTTAGAATTTCCATGACCAGACTCAGTTGAGTCTTCAAATGATGGTTCCCTTCTTTCAAGAGTTCATGGCAACGGACCAAAGCTTGTATGTCCACCATAAACATCCCCATTTGATCTCTCACTTCATCCAATTACCCACAAAGTTTCTCCATAGTTTACTTCTAATCACAGAGCGGCAGAGAGTCAAGATTTGCAGTTCTGAAAAGAAAATACCAAGTCTGAATAAGAATTTCCCACTCTGAGTACATGCTATGGATGCATGATGATTCATGACGTGAATGAGTGGATTCAATTCCATCTTCAATCATTTTCAAGGAACCAGCATGCTTTTAATTTTGATTTTGATCCGGTAAGAGATTGAAAAGCACAACACTAGGCTTATAAGCATAACTCCTTGGGAATGAAGAGAACATGTGGATTAACCTTTTATCAATGTATACATTTTTTATGAATGCTATGATGCAAGTGCAATAACATGGAATCAAGGTTTCCACAACACTGAAAATATGTTGTGCTGATAACAGAACCACAATCACATATATTAAGACCAAAGGTATGGACCATTTCAGAATACCATAAAACCAAGTATCAAAGATCAGCATATGTACCTGTAAGAATAGTTTCCCACCACTCCTCACGAGTAAATTCTAATCAAAACAAGGCTTCTAAGGGAAACCAGAGTCGGAAGTCCTATATATGAACACCTCGTTTATGCACAAAGGGTGCAAGACAAAAGGCAACGTCGAGAGAACCTCGTTTGAGTATGGTATCTCATGCCTCCTCGCACGTGTCAACGGAACATGGGATTTGACATGAGTATCCATCTAACCTATGTGTAATCTGGCCTGGGTAATGGGACTTTTACCTCATGGAACACCCTCCCACCAATGAAATAACACAGCACAACAGTAGTACATGGAAAGCAATAAAATGCAATGCATATATATATATATGCTCAGATAAACATGTACAAATGAATATGCTATAAAGATAAACACCCAAAGAAAAAATAACAACAAAAGCTAGGAGTAACTCCGAGATAGACCAGTATTTGGTTAATCTTTCCCCAGTGAAGTCGCCAGCTGAAACAACCGACGGATTAATCATTGAGAGGAAATTAATGAAGTCACCATCGAACATTTTTTATACCACAGGAAGGAAAAGGTAAGCATCGAGTAAACCTGATGTGATACGGTGGGAAGAACTGACTGTTTTTGGAATGCTGGTTCGTGTTTTGCGTTTGTTTTTGCAAAATTTCCCGGTAAGCAAGAGTCGCCACCGTATTTTATTTTATCCAACAAGGAAAGGAAAAAAAGCATAGAAAAATTCCTTTTTTGAGATATTTCTGAGTACGGGGGGTAGATTTATAGAAAGGGAAGGTATTAGCACCCTTTCTATCCGTAGTTATCTACGGGCTCTTAGGTACTTGCTCATCATTTTCAAAATTGTTTTCTTTGTGCTTGTGGGTTTTGAAAAGTTTTTGTTTTGACTTCGATTTAACTCTTGCTTCTGTCTTCAAGAGTGTAATGAAGTGTTTTTGAAAACTTGTTTGTAAAAGAGTGTAAGTGTGAAAAAGTTTTGTTTTGGATGAGAAAGTATCTAAGAACTAAGCTACCTGCTCGAAAAAGGAATCGTTCTATGCTAATTTCCTTTAGACAATGCTATCCCACTATTAGTGAGTAGGTAGCACCGTCGTTGGAGTTTGAGGGTCAATTCGAAAGAGGGACATACGGTCACTAAAGCAACGTTAGGACATCTTAGCGGTAACCCTAATGTCTTAGATCATTTATTCTAGGCAACGATATCCGAGGCAACCATTTTGAGGCAACTATGATCTTTTAGACAAGAGGGCGACCTCTAAAATAACCTATACTCAATGACCGTGTATGAAGGCAACCGAATGGGGTGTATCCTAGGAGTGCACATGTGTGAGTGTGTTGTTTTCAGTTATTTTTATCTTTGCACATGTTTAGGGTGATCTAATTGATTTTAGATTAAGCATTCATTCTTGTCATGCAAACCCTATTATCAAACATCTAGCAGTTGTATATTTGCGAAAATTAAAGGTGCGGAAATTAAACTAAATTATTACAAGGCGTCGGGGTATTTACATCGCCAAAAGCAACCCTTTGAAAATAAAATAAAAAGCGGTAAAAATAAATATCCTAATTAATTATTACAAACCGGGAGCAGATACATTAATTAGATAAAGAAAAAATAAAGCGCGCGGTGCAAAATTAAATCAAATGCGAAATTAGGGTTTTGACCCATTTAATTAAAGAAAATTTTTTTGTTGTTTTTATTTAAGAAAAGAAATTAAATCCTAAAATTAAATGCTAAATTAATTATTAAATAAATTAATTAATGAAAAATATTAAATGACATATTTTTGGAGTTTTTTTGTTATTTTAGGAAAGAAAATAAAATAATTAAATTAAAATTAAAACCTAATTATTCTAATTGATTTTTAATATTTGCAAAATAAATTAAAGTTACCTAATTAATCAACCTAATTAATTAATTAATATTTATTAATAAAAATATAAAATTCTGAAATTTAATTGGGTAAAAAGTATTTTTATGATTTTTTGATAAAAAATAAATTATGTTATTGGTTAGTAATTAAGTTTAAATAAAATAAAATAATTAAATGGAAATAAACAAAATATAAACAAAGTAGAGAGATGGGCCTGATTATTTGGAGGTGCAGAAAGCAATTGTTTTGGCCCATTGATGCTGGTCCAAATTGACTTTTTGGATCCTGTATGCAAGCGTTGACCTGGCTATGATATGCCTTCAATGCTTGGCCACCAGATCTGGCCATCTGGTGCGTTGGATAGTGAGTGTCCATGGTGGGTCTTAGGCTTAAGCGCATAGTGGATTACCTGAAAATAAACAAGAAAATGCAAATTGCTGGAGGCAGGGATCGAACCCCTGACCTCCAGCCTTTGAATCCTTGAGCGCTGATGTGGTTACCACTAGGCCATGTTGCTTTATTTGTTAATAAAATACAATGCAATAATAATATAAAAAGACAAAAGCTAATGGCCAGAAAAAATAAAAACGCGCGCGCTGTTTGAATGGACAAATGGGGGAATGCCAACGCATCGTCCCTGTCCTCCCTCCGTAGATAAAACTTTGTAACACTTATACCTACGGACGCTGGTCGTCACTACAAGCTTTGTCAATTCCAAAATCTCGCACAGGCCATGAAAATGGATTCTAAGGCCATGGTTGAGGTCGTCTCATCCTCCTGATTGCAACCATGCCCATTATTAGGGCTAATATTTCCTGAAACAAAAAAACCCTAAAACCAAACACAAAACCCTAGCAATGGTGATCCATGAATAGGTCATATAAATGAAATTGGTTATTGCAAAAAGCTTGCAAATGATATGCTGATCCAGAATATGCAATTATTTCATGTTAACAATGCCTAATTTTCAAAATACGAAATCAAGAATAGGGCGGCTTCGTGAATGACTTACAACGCTTGGGAGGGTCTGAAAGCGTGTGGTTTTGCTTGCTTTAGGTTCCTGAGATTTCCAGGAAGAGATTGAGATACGTACCAAGCCTTGAGGATTCCTCTAAGCCTTGTTTCGATCTCACACTTTTTGCCTCTTTTAGCAAATTTTGTTCTCCCTCTATGCTTGATCTCTAACCCTGATTTTGGTCTGCCTTGCCTCCTTATGTATTGTGCAATGCATTAGGGTTGCAAATCAGTCCAAATCTCTCTCTTTCAATGCTTTGATATTTGATTTGATTTTCTTTTACTACCTTCCAAATTTGGCTTGATTTAAATCTTTTTGTGCACACAAGCTTTGATACGAATTGGGAATGGTTCTAGTTGTCCAATGAAACCTGAAATCATCAAAAGATCTTTGGTTTTCAAATTTTGATTTTATTTGATTTGTTTTGATTTAATACAAATAAAAATCAAAACAATTAATAAAAATATGATATGGACACATGGCCAAAGCTATAGCACGTGGGCTATAATGCCAACTCAAAACAAGTGAAAAAGAATGGGCCCTTTTGGCAAAATTTGAAGTTTTGGGCATAGTTGACTTTTGGCAATTTTGCAAAAACGTCCAACTTCAACAATGCATAACTTCCTCAATTTTGACTCTTTGGAGGTGTTCTTGGAATTTTTAGAAATCTTGAGATGTCCTCTAAACAACCATTTTGGTCTCATCTCAATTTGATATTTCATGCTCATGTATGAAGCTTTGACAAAAAAGGTGTTTTTGTTGACTTTTCAAAATTACCTATAATGTCCAAATTCATAACTTCTTGAGAGTGCATATTTTGATCTTGGGATATGTAGATGGATTGTAGGGAATTGCATCCTCTTAAAAATGAGCTTTGTATAGGTCATTTATCATAAAGTATGAGAAAGTTATGCTTGGTCAAAGTTGAGTTGACTTTTCCTACAAAACCCTAATTTAGCAACTTTTGAATCTTGATGAATTATGAGCAATCCTTGATGAATCATGATCAACCCTTGATCAAATGATGAAATATACTTCAAAATGAGAATGTTGACAGAAAATCTTGAAGTTTGACTGTATGTAGGTCACAGTTGACTTTTGCCCTAGCATAGTCGATTTTTGGACCTTTGAGCAATTGACTGAGCAAAATTCCTCTGCAAGGCTTGCAAATTGACATGGATGATCTTGAGAACATATTAGGACATTGGTTAGCACTTTGGGTCACTTGGGCTCAATGATCTTGATGCAATGTGAAACCCTAGTTTGGGGTAGACTGCCTTAGGAGAGAGCTTGTCTGACCAACTCTTGGGCTATCTTGAGCAACTTGGAGATTTTTCTTGACATGTTTTGAGAAATACGGGAGGGAAAATTTTGGGGTACAACAGCTGCCCCTGTTCAATCTTCTTAAACCTGAGGATGCAGATTGGCTTTCGTGCCTTTCGTAATCCGAAGGTGGAAGTGGATTGAACACTAGAGTGCCCAGAAATTTGCACTCACATGAAGTGGTAATTGTCTTGTGATGTTGGGAATGGGCTTACAGATGCCATTTGGAAATTGTTTATGAGGGGATGGGCTTAAAGATGCCATCTGAAGGGTGTCGATCGCATAAGAGATTCCTTAGCGAGAGCTTATATACCTGTTGTTTGAGGAAGATTCCGCTGGGGAAGTCTGATCTTTCGTGGAGAGAGATAGAAATTTAGGAGCTTCGTCGTCCGTCGTTCTGTTGGTGAGTCGTCTCTATTGATATTTAGGAACTTCAATCATCCGTACTCAACTTAGGGAACAACTTCGCTGAGATTTAGGAGCCTATTCGTAATTCAACTAAGAAAACATCTTTGCTGAGATTTAGGAGCTAGTCCCTAATTCAATTGACTTTGTCGAGATTTAGGAGCTTGTCCGTAATTCAACTGACTTTGTCGAGATTTAGGAGCTTGTCCGTAATTCAACTGACTTTGTCTAGATTTAGGAGCTTGTCTGTAATTCCACTGATTTTGTCGAGATTTAGGAGCTTGTCCGTAATTCAACTGATTTTGTCGAGATTTAGGAGCTTGTCCGTAATTCAACTAAGCAACCATCTGTTGAGATTTAGGAACTCGTTCGTAATTCAACTGAGGAAACATCTCTGTTGAGATTTAGGAACTCATCTGTAATTCAACAACATTTCTTAGATTTAGGAACTTGTCTGTAATTCAACACGGGGAGATAACTTCGCTGAGATTTAGGAGCTTGTCCGTAATTCAACTTGGAGAAACATCTCTGCTGATATTTAGGAACATCGTCCGTATTTCAACTGAGGTAATATTTGCCGAGATTTAGGAACTCGTCCGTAATTCGACTTCTTTGCTGAGATTTAGGAGCTTGTCCGTAATTCAACTGCTTTGCTGAGATTTAGGAGCTTGTCTGTAATTCAAGTGCTTTGTTGAGATTTAGGAGCTTGTCCATAATTCAACTACTTCGTTGAGATTTAAGAGCTCGTCTGTAATTCAACTAAGAAAATATCTTTGTCGAGATTTATGAGCTCACCCATAATTCGACTGAGGAGATAACTTTATAGCTTGAACTTTGTGGGACATTAACCGTATCCTTCATGAAAGATAAAGGTTAGTTGTATGTAATGCATGATATGTATCAAGCAATGATGTTTTCAAAAAAAATGAGATTGTGTTGTATGATGCGTATGCATGTCATGATGTATGAAAATGTGATGTTTTTAGCTGGGGAAAATAAATCCCGAATTGTTGCTAGAGAAAAGAATTGAATTCTTCGTTTCCGCTAGAAATAGTGGATGAAGATATTTGTGGGAATAAACCTGTCGGGAAGGATAAATTCTATGGGGAATAAACTGACGAGAGAATGACTCTGTGGGGAGGAGATGCTCTGTCGGAGAATTCCGTTGATAAATTCAGCTGGGGATGAATTACCGCTGCTGGTGATAATGAAAAATGTTGGGGATTGAATTCCTGTTTTGTGAAAGGAAAGAACTCCGCTGGGGACGATTTTCCAATAGCGACCTTACTGGGGATAGCCTTTTTAGACTTTACTGGGGATAACCTTCTGGGGTCTACTGGGGATGATTTTTTCGAACTCCACTGGGGATAAAAAATTTTATACGCCGCTGGGGATGATAAGACTTCTCAGTGCTGATGGTAGATAAACTCTGCTTGGGGAGAATATTACTGATTCATTCACAGTTGTGAGTTTCAGTTGGGGAGAGCTAACACCACTAACTTTCTCTTACTCTGTGGGGAATGAATGTACTTTCAATCATTTCCTCCAGCTAGGTCTATCCCTATACCTGGTAGACAGAGCAACTGTACGGTTTGGACATTTCTCGTTTGCCCCTGTTTCTGATATTACAAGTAATCGTCTTTTGTATCGCACGTAAATTTTTATGAGCAACAATTAATGTCAAATGCATATATCAAAAATTGAACATTGGACGTTCTATGCAAAACAAAACAGAAAAAGGAGAACAGTTTGAAATTTATTTGTGAAAATGACTTGTATTGATTTTTGAAGTTAGCCTGTAAATAGGCATTTTTGTACAACAGGCTGACGTCCTAGTAAGAGAACGCCGCCGAACAGATAGAATTTACACAATTTGTGAAAAACAAAGAAAAACAGCTATGTGAATAATCCCACTGGGTTCCAACTCTGCTATTGTCTTTATGTCCTCAAGCATCTCATCACTTTGCTACTTGGTCGAAGGTAGATCAAATTGATTAGTGTCGTCCGAGCTTGATAGTCGATACCGAAGTCTGGTTGTAAGGTGATTCAATGAGACATAGTGTTACGCTTTAATCCCTAATTTTTTCCTGGACCGCCCTTTCGGGTTTTCAGTCCACCGGGATACCCTTTTTTTCCCAAGCCGCCTTTTCAGGTTTTCGACTTGCCGGGTGTACAGATTTTTTCATTTTCATCCCTTATTTTTGCCCGAAACCTTTTGGTTCGCCGGGAAGCCCTTATTTTTGCCTAGGCCAGTCAACCTAGCGGGTCTTTGATTATGCGTAGTATTTTTTCACTATGTCTGCATTGACGAGGTGAGGAAGGTCGTCACCATCCATAATAGTTAGAATCATCGCTCCTCCTGAGAAAATGTTCTTAACCACAAATGGCCCTTCGTACGTAGGAGTCCATTTGCCCCTAGGATCACCTTGTGGCAGGATGATGCGCTTGATCACCAGATCCCCAACTTGATACTCTTGTCGTCTAACCTTCTTGTTAAATGCCTTGATCATTTGCTTTTGATACGTTTGACCATGACAAATAGCAGTAAGTCTCTTTTCGTTGATTAAGTTCAGCTGATCAAGCCCGGTCTGAATCCAGTCATCTTTGCTCAAACCTGCGTCCTTCATAATCCGAAGAGAGGGTATCTGAACTTCAATGGGCAAGACCGCCTCCATACCATAAACCAAGGAATAGGGTGTTGCCCCTGTTGACATCCGCGTTGAGGTACGGTACCCATGAAGAGAAAATGCTAACACCTCGTGCCAATCTTTGTATGTCACCGTCATCTTCTGCATAATCTTCTTAATGTTCTTATTAGTCGCTTCTACAGCCCCATTCATCTTCAGCCGGTAAGGAGAAGAGTTATGATGTTGTATCTTGAACTGCTTACAGAGCTCAGTGATCATCTTATTGTTGAGGTTTGTACCATTGTCCGTAATGATCCTCTCTGGTACACCATACCGATATATCAGATTATGTCGAATGAGTCGTGCCACGGCGTTCTTGGTTACAGTAGCAAAGGAAGCTGCTTCAACCCACTTTGTAAAGTAATTAATGGCTACCAAGATGAAACGATTCATGTTGGACGCAGTAGGTCTGATCTCGCCGATCATGTCGATGCCCCACATTGCAAAAGGCCAAGGAGCTGTCAAGACGTTTAGAGGTACTGGAGGTATGTGCACTTTATCAGCATAAACTTGGCACTTATGGCAGGTCTGAGAATGCTGATAAGAGTCGGCTTCCATTGTGGACCAATAATATCCTACCCGTAGGATTTTCTTTGCCATGGTGTGTCCACTGGAATGAGTCCCGAAAGTACCTTCATGTAACTCTACCATAATCCTTTCTGCTTCTTTCTTATCCACACAACGCAGCAAGGTCGAATCATGGTTACGCTTGTAAAGAATGCCATTGCTGATAAACAACTTCGCCGTGAACCTCCTCAGAAACTTCTTATCATTAACAGATGCACCATCGAGTTATTCTTGCGCCTCAAGATACCTCTTCACCTCATGAAACCAGGGTTTATCCGTTGCCTCTTTAGTCTCAATATCACAGCAATGTGCAGGTTCATCCAACCTCTCAATGGTAATGTGAAGCCTCATTGTCCCATCTGACCTTGAACATAAAAGACATCATAGCTAGCGCGTCCGCCAACTGATTCTCCTCCCTAGGGAAGTGTTCAAAGGTTATCTCCTCGAAGTGTGGAAGCAACGTCAATACATACTCCTTGTAAGGAATAAGATTAGGGTGTTTCATATCCCACTCGCCTTTGATCTGGCTGATCACGAGAGAGGAATCTCCGAAAACACTTAGAAACTTAATCCTTAGGTCAATAGATGCTCGAAGACCCATAATGCACGCTTCATACTCCGCCATGTTGTTGGTGCAGTTGAAACATAGTCGGCGGTGAACGGAGTATGAGAGCCTTCAGGAGATATGATCACGGTGCCAATGCCATTACCCAAAGCGTTTGAAGCTCCATCAAAGTACATAGACCATCGGGATCCCTCCTCAGGTCCTTCATCCGGTCCATGTGTCTCACAGTCAGTCACCAACATGATATTCTCATCCGGGGATTCAAAGTTCATAGACTGGTCATCGTCTACCGCCTGATGTGCCAAATGATCTGCCAACACACTTCCCTTAATTGCCTTTTGGGTCGTATATTGGATGTCATACTCAGTCAAGATCATCTGCCATCTTGCTATTCTTCCAGACAAGGCAGGCTTCTCGGAGATATACTTGATTGGATCCATCTTTGATATCAATAGAGTAGTGTGAGTCAGCATATACTGTCTCAGCCGGCGAGCAGCCCGTGCCAAAGTGCAGCAAGTTTTCTCAAGCAACGAGTATCGGGTCTCGCAGTCGGTAAAGTTTTTGCTAAGGTAGTAAATAACATGCTCTTTTCGGCCAGACTCGTCATGCTGCCCCAGCACACACCCCATCGAATTGTCGAGTACTGTCAAGTATAGGATCAAAGGTCTCCCTGCAACTGGAGGCATCAAAATAGGAGGCTCTTGGAGATATTCTTTGATCTTTTCGAAAGCGGCTTGAAATTCATCGTTCCATCTTACCACTTGATCTTTCTTCAGTAACTTGAAGATTGGTTCACAAGTAGCAGTCAGGTGCGAGATAAATCTGGCAATATAGTTCAGACGTCCCAGAAAGCCTCTGACTTCTTTTTCTGTTCGGGGAGTTGGCATTTCCTGTATAGCCTTCACCTTTGCAGGATCCACTTGAATACCTTTGTCGCTTACGACGAAACCCAGCAGCTTACCAGACCTTACCCCGAAGATGCACTTGTTCGGGTTTAACCTCAGCTTGTACAACTTGAACCTGTCAAATAGCTTCTGAAGGTGGTCAAGATGTCCCCCTTCAGTCTGGGATCTTGCAATCATATCGTCAACGTAAACCTCAATCTCATGATGGATCATGTCATGGAACAAAGCGACCATGGCGCGCTGATACGTTGCCCCGACATTCTTTAATCCAAAAGGTATGAACTTGTAGCAAAAGGTACCCCATTGAGTAACAAAGGTTGTCTTCTCCATGTCTTCGGGAGCCATCTTAATCTGATTATAACCGTAGAAACCATCCATAAAGGAGAAGACCTTATGTTGTGCGGTGTTGTCAACCGGAACATCGATATGAGGCAGAGGGAAATCATCCTTGGGGCTCGCCCTGTCCAGATCCCTATAGTCAACACACATTCGAACCTTACCATCCTTCTTCGGCACTGGAACCACTTTGGCCACCCACTGTGGGTAAGAAGTAACTTCTAGAAAATCGGCGTCAAACTGTTTCATAACTTAAACCTTGATTTTCTCAGACATCTCTGGGCGCATTCGGTGAACTTTCTATTTCACTGGAGGACAGTCTTCCTTGGTAGGCAATCGGTGAACCACGATATCAGTATCCAACCTAGGCATATCTTCATAAGACCAAGAAAAGATCTCAACATAGTCCTGCAGCATCTGAATCAACCGTTGCTTAACACTAGACTCCAGATTTGCACCGATCTTGACCTCTTTCTTGTCTTCCTCTGTACCTAGATTTTCTGTTTCCACTGGCTCTTCATGTGGCTGTATAGCCCTCTCTTCCTGAAGTAATAATCTAGCAAGTTCACCAAGCACTTGGCAATCATCCTCAACTTCGTCCTCGGCTTGGTTGATCGGACTTTCGAAGTTATAACCGGCAGTAGTAGAGTCGTTATCAGTGGGATCCAGAGTGGATGTAGACCTGTATATGTGAGTGTGTGTAAAATAGTTGTTTTACAAGATAGAAAAGAAAAAACAAGGAGCGCAAAATTTGTAATGCAAGAAAATATCCAATGCTTTTATTAATGATATATGGAAATGACACACATAAAGCCCTCAAACAAAGCCACGGTGTCTCGGGTAAGGCACCGGGCCGTAAAGTTTTAAAGATTGTCTATTACAAATTTAAAACAAAAGTCTCATTACTGGGTAATAAAAGAAATTGGCACGAAGTCCTTTGTCGTCCAATTGCTTAGTCCGCCGTTGGTAGTCGGGTAAATCCAGCTATCAAATTCATACTCTTCATCATCACCTTCAATCATATTCACTTCAGGATTAGTAATACGCAGGGGAGGTCTTCCAATCCGCACACGCCGAACAACCCTTTGAGCTTCTGCAGTGAAACCCAAACCAAACTTGTTAGTCTTATGTGCGAAGTCAGGGAGTTGGCCCCAATTCGCACACCCACCTTTCTCAATAACAGTCCGGGCATCCTTGAGGGAAGCCATCTTCATTGGAGGATCTTCAGTAACAGTTTCATTTGATGCCAGCATCTGGGGGACTTCTTCAAAATGTTGACACGGGGTCTCAATGAACTCCCCGTCCATTTCCACATACCGGAAAGAGTTGAGGTGGCTCACCATGTACTCCTCTTCTCCTCGTACCGTAACAATTTTCCCCTTCACTGGGTATTTCAACATTTGGTGGAGCATAGAAGTTACTGCCCCAGCTTTGTGGATCCATGGGCGACCCAGCAAATAAGAACTAGATGGCTGAATGTCCATCACATAGAATGTAGACGCGAATATCTGAGAACCAACCTTAACCGGAATATCCAGTTCTCCATGTACCATCCTCTTGGACCGTCAAAGGCCCTAACCACAATGTTACTCGGCTTTAGCACCAACCCTTCACAGTCTAATCGGTCTAATGCTTTCTTGGGTAAAATGTTCAACGAGGATCCAGTATCAACCAATACATGAGCGAGAGTAGTGCCCATTCACTCTATGGAGACATGCAGGGCGTCATTGTGATTTTTCCCCTTAGCAGTCAAGTCTGTGTCGGAGAAACCCAACCCATTATCTGCTGTCAAACTAGCCACACAATCTTTAAACTGGTCAGCAGATATTTCCTGGGGCACGTGCGTATTTTTAAGGAAAGCAATCAGAGACTTAGTGTTGTACCCCAAAATTTTCCCTCCCATATTTCTCAAGACATTGCAAGAGAAATCTCCAAGTGGCTCAAGATTGCTCAAGAGTTGGTCAGACAAGCTATCTCCTAAGGTAGTTAACCCCAAATTAGGTTTTTGTGTTGCATCAAGATCCTTGAATCAAAATGACCTCAAGTGCTCCCCAATGTCCTAATATGTTATCAAGATCATTCATGCCAAATTTCAAGCCTTGTAGAGGAAGTTTGCTCAGTCAATTGCTCAAAGGTCCCAAAATCGACTATGCTAGGGCAAAAGTCAACTGTGACCTATAAAAAGTCAAACTCCGAGATTTTTTGTCAACATTTTCATTTTAAAGGATATTTCATCATTTGATCAAGGATTTCTCAAAATTCATAAAGATCCAAAAGTTGCTAAATTAGGGTTTTGCAGGAAAAGTCAACTAAACTTTGACAAAGCATAACTTTCTCATACTTTATGAGAAATGACCCATCCAGAGCTCATTTTGAAGAGGATGCAATTTCCTACAATCCATCTTCATATCCCAAGATCAAAAAATGCACTCACAAGAAGTTATGAATTTGGACATTATAGGTCATTTTTGAAAGTCAACAAAAACACCTTTTTTTCCAAAGCTTATAACTTGAGCATGGAATATAAAAATGAGATTATAATAAAAGGGTTGGTTAGAGTTCATATCAAGCTTTCTAAAAAGTCAAAGAACACCTCTAAAAGTTCAAAATTGAAGACGTTATGCATTGTTGAAATTGGACATTTTTGCAAAATTGCCAAAAGTCAACTATCCCCAAAACATCAAATTTTGTCAAATGGGCCCATTCTTTTCCACTTGATTTGAGCTTGCATAGTTGCCAACGTGTCCTATCTTCAGCCATGAGCCCATATTTTATTTTTATTATTTAATTTGATTTTTATTTGAATTTATTCATTTTTAATCAAATTAAATCATATAAAATCTAAAACTTTGATGACATGAGATTTTTTTGCTGTTTCAGGTTTGTATTATCATCATTAACATCATCAAAATCGAATCAAGCCATATCATGTGCAAAAAGATTGAGATTTGGCAAAATTGGCAAGTTTATAAAGGGTGAATCAAATCAAATTGGTAAGCATTGATGGGAGAAGATTGGAGCCAAGTTTGTTACCCTAACACACTATACAATACATAAGGAAGCTAAAGCAGTCGAAATCAGGGTTGGAAATTGCAGAAAGAGGAAAAACAAAGTTGGAAAAAAGTTGCAAAAAGCTTCGAATCAAATTCATAGCTAGAGGCATTTTCAGAAGCTGAGACCGGTCCCAATCTCTTCCTGGGTGTTCACACAAGTGATCTGGATCAAAAGCAAGCATTCTCATACCTTCATAAGCGTTGTAAGTGTCACGATATCTAGCTCTGTTCTTGAAATCGATTTGGCTCATTCTTGCATCATTTGAACAAACTAACTGCATATTTGTGATCCTCACAACATTTCCAAGCTTTTGGCATTATTTAATTTCGTTTACATGACCTGTATTGCAAAATGCCGTAGCTAGGGTTTCTTGGATATTTTTGGGCGTTTTCGTTTCAGGAATAATTGGCCACCAAGAAGGGTACGGTTGTGACCGGGATGATGAGACGAGTACAACCATGCCTTTAGAACTCATTTTTGTGGCCTGGAATGAATTTTGGAACAAGCCTGCGCATTTAGTTGCAGATTCAAATCCGCAGGTAATATTATTACAAGCCTGAGGACAGGGACGAGTGTGTGTCATCCTCCGGTTGGCCCATTCAAATGTTGTGCGCGCGTTTTGAATTTATGGCAATGATTTTTGTTTTTTATATAATATATGTTTTGCATTATAATAACAAAGACAACAAAGCGTCCTAGTGGTGGCCACATAGGCGCTTAGAGACCCAAATGCTGGAGGTCAGGGGTTCAATCCCTGCCTCTAGCAATTTGCATTTTCCAAATTTCTTGCAGGCAATCAAGTACACGCTTGGGTTTGAGAACTACCATGCACCATCAAGCATCCAATGGCCAAAGGCCAAATCTGAGGACCCTAGCTGAAGGTCCACCATGGGCATTGGTCCACGCAGGCATATCAGATCCACAAAGTCAACCAAGGCCAGCCACTAATGGGTCTTCCCATTGCTATCAACACTCCCAATTTCAGGCCCATACTCCCTCTTTTTATTTACTTTGTTTATTTATTTTATTTGTTTTATTATTTTTTGTTTCATTTACTAACCAATCAAAAAAATTCTTTTCTTTATAAAATAAAGTCACAAAAATATTTTTCATATTTAATCAAATTTTTATTTTTATTTTTATTAATAAAAACTATTTTAGGTTTTAATTAGAATAACTTTAACTTATTTTTTGTAAATAATTAAAATTAAATTAGATTTAATTAGGTTAATTACTAACGTAATTACTTTATTTTTCTTTCTTAAAATAACAAAACCCCAAAAATAATTTTTATTAATTTATTTATTTATTAATTTAGTAATTAATTTAGGATTTATTTCTTTCTTAAAATAAAAATAACAAATAGATAGTTCCTTTAACCAAAAGGGTCAAAACCCTAATCATTCGCACTCGATTTAATTTTCCGCACGCAATTTACTTTATTTTTATCCAATAATGTACTTGCCTCCGGTTTGTAATAGTTAATAGGACTTTTTATTTATTTTTATCGCTTTATTTATTTTTAAAGGGTTTGTCTTTGGCGATGTAAATACCCGACGCCTTGTAATTTAAATTCCGCATTTTTTTCCCCGCAAATTATAACTGTTAGATGTTTGATAATAGGATGGCATGACAAGATTGAAAGTTTTAACCTAAAATCAACTTAGATCACCCTTAACATGTACAAAGATAAAAATAACTGAAAACGACACACTCGCACATGCGCACTCTTAGGGTACACCCCACTTGGTTGCCTTCGTACACGGTCATTAAGTATAGGTCATTTTAGAGGCCGTCCTCTTGTCTAAAAGATCATAGTTGCCTCGAAACGGTTGCCTCGGATATTGTTGCCTCAAACAAATGATCTAAGACATTAGGGTTACCGTTAAGGTGTTCTAACATTGCTTTAGTGACCGTAAGTCCCTCATTCGAATTGACCCTTAAACTCCAACGACGATGCTACCTACTCACTAATAGTGGGATAGCATTGTCTAAAGGAAAATAGCATAGAACGATTCCTTTTTCGAGTAGGTAGATGGTTCTTAGATACTTTCTCTTTCAAAAAACAAAATCTTTTCACACTTACACCTCTTTAAACAAAGTTTTCAAAAACACTTCATTACACTCTTGAGGACAGAAGCAAGAGTTAAATCGAAGTTTTCAAACAAAAATTTTTTCAGACCCACAAGCACAAAATAAAGCAATTTTGAAAACAATTGAGCAAGTACCTAAGAGCCTGTGTATAACCACGGATAGAAAGGGTGCTAACACCTTCCCTTTCTATAATTTGTCCCCCGAACCCGAGAAATATCTCGAAAAAGGAATTTTTTTTGTGCTTTTTTCCTTTCCTTGTTGGATAAAATAAAAGTTGGTGGCGACTCTTGCTTACCGCGACATTTTGCAAAAACAAATGCAAAACGCTAACCAGCATTCCAAAAAAAGTCAGTTCTTCCTACCGTATCACTGAACTGGTGACTCTGCTGGGGACGCTTATAAGTGGGGTGTACCTTAGGAATAGTTCATAATGTTTTTCAATTGCTTGATTTGTATGCTTTATCTTTGTGGGCTTGAATCAGAGTTACTATAGATCCTAACCCGGATCTGGGGGATACCCTTTAGGTAAGTAGCAATAAACTATGAGGGAACTGTACGGCATAGACCGATACGGTTGAAGCAGTAGCTACGTTGGTGTGGCACTTTAGTATGTACCGATATCCCTTGTGGCGCAACGAGGAGAATATGGGTCTGCTAAGGGGTCATTAAGCACCAACTGACCTTAGAACCTTTAAATTGACCAACTTGGCCATAGAATAGTAGCAATATGCTACACTCATTGAGACTAAACTCTCGTGATGATTCCGGCCGCAAGAAAAGGTTGCTAAATTGGAATTATGACCGATTGAGGGTAGTCAGTGATATTGAGATCCACTAGAACCCGGTTACTATTTTAAGGACAGGTTTGAACCAACTGAACTGAAAGATGGTAGTACCTAGACTCCTTGCCAGCCTGAAATCTAAGGGTTATCTGTGTGACTTGTTTGCCTTTACCATATTTGCTATTTGTGGATACTTGTGGTGTGTTTTCTATCATGACATCATGACATCATGACATTGCATGCATCTTGCATTGGACTAACCTATTTCAAAGACAGGAGGGATTCATCTTTGTTCTGTTTTGTAGGCCATGGCACCCATGCGTAGAAACACCATCCGGATCAACTTTTTCCAGGTTCCCACTCTGCTTAAAGAATTGGTTGCAAAGATGCCAGATACTACCTCCTTTATCAGAAGACATGATCACCTCCTGGGTTTGGTCACTTCCAAATTGAACGAACAGATGATGAGTGTCTTAGTCCAGTTCTTTGATCCACTGTACCATTGCTTTACTTTTCTGGACTACCAGTTGGTCCCTACCTTGGAAGAGTTCTCTGATTTGCTTGGTATCTCTATTCTGGAGCAGACCCCGTTCACAGGTTGGGAGAAAGTCCTTATGCCGGAAGAGATTGCTTCAGCCCTTCATCTGACAAAGGCTGAGGTAATGTCTAATTGGGAGACTAGAAGTGGGACTAAAGGCTTCTTGACTAAGTTTTTGGTCGGTAAGGCTAATCAGTTCTGGGACAGTTTAGACTTTCAGGAGTTCGAGGATATCTTGTCTTTTCTTATTTATGGTCTGGTTCTGTTTCCAAACTCATATGCTTTTGTTGACGTGAATGTGGTGAAGATCTTCGTTTCCCGTAATCCGTTACCTACTCTCTTGGCTGACATTTTACACTCTCTTTATGCCCGTACCGCTCGGAAACGGGGAACCCTTATGAGTTGTGCTCCATTGCTGGCGAGGTGGTTTATTTCTCACCTCCCCAAATCAGTTTTGAAGAACAAAGAAGGCATGGACTGGGCCTATAGGATTATGTCTCTCTCTTATAATGACATCATTTGGATTATCAAGGGTATGGAAGATGTGGCCATTATTGATCGCTGTGGGGAATGAAGAAGTGAAAAAAACAAGAAGGGGGGTTGAATTGTAAAAATTGAAATCAAATGCAGACAACACGTTATTTTTATCCTGGTTCGTTTGATCTCAAACTACTCCAGTCCACCCGTCAAGGTGATTTCGCCTCTCTCCAACGAGGTCTTAATCCACTATATTCAACTGAATACAAAAATGCTTTAACAACTGCTAAAGCCTTCTTGAGTCTAACCACAGACCGGTTTCTCAAGGAAATTCTTTTACAGATAAATGAACAAATGTGTGTTTAATGTTTTCTGGAAAAACTATATATCACAACTGTGATATTACACAAAATTAAGCTTGAATAAAAACTAGATTGCTAGAGCTATAGAGTAAGCGCTTGAGAGCTGTAGCAAACTGTATGAGTGAGGATGAAGATGATTGGCTTATGCGTATGTGCGTGAAAGAATATTAGCCATTTCATTTCTCACTGATTTGTTTAAATATCCTTGGAATAGATACGTTGTTGTCCATAATTTTATTTCAATGCTCATAACGTTCTTTCCTTTTTGAGAAGATCTTTGTCTTTGATAAAGCCGTTGGTAATTAATCTGCCTTGAATGCATAGTAACGTTGACACTTCAGAATGTTATGCTTAATGAAAATCAGAGTGTACTTGGCTTTAGCTTATTTTGGAGTTACTGAGTGTTGATGACATTGTTAGGATCTTGATCAGAGTCAGAGTATGTTAAGCGCAGATTTCGTTCATCAGGCTTCAGCGTAGCATATGAATTGATCTTCTGATGCTGACATATCTTCTGATGCTGATGTTGATACTGATATTCTGATGCTGATTCCATCAGAGTTTCTGCAAATACACAACATAATTTTTTAGTAGCATCTATGTCTTATATAAATCTCATAATACATTTAATCTTGTATTTTGTTATCATCAAAACTCTAAGTGAGGGTTGTAGAATCAAACTATGTTCTAACAGGGAATACCCCAATGTTCCACTGATAGGAACCCATGGAGGGATCACCTATAGTCCATGTTTGGCCTTACGTCAGTTCGGGCGAGCTAGGAGGGAAGGACCTCATGAGTTGCTGATGCCGAGTATTGTCCTTGATTTCTAAGGGGATAGTGACGAACAACGCCGCAGATTCATAAGAGCCTGGGATAGAGTACACAGGTCTGATCCACACGAGCTGGGTGCGAAGACTTCTCTACCAATGGAACCATATCTCCGATGGGTTCGCATACGTGCCCAAAAGCTGAGAATACCGTACGAAGTCGTCTTGCCTATTACCCTTGAGATTGCTGACGAAGAAGGGGTTCCTCCCACCATCCTACACCCTTACATGCCTACTGACATTGGGGCATTGAAGAGGTCCTGGATGCAGCTGAGGGAAGAGCGGGATACTTATAGAGAGAAGTATCAAGAGCAAGAGCAGAAATTCAGAAGTTGACAAGGCAACTGGAGAACGAGCAGATCCTCAACGACTATGTCAGCACCAAAGGCAAACGACCATGGGAGCGCTGATAGTCTTTTGATTATTTCCAGTTTTGATTTACTTTTCAGTTTTTCTTTCTTGTAACGCCTTAAGGGCAATTGTTGAACAATTGAATTCAAAGTTTATCTAATAAAAGTGTGTTTCTTTTTGGTTTACGAATTTGAATCTCCAAAGTCTTTGAAATCATATCATATGCATTTCATTCCATGCACCTCATCACAGGTACCCATTACAGGTTTTTCTCATCTTCTTCGTTGTTTATTTCAGCATCATGTCTTCCGAAACATCGACTGATCAAGCTATCAAAGCTCTACAGGCTCAAAACGCCCAGTTCCAGGAATTCTTCATGAGTTTAGCCAAGGGTCAGCAAGATCTGAAGACCCTTATTTTGAAAGATAAAAAGAAGAAGAAGAAGAAGAAGAAGACGGTCCTCTTGAACATGGGGCACAGGTTTGGAAACAGTCTGCGAGATGAAGTCAATCTATCCCACTCATCTAGAGGGGGAGAAAACCAAGAAGAAAGGAGGGTGCCTAGCCCTGTGGTATCTGACCACGAGACTGACTTTGACAAAGACCAGTATCCTCTTGCTGAGGATAGATATAAACAGCTTGAAGACTGGTTAAGTGCCATGGAGATTCAGAAGGTCCCCAGGTTGGACTTTGGTGATCTAGGTTTGTCGTCTGGGGTGGTGATTCCCCACAAATTCAAAGCACCAACTTTTGCTAAGTACGACGGAGTTTCTTGTCCGAAGCTGCATATCCAGTCGTATGTGAGAAATATTCAGCCATACACCACTGACAAGAATCTCTGGATCCATTTCTTTCAAGACAGTCTCTCAGGGACTCAGCTTGAATGGTTTTACCAGCTGGAAGGAGCTAGTATCCGTAATTGGGAAGATTTGGTTGCTGCTTTCTACAAGCAGTACCAATACAATGCCGACCTCGCTCCCACGCGTATCCAACTCCAGGGTATGTCTATGGGTGCGGGTGAAGGTTTCAAAGATTATGCTCAGAAGTGGAGGGACCTTGCTGGAAGAGTTCAACCTCCCTTGGCTGACAGGGAACTAGTGGATATGTTTCTGGGAACCCTGTCTGGTCCGTATTTCAACCATCTGATTGGGAGTTCTTCGTCTGGGTTTACATAGCTGATCATGACCGGGGAAAGAATTGAGGCTGGTATCAAATTTGGTAAAATACAGAAGGGTGCTTCGTCAAGCACCGAGAAGAGGCCTTTTAAGAAGGAGTCCAATGTTGTTTACAGCACAAAGAGCCATAATAAACCTGAACGCCGCCAAGTTGTTAACGCGATGGTTATATCAAGACCTGCTGTTGCACCTCAGGGCAACAATCATCCAAGGGCCGAGAGGCCACAAAGACAATTCACTCAGCTCAACATGAATTTATCCTAAATTCTGCCACAGTTATTAAAAACCAACTTGGTGATTCTGAAGGAGGCCCCGAAGACCCCCAACACTGCATCACCCATGTACGATCTGAATGCCCGTTGTGCTTTTCACTCTAATAGCCCGGGGCATGAAATGGATAACTGTTGGGTATTGAAGAACAAGGTACAGGACTTGATTGATGCGAAGGAGATTGAATTCGAAGCACCAGAAAGACCTAATGTTGTGACTGCTCCTATGCCCAAGCATGGAGTGAATGCTATAGAAGAAGACTTGTTTGTGGTTTCTGTGAAAGACATTGTTACTCCCTTGATGACTGTGAAGAAGAACCTTTTGTTAGCCGGTTTATTTCCAGGTTGTGACGAAGGTTGCCGTATGTGTTCTGTCCTACCTACTGGTTGCCATCTTTTGAAGTCAGGTATCCAACACCTGATGGATAATAAAGAAATTATATTTGAGAAGACTCTTATTCCTTTGATTCCTACTGAAGAAGTTGCTATAATCACTATTTTTGACAATTCTTCCAAGGCTTCCTCGAAAAAGCCTGTTAGAATTACATCCATTCCAAGAATCGCTCCTTTGATCATCACTGTTCCTGGGCCTATCCCCTATACATCCGACAAAGCTGTCCCTTGGCATTATGGGGCTGACGTATATTATCACGGAGTTAAGCAAGACTTGAGTGCTGAAGATTCTGATACTGACGTCAGCAATATTGTTGGACCTTCCAAAGTCACCCGTAGCGGAAGGCTTTTCTCCCCGGAGATCTCTCCGCTAGTTGTTCGGAAACCTGTTGTTATTACGCCTGCCAGCATACCTGATAGTATTCCTATTCAAGTTCCCATTCTTACCCCTGTCGCCGAGTCATCTGACACTCGGGGCAAAGGGACCACTGATGAGCCTGCCCGGACGGAGGCACCAAAGACAATTATTGTGGAAGCCTCTAGACAAGAGATGGAGGAAATTTTGAAGATTATCAAAAAGAGCGACTACAATATAGTCGAGCAGCTGGGGCAAACCCCATCCAAAATCTCTATGTTGTCTCTGTTACTTTTCTCAAAAGCCCATGCCAAGGCTCTGATTGCCTTCCTAAAGACTGTGCACGTGCCGCAAGAAACATCAGCTGATCAGTTTAAAGATTGTGTGGCTAGTCTGACTGCTGATAATGGGTTGGGTTTCTCTGACGCCGACCTGCCTGCTAAGGGGAGAAATCACAATGATGCCATGCATGTCTCCATTGAATGCAGGGGCACTACTCTTGCCCATGTATTGGTGGATACTGGTTCCTCATTGAACGTTTTGCCTAAGAAAGCTCTAGATCGGTTGGACTGTGAAGGTTTAGAGTTGAAGCAAAGTAACATTATTGTTAGGGCCTTTGATGGGTCAAAGAGGATGGTACATGGAGAAGTGGATATTCCAGTGAAGGTTGGTTCTCAGGTCTTTGAGTCTACTTTTCATGTGATGGACATTCGGCCATCCTATTCTTGTTTGTTGGGTCGCCCATGGATCCACAAAGCTGGGGCAGTGACTTCTACGCTCCACCAGATGCTGAAATACCCAGTCAAAGGGAAAATTGTTACGGTACGAGGGGAAGAGGAGTACATGGTGAGCCACCTCAACTTTTTTCGGTATGTAGAGATGGATGGGGAGTTCATTGAGACCCCGTTTCAATATTTTAAAGAGGTTCCCCAGACACTAGCATCAGCTGAAACCGTCACTGAAGATCCTCCCATGAAGATGGCTTCCTTTAAAGATGCCCGAGCTGTTGTTGAGAAAGGTGGGTGTGAAAATTGGGGCCAACTCCCTGATTTTGCACATAAGACTAACAAGTTTGGTTTGGGTTTCACTACAGAAGCTCAAAAGGCTGTACGGAGTGCACGGATCGGAAGAGCTCCCCTGTTTATCTGAAATTCAGGAGTAAATGTCATTGAAGACGACGTTGAAGAGTCTGAGTTTGACAGTTGGATCTATCCCACTACCAATGGTGGACTAAGCAACTGGACAGCAAAGGACTTCATCCCAATTACTTTTGTTACCCAGTAATGAGACTTTGATTTTGTATTTTTAATAGACAATGTTTTAAACTTTATGACCCAGTGTCGTACCCGGGGTGCCGTGGTTTCATTTGTGAGGGCTTTATGTGTGTCATTTCCATATATCATTAATAAAAGCATTGGATGTTTCTTGCATTTCAAATTTTGCGCTCCTTGTCTTTCTTTTATTATATATTGCAAAACAGCTATTTTACACACACTCACATATACAGGGCTACATCCACTCTGGATCCCACTGATAACGACTCTGCTACTGCCGGTTATGACTTCGAAAGTCCGCTCAACTTAGCCGAAGACGAAGGTGAAGATGATTGCAAAGTGCCTGGTGAACTTGCTAGACTCTTACTTCAGGAAGAGAGGGCCATACAGCCGCATGGAGAGCCAGTGGAAACAATAAATCTGGGTACAGAGGTAGACAAGAAAGAAGTCAAGATCGGTGCAAATCTGGAGCTTAGTGTGAAGCAACGGTTGATTCAGATGTTGTGTGACTATGTTGAGATCTTTGCCTGGTCTTATGAAGATATGCCTGGGTTGGATACCGATATTGTGGTTCACCGATTGCCTACCAAGGAATATTGTCCTCCTGTGAAGCAGAAAGTTCGCCGAATGCGCCCAAAAATGTCTGAGAAAATCAAGGTTGAGGTTATGAAACAATTTGACGCCGGTTTTCTAGCAGTTACTTCCTACCCGCAGTGGGTTGCCAACGTGGTTCCAGTGCCGAAGAAGGATGGTAAGGTTCGGATGTGTGTTGACTATAGGGATCTAAACAGGGCAAGCCCCAAGGATGATTTCCCTCTGCCTCATATTGATGTTCTGGTTGACAACACCGCACAACATAAGGTCTTCTCTTTTATGGACGGTTTCTCCAGTTATAATCAGATTAAAATGGCTCCCGAGGATATGGAGAAGACAACCTTTGTTACTCAATGGGGTACCTTTTGCTACAAGGTCATGCCTTTCGGATTGAAGAAAGTTGGGGCAACGTATCAGCGTGCCATGGTCGCTTTGTTCCATGACATGATCCATCATGAGATTGAGGTATACGTCGATGACATGATTGCGAGATCTCAGATTGAGGAAGAACATCTTGACCACCTTCAGAAGTTATTTGACAGGTTGAAGTTGTACAAGCTGAGGTTAAACCCGAACAAGTGCACCTTCGGGGTGAGATCTGGTAAACTACTGGGTTTCGTCGTAAGCGATAAAGGTATTCAAGTGGATCCTGCAAAGGTGAAGGCTATACAGGAAATGCAGTTCCCCGAACGGAAAAAGAAGTCAGAGGCTTTCTGGGAAGTCTGAACTATATTGCCCGATTCATCTCGCACCTGACTGCTACTTGTGAGCCAATCTTCAAGTTACTAAAGAAAGATCAAGTGGTAAGATGGAACGATGAATGTCAGGCAGCTTTCGAAAGAATCAAAGAGTATCTCCAAGAGCCACCTATTCTGATGCCACCAGTTGAAGGGAGACCTCTGATCTTATACTTGACAGTACTCGACAACTCAATGGGGTGTGTGCTGGGGCAGCATGACGAGTCTGGCCGAAAAGAGCATGCTATTTATTACCTTAACAAAAAGTTTACCGACTGCGAGACCCGATACTCGTTGCTTGAGAAAACTTGTTGCGCTTTGGCATGGGCTGCTCGCCGGCTGAGACAGTATATGCTGACTCACATTACTTTATTGATATCAAAGATGGATCCAATCAAGTATATCTTCGAGAAGCCTGCCTTGTCCGATAGAATAGCGAGATGGCAGATGATCTTGACTGAGTATGACATCCAATACACAACTCAAAAGGCAATCAAGGGAAGTGTGTTGGCAGATCATTTGGCACATCAGGCAGTGGACGATTATCAGTCTATGAACTTCGAGTTCTCGGATGAGAGTATCATGATTGTGACCGACTGTGAGACACCTGGACCGAATGAAGGACCTGAGGAGGGATCCTGATGGTCTATGTACTTTGATGGAGCTTCAAACGCTTTGGGTAATGGCATTGGCACCATGATCATATCTCCTGAAGGCTCTCATACTCTGTTTACCGCCCGACTATGTTTCAACTGCACCAACAACATGGTGGAGTATGAAGCGTGCATTATGGGTCTTCAAGCAACTATTGGCCTAAGGATTAAGTTTCTAAGTGTTTTCGGAGATTTCGCTCTCGTGATCAGTCAGATCAAATGCGAGTGGGATACGAAACACCCAAATCTTATTCCTTACAAGGAGAATGTGTTGACATTGCTTCCTCACTTTGAAGAGATAACCTTTGAACACTTCCCAAGAGAGGAGAATCAGTTAGCGGACGCGCTGGCTATGATGTCTTCTATGTTCAAAGTTAATTGGGACAACGAAGCTCCCCGGATTATCATTGAAAGGTTGGACGAACCTGCACATTGCTGTGATATTGAGACTGAAGAGGCAACGGATAAACCCAGGTTTCATGAGGTGAAAAGGTATATTGAGGCTCAAGAATACCCCGAGGGTGCATCTGTTAATGACAAGAAGTTTCTGAGGAGGTTCGCAGCGAAGTTCTTCATCAGCAATGACATCCTTTACAAGCGTAACCATGATTCGAACTTACTGCGATGTGTGGATAAGAACGAAGCAGAAAGGATCATGACATAGTTACATGAAGGCACCTTCGGAACTCATTCCAGTGGACACACCATGGCAAAGAAAATCCTTCGGGCAGGATACTATTGGTCCACAATGGAAGCCGACTGTTATCAACATTCTCGGACCTGTCACAAGTGCCAAGTCTATGCTGATAAGGTGCACATACCTCCAGTTCCTCTGAACGTCTTGACAGCTCCGTGGCCTTTTGCAATGTGGGGCATTGATATGATCGGCGAGATCATACCTACGACATCTAACGGACATTGCTTCATCCTGGTAGAAATTGATTACTTTACGAAGTGGGTTGAAGTGGCTTCCTTTGCTACTGTAACCAAGAACGTCGTGGCGTGATTCATTCGACACAATCTGATTTTTCGATATGGTGTACCAGAGAGGATCATTACAGACAATGGTACAAATCTCAACAATAAGATGATCACCGAACTCTACAAGCAGTTCAAGATACAGCATCACAACTCTTCTCCCTACCGGCCGAAGATGAATGGGGCTGTAGAAGCGGCTAATGAGAACATTAAGAAAATTATGCAGAAGATGATGGTGACATACAAAGATTGGCACGAGATGTTACCATTTGCTCTTCATGGGTACCGTACCTCAGCACGGACGTCAACAGGGGCAACACCCTATTCCTTGGTTTATGGCATGGAGGCCGTCTTACCCATTTAAGTTCAGATACCCTCTCTTCGGATTATGAAGGATGTAGGTTTGAGCGAAGATGACTGGATTCAGACCCGGCTTGATCAGCTGAACGTAATAGACGAAAAAAGACTTACTGCTATTTGTCATGGTCAGACGTATCAAAAGCGGATGATCAAGGCATTTAACAAGAAAGTTAGACGACAAGAGTATCAAGTTGGGGACCTGGTAATCAAGCGCATTATCTTACCTCAAGGTGATCCCAGGGGCAAATGGACCCCCACTTATGAAGGGCCATTTATGGTTAAGAACATTTTCTCAGGAGGAGATATGATTCTAACCACCATGGATGGTGACGACCTTCCTCACCCCGTCAATGCAGACATAGTGAAAAGATACTAGGAATAATCAAAGATCCGCTAGGTTGACTGGCCTAGGCAAAAATAAGGGCTTCCCGGCGAACCAAAAGGGCTCGGGAAAAAATAAGGGATGAAAATGAAAAAAAATATGTACACCCAGCAAGTCGAAAACCTGAAAAGGCGGCTTGGGCAAAAAAGGGTATCCCGGTGGACTGAAAACCCGAAAGGGCGGTCCAGGCAAAAATTAGGGATTAAAGCATAACACTATGTCTCATTGGATCACATTGCAACCAGACTTCAGTATCGACTATCAGGCTCGGACGGCACTAATCAATCCGATCTACCTTTAATCAAGTAGCAAAGTGATGAGATGCTCGAGGACATAAGGGCAATAGCAGAGTTGGAACCCGGTGGGATTATTCACATAGCTGTTTTGTTTAGTTTTTCACAAATTATGTAAATTCTATTATTCGGCGGCGTTCTCTTACTAGGACGTCAGCCTCTTGTATAAAAAACGCCTATTTACAGGCCAAACTTCAAAATCAATACCAATTCATTTTCAGACAAAATTCAAACTGTTTTTCCTTTATCTGTTTTGTTTTGCAAAGAACGTCCAATGTTCATTTTTGATATATGCATTTGACATTAATTGCTGCTCATGAATATTTACATGCGAAACAAAAAACCATTACTGGTAATATCAGAAACAGGGGCAAATAAGAAAGTCCAAGCTTTACAGTTGCTCTACCCACCAGGTACAAGGTAAATTCAGCTGAAGAATATGGTTGAGATGAACTCACTCCCCGCAGAGTAAGACAGTAATGTTAGCTCTCCCCAACTGAGACTTGCAACTATAAATGAATCGGTAATTTTCTCCCCAAGTAGAGTTTATCTACCATCAACATTGGAAAGGCTTAATATCCCTGGAAGTCTTAGTATTCCCCAACGGAGTATAAGAATATTCCCCGAAAGAGTACAGGATATCCCTAGTGGAGTTTGAAATTTTTCCCAGCGCAGTCTGAAAAAGTTTCCCTAGTAGAACTTGGAGAATAATCCCTAAAAGACTTTTGGAAGATTTTCCCCAGCAAACTCGAAAGATTATCCCCATTAGAGTCTAAAAGGTTATCCCTAGTGAAGCCACAATTAGAAGATCATCCCCAGCGGAGTTCTTTCCTTTCACAAACAAGAATTCAATCCCCAACAGGATTCAGTATCACCAGCAACAGTAATTCATCCCCAGCTGAATTTATCAGTGGAATCCTCAGCGGAGCATCTCTTCCCCACAGAGTAATCTCCTCATCAGTTTATTCCCCAACGGAGTTATCCTCTCCTGCAGGTTTATTCTCGCAATCATCTTCGTTCGTTTTCCCCAACAGAAATGAAGAATTCAACTCTTTTCCCCAACAGCTATCCGGGATTTATTTTCCCCAGCTAAAAGAATTGCATTTCCATACATCATGACACATGCATATACGCATCATACAACACAATCTCATTTATTTTGAGAACATCATTGCTTGATATATATCATGCATTGCATACGACTGACCTTTACCTTTCAGGAAGGATGCAGTTTAGTTCTCAGCTATGTCGAAGTACTGACCGGTTCTTAAATCTCAGCTGAATTAGTCTCGGTTGAATTACAAATAAGGTTCTAAATCTCGACAATTTTCCTCCGTCGAAGAGTGGACGAGTTCTTAAATCTCAACAGAATTATTCTCCATTGAAGTACAGACAGTTCCTAGATCTCGATGAAGATGTTTCTCTCAGTCGAAGTACTGACCGGATCTTAAATCTCAACTGAATTAGTCTCGGTTGAATTATAGATAAGGTTCTAAATCTCGGCAAAGTTCCTCCGTCGAAGTATGGACGAGTTCTTAAATCTCAACAGAATTATTCTCGGTTGAATTACAGACAAGTCCTAAATCTCAATGAAGATGTTTCCCTCAGTCGAAGTACTGACCGGTTCTTAAATCTCAATTGAATTATCCTCGGTTCAATTACAGATAAGGTTCTAAATCTCAGAAAAGTTCCTCCGTCGAAGTATGGACGAGTTCTTAAATCTCAACAGAATTATCCTCGGTTGAATTACAGACAAGTCATAAATCTCGATGAAGATGTTTCCCTCAGTCGAAGTACTGACCGGTTCTTAAATCTCAACTGAATTATCCTCGGTTGAATTACAGATAAGGTTCTAAATCTTGGCAAAGTTCCTCCTTCGAAGTATGGACGAGTTCTTAAATCTCAACAGAATTATTCTCCGTTGAAGTACAGACAATCCTAGATCTCGATGAAGATGATTCCCTCAGTCGAAGTACTGACCGATTCTTAAATCTCAACTGAATTAGTATCGGTTGAATTACAGATAAGGTTCTAAATCTCGGCAATTCCCCTCAGTCGAAGTACTGACCGGTTCTTAAATCTCAACTGAATTAGTCTCGGTTGAATTACAGATAAGGTTCTAAATCTCGGCAATTCTCCTCAGTCGAAGTACTGACCGGTTCTTAAATCTCAACTGAATTAGTCTCGGTTGAATTACAGATAAGGTTTTAAACCTCGACAGAGTTCCCCCAGTTGAATTATGGACAAGTTCTTAAAACTCAACAGAGATGCTCTCTCAGCTAAGGTACAGGCAAGTTCCTAAATCTCAACAAAGATCAGGCTTCCCCAGCGGAATCTTCCACAACAACAGGTATACAAGCTCTCTCTAAGGAATCTCTTATGAGATCGACACTCCTGCAGATGGCATCTTTAAGCCCATCCTCCCGCCAGCAACCTCCAAATGGCATCTGTAAGCCCATTCCCGACATCACAAGGTTGATACCACTTCATGCGAGTGCAAATTTCTGGGCACTATAGTGTTCAATCATATTCCACCTTTGGATCACGAAAGGCACGAAAGCCAATCTACATCCTCAGGTTTAAGAAGATTGAACAGGGGCAGCTGTTGTACCCCAAAATTTTCCCTCCCATATTTCTCAAGACATTGCAAGAAAAATCTCCAAGTGGCTCAAGATTGCTCAAGAGTTGGTCAGACAAGCTATCTCCTAAGGCAGTTAACCCCAAATTAGGGTTTTGTGTTTCATCAAGATCCTTGAATCCAAATGACCTCAAGTTCTCCCCAATGTCCTAATATGTTATCAAGATCATTCATGCCAAATTTCAAGCCTTGCAGAGGAAGTTTGCTCAGTCAATTGCTCAAAGGTCCCAAAATCAATTGTGCTAGGGCAAAAGTCAATTGTGACCTATAAAAAGTAAAACTCCTAGATTTTTTGTCAAAATTATCATTTTAAAGGATATTTAATCATTTGATCAAGAGTTCATCATGATTCATCAAGGATTTCTCAAAATTCATCAAGATCCAAAAGTTGCTAAATTAGGGTTTTGTAGGAAAAGTCAACTAAACTTTGACCAAGCATAACTTTCTCATACTTTATGATAAATGACCCATCAAAAGCTCATTTTGAAGAAGATGCAATTCCCTATAATCCATATTCATATCCCAAGATCAAAAAATGAACTCACAAGAAGTTATGAATTTGGACATTATAGGTCATTTTTGAAAGTCAACAAAAACACCTTTCTTTCCAAAGCTTATAACTTGAGCATGGAATATAAAAATTAGATGAGACCAAAAGGTTGGTTATAGGACATCTCAAGATTTCTAAAAAGTCCAAGAACACCTCCAAAAGTTCAAAATTGAAGAAGTTATGCATTGTTGAAGTTGGACTTTTTTGCAAAATTGCCAAAAGTCAACTATCCCCAAAACTTCAAATTTTGTCAAATGGGCCCATTCTTTTCCACTTGATTTGAGCTTGCATAGTTGCCCACGTGTCCTAGATTCAGCCATGAGCCCATATTTTATTTTTAATATTTAATTTGATTTTTATTTGAATTTATTCATTTTTAATCAAATTAAATCATATAAAATCTAAAACTTTGATGACATGAGATTTTTTTGCTGTTTCAGGTTTGTATTATCATCATTAACATCATCAAAATCGAATCAAGCCATATCATGTGCAAAAAGATTGAGATTTGGCAAAATTGGCAAGTTTGTAAAGGGTGAATCAAATCAAATTGGTAAGCATTGATGGGAGAAGATTGGAGCCAAGTTTGTTACCCTAACACACTATACAATACATAAGGAAGCCAAAGCAATCCAAATCAGGGTTGGCAATTGCAGAAAGAGGCAAAACAAAGTTGGAAAAAAGTGGCAAAAAGCTTGGAATCGAATCCATAGCTAGAGGCATTTTCAGAAGCTGAGACCGGTCCCAATCTCTTCCTGGGTGTTCACACAAGAGATCTGGATCAAAAGCAAGCATTCTCAGACCTTCACAAGCGTTGTAAGTGTCACGATATCTAGCTCTGTTCTTGAAATCGTTTTGGCTCAGTCTTGCATCATTTGAACAAACTAACTGCATATTTGTGATCCTCACAACATTTCCAAGCTTTTGACATTATTTAATTTCGTTTACATGACATGTATTGCAAAATGCCATAGCTAGGGTTTCTTGGACATTTTTGGGCGTTTTTGTTTCAGGATAATTGGCCACCAAGAAGGGTACAGTTATGACCAGGATGATGAGACGAGTACAACCATGCCTTTAGAACTCATTTTTATGGCCTGGAATGAATTTTGGAACAAGCCTGCGCATTTAGCTGCGGATTCAAATCCGCAGGTAATATTATTACAGGCCTGAGGACAGGGACGAGTGCGTGTCATCCTCCAGTTGGCCCATTCAAATGTTGTGCACGCGTTTTGAATTTCTGGCAATGATTTTTGTTTTTTATATAATATATGTTTTGCATTATAATAACAAAGACAACAAAGCGTCCCAGTGGTGGCCACATAGGCGCTTAGAGACCCAAAGGCTGGAGGTCAGGGGTTCGATCCCTTCCTCCAGCAATTTGCATTTTCCAAATTTCTTACAGGAAATCAGGTATACGCTTGGGTTTGAGAACTACCATGCACCATCAAGCATCCAATGGCCAGATGGCCAAAGGCCAAATCTGAGGGCCCTAGCTGAAGGTCCACCATGGGCATTGGTCCACGCAGGCATATCAAATCCACAAAGTCAACCAAGGCCAGCCACTAATGGGCCTTCCCATTGCTATCAACACTCCCAATTTCAGGCCCATACTCCCTCTTTTTATTTACTTTGTTTATTTATTTTATTTGTTTTATTATTTTTTGTTTCATTTACTAACCAATCAAAAAAATTCTTTTCTTTATAAAATAAAATCACAAAAATATTTTTCATATTTAATCAAATTTTTATTTTTATTTTTATTAATAAAAACTATTTTAGGTTTTAATTAGAATAACTTTAACTTATTTTTTGTAAATAATTAAATTTAAATTAGATTTAATTAGGTTAATTACTAACTTAATTACTTTATTTTTCTTTCTTAAAATAACAAAACCCCAAAATTAATTTTTATTAATTTATTTATTTATTAATTTAGTAATTAATTTAGGATTTATTTCTTTCTTAAAATAAAAATAACAAAAAGATAGTTCCTTTAACCAAAAGGGTCAAAACCCTAATCATTCGCACTCGATTTAATTTCCGGCACGCGATTTACTTTATTTTTATCCAATAATGTACTTGCCTCCGGTTTGTAATAGTTAATAGGACTTTTTATTTATTTTTATCGCTTTATTTATTTTTAAAGGGTTTGTCTTTGGCGATGTAAATACCCGACGCCTTGTAATTTAAATTCCGCATTTTTTTCCCCGCAAATTATAACTGTTAGATGTCTGATAATAGGATGGCATGACAATATTGAATGTTTTAACCTAAAATCAACTTAGATCACCCTTAACATGTACAAAGATAAAAATAACTGAAAACGACACACTCGCACATGCGCACTCTTAGGGTACACCCCACTTGGTTGCCTTTGTACACGGTCATTAAGTATAGGTCATTTTAGAGGTCGTCCTCTTGTCTAAAAGATCATAGTCGCCTCGAAATGGTTGCCTCGGATATTGTTACCTCAAACAAATGATCTAAGACATTAGGGTTACCGCTAAGGTGTCCTAACATTGCTTTAGTGACTGTAAGTCCCTCATTCGAATTGACCCTTAAACTCCAACGACGGTCCTACCTACTCACTAATAGTGGGATAGCATTGTCTAAAGTAAAATAACATAGAACGATTCCTTTTTCGAGTAGGTAGATGGTTCTTAGATACTTGCTCTTTCAAAAAACAAAATCTTTTCACACTTACACCTCTTCAAACAAAGTTTTCAAAAACACTTCATTACACTCTTGAGGACAGAAGCAAGAGTTAAATCGAAGTTTTTAAACAAAAACTTTTTCAAACCCACAAGCACAAAAAAAAGCAATTTTGAAAACAATTTAGCAAGTACCTAAGAGCCCGTGGATAACCACGGATAGAAAGGGTGCTAACACCTTCCCTTTCTATAATCTGCACCTCGAACCCGAGAAATATCTCGAAAAAGGAATTTTTCTGTGCTTTTTTCCTTTCCTTGTTGGATAAAATAAAAGTCGGTGGCGACTCTTGCTTACCGCGACATTTTGCAAAAACAAACGCAAAACGCTAAGCAGCATTCCAAAAAATAGTCAGTTCTTTCCACCGTATCACACTTAGCATGGGCCTCTGAACACGACAATAAAGACAACATAGAGATCTTCGACGGGGTTTGCCCCATCTGTTCGACTACATTATAGTCGCTTTTCTTGATGATCTTTAAAATTTCCTCTATCTCTTTTCTAGAGGCTTCAACAGTAATCTTCTTCGGTGCCTCCGTCCAGGCAGGCTCACCGGTAATCCCTTTGCCCCGAGTGTCAGATGACTCAGCGATAGGGGTAAGGATTAGAACATGAACAGGGACAGTAGCAGGTGCACTGGCAGGTGTAATAATAATAGGCTTCTGAACAACTGGTGGAGAGATCTCAGGGGAGAAAAGCCTTCTGCTTCGGGTGACTTTACTAGATCCAACAATGTTGTTGACATCAGTATCAACCCCTTCGTCTTTCAAGTCTTGTTTAACCCCGTGATAATATACATCGGCCCCATAGTGCCATGGGACAGCCTTATCTGACGTATAGGGGATAGGTCCAGGAACAGTGATGATTAACAGAGCGATTCTCGGAACAGGTGTAATTCTAACAGGCTTTCCCGAGGAAGCCTTGGAAGAATTGGCGAAAATGGTGGTTATAGAAACTTCTTCAACAGGAACCAAGGGAGCAACAATTTTCGTGAACAAGATTTCTTTATTATCCATCAGGCGTTGGATACCTAACTTCAAAAGATGGCAACCGGTAGGTAGGACGGAACACAGATGGCAACCTTCGCCACAGCCCGAAAATAAACTGGCTAACAGAAGGTTCTTCTTCACAGTCATTAATGGAGTAGCAATGTCTTTCACAGAAGATATAAACACATCATCATCCACAACATTTACTCCATGATTTGGCATAGGAGCAGTCATGACATTAGGCTTTTCTGGCGCTTTAAACTCAATCTCCTTAGCGTCAATCAGATCTTGTACCTTATTCTTCAAGGCCCATCAATTATTGGTATCATGCCCCGGGCTATCAGAGTGATAAGCACAGCGGGCGTTCAGATTATACAGAGGCGATGTGGTGTTGGGATTCTTTGGGGCTTCCCTCGGAATCACCAAGTTAGTCTTCAACAACTGCGGCAGAATTTGAGATAAAGACATGCTGAGCCGAGTAAACTATCTTTGAGGCCTCTCTGCCCTTGGCTGAGTGTTGCGTTGTGTGGCAACAGTTGGTCTTAAAATAACTACCGCATTAACTGCTTGGCGGCGCTCGGGTCGCATTTGGTTCCTAGAGCTGTAAACTTCACTAGGCTCCTTCTTGAAGGGCTTCTTCTTGGTACTTGACGAAGCACCTTTATGTAACTTGCCGCTCTTGATACTGGCTTCAATTCTCTCCCCAGTCATAATTAACTCAGTAAAACCTGACGATGAACTTTCGATCAAATGGTTGAAAAACGGACCAGATAGGGTCCCCAGAAACATATCCACCAACTCCCTGTCAGCCAGCGGGGGTTGGACTCTACCTGTAAGATCTCTCCACTTCTGAGCATAATCTTTAAAACCTTCGCTCCCACCCATAGACATACCCTGAAGTTGGGTACGCGTGGGAGCAAGGTCGGCATTATATTGGTACTGCTTGTAAAAAGAAGCAGCAAGGTCCTCCCAATTACGGACACTAGCTCCTTCTAGCTGATAGAACCACTCAAGTTGAGTCCCTGAAAGACTATCTTGAAAGAAATGGATCCAGAGGTTCCTGTCAGCGGTATATGGCTGAATCTTTCTAATATACGAATGGAGGTGTAGCTTTGGGCAGGAGACCCCGTCGTACTTAGCAAAGACTGGTGCTTTGAACTTGTAGGGAATCACCACCCCGGATGCTAGACCTAACTCTCCAAAATCCAGCCCAGGTATCTTCTGGATCACCATCGCACTTAACCGGTCTTCAAGCTGTTTATACCTGTCCTCAGCCGGAGGATACTGGTCTTCATCAAAGTCAGTCTCGTTGTCAGAAACAACAGGGCTAGGAGCCCTTCTTTCTTCTTGGTTCTCTCCCTCTCCAGATGAGTGAGATAAATCAACCTCTTCTCGCAACCTGTTTCCAAACCTATGACCCATATTCAGGAGGACTGTCTTCTTCTTCTTCTTCTTATCCTTCAAAATAAGAGTCTTCAGGTCTTTCTGCCCCTTGGCCAGGTTCATGAACATTTCCTGGAACTGAGCGTTTTGAGCTTGTAGAGCCTTGATAGCTTGATCAGTGGATGTTTCAGCAGACATGATGCTGAAATAAACAGCAAAGAAGATAAGAAACTTGTACGGGTACCTGTGATGAGGTGCATGGGAATGGAATGCATATGATATGATTTCAAAGACGTCGAAAGATTCAAATTCGTAAACCAAAATGAAACACACTTTTATTAGATAAACTTGAAACAATGTTTGACAAATGCCTTTGAGGCGTTACAAAAAGAAAAACTGAAAAGTAAATCAAAACTAAAAATTAGCAAAAGACATCAGCGCTCCCATGGTCGTTTTCCGTTGGTGCTGACATAGTCGTTGAGAACCCTCTCATTCTTCAGCTGCCTTATAAACTTTAGGATCTTCTGCTCCTGCTCATGATACTTTTCTCTGTAAGTATCCCGCTCTTCTCTCAAATACATCCAAGACCTCTTTAATTCCCCAATGTCAGTGGGCATGTATGGATGGAGGACAGTATGAGGAACCCCTTCTTCATCAGTACTCTCAATAATTACCGATAAGACAGCTTCGCACGACATCCCCAGCTTTTGGGCATGGATTCGAACCCACCGGAGATACAGTTCCATCGGAAGAGAGGTCTTCATCCCTAACTCATGTGGATCAGACCGGTGCACCCTGTTCCAAGCTCGTATGAACCTGCGGCGATGCTCCTCACTATCCCCTTGAAAGTCAAAGACAATGCTCGGAATCAACAACTCATGAGGACCGTCCTTTCTGGCTCGCCCAAACTGTCATAAGGCCAGGCAAGGATTATAAGTTATCCCTCCCCTAATTCCAAGAAAAGGAACATTGGGGTATTCTCCGCACCCGACAATAATAGCTACTTCTTCCATGTCTTTAGTGCTCCAGATGATGTCCCTATGAGCAAGGGACATAATTCTGTAGGCCCATCCCATACCTTCCTTGTTCTTCAAAACATATTTGGGGAGATGAGAAATAAACCACCTCGCCAGCAATGGTGCACACCACATAAGGGTTCCCCGTTTCCGAGTAGTACGGGCATAAAGAGCATGCAGGATATCACCCAAGAGAGTGGGCACAGGATTACAGGACATGAAGATCTTCACCGCATTCACGTCGATAAAAGAATCTGAATTAGGGAACAACACCAAACCATAAATGAGAAGTGCCAGGATATCTTCGAATGCTTGAAAATCCAAACTGTCCCAAAACTGATTAGCCCGATCAACCAAGAATTTAGCCAAGAAGCCTTTTGTCCCACTCCGAGTCTCCCAGTTAGACATTACCTCAGCCTTTGTCATATGTAGGGCTGTAGCAACATCCTCTGGCCTAAGAGCTTTCTCCCAACCTGTAAATGGCGTCTGCTCTAGAATAGAAATACCAAGTAGATCAGATAACTCTTCCAAAGTAGGGACCAACTGATAGTCCGGGAAGGTGAAGCAGTGGTGCAATGGGTCAAAGAACTGGCACAAGACACTCAACTTCTGCTCATCCATCTTGGAAGTGACCAAACCAAGGAGGTGACCATGTCTTCTGATAAAGCAGGAAGTATTTGGAACTTTGGAAACCAAATCTCTAAGCTGAGTAGGAATCTGTACAAAGCTTATCCGAATAGTGTTTCTACGCATAGAGGCCATGACCTACAAAACAGAACAAAGATGAATCCCCTTTGTCTTTGAAATGGGTTAGTCTGATGCAAGATGCATGAAATGTCACGATGCATGATGTTATGATAGAAACACACCACAAGTATTCACAGATAGCAAACATGGTAAGGGCAAACAAGTCACACAGTAACCCTTAAATTTCAGGCTGGCATGGAGTTTAGGTATTACCCTCTTTCAATGTAGTTGGTTCAACCTGTCCTAGTAATAGTAACTGGGTTCTAGAGGATCTCAATATCACTGACCACCCTCGATCGGTCATAATTCCAATTTGGCAACCTTTTCTTGCAGCCAGAATCATCGCAAGAGTTTGGTCTCAATGAGTGTAGCATACTGCTACTTTTCTATGGCCAAGTTGGTCAATTATAGGTTCTAAGGTCAGTTGGTTCTTAATGACCCCTTAGAAGACCCATATTCTCCTTGTTCCACCACAAGGGATATCGGTACAAACTAAAGTGTCACACCAACGTAGCTACTGCTTCAACCGTATCGGTCTACACTGTACAGTTCCCTCACAGTCTATTGCTACTTACCTAAAAGGTATCCCTAGATTCGGGTTAGGATCTATAGTAACTCCGATTCAAGCCCACAAAGATAAAGCATACAAATCAAGCAATTGAAAACATTATGATGAACTATTCCTAAGGTACACCCCACTTATTAATTCCCCAGCAGAGTCGCCAGTTCTGTGATACGGTGGGAAGAACTGACTGTTTTTGGAATGTTGGTTCGCGTTTTGCGTTTGTTTTTGCAAAATGTCGCGGTAAGCAAGAGTCGCCACCGTCTTTTATTTTATCCAACAAGGAAAGGAAAAAAAGCACAAAATTTTTTCCTTTTTTGAGATATTTCTGAGTACGGGGGGTAGATTTATAGAAAGGGAAGGTATTAGCACCCTTTCTATCCGTAGTTATCTACGGGCTCTTAGGTACTTGCTCATCATTTTCAAAATTGTTTTCTTTGTGCTTGTGGGTTTTGAAAAGTTTTTGTTTTGACTTCGATTTACCTCTTGCTTCTGTCTTCAAGAGTGTAATGAAGTGTTTTTGAAAACTTGTTTGTAAAAGAGTGTAAGTGTGAAAAAGTTTTGTTTTGGATGAGCAAGTATCTAAGAACTAATCTACCTACTTGAAAAAGGAATCGTTCTATGCTAATTTCCTTTAGACAATGCTATCCCAATATTAGTGAGTAGGTAGCGCCATCGTTGGAGTTTGAGGGTCAATTCGAAAGAGGGACATACGGTCACTAAAGCAACGTTAGGACATCTTAGCGGTAACCCTAATGTCTTAGATCATTTATTCAAGGCAACGATATCCAAGGCAACGATTTTGAGGCAACTATGATCTTTTAGACAAGAGGGCGACCTCTAAAATGACCTATACTCAATGACCGTGTACAAAGGAAACCAAGTGGGGTGTATCCTAGGAGTGCGCATGTGCGAGTGTGTTGTTTTCAGTTATTTTTATCTTTGCACATGTTTAGGGTGATCTAATTGATTTTAGATTAAGCATTCATTCTTGTCATGCAAACCCTATTTACATCGCCAAAAGAAACCCTTTGAAAATAAAATAAAAAGCGGTAAAAATAAATATCCTAATTAATTATTACAAACCGGGAGTAGATACATTAATTGGATAAAGAAAAAATAAAGGGTGCGGTGCGAAATTAAATTGAATGCGAAATTAGGGTTTTGACCCTTTTAATTAAAGAAAATGTTTTATTGTTTTTATTTAAGAAAAGAAATTAAATCCTAAAATTAAATGCTAAATTAATTATTAAATTAATTAATTAATGAAAAATATTAAATGACATATTTTTGGATTTATTTTGTTATTTTAGGAAAGAAAATAAAATAATTAAATTAAAATTAAAACCTAATTATTCTAATTGATTTTTAATATTTGCAAAATAAATTAAAGTTACCTAATTAATCAACCTAATTAATTAATTAATATTTATTAATAAAAAAATAAAATTCTGAAATTTAATTGGGTAAAAAGTATTTTTGTGATTTTTTGATAAAAAAAGAAATTATGTTATTGGTTAGTAATTAAGTTTAAATAAAATAAAATAATTAAATGGAAATAAACAAAATATAAACAAAGTAGAGAGATGGGCCTGATTATTTGGAGGTATAGAAAGCAATTGTTTTGGCCTATTGATACTGGTCCAGATTGACTTTTTGGATCCTGTATGCAAGCGTTGACCTGGCTATGATGTGCCTTCAATGCCTGGCCACCAGATTTGGCCATCTGGCCATCTGGTGCATTGGATAGTAAGTGTCCATGGTGGGTCTCAGGCTTAAGCGCATACTGGATTACCTAAAAATAAACAAGAAAATGCAAATTGCTGGAGGCAGGGATTGAACCCCTGACCTCCAGCCTTTGAATCCTTGAGTGCTGATGTGGTTACCACTAGGCCATGTTGCTTTATTTGTTAATAAAATACAATGCAATGATAATATAAAAATACAAAAGCTAATGGCCAGAAAAAATAAAAACGCGCGCACTATTTGAATGGACAAATGGGGGAATGCCAACGCATCGTCCCTGTCCTCCCTCCGTAGCTAAAACTCTGTAACACTTATACCTACGGACGCTGGCCGTCACTACAAGTCGTGACCATTCCAAAATCTCGCACAGGCCATGAAAGTGGATTCTAAGACCATGGTTGAGGTCGTCTCATCCTCCTGATTGCAACCATGCCCATTATTAGGGCCAATTTTTCCCGAAACAAAAAAACCCTAAAACCAAACACAAAACCATAGCAATGGTGATCCATGATATAGGTCATATAAATGAAATTGGTTATTGCAAAAAGCTTTCAAATGATATGCTGATCCAAAATATGCAATTATTTCATGTTAACAATGCCTAATTTTCAAAATACGAAATCAAGAACAGGGCGGCTTCGTGAATGACTTACAGCGCTTGGGAGAGTCTAAAAGCATGTGGTTTTGCTTGCTTTAGGTTCCTAAGATAGCCAGGAAGAGATTGAGATACGTACCAAGCCTTGAGGATGCCTCTAAGCCTTGTTTCGATCTCACACTTTTTTCCTCTTTTTGCAAATTCTGTTCTCCCTCTATGCTTGATCTCTAACCCTGATTTTGGTCTGCCTCGCCTCCTTATGTATTGTGCAATGCATTAGGGTTGCAAACTCAGTCCAAATCTCTCTCTTTCAATGCTTTGATATTTGATTTGATTTTCTTTTATAACCTTCCAAATTTGGCTTGATTTGAATCTTTTTGTGCACACAAGCTTTGATACGAATTGGGAATGGTTCTAGCTGTCCAATGAAACCTAAAATCATCAAAAGATCTTTGGTTTTCAATTTTTTTGATTTTATTTGATTTGTTTTGATTTAATTCAAATAAAAATCAAAACAATTAATAAAAATATGATATGGACACATGGACAAAGCTAGAGCACGTGGGCTATAATGCCAACTCAAAACAAGTGAAAAAGAATGGGCCCTTTTGGCAAAATTTGAAGTTTTGGGCATAGTTGACTTTTGGCAATTTTACAAAAAAGTCTAACTTCAACAATGCATAACTTCCTCAATTTTGACTCTTTGGATGTGTTCTTGGACTTTTTAGAAACCTTGAGATGTCCTCTAGACAACCCTTTTAGTCTCATCTAAATTTGATATTCCATGCTCATGTATAAAGCTTTGACAAAAAAGGTGTTTTTGTTGACTTTTCAAAATGACCTATAATGTACAAATTCATAACTTCTTGTGAGTGCATATTTTGATCTTGGGATATGAATATGTATTGTAGGGAATTTCAGCCTCTTCAAAATGATATTTGGATGGGTCATTTATCATAAAGTATGAGAAAGTTATGCTTGGTCAAAGTTGAGTTGATTGTTCTTGCAAAACCCTAATTTAGCAACTTTTGAATCTTGATGAATTATGAGCAATCCTTGATGAATCATGATCAAACCTTGATAAAATGATGAAATATACTTCAAAATTATAATGTTGACAAAAAATCTTGAAGTTTGACTGTATGTAGGTCACAGTTGACTTTTGCCCTAGTACAGTCGATTTTTGGACCTTTGAGCAATTGACTGAGCAAAATTCCTCTGCAAGGCTTGCAACTTGACATGGATGATCTTGAGAACATATTAGGACATTGGTGAGAACTTGGGGACACTTGGACTCAAGGATCTTGATGCAATGTGAAACCCTAGTTTTGGGTTGACTGCCTTAGGAGAGAGCTTGTCTAACCAACTCTTGGGTTATCTTGAGCAACTTGGAGATTTTTCGTGACATGTTTTGAGAAATATGGGAGGGAAAATTTTGGGGTACAACACCTGAGAAGGGTGAAATCAAGGTCTTGCGATTGAGCGATACGGGTAAGGGAGTCGATTATGCAAGAGGAAGGTATTAGCACCCCTCACGTCTGTGGTACTCCACGGGATCCACTCTTGTTGTTCTAATAAAAGGGTATGTTATAATCTAAATATAAAGAGCCAAAGGAAAAATGCAAAGAGGTAATTCATGCAAAAGAAAACACGTGGAAAAGAATGAATATTTACAAAGTTTCGCTCACCTGGGCTTCACGACCAAATGCATATGTATCCCTTTTAAGGAATCAGAGCGTCGTAGTTTGGCTCAAAAGTTTCCGTTTGTTTTGTGTTTTTTTATGAAAAATATTAATTTTGCTTTCTTCCGCAGCTCGACCTTTGGAGACTCGTGCATTGGCACAAAAATGAAATAACATGTTCTTACCTGAAAAGGTATTTTCAAAAGAAAAATGCCCAGAGGAGGATAATTCTACATTCGTGCTCTAGCAAGTAGACATGGTGCCACCCGACCTTTAGGGATTTACGCTTCGTATTGCATATAGTAGAATTAATATATCCTTTTTAAAGTTTCAAAGAAAGGACCAAAGGCGGAAAAAGTTTAGATTGGTTGATGTTTTTTACCTTGAAAAAGGATTTGATAGATATTAGAGTGTTTTATGCATTTGCTAAGAAAAAGGTTTTAGTCTTAAGAATGCAAAATAAAAATAA
The DNA here is from genome assembly GCA_948472305.1 of Vicia faba. Lineage (NCBI taxonomy): Eukaryota > Viridiplantae > Streptophyta > Magnoliopsida > Fabales > Fabaceae > Vicia > Vicia faba. The sequence goes on from OX451741.1 coordinate 1,023,405,579, forward strand.
AACCTCTAAGGGAGAATATCTATCTATATCCCTAATGTTATCATACAATGATGGTCCTAAGGTTGAGTTTGAAAGGGAAAACTCTACCTATGTTAACATGCATGGATTACGATCCTAATGTCTAGCTTGCATCGAAAACAAAATAAGTGAATCCTAAGGGAACATGAAAAGGTGTAAAGAAAAGCACAAGCACAAGTGCAAACAAGCAAATTCGAGCCGAAGCCAAAACAAAATCGAGTGCGAGCTAAGCAACAAACAAAAAGTCCAATGGATCTCAAAGTGGGAGTAAGGAATTCTTTCCACTTGATTTGCTCGAGCACTGACATCGAGTAACAACTCGGAGCGTCAACATTTGATGAAATGTGAGCTAACATCGTCGAAACAAATGAAAATGTGTGGGGGATGATTATTGTCCATGTATTCCACTTTATTTGACTTAATGGACAAGAATAGGCATAGCTCAAAGTGTCAATGCGTAACGTGAGCTAAGAACGACATGGACTAGAAAGTGTGGGGGTCAATTGTGGACCCTTTGTTCCACTTATTTGACTCCATAGCAAGAACAAAATAAAAGGGAAATGGGAGGGGAGTGGGATTTGCCTCTTTTGAGGTCTTCTGCACACAAGCAAAAACAAACATGGCCTCTTTTGAGGACTTTACAAAACAAACATCACCTCCTTTGAGTACTTTAAACAGATTTTCCCACCTAAAATGGGGACTCTCGATCATGCATCTCTATTCCTACTTCTCATGGCAAGAAGAGCGGTAAATGATGCGGAAAAATAAACCAGAATCAGTATAATACCAAACGAACAAGAGTTCGTAGCAAGCAAGCAAAGTAGAATACCGGAAAACTTTGCACAGACTAGCATCAACAACACAATAGTCAAAATCAATATCCAATATAAGAATAAAATGTCGCAATGCAAAAATAAATTGCAAGCAATGAGTGTGTCATGTCAAGCTAATGTTCTGCACAAAACAATGCTACACAAGCAAAGAATAATCTGAACAAATGTGTCGTGCGATGAATCGCCTTCCGAAACTTGCACAATGTCACAGTATGAGTTAGAAATATAACAAGGAAAATTAATTGTAATCAAACAATCAACATCACAACTCAAAATGATATATTATCATGAATGAAGCAACATCAAACAAGCAACAGAATCACAAAATTAGATCTTGGGCAGCATGTATATCACCTCATGAATGGCACAAAATACCGATTTAAAATCGTCATAACTCAATACACATGTCCCATAAGTACCAAGGCAAGTATAATAATATGAATCAAAGAATAGATCGCACTTGAAGCTCAATTTACAAAGCCGGTCAGCATGGTATCATTTCATGGAATCACTCAAATAATCGTGCTTAAAGGGAGAAAACTCAATATCAATGGTCAACAATTGAACAATTAAGCACTAACATGCATTATATAAATATTAAATCACAATGTACATGTTAAAAAGATAATCGAACAGCACTACACCGTTTTTCAATATTGCACAAAAAATAATCCCAGAATCGATAATTCTCAACACTAATGACCAACAAACGCACAAATACTCTCAAGTAAGCATCAAACAACATTTAAGGAGCAATTTGCACTGCGTTTGTATTTTCCGGGCAGCAACACATGCATGAATCGGAATCGGATAAAAACGAGTTCAAAAGTCACAAACGGAAGCACAAAAGCTTTTTATGATTCAAGCTATGTCGCTTAGAATTTACAACCGCTTGCAAGCAATTAAATTCGTATTCAAACAATGATTTCAAATCACATATAACAAAATTCAAGAGTTAATGCAATTTATCGGATTTGAGGTTTCTTATGTCTAAAAATTGAATTCATCAACAAATCGAATCGAAAATTTCACTAACTCATGAAAACACAATTAATTCTCTTCAAAAGTCCATAATCAACATGCAGATCTAAAAATAGGTATTCAAAAATTAACATCAATTTATCGATTAAATTCAAGATCTAAATTTATTAACACATTAATAAACCAATTTCACATATCAACATTATGGAAATTCAAGAATCAAGTTAATTCACTAATTCTCAAACAACATTCAATTTAATTTAATCAATTAAGTTCAAATCAACTTTAATGTTCATAATTCAAGCAAATAAAACTCAAAGCAACAATTAATTGAAGAGAAGATTGAGATATTACTGAGTTGAGGCGAAAAATTGGACCGAAGAAGAGAATCTAGATGGGAGATTAGAAATCGGAAGGAGCGTGTGCAATGGGAGATGCGTTATGGTGAAGGAAACCGCGGCCTGAAGTTACGACGGAGAGCGGGGAGGAGGTATCCCCAGTGACGGAAGGAAGTCCCGCGGAGGATAACATGGAGAAGACGAAGGGAGTATCTAGAAGGTTCGCCAAAGTCGAAGCTTGCGGAGGTGATGATGTTTCTGGCGGAGGGAGAGAGTGATGAAGATGAAGTTGTTGATTTTTGTTCTTTAGTTCTTGAAAATTTTTGAGAAAAAAGTTTAGAGAATAGAGTTTGATCTTAGAGAGAGTTGAGAGAAAATTGAGAGAAGTTTGTGATAATGAGTATTATTGTGTTTGAAATTTGAATTTTGAAATATATAGTATGGCTCCAAAGTCCTGTTTGGCTTGACAAAATATTGATTTTTCCGCTTATTTCATGCACAGTCTACATAAAACTCCCAAACTCATGACATACGGTGTGAAATCCTGATGTGCAGTCTGAAACAAAAATGTTGATGATGAAATTTGTGACACGGCGCAAAAAGAATTGTTCTGTTACAATAAAAATTGAACAACTTATGATTCTCTGAATGGAGAGACACTCAGTGTAAAAATTCAGTGCAGATTTTTCAGCTTATTTTGTGTACTGCGTACGAATAGACCGTAAGCTCATGTCTTTCGGTGCGAAATCCTGACACGCAACCAGAAACAATATCGTCGGCGAAGAAATTTATGAAATCGTGCCTAAATAATCGCCCTGATACGATAAAAATCGAGTGAGTTATGATTTTTCAAATGGGGAAAAATAGTGGACTTATTTTGATATCTTGAAAATTTCTGCTTATTTTCATGCACACTTTGGGAAGCAAGCCATAAACTGAAACCTTCGAAGCACAACCCGAACTCGGGACCTGAAGCAAAGTTGTAGCTCATACAACTTATGATCTCACACTTTAAGAATCATCCATATACAATAAAAATAAAGAGAGTTACGATTTTTACAATATCGAGAATAAGTTCGGTAGAAAACCATTACAGGGTGCAATTTTCTTTGGTAATTCGCACTTTCAGAGATCTTCTGCAAAGAATTAACTTCTAACCGGAATATACGAATCGAAGATAAAATAAAGACAAATTTTTTACCCAAAGAACCATCCAAAAACATCGAACCGAGCAAAATTTATGAATTTTTGAACATCTGATAAACAACGGTTATGCATAATATTTTCACGGTATTTTCACTATATATCTTCAAAGTATTCGCACGTTCATAGTCTTCCTCACTTAATTTGCATCCGAGACAAACACGAATATTGAAGGAAATAACAAGAAGATTCAAATGCTTCAAGAGCCACTAAAAGATGATCTTCTGGTCAGAAAATACGAATTTTTAAGCATCCAAAAACTAGCAAACCGGTAAATCCACTATATAACGCATTTCAAGTATTTTGCGCTTTAGAAAATCTTCCTCATAAAATTAGCCTTTGATCTGAACAGATCAACTGGAGAAGATCTCGAGATGTTTCTAATGACTGAAGAATCATTCCCAAACCATTTTTTGATCTCAAGTTATGAATTTCTGAACTTGAACCGCAAGATACTAAATTTTTGTCTGCACTGTCTCAAATTAAATGAAACGCTTGACTTTCTGCATAATTCAAAGCGTGTTGGAACACATTAGAGTTTAATATGATAATGACTTGATTAATACCTTATTGGATAGCTTGGAACACGTGCAGCCTGCATTTAAATGCGGAGAACCCTGAATTCTGCTTCACAGTGCTGCTTAACGGAATAGATAACTTTCGCAGTTCTTTTCATAGAGAAAAGCCTTGATCCCATGAGTATAGAGCCAATGACATGTATGTATGCACATGATAATGAAGTACAAGTAAATTAGGATTTAAATGAAGAGGGAAGATTTTGGGGTACAACAATATGTTGTGACATGTTGTACTAGAACATCAGTACAGGTTGTTTTAATTCTTAACATATTTGATTTGATTTTGTGATATTTCTTTTGGATATATCTCAATGATTTGTGGAAGTAAAGAAGATTTTATCTGGAACAAGTGATTTAATCTCCAGCTGTACATAAGTTTCTAAAATTGGATGATAGAGACAATTTAGGAAACTTGATGTTTTGTTCCAGAATTTAAAGAGATTTTTCTGCATAATTGGTGCAGCCCTTAGCTTGTGGATCAAGAAACACTTGGGTGAATATTTCGAAGCCCAAGGAATACTGAGGAGTATTTAAATATAAACTTATACCTAATGTATTTCAAGTCTTTCACATTGTAAAATTAGGGGAAGTCTAGAGTCTTAGGTTTTGAGAGTCTCTTGTGTTTTTGTAAGTCACCCATGTATCTTTTGATATAGTGATGTAGATTGTTTGTTACTTTATTGTGTATCAAGTTATTGTTCTTGGTTTAAAGATTTTAAGAAAAACTAAGTATTTGTTCTCACTCGCGAGATTTTAAGCAAAGAGTTGAGTATCATTGAATTGGAAATGTACTCTTTTATTTTGACTCTAGTCACTGGTTTGTGACTGTATTTATCACTGAGGTGATTGGTAGGAAGTGAGAGGGGGGTCTCACATCTAGAAGGTTTCTAGAAGTTGTACAAGGTAGTTATTAGGCGAGAAGTTGTAAACTAGAATTGTTTAGGTTTTGAACTAATGTTGCCATAGTGAATTTCTTTCCTAGCTTAGTAGCCCCCAGATTAGGTGACGTTGCACCGAACTAGATTAACAATTAGTTGTGTTATTTATCATTCTATAATTTATTTGTTCATAAGTTACAGTTTTAATATATTTAGTTCTATCTTGACATTGTGTTGTGATGTTGAGACATAAATATTAACATATTTTAAAGTTCCAGAATTTCTAAAAGTATTTGTAATATGAGGAGATGACAGTAAAACATAAATTTTAGAAAAAGATTGAAAAGTATATGGAAAATGTGAAGAACCAGTCCTCCAGCTTAGTCGATGGTCAAACCTTCCAAATAAAACACCTGAAGTTGAGCGATCAATATATACTTGCGGTCGGCCTCAATGCTTGATTAATGTATTTGTAAATTTATGACCTAGTTGAAATTAATAACATATATGTTAACATCATATACACATATATATATATATATATATATATATATATATATATATATATATATATATATATATATAGCTATTATATTCTTGTTTCTCTACTTCCTGTCTTGTTCCCTCTTTACACACCAAAGTGTGAACACACGTAACAACGAACTAGGGTACAACTAAAGCAGTTGACTCTTGAAATAAAGATTTCAGGGATGCTGTCGAAGATGCTTTGCACATCTGACTACAATAATCAATTTCCCACAGCATCGAACCTGCTTAAAGATTTCAAGGATGTTGTCGAAGACATTTTGTATGTTCGACTAAATCAATTAATACCCTACAACACCGAGAGTGCCTAAATATTTCAGGGGAGCTATCAAAGACGCTTTGCACTTCTGACTACAATAACCAATTCCCAAAGGGGTGCTATTGGAGACGCTTGGCACATCCAACTACAAAAATCAAATACCCCATTTTCAAAGAGACGTATCGTAGTACCTTCTCCTGAAAAGAGTTAGAAAGATCAACCTTTTTCTGCAACTCAACCAATTCCTGCTCAGATTTTAAGTTCTCAAGCTCGAAGGCCTCACACGTCTCCCTCAATTCATCCCGCTACCTAGCAAGGTTTCCAGAACCTAATACATCATATTGGTCGTCCGCTACCATCGAAACCAGAGATCTAGCCTTGTATAGGCAACGAGAAGCATCTACAAAAGACCCCACCTGTCATTCACAAAGTTTTGGATGAAAGCTAGGTTCTCAGTGGCCACAACAGTAGCAAATTCCTCTAGGGTATTGGGTACCCGAGAGGGAAGACTGGAAAAAATCCGAAAGAAATGAGTAAGAGCCTCCGTTTAGAAGAACCTCCTTCAACAGGAGTAAACGAAAAGTCACTTGAATTCCTCTTAGTATGAGAAGGGTATTGGGAAGGTTCACAAACAAAGTTGTTGGCCGACACAATTATAAGATGCTCCACCCCTGGAGTGGTACCAGAGATAGTAGTCAAAGAAATCATTGGGGTCGTCATTATAAGCGGTGCCTGAACAACTACAACAGGAGTAGACGCAGTAGCTGAAGTCTCCACCATTGACCTAATGAGTCTGTCCTAAGACCCTTGTCCTTTGAGAGCATGAGAAGCTTCTATAACTTATTCATGTTATTTGCAAGGTACAAGTTACACTTGTTAAAAAAAAGGTGCCTCGAGTCCCCATCCTAACCAAAAAGTTCTTGCATCTCTGCATGGTCGAGTGCACTGATAATTACATAAGTATCAATCTGCTTCTTCTTTCGTTGAGACGAAGGCACTTTTCCAGGACCAAATACTTCTTCATAGTCGAGCCCTTGATACTAAGTGCACATATCCTCCTTCATTTTTAACTCCTATGAGGATAAGGGACTTATCTCGGTATGGTAAAAGGGAAGGGGGCCGACACAAGTGAACTTCATACTAGTACTTCAAAAAAACCACTCTTGCAAAATCGAGTGAATCCAATCGAGGTCGCGGACAAGTAGAATGCAAAGTAGGTCTCGGGAGTAATAGGTTTAACCAGCATAAAAAAGTTCAATGAAATTACCCTAATCATTGGTAAAATATTTAAACTAAGGAACATTTGGACAAAGGGCAATCAATCCTTGATCCTGGACGTCATCACGAGACGTGTGAGCCGCATAAATGAGGTAAAAAAAGAGCTCAAGAGAAGGTTTTCAAGATTTACGCTCGGCACAAAGTTGAAACACCTTCATGCAAGTCCAAGCTCTAGGATGAAGTTATGAGGTAGAAACTCTCAGACGGTTCATCACAACCAACTTGAAATCATAAAAGGGAAAAATACTTCTAATCTAGTAAAGAGGCATTCATACTCAGGAACTGAGCAACCCTAAAAAAAGGTGCATATCCTCTCCATCGGATCTACTGGAAGAACCGACCAATCCGAAGGGTTTCCGACCATAACATCAACATTGATTATATTCGTAACAATGTTTAGAGTGGAAGGAATCAGTATCACTTCAGCGGCCACCCAATGGTATTTATTGTCATTATTCAGCTCATCTAACCGAATCTCCATTTGCGCCAGTTCATCAACTTTAAAGTGATCAACGAGTATGATCCAAGGTACAACACTAGAGTTTCCCAAGTACTCAAATTGAAGTATGATTTCAGCATCACTATGCTCATAACCATTCATCCCCTGATATAGCTGGAAAAAGTTACCGAGATGTTCCCTCATTTTCCATACAATTTATATTTCTTCCTTAGTCAAGAAAGATGGAGGCATTAGTTTCTCGATAGGATCCTCACCTCCATCGTCCTTCCCTGAAAATAGAGCTCCTGAAGAATCATTGGAAAAATCTCTTTCAAAAAAGGAGTCCCCAAAAACTCCTTCCATTTTATAATCATCAATCAGAGAGATAATCTCCTATTTGAAATCCCCACTGACAGAGGAAAAGTAATGTGATTCAGACTTCATTCCCCTTTTCGAAGAGGAAGAAATGCGACCTTCTAAATCACTCTTTATGATATTAGGGTTATCACCCAGTTTAAAAAAGAGACATTAAATGATTGAAGATATAGTTTAAGTTGGGAGAAGGTACTTGAAGTGAAAGTTCAAAGGAAGTGAAACAAAGGAGAAAGCTAAAAGTTGAAGCTTTGAATGCGTGATGGCAGTTACTCCAAGGAAAACACTCTAAGAGAAGAGGGAAAGACTTCAAGGAAATAAGAAAAATTCAATCGGATAGGTTGCAAAAATTCCCCCAAATTTCCTCCACCCTTATATAATTGAAGTCAATCAGACGAATTGGATTGAAAATAAGGAGCAAGTGCAAACCAACTGTCAGATTTCACCTTGAAGACATAATCAAACTCAAGTGCTTAATAAACAACATCGCACCACTCTCTACCTTTTCAGATCACATGTCCTTAGAAAAACGACGAAACGTTGTAATAATGAGACTGCATTTAATGCTTATGTTCCCCATCACTCTTTGGCAAAGTTGAATCATGCATGCCCGCCGATGCATGGACAACCATTCCTGAAGGCCGACAACAACTAATAAAAGACTCTTCACACACCCAGAGTGCCCGATGAGTCTTGTAGGAAACTATTGTAGATTGGCCAAAGGCCCAATAAGATAAGATCCATTCATCATGTCCGCTCGATTGAGTCCAAAGTATAATTACAATTACAAAAGGGTTTCAGAGACAATATCTAACCTCCACTCTCGCTATGATTATCTTGAACCCTAAACTGACTTGCGCATTGGAATGTTAACCATGCAGACACCCCCCATTTGATCCACCGTAACGGAGATTAGCAATGCCAGATCAAAATCAACGTCTCTGATTCAAGATGCATCAAGATTGCAACCTTCGGTCCAAGATGTTGCATCGCCAAATCGCTTAGGAAGTTTCGTTCCACCGTAACTTTTGCAATCTCCTTTAAGTTTTACAATTTCATATAACTTAAGAGAATAAATGATATATATCGATAATGTAAAATAATTTTACACTGTCAACCAATTACAACCATGTTAAATGTCAAATCACTATTATTTTTAAATAAATTATATAATATAATCAAATGATAAATTTTCATTGAATAATAGTATAAAATTATTTTACACCGTCAATACACTAACTTTTAATTCATAACTCAAATATTCATAACAAAAACGTCAAATTTTAAGACAAAGAAAAAAAGTGTGTGTTTTCTTCTTGCAAGCTTTTTTCACGAGCATTTTAATTATAAGATTGTTACAACCAAAAGAAATATTTATGTTATCATATTTCAACTATTTCAACTATAGAAGTTGAGCAAAGAATCATTCTTACATTTTTTGTTTATAAATTTTGTTCGTTGTTTTATCAATAAACATGTTTTTAAATATAGTTATAAAATAACATTAAAAAAATAATTAAGATGTTTATGTTTTAAATATACAAATTCAATAATCAACTTCGTACTAACATATACAAGTTATGTATGTGTGGGTGTGATTTAAAATAACTAACTTTTTTATTGAGATTATAGCAAATTCTTAAGAATAAAATGCCTGTTACTTTAAATGATAAAAAATTTGACAATTAAGTACAAATAAAATAAAAGTGTAGTACTGAATAAAAAATGTTGCATGCCCTTTTATGAAATAAAATTATACGTTTTGCATCATTTTTTAAAGATATATATAGGCTCAAAACATGTGTGAAATGTGAGTAATGTGAAATTGAAATTCATGAATGTAGATTTGAACCATGATCATGAAAAATATTTTTTTGAAGGACTAAAGACCTATTTTTAGTTTTAAAAAATAGTTTTTTTTTTGTATTTTTAAAATGAATTTTACAAAATTGTTTTTTAAATATTATAAGTTTTTTATATTTATTTTCTTAAATTGAATATTAATTTTGATCCTATAACATAAAAATATATTATTGAAGATCGAAATATTATCAAAATCGCAAATTTTTAAAAAATTGTATTTTAAAATGATTTTGATAAAAAAAATATTTCTAATAGTTTCAAAATTAAATAATTTTTTGAATTTTTTATATCCAACAAAATTTTACTAAAATGGTACAATATCTAAAATAATATTTAAAAAATAATTATTTAATTTAAATTTTCATTTTAAGTTTTTATAAAAAAATTTTTACACAAAATTATATTACACTATAAAAATTATTTAAAATAAATCAAAACAAACTACTTCTAAATGTTATTAAAATGAGACTAATTAGAGAATCCCATTAGTTGAACTTAGAACCGATTATTCAAAGAATTAATTTTATTTATAGTGTAAAATAATTAGACTATAGTTTTTATTGCTGTACTTTTAATATTTATTTATGAGTGATGCTAACAAATGTTTCAGAAATATTTTTTAAAAATTTAAAATAAAGAAAATATTGTATGGAATATAAGTGTTTTAAAGAAAAATATATTTTTTATTATTTAAAAATGTCAACTGTTTTAATTTTTAATACATTGAATACAAATAATTTTAAACAAAAATATATATTTTTAAACTCTTAACGAGTATGTCTCTAGTTAAGGTTGTGGTTATAGATGACCGATGTCGTCTTTTTTATAGGACATGTGTGCTTTTCTGATACTCTCTTTTGTGGAGCTTTTTCTCTATTGTGAGATTTTCCTCTATTCTTCTCATTCCTCCGTTGCATGCAACCTTCATTGTTGTTTCACTTCCCTCCGCCAAAAACTATTGAATCTTGTAGTTCAGCAACCGTCTTCACCAATTAAGGGGGCAAAATTGAACAAATATAGGAAACATCCTCCTCCAGAGCCTCCACCATTAAAAGATCTGCAAACTCTGAGATTGTTTTTAAGTTCAATTTATTTTAAATTTTCTCTCAAGGTGTTTGTTGAAATGTCTCAAATATGTTTGGTCGTTGAAAAAGTGTTGAAGAGTGTGAATTTGATAATGACGGTTACAAATCAATTTTTCTTTTTCACTCAACAAACGATTCGTCAACGAATGATGAGTTTATTTAATCTCAAGAACCTGTATAATCGAATTGTGTGATCCAAAACTAAAGAAATAATAGGTAATTTTATAGATTTAAAACTAAACTCAACTCTATTTTGTGGGAGAAATTTGTTTGGTTGCTTGGTTTAAGGAATGAGATTAGCTATACATTTCTGGTTTCCAACTTTTCTATGTTTATGAATGTTCAAATATTTATTGGCTTAATTTTTAGTGTTGTTGTTAGAATATGGACGTGAAATGCCCTAACTTAAAATATTTCACTTTATTTGTATTCTGTCTATTTCATATATTGAATGATGTTTTTTCTATAAAAAAAAACGAGTGTCTCTAGTTTATTATTATTTTGATTTAAATATTACTTGATAGTCTATAAGTTTTGAAAACATTAATGTAGTGATATTAAATATTAATCACTTAAACTCAATTTTTGAGTAAGGTTTGATGATATTAGATGAAATAAATGTGAAAATAAACAGACCAAAACCTTAACTTCTAGCCCTTGAACAAAGACACCTTTGATTGATGTTGTAGAGGAGAATAGGAAGACACTTTGATTTGATGTTGTAGAGAAGAACAAAAACAGTTAAGCTTTAGAAACCTTTCAATAGTTACATACAAGAATTCAATTTTTTTTTGGCAATGGTGCTGCCGGAAGATGTATAAGAAGATGAAAGGTGATACCTTTTGGAGTTGTAGCACTTTAACAACATGAAGACACTTTGATTTGATGTTATAGAGAAGAACAAAAAACAAAGAGCAATATCTAATTTCGTATTGCACTTGGTTGAATATACTATTATTAGTATTCTTTTTAATTTAATTTGTTTGTTTAAGTTATATAATATCTAATTTTAGTTTTAATTTTTATTTTAAATTTTCTAATTTAAATGTAATCTAAAATAAAAATAATAGAACCGATAAAACTAATATGAGTTTTGACCGAGTTTATACGTCTAAACTTTGTTTTATCCCCTTAATTGCGAGCTTATTATGGTGGCTCAATTTATCCCTCAAGAGCCATGAGTTTGGCATGTAACAAGTCATGCATGTCACAAACATGTCAATCAAGTTCTTGATGAAGACCAACAAGATTGATAAATTTGAACAAACTATTATTGAACTAATTGGACAATAAATTCCTCAAAAAGTTAACGAGGCAATATTATAGACATTTATTAGAGTTAAAAAAGTTGAAAACTTCTATTGGTCTGGTAGGATAGGTAAGGTTTAAAATAAAGATAACTCATAATATTATCATTTGAGAGATACGGAACAAAACTTTTATTATATAATTCATCGGATCATCTTTATAAATATGTAAGATAGACTATAATATAAAGTTTCAAAATTTTCACAATTAAATTACAGCTAAATAAGATCTCATAGTGAATTTATGACGATTAAACTATAACTAAAAAAAAAATTATAAGTATTTTATCACAGTTAAACTATGACTAAACTACTCAAGATTTTCAAAAACTTAGCATGGCTCAGCACTTCACTCAAAGAGAATGAATCAACTAAATTGAGACGTTATCTATCTCCTATATCTAATAAATATTCTCTTCGAGTGGTTAAGACATTGGTAGCTCATTTTAATTTTGAGTTACATCAAATAGTTGTGTAAACAATATTCATAAATAAAAGTTGTTCCCACTTGGGCCGAGACAATATTTATGGCCCAAATAATGTATGTGGCCTACAAAGGCACGACACAATAAGAATTCAACAAAGTCCAAAGACCGTTAAATTGATGCACCACTATAGCACGTGCAAGTGACTAATGTATAAATACCCTACCATTAACTATAGACCCAAAGATTATAAGACCTCATGAATAAGCATGTACTTGCCCTAGGAAAACACCTCATCAAAGAAAGTGATCTTCAGATGACAATACAAATTATAGACACTTGTCTATTTGGACAATGATCCTCTGTTGGAAGATTCTAGTCCCATAAAAAACCCTAGAATACTCCCTATTCAGTTAAAGTTTGACTATTAAATTAGTACTTAAAAGTAAATAAAGTTGTTTTAGTATTAAAATATTACTTAATTTTAAGTATTTAATTAAGTTCAACACTTAGAAATATGATATTTAACAAAATCTTCTTAATTTTACTATTTAAGTCTTACATTAGAAAAAAAAAATACTTCCTTACACTCTTTATTTTTCCTATATATAAAGTTCACTAAGAAACATGAAAGACATTCAAGTGTTTTAAGATGTTTCCTTTTCTTAAAAAAATGTTCTTTGGTCTAATGTAAATTTTATGGCTCTTATTTTAAATTTTAATTTATTTATTTTTCTATCCAATTTTTTTTGCTATTGATTCAAATCGAATTTGAACTATCGGGTTTAGTCAAGTTGTTTGAGAACTTTGATAGAGGTGAGTTTGAGCTAAAAAAAGTTTATGACGAACTTGAGTCGAGTTTCGAACTAAACTAATTCTCATCGAGTTGAGTTGAACTAAGTTTGAATCATATCTATTCATTTTCATCCCAAAGCGTATCCTTGAGGAATGCATCAATGTAGAGTTTCGCAAAAATAAAATTGAAGAATCTAAGAAAAAACAAGAACACCTAGGAATTGTTAAGTTCTAATATTTTTGTTTCCACAAAAGCAACAACCATAATACACAGAAGTAAATACAGCTAAAAGATTCCATCAAATACTTTATCATTAAATGAAGGCAATCACGAGAAGTACATACAACTAAAGGATTTCATCGAATACTTTATCATAAAATGAAGGCAATCAGGATTTTACCACCAAATATGATGTTCAAAGAGAGATACCAAGTTGTTAGAACAAGATTTATATTCTACAATTAATATCTCTCTCTCTCTCTCTCTCTCTCTCTCTCTCTCTATATATATATATATATATATATATATATATATATATATATATATATATATATTAGGGTTAATAGTCATTTACTCCATGCAATATAGGCGAATTTTGATTTATCCTCCTTTAAAAAAATTTAATTATTCCCCTGGAATTTTTTGGGTACCCCCTAAATGTGTAAAAATGTGGGGGATAAATAAAAAAAAATATTTTACAGGGGGATAATATTTACACCTAGGGGCAAGAAATTTAGAATTTTAACATTTCAAGGGATGTATCAATTTTTTTAAAACGGGGGTAAATCAAAACTCGTCTATATTGCAGGGGGTAAATGACTATTAACCCTATATTTTATATGTAAACAATTTTGCTTCTAATAGTTTCTTGAGTGTGCAGATTAAAAGTTCTAATTGATTCAGGACTGTTGTCTGAAGAATCATCAGAAATATACCAAGCACACATTAGAAATACTATAGCACCCGCTTATGAAGAAACATCAGTAGTTTTGAAGAATGCTGAATGTTCGCCAAAAAAGGATCTCAACGTGTACTTCTCAATAAGTTGCTGCTTCAGAAGTCACAATTATTCAAGAAGAAAGAATGTTTGTTAGAGTTGTTGCTCCAAGATCAGAAAACAAGATTGCACCAGAAACAAGCTTTTACTTCAAAGATCAAAAGTCAAGATATGTTCGTCAGAGGAGTTGTTGCTTCTAACTCTGAAGACAAAGTCAAGGTTCTGAACACATCAAAGGAAAGATTCTATTTTCCAATCAGAAGTCAAGATTTGTTCATCAAAAAAGCTACTGCTTCTAATTCTGAAGACAAAGTCAAGATTCTGAAGACTCAGATACTTCTCGAATATGCGCATATTACTTTACATCAAAAGTATTCCATCAGAAGACAAGATCAAAGGAAAGTTATATCTTCTGGACTCATTATTATTCTACATCATATAGTCCATCATAAGACAAGATCAAAATATGTTATCTTCTCAAGCTAATCTACTTCATCAGAAGTAATATTCATCATAAGTAATATTCATCAGAAGACAATATCATCAGAAACATGCACTAGAAGAGTTAGTACAAAGGTACAAATACACATTCCACTTAAATGGATGTACTATGTACTATTTTTCTCCCACTGTCATTTCTTATCGTTGGAAGCTAGCAAGATGAAAGTGACGTGTGTACTACTACAATAGTCTACTTCCTCAACGCCTATATAAAGGATCAACTGTTCATTTGAAAACTGCAAGATAATACAGGAAGACTTGAAAATAAGAACAATAACGCTGCCCAAATCAAAGCAAGAAAAATAAAAATATTAAAACACAAGAGTTATTGCTCATTATTGTGTTGATATTACTACTTGCTAGAACCCAAGAGTTGTTTCCCATTATTGTGTTGATATTACTATTTGCTAAAAAACAAGAGTTCTTGCTCATTTTTGTGTTATTATTGTAAATTTTTTGAACACAATAGTTGTTGCTCATGTTTGTATTAAACAATATGTACTTAAACATTTGTATAATATGCTTGTAAGAAGAAACTTATAAACACATTATTAAAATGTAAGTTGATTAAGTCATTTTCTAAGGCATAGAGAAATCTCCTTCAAGGGACCGGATAGGTCAGAAGCCTTAAGAAGTCAGTGATCGTTATATCTCTTAGGGGATCGGGTAGGTCAGAATTCTTAAGGGATCACTAACAGGTTATCATTATTGTTGTTAGTCACCGGCGAGTATTTCGTGCATCTGTAATCTTTCAAGATTAGCAGATTAAGTGATTTTCTAAGGCAAAATCATCTTAACGGGTGGACAGGATTAACCTTTTCTAAGGTGAACTTGTATAAACCGAAAGTGTCATTATTTATCTCTATAGCATTAATTCTATTTCGATTGTTTGTGTAAAGCACTTCTAAACAAAAAAGTTTTTGAAAACCCAATTCAAACCTCCTATTTCTTGTGTTTTTCTCAATCTTCAATTGGTATCAGAGCTCAGGCTCTGTTATCAATTTTCTAATCAAACACTTAACCGTGTAGAGAGATTTAGTGTGAGAAAAAGCTTCTAAATGGATGCTGTTAACACAAACGATAGAGATAGATACAGTGCTAAACCTCCAATTTTTAATGGAGATAATTTTGACTATTGGAGAGATATAATATAAAGTTTCTTTCTAGGCTATGATATTGATCTCTGGGAAATGGTTAGAAATGGTTATAAAGAACTTGTCAATGAAATTGGCATTCCTATTCACATGAAAAGAATGAATGAATATCAGAAGTGCAACTTCAAGAATCATCATAAATCCAGAACTATCCTTCTCAACACAATCTCATACACTGAATATGAAAAGATTACAAACAGAGAAACAACAAAGGATATTCTTAATTCACTCAAAATGACACACGGACACAATGCACAAGTCAAAGAAACTAAGGCCTTGGCCTTAATTCAGAAATATGAAGCTTTCAAAATGGAAGATGAAGAAATGGTTAAAACAATGTTCTTAAGGTTTCAAACCTTAGTAGCAGGACTTAAGGTTCTGGACAAAGGTTACTCCACAATTGATCATATTAAGAAGATCACCAGAAGTCTTCCTAAAAGATGGAGACCTGTGGTTACCTCCTTAGAGTTATCTAAGGATCTGGACAACATAACTCTTGAAGAGTTAGTCAGCTCGCTTAAAAGTCATGAGATAGAGCTAAAAGAAGATGAGCCTCAGAAAAGAGGATAATTTATTTCTCTAAGATCTAGAACAGAAAAATCCAAGTCAGAAAATAACAAGGCGTCCAAACATGAAGAAATAGAAGATTCTAATGATGAAGGTTCTGATAATGAAGAAAAATTGTCACTTATATCCAGAAGAGTTAAGCAATTATGGAAGAAAATACAAAACAATGGTCTAAGATTCAGAAATAGAGGAGATTATCTAGAAGCATTTGATAAAGTACGAACTAGTAATGAAGTAACATGTTTTGAGTGCAATGAGCCTGGGCACTACAGAAATGAATGTCTAAATATCAAGAAGGAGAGCACAATAAAAGAAAGCTTCAATAAAAGAAATTCCAAAGGAAAGAAGAAAGTTCTCATGGTAACAAGGGATGATTCTGACTCAGAAGGATCAAAATCAGAAGAAGAGCATGCAAATGTAACACTCATGGCTATCAGCTCAGAAGAAGAAACGTCAGAAATAAAGTTTGAATCTAAAGAGGTATTTCCTAAACTCTCTTGTGCTGAATTAGAATTGTGTTTATTAGAATCTCTGAACAAGTATTAGAAGCTTCAACAAAAATTCAAGAACCTTCATAAGGTTCATGAATATGAAATTGAAGAATATGGTAAGCTGGAGAAAGAAGTTTCTAAATAAAAAGATGACAATCCGTCTTTAGAAAAAGAAAACACCCTTCTAAATAAAAACTGTTTAGAACTTGAAGAAACCCTTTCTAGAGCTTCTCCATCTTGTGAAACTGCCTTATATAAGTATGACAAGAACTTTTAGAAATTCTTAAGCAACAACATAGACAAAAGCAAGATGTCCTCTATGATCTATGGTGTTAGTCAAAGTAAAAGAGAAGAAACAGGTTACAAGTCTGATAACAACAATCATAATTTTTTAGAGAAAATCAACCTATATCTCCTTTTTCTCATCATTATAATTCTGCACAGACATGAAAATTTAATGTTGCATAAAAACCCAAGTTTATCAGAAACTCTAGGAAAACTAACTCTAAAGGACCCAAAAGATTATGGGTACCAAAAGAAAAGATTGTATATGTTGCAGATATCTTATTCAGCAGAGTTAAAACACCAATCATAACACCTAGACTTTGGATGCTTGTGACACACAACCAAAATAAAGCATATGTTCCAAAACCCGGGATCTAAAATGTTGGGTACTATGCTTCAGAAGGATTCATAAATAAAGTATAGAACAAATCAAAAAAGCTGAATTTGAAGAACTGCCAGAATTGTCAGAATAATATTTATGAAAACACTTCTGAAATTGATCTCTTGGGTAGAAATTTTTTTTGGTGAAGAAGCATTTCAAAAAAATGATGATGTGAATCGAATATCTAAGTCTAAAAAGACTTAAGTAAGAGTGCATAATCCGATGAATTAGAAAAGTGAAGAAATCAGGTTAAAAATTATTTACTCTCTAATGCTCTCTCTCTCTCTCTCTCTCTCTCTCTCTATATATATATATATATATATATATATATATATATATATATATATATATATATATATATATATATATATATATACTTCTACTTCTACAATTTAGAAGATATCTTGATCAGAAACAACTCATATCACAAACCTTTTGGTTTTCCTGATTATTGAGAATAGTAACTTGTATGTCATTTTAAACGAATGGCTATGACTCATCTTGACATTTGTCAAAACATGCCGTTTGATTAACATCTAAGAGCGACGTGATGTCTGGTGATTAGGTTTAAAATCATCATTAACCTACAGTTTGTACGGTTCCAAACGCTTCAATACCCTATCTTTGTTATAAGAATTCACTTTTCTCACATTTACACTGTCTCTTCACATCCTACACCTTAAAAACCTTAAACTAAAACCCAAAATTCTTTTAGTCTTCTTCTTACACCATGGATTCCCAACAACAAGAAGTTTTTAAGTTCTCTCAAGAACTTGAAAAACAAGAAAAAATATTCTCATCAAACGAGTTCAAGTACACCACCTCCAGAATCTTCAGCACTAAGGAAATCCCTGGAAACTTTTCAACCACCTCTTAAACAACAAAACATACTTGATCGTCCTCTGCACATTCATCTATCTACACCAACCGATCAACTCGAAGTTCTTTATGAACTGTTATTGGACTTTAAGAATCTGAAAGAAAACGACATGGATTTAACAAAGGAATTGAATAATTAAAGACGGGGAAACTATTTTCAACGTCTCCATGGTCCTGTTTACACTAAGCTGGTAAGATATTTCTGGAGACAAGCAAAAGCTGACAAAAACTACATAGTGTCGTATGTTCTAGGTAACCAGGTTGTGATCATAGAAAAGTCTATAGATATCTTGCTTGGAATGGAAAACGTCAGAGGAAAAAGGATTCGTTGTATGAAGCCAAAATCACACTTTCTGAAGCGTGTGGTAAATCCTGCAATTTTTACTGTAGGAAATCAAAAGTCACCTAGAAGAAAATTATCTACTAAATGTAAACATCTCTCCAAGAATTTGGAGGTGTGGTTCAAAATCATTCAAGGATGCATACATCCTAAACCAACTTCCAGCGCATCCAATCATGTAAATGCTGATCAAACACATTATGTACTATCTGATGAAGGGAGAAAAGGTCCACCTACCATCTCTTCTCTTCAAATATCTAAGATATACTGTTATAAAGACGAGAAACAGTGAAACTTGAATCATTACAAAGACCTACATTCCTCTGGGAAAACTTATTTCAGATATTCTGACTGAAAATGGTCTTATTGGGTATTTGCATAATCTGCACATTACAGAGGTTGCTCATCTAGAAGTTGGAAACCCATTCAATGGTCAAAATCTAAGAAGCCTAAAAGTTATTAACAGAGCATGGGATTTAATTCCACAAAGTATGTCCTCAGATTTCAATAGCATAATAAATAATAGGATGATAGTGGATGGATATCCTCTTTTCACTAAGCTTGATCCACGTGAAGTTGTATCTCACTATTTGAAAAGTTTTGAGGCTGATGGAGTGGACATTTCTGGGATTTCTTTTGAAGATCTTATGGATACACCTCCTGAACTTTCATCATCTAAGAGGAAACATGGAGCCTCTCAGGAGAAAAGAACACCGGAAAAGAAGCAAAGACTTCCACTATTGTCAACATCTAAAAATTACTAGAGAAACACTACTTTTTCAACTTATGATGAGTCATTAGTAAGTCCTCCCATTCTCAAAATACTACTAGTCTTTGTTCTGAACTTAAAAGAGTTACTTCTTCAACTTCTATGCCACCTTCATAAATTACTACCTCTGATCTTTTTGAGAAATCTAAAACTCAAACCCCCTTACCAATCACCCCTAAAATCTTTTCAAACCACCAACATTCATACCTTCTACATCCTTATCTTCACAAATTTTATCTTCTACATCCTCCGAAAATGTATTTTCCACACTCCTTCTAAAAATCTCTTTTCAACCAACAGATTTCAGAGACACAACCACAACCTTCTCCATTTCAGAAACCTCAATTCATGCAGAAAACATGCATTAAGATGAAATTCCTATTTCTAATAACCAACCTTCTGACATTAATCTCTTAGTCAACACCAACTCACCTGATTCAGACGAAATGGTTTCTAATGAAACTACTTCTGATGAAGAAACCAATCTTGATCCTTAACTACCTAGATTTAACCTTGACGAAGAAATATCTAACTTTAAGAACAATGCAGTAAGAAGAGTCAAGAGACTCACTAAGGAATCCAACATCAGCCATCACTCTTCAAGTGTAAACTCCAGATGAAACAAGTTCAACAGATGGATAACTGCGGGGGCCTTAAAAATCTAAAATCTCTCTATTCAGTTACAAGAAATATTTGACAAAGAAGCAGAAAAGAGATATATGGCTTTAGAAGCTAAGATAGAGGAAGAAGAGGAATTTGTTCAGAAAAAGGTTGAAGAGGTAATGGCTAAGAAACAGTCTGAAGAAGAAGCTACCAGAAAAGCAGCTACTAAGAAAGTTATTGCAAATATTTCCAAGGCTCCAGAAACTTCCATTGATCTACAAACTCTTGAAGAATTGAAAAAGGAACACGTGTGATTCAATGAAAAATTTGATTAACAAGAAGCTTTCAACTTAAGCGTTTCAGATATGCTCAAGCAGATTCTTTAGAAACTTCCATCTTCTTCCAACCCATAGGCACTTCTAGGAAACCCTGTTATGTTGTTTCTATCTTATATTGTTTTTATCTTGTACTCTCTATCTTCTAAACAATATATTTGATTATGACAAAAGGAAGGAGAAAGCATAATTATGATTTTGATGCATACCTAATTCTCTAAATCTCATTGCTTACATTTCTAACGAATTATATATTCAGGAGTTTTTAGAATGTTTTTTTCAGGTACAAGATAAAGGTTTTAATGAAGAAAGAAATTCTAATAAATAAATTATGATAAATCGCTTCCATTCGCTTCAATCATAATTCTAGAAAATATTAACCAAGCTCAGAAAACCCTACTTTCTGATAAGGTCTTAAGTTTTAGATTCAGGGGGAGATTGTTAAACTAAGGGGAGTTTTCTAAACAATGCTCAGATATCCCTTCCTTCTAAAATCTGTAAGTCTTAGAATCAGTGGGAGATTATGCTAATCAGGGGAAGTTTTCTTCTTAACTCTGATTCTGTTATGATATTACCTTGTAAAATTGTTACATCAAGATACATGGTTTTGTCATCACCAAAAAGGGGGAGATTGGTAGGACAAGATTTTGATTCTACAATTAATCTCTGGATTTTGATGATAACAATACATATATTTTATATGTAAACAATTTTTTTTCTAATAGTTTCTTGAGTGTGCATATTAGAAGTTCTAATTGATTCAAGACTGTTGTATAAGGAATCATCAGAGTCATACCAAGCACACATTAGAAAGACTATAGCATCCGCTTCAGAAGAAACATCAGTAGTTTTGAAGAATGCTAAATGTTCACCAGAACAGGATGTCAATGTGTACTTCTCAATAAGCTGATGCTTCAGAAGTCATGAGTATTCAAGAAGAAAGAATGTGTGTTAGAGTTGCTACTCCAAGATCAGAAAATAAGACTGCACTAGAAACAAGCTTTTACTTTAAAGTTCAGAAGTCAAGATTTGTTCATCAGAGGAGTTGTTACTTCTAACTCTGAAGACAAAGTCAAAGTTCTGAACACATTAAAGGAAAGATTCTACTTCCGAATCGGAAGTCGAGATTTATTCATCAGAAAAGTTGTTGCTTCTAATTCTGAAGACAAAGTCAAGATTTTGAAGACTCTGATACTTCGTGGAATATGAGCGCATTACTTTACATCAGAATTATTCCATCAGAAGACAAGATCCAAGGAAATTTATATCTTCTGGACTCATTACAATTCTACATTATATAGTCCATCAGAAGACAAGATCAAAAAATGATATATTCTCAAGCAAATCTACTTCATCAGAAGTAATATTCATCAGAAGACAGTATCATAAAAAACCTTCTAGAAGAGTTAGTATAAAAGTACAATTACACACTCCACTCAAATGGATGTACTGTGTACTATTTGTCTCCCACCATCATTTCTTACCGTTGGAAGCTGGCAAGATAAAAGTGACATGTGTACTACTACAATGATTTACTTCCTCAATGCCTATATAAAGGATCACTGTTCATTTGAAAACTGCAAGACAATACATGAAGAATTGAAAACAAGAATAGTAACGTTGCCCAAATAAAAGAAAGAAAAAGAAAAAGATTAAAACATAAAAGTTGTCGCTCATTATTGTGTTGATATTACTACTTTTTAGAACACAAGAGTTGTTGCTCATTATTGTTTTGATATTACTATTTTCTAGAACACAAGAGTTGTTGCTTATTATTGTGTTATTATTGTAAACTGTTTGAACACAATATTTGTTGCTCATATTTGTGTTAAACATTATGTACTTAAACATGTGTGTAATCCTCTTGTAAGAAGCAACTTGTAAACACATTATTCCACTGTAAGTTGATTAAGTCCTTTTCTAAGGCATAGAGAAATCTCTTTCAAGGGACTGGGTAGGTCAGAAGCCTTAAGGAGTCAGTGATCGTTATATCTCTTAGGGGACCGGGTAGGTCAGAATTCTTAAGGGATCACTAACATGTTATCATTGTTGTTGTTAGTCACTAGCGGGGAGCCCGTGCACCTGTAATCTTTTAAGATTAGTGGATTAAGTCCTTTTCTAAGGCCAAATCACCTTGGCATGTGGACATGATTAACCTTTTCTAAGGTGAACCTGTATAAACATAAAGTGTCACTATTTCTCTCTATAGCATTGATTCTATTTTGTTTGTTTATGCAAAGAAATTTTAAACAAAAAAGTTTTTGAAAATCCAATTCAACCCCCCCCCCCCCCCTTTCTTGTGTTTCTCTCAACCGTCACAAGTGAAGAAATCCTATATGACAATGAAAGGAAAAGGAACTGCATATCACATTCATCATTTTAGGGGAGATCATAATGAATGGGGAGAGGCTTCCCATTATCATGAACATAGATAAGGAGCAACTTAGGGAATCATATTTTGTAGGCTTAATAATCAAAGAAATTCCCAACCCTTGGATATGCTTTTGATGATGACAACTAAAGTTCAAGCATAACAAGCGGTTAAAGATGCAATCAAACTAACATAGAGTTTGATGAGTTTTGATCCTCTGATGAATGAAACCTAAATAGAACATAACTCATGCCTCATCTCAAAGTAAAGTTCAAGCATTATAAAAGCATAAGGGTTTTCTCGTAAAGTTTATGGCTCATCACACACACACATACACACACAAACACACACATACACACACTTGTTTACCTTAAAATTTAGTAAACAAGGCTAGTATTTAAAAAGGTTACATGTAGGATCGACTAGTTAATCCTAGGACATATGTGCATAAATTATTATGACTTTGTTTGAATGTTTGATGTGAAGTAAAACCTATTTTTTGTCTCTACCGAGTTTAAAATGTAAAGTTTGCATAAAATAAGGGATTTTGACTTGGTCAAAATCTTGGTAAAAAGTAAGATGAAAAAGTAGAAATAAAGTGCAGGAAAAAGACAAGTTAAGGTAAAGGAAATTTGCTTTAAATGTAAAGAAAATAGTATTCAGGATCATACATTTCACTCAAATGACTCATTTCTTGCTTTACACTAGAATACTTTGAGTGTGCAAGTTCAAGCAATGATTTAAAAACCCATAATTCTATCCCTAGAACTACTATTTATACTAATATAAGACTAACTACTTGCAACGACTTTCTCCTTTGAAATCAACACATATTTGCTGCAAGCTTTTCGATATGGATTTTCTTCTAATAGTTCCTTTGGATAAGACCAAAAGACTATTATTTTACTTTCCTTTGTGCCAAGTTCTAATGTCTAAGAGTCATGCCAACTTCTGATGTGGAAGTTCTGGCTGTATTGTTGACGTCGAAATTCTGAATGAATACTCTTGAGAAAAATGCTAAGTCCGAACTTTCATCTTGTACTTGAGACTTCGACTTCTTAATTTAAAAGTATCATGTTGAAATGATCTTCTAAACCTCCAAATTTTACTAAGTATTTCTATGAACTTCTTTTCATATGTTCATCCCAATGACGTCGAAAATCCAAGCTAACAAATTTCCCCACAAAATGCCATTTTCGACTACTTGGAGATAATGGCATTTTGAATCTTCTCAACACTGTGTCCAGTAATGCGCTAAAATCATTGTCATCATGACAACTTTACCAAAACGTCACTTTGATATGTGAAGCCTCTAAAAAATTCATCATGGCTCCAACTTCCCGGGATGACATGGGACATACGAATCAACTGCCTGATTTCAGCTCTAGGTAGAGGACACATGTCCCATGTTTTGGAGCCACTTGTCAAATGCGAAATTGAAAAGTTTATTTTCCCTTTCTATAAATACCCTTTTTCCTAAACTCTTTGTCTTCTTTCAACTTTTGCTTCTTTTCTTTATAAACAAAAATTCCTCCAGTTTTTTCCTTCTTCAAACATTAAGTTGATCACCTGCAACAATAGCTTCTTCTTCAAAATCGAAGAACTAAAAGGACTCTAAGGATGCTTCTAAATATTTTTTGCCTCTTGCTACCAGACTCATAGCTCCTATAGAATTTGGAAATCAAGAATACATTCCAGAACCACCAATGTAGGAAGAGAAAATTCGCATCTACAAATCTAAGGTGTTGATTCCTTTCTTAATTTATGGTAAAGTCCATGCTCTTATGGGACCGACCTGACCCTTCTGTAGATGTTTCTAAGTTGAAAGATATTTTCCCTTCTTACCATCAGACCAAACCCATAGTTAGCATAAAACGCCCATAAGTTTAGATTATACGAGTCTTATTTTCCGTGTTTTTCGCTCCGCCCCTTCGACCAAGAAAAATGAGGATTAAATTTCTTGGTTATATAAAGTTGAAAACAAGAAAGTGAAAACTTGGAAGGATTGGGAATTTACGAATTAATCCAACTATCGAGGGTCGTCCCTCCATATTTCCAGAATATTCTTGTCATTGCATTGTATTTATGGGAAAGCACAACCAACACCTTTCAATTCCCTTGTGGAATGGTCACGCCTACTCTTTTTGATGTAGCAGCTATTTCCAGTCTTCTCCCTACTGGAGAAATCTTCGAACCAACCGAAAGGGATGAAGACACCATTGACTTTGACACTAACCGTGCTAGCTTTGGAAAATACATTGCTTGCCACTATGACTCTACCACTGACGAAGCTTCAGACAAAGAACATATTTCTTTTTTAGCGTTGTGGTTTTCACAGTGTATTTTCTGTTGTAAATTCCTAAAAGTGGATAAAATATTCTTAACCCTAGCTAACCAACTACTTGAAGGTCAAAACATTTGTTTGAGCCTATTGATATTAGGTTTTGGTTAGCATTCAAAACCTTAAAAAAGCTTAAACCTGTAGCTAATTTATTACTAGCTGGACCCTATTAGATACTTCAACTCTAGTTAAAGTATAGTTAAAGTAGCTAACAAACTACATGAAGGTAGAAACATTTGTTTGAGCCCATTGAGATTAGGTTCCCTATATGTGGAATTAGGGTTAGTTATCGAAACCTTAAAAAATCTTAAACCTAAAGCCAATTTGGAAGAAGGATCAAACATTAATAGACTACCAATCTTACTGGTGAATTCTACAATAGGAAGATTAGAATGAAAATCTTTCTAGAAGCACAAGAGGATGTTGTTGTACCCAAAAATTTGCCCTCCCATTTTCTTAAAGATACCTCCTCATGCAATCAGGGTTTCACTTTTCTGTTAAAGAAAATTGAGCTTATAATGCCTCAAGTGGATTCCATGGTTTCTAATATGTCTCTAAGAATTCCCATGCCAAATTTAAAGCCTTGCATCACAAGTTTGCTCAGTCAATTGCTTAGATGATTGAAAATCAACTATATTGAACAAAACGTCAACTGTGGTCAACATACAGTCAAACTTCAATATTTTTGGCCAGCATAAATATTTTGAGGTCACATCCATCATTTTATCAAGGGTTGATCATGATTCATCAAGAAAACTCAAGGTTCATTAAAAGTCAAAAGTTGATAAATTAGGGTTTCTTAATGAGAAGTCAACTAAACTTTGACCAAGCACAACTTTCACATGATTTATCAAATTTCTCTCAACCAAGGCTCATTTTTAAGGAAATTAAATTCTATACATCTTTGTCTCTCTAAGCTCAAGTCCAAAAAATGCTTCATTTGAGAGATATTGGCCAAAACATTATAGGTCATTTCAAAAGTCAACAAAAAGACACTTTTTGTCAAGGCAACTTACATTAAGATAATTTCTTCAAATGAAAAATTTATCAACATAGAGATTGTAGAGGAAATTTTTAGCTTTCCAAAAAGTCCAACATCACCTTCATATGATAAAAATTGAAAGAGTTATGGTTGATGCAAGTTGGGAAATTTTGAGAAAATGCATGAAACCCAAATTGATCAAACTTGAATTTTTGGGCTAATGGGCTTATGTTTCAAGGTCGAAACGTGTTTTAGGCCTCATAGTGAACCTCCAAATCTATTCATACACCCGTTTGATTTTTATTCCATTTATTTTTTAATTATTGATTTAAATTCAAAATAAATTAAATAAAATCAAGGATTTTCATACAAAGGTCCAAGCCCACTCGTTTGACCTAATTCACAACCTATATATACTCCTCATTCAGACAAGACAAAGGAAACAAACCCTTGCAAGAAGATCATATACCAAAACTTCAAATTTTCTCAAAATTAGGGTAAACTTCAAACCCTAGTTACAACCTCTCTCTCCAAGCAAGCCAATCATCGTAATCAAGTACAAAAGTGTAATACGGTGGGAGAACAGACTTCAGATGTTTTGCATTTGATCACAAATATTGCGGTTAGCAAGAGTTGCCACCGAATTTTCTTTTATCCAAAAGGAAAGGTGGAAAAGAACAGGAAAGACCTTTGAGATTATTTCTTGAGTTCGGGGGGTAGATTATGAAAAGGGAAGGTGTTAGCACCCTTTTCATCCATAGTTATCTATGGGCTCTTAGTTTCTTGCTAGATCACTTGCTTTGTTTAAAAATATGCTTTGTGGTGGTTTTTGAAAGTATTTTGAAAAGGCACCTTCATTTAGGCAAACTTTGTAATGGTTCTCGTTCGTAAGAACATATACAAAGTGTTGGACTTTTGAAAATATTTTAAGTTTTGAAAGTTTGTTTTTGAAAGTGTTTGGTGTTTATTTTGAAAATGAGCAAGGATGTTTGTTTTGAAAGTGAGCAAGCAACTAGGAACAATCTACCTACTCAAAAGTCTTTTGTTCATTTCTTCCTTTCTTTGATATTGCTATCTTACTATTGATTTGGAAAGAAGCCTTATCTTTGGATGTAAAGGGACAGGCGTGGGTCATCGTATAGTCATGATAGCAATGTTGTGAGATATCTTAGTATTTCTATTTAAGGGACTAAGATCATTTTGAAAGGTAACATTTGAAGCGTCATCGAGGAACTATGATCTTGTATTTTTGATTTGTTTTTGCTAAGAAATCTCACATGCATAACATGACCATTTTTGTAAGGCAATAAAGTGGAGTTTACCCTAGGGGTGCAAGTGTGTTTGATTTACATGTATTGCTTATCTTGAATTAGGGTTTACTAATTTTTGATTTTAGTCTTGCCATACAAACCCTAATTACTAACATTTATATGAAAGCGATAAATTGCAGAAAGTAAAATTACTACGCTATTACATCATTAGGGAGGGGGTGTACAAATTTACAAATGGGGATTGCAAGAAAATTAAACCTAATTATCTATTACAACCATATTGAATAATATACAAGAATTGAATAAATGTGCAAGAAAATAAATGGAAAGGAAGTGATTTTGTTTGGTTTTTGTTAAGGGTTTAGTTTTGACCTAATTTAAGAAAATGATTAATTAAAGTTAAATAAAATTAAACCTAAACTAATTAAGAAAATAAATTAAGTTAGAAAACATTTTTTAGGTTTTTTAAGAAAAGGTTTTAAGTTTAATGAAAATACTATGGTAATTAATTAATTAAAAGAAACTTAAGTTCTAAGTTAATTTTAATTAAGAAAAATAAAGTAACTAAACCTAAATCTAATTATTATTTACTAAGAAAAAGAAATTAAATTTGTTAAGAAAATGTTTTTGTCTTTTGTCTTTATAAAGTAAATAAATAAATAAATAAATAAGTGTGAAAATAATAAATAAAAATATTTTTGGATTTTTATTAATAAAAATAATGATAATGATAATAATAATAATAATAAAAATAATAAAGAAAAATAGAATAAAATAAAATATAAAAATAAAAAGTCAGGGGGTTTTAAAATTGGATTTGGGAGTTTATTAGAAAAAACAGTTTTGAGTTTGGGCCCAATGACATTTTTGTGATCAGAAAAATAAAAAAATAAAAAAAGTATTAGACTTGTGTGGTGTAGTGAAGGTAGGGGGGTATGGGGAAGCAAAATTGGTAAGGCCCACTGATTTAAGGCCCATGCGTGCTGTTTGCAACAAAAGGGAAGGAAAATGTGAAAAAAAATAAACAAAAGGTAGCGCTGGGACTTGAACTCATGACCCTTACCATACATGCGCGCTACCTTTGCCACTGGGGTGGTTGTACATCCGTTAACATAAGTGAAATTATAAATACATAACATAAGTCATGTCCTGAAAATGACTTCATCTTCAACCTCCAGCCATGATTCCCGTAACTTGCTCATTTCTCAACAAAAATGAAAGATGCAAACATGAAAGTTGCTCCATTTTTCCATACGAATCCAACCATAAAAATATCATAAGCTATAAACCAAAGATTAATGAGAATTTCTAAAAGTATCAAATTCTGACCTAACTTTTTTTAGAGATTCAAACCTAAAATTCTCTAAGCTCAATCAATATAAATGAAATATATGGACATGTACAATTTCAAGGAAATGTTATCTACATTTTATCTTCACAAATGCAAGCTTAACAATGCCTAAATGAAAAGATAGAAGTTCAGAAAAGATACCTCAAAATTGGAAATCGTGAAATGCAACTGAGCTTGATTCAAGGTGCTGCAATGATCAGGTTAGCTTCCTCAAGTTCCCAGGAAGCTAATGCAATGCTTAGCTTGAGCAATGGATGACTGGAATGGCCTGGAGAAGTCAAGGTGCAAGCTTCAGTTTTTGAAAATGGAGGATGATGAAGATGGAGTTACAGAAGTGTAGCATGGCGTAGGATTGTTTATGTATGATGCTTAGAAGCTTTAGGAACCAAAAGGCCAAGAAATGCACGAGTAGATTTAAAGATTGGGTTCAAAACTCAAAAATGACAAGTTTTGAGGTGTTCTTAGTGATTCTCTATTTTAGGGTGTTTCAGGGATTAAGCATTCATCCTTTAGCTTGCAAATAGTGCACGTATTTACAGGAAAGTTGTTTCAAGTGTTACAACAACTCAGAATTTGAATTCTCAAGTTGTGGCAACTTTGCTTGTTTTTGAAGTAAACATGACAAACATCTTCCCAAGGCTTGTACCATGCTATCTAGAGTGGTTGCAAACTTTAAGCACGTCCTTATGACTTTGTAGAGGAAGCTTGTGCAGGAGGAACAAGTTAGAGGCTCAATGCAAGTTGACTTTGTGATTAAAGTCACTTTTCAAGAATGGCAATGTTGCTTTCTTTCAAAAATGGATGAATCTTATGGACAATGGCTCCAATGCTTGGTTCATGGCTCTAGAAATTGTGTAAAACATTAATTATGGAGTGACAAATAAGTTTGAGGCCTGAAAAGCAAAGATTATGCAGCCTAGCATGGATTTGGTTCTTGTTCATCCTAAAAATCTGCCTTGTAAAACAAGAATGGAACCCTAACTTCTTGCCTTCGATTCTCCTTGCTCAAGTATGATCTTAATGTGTTATTGGAAATTTTCGAAAGCTTGTAACATCCCTTACAACATTAATGTTGGACATTTTTGAAAATTAAAATTGGAACTAGGTGAAAAATTGCCATGAAGTTAGGTCAAAATCCTATCTAAACTAGGGCAAAATTTCACTAAGTCTTCAAGTTTCATGAGCATGTCTTTACAAAATCATAACTTAAAATCCAAGAATTTCTAGAAAAAGTTCCGCTCTACAATGTTTTAGATATCATTGAGATATACAACTTTTATGTTGGAAGTTTCCTTTGAATCATCTTGCATCATGGTGTAAATTTGGCACAAAGTTATGAAAAATCATGAATTTTCAACACTTAGAAAAATTCTAAGTCTTGGAAATTTTGACTTTTCAAAATGAAATCTTGACTTTTTTATTTCTTGATGAACAAGTTTCATATTTTGACATGTCTTGATGAATTGTGATCTTTGAAACTTGATTTTGATCAAAAAGTCAAAGTTTGACTTTTCAGTGTACAATTGACTTTTCATTAGTTGACTGAAATTCAACTATCAATCAATTGAACTTGAGAAATATTTTGAGCCATGCCATTAGGTCAAAATGAAGCATTTGAGTCCTTGAGATCATGTCTCAAACCAACAAGTCATTTGATTAGGTCAAAAATAGAAAATTGCACATTCTTAGTCAAAACCCTAATTTTGACCATTTTGCCTTTTTGATGATCTGATCAAATTTCTTAAGGAATTGTGATACAAACTTGATCAAACGACATATATGAGTTCATGATGTTGATATGGATAAAAAATTATGAATTTTGACTGTAAATTGACCACAATTGACTTTTTCCCTGATATAGTTGATTTTAGGTCAACTGATCAATTGATTGAACAAAAATGTAATACAAGACTTGAAACTTGACATGAGCAATCTTGAGAGTCCAAAATGATCCATGAAAGTCATATGGGGTATTAAAAGTCCATTTGTCCTTGTGCAAACTCAAACCCTAATTTGAGTCATCAGTGCTTAAGGAGGTGTCGTGAGTTGATCAAACCTTGTACAATCTTGAATCAATGGATATTTTGTGAGAGATTTATTGAGAAATGAGAGGTAAAATTTTGGGGTACAACAACTTCCTATGTTCAATCTTCTTAAACCTGAAGAGTTAGATTGACGGATATGCCATTCGTGACTTGAAGGTTGAAGATGATTGAACACTAGAGTGCCCAGAAATTTGCACTCGAAGATGTATTGGGAATGGGCTTATAGATGCCATTTGGAGGAATGATGGTAAACACTGGAAGAAGTATCAGCACAAATCTTTGGTCGATTTATACTAAAACTTGATGTTTTACATGTGGGAAAAAAGGGTTAGTTAAATGCAAATGTATACATGATGTTCGCAAGATGAATGAGATCATGCTAAATGCATTTAGTATGTATATGCTATGAGGTATGAATGTGGGATGCATGATTTGTCCGGGAAAATAAATCCCTGACTACTGCTGAGGAGTTTTGGGAAGCTGAATCCCGGATTGCTTTTGGCGATTATCTCTTGAATGTTAGCTGTTATCTAGTCGGGTCCAAGCTTCATAACTTGCTAAGGATGAGGAAGTCAACTGCTATTTGGTCGGGTCCAAGATTCACGGTAACTTACCGGGGACGAATAAATTAACTGTTATCTGGTCGGGTTCCAGGCTTTGCAGAAAATTTCTTGAAAGTGAACTGTTATCTGGTCGGATCCAGGCTTCTCAATAAACTTGAAGTGGTAACTACTATCTGGTCGGGTCCAGGCTTCATGGTTTTTTGAAAATTTATACTATTATCTGGTCGGGTCCAAGCTTCATAATGTCTTACTGGGGATTATAGTTAGTTGTTATCTGGTAGGACTCCAGGATTCACAATAGCTTTCTTGAATAGACGAAGTTGAACTGATATCTGGTCGGATACAGGCTTCATAGTAACTTAATAACTTTAAACTGTTATCTGGTCAGATTCCAGGCTTTGTAGATTTCTGAGGTGGATGAAGTTAATTGCTATCTGGTCGGGTCCAGGCTTCACAATAAACTTGTCTGAGGAGATAGAGTTTGTAGGTGTTTAGGTATTGGCTTGTATTTTTGGTGTATGTGTGAATGTCATGACTGATGTCATAACATTCTAGTTCAGGTTGTACTAACTCTTTAGGTACATATGCAGAAAAATATTGTAACTCAAATACTGATGTTCATAAGTGTGTATCTGAGCATGTTTGCAAAATGATCACATTTAGCTAATCAGTAGACAGGTTTTCTCAGATGTCATAACAGATGTTATGACATCCTGTTCTGAACTAGCAGGATTACAGGATTGGATAAGTCTGAGTTTTTTCAGGAAATAACTCAGTCCTTCCTAAACAGAATCCTGCGTTTTCTGAGGAATAACCTCACTCAATCCTAACCTGATCAACAAAGTACTGTGACCTGGACTTTAGGTCAAACGGAATCAACCCTAGGTTTTTGGAAACCCTAACTGAAGTTGCAGCTGCTATATATTCAACAGAGCTGCGGTTTTTGAAATCATCCCTGCTGATTAATTAGAAGATCGAGTTTGTAATCTGTATAGATTTGTTTAATTGTACTCCAAGCAATTATCATTGTGATAAGTGTCTTGGAATAGGTTTCAATTGTAAGGGTTGTGTAGCACTCAAAGCTTTGAAGCAAGAGTGTTTGAATGTTACTTGACTAAAGCTGTGAAGCAGAGTCAAGTTAGTTGTGTACATCACTCAAAGCTGTGAAGCACGAGTGATTGTGTTACTTGATTAAAAAGCTGTGAAGCATAATCAAGAGTGTGTTTTGAAGAGTGTCTTCATCAATTCTCAAGTCAAATTGGTTTATGTATCACTGCTGTGATTGAGGGGGAGTGAGTAGGAACTCAGGTTTAAGTTGTACTTAGATTAGAATTGCATTGGGTAGGTCTTAAGTGAAGGAGATAAACTGGTTGGTTTATTCCTGAATTAACATCTCTTATAGTGGATTCTCTCCCTGGCTTGGTAGCCCCCAGAGTAGGTGTTGTTGCACACTGAACTGGGTAAACAATTGACTGTGTTATTTACTGCTTTTGTATTTACTGTCATATAGTAAGTCAGATACAGTGTCATAACATTGGACGTGACATTGGGTATCTGTAGCCAGAATTTTCAATTGGTATCAGAGCAGGCACCCTGCCTGTATCACTGGGTGAGATCTAGGGATATCACTTTCTGGCACTATGGACAAAGAAGGAGTTTTTGGAAATAGACCACCCATTCTGGATGGAACTAATTATGACTACTGGAAACCTCGTATGATTGCCTTCCTAAAATCTATGGACAAAAAGGCTTGGAGAGCTGCTGACAAAGGATGGATTCATCCCACCATAACTGAGGAAGATGGGACAATCAGTCTGAAGCCTGAGGAAGATTGGAGTAAAGAAGAAGATGAGCTAGCCCTGGGAAATTCCAAAGCTTTAAATGCCTTGTTCAATGGGATTGATAGAAATATTTTCAGATTAGTTCATCAATATGAACTGGCCAAGGAAGTTTGGGACACTCTCAAAACTACTCATGAGGGAACTTCCAAAGTAAAAATGTCAAGGCTTCAGATGTTGACCACTAAGTTTGAGAATCTAAAAATGATGGAAGATGAAACCATTCATGAGTTTCACATGAACATCTTGGAGATTGCCAACACCTCAGGAGCACTGGGAGAAAAAATGTCAGAAGAAAAACTGGTGAGGAAGATTCTCAGATCCTTGCCTAAAAGATTTGCAATGAAGGTGACTGCCATAGAGGAAGCCCAGGACATCAGCAAGTTGAAAGTAGATGAACTTATTGGGTCTCTTCAGACTTTTGAGATGGGAATCACTAATGATGATGTCAAAAAGAACAAGAGCATAGCACTTATGTCCAACACTGATGCTGAAGAAAACATTTCAGAAGCTATAGCCATGCTAGGAAGACAATTCAACAAACTCATCAAAAGAATAGATCCAAAGTCAAGGTCAAATGTTCATAACATCTCCTCTGACATTGACAGTTCCAGCAAAAGATCAAGGTCAGATGGGAAGGGAGTTCAAGGCAGAGGAATTCAATGTCATGGTTGTGAAGGATATGGGCATATTCGAGCTGAATGTCCTACCTTTCTTAAGAAACAAAAAGGAATGACAGTTACTTGGTCCGACTGTGATTCAGAAAGTAATTCTGAAGAAGAGACTGCCAAACGAGTTACTGCTTTAACTGGTGTTTGTACCTCTGAAAGTGATGAAGAGGTGACTTTTGAAGAACTGGCTGAAACATACAAGGAATTGTGTATCAGAAGTACTGAAGTCTGTGTGCAGAATAAGAAACAATCAAAACTCATCATGAAGATGGAGGCTGAAAAAAGGGAAAACCTTGAAACTATAAGTCTTCTAGAAGGAGAAGTTCAATTGCTGAATTCACAACTGGATCAAATGACAAAATCTGTCAAGATGTTGACAAATGGAACTGACAAATTGGAAGAGATCCTACAGATTGGACAAAATGTGGGAAATAAATCTGGTCTAGGATTTATGAAAGCAACGAAATCTGGTTCTGGTAGGCAAATGCCAAAACAGATGTCTCAACACAACTCTCGACATCAGGAACAGAAACATATGAGGAAAAGGTACCAAAGATGGAAATGTCATCATTGTGGTAGATATGGCCACATAAAGCGTTTTTGCTTCAGATTACATGGATACCCTAATCAGAATTCAGGTGTCAAACCTAAGTCTAAAAAGGTACCACGTGCTCCTCAATGGAAGAAAAAGGCTACTGCACTGATAGCTCACACTTCCCTGAGGGTCTCTGCAAAAGAAGACTGGTATTTTGACAGTGGATGTTCCAGACATATGACTGGAATCAAGAACCTCCTCAATAATGTTAAGCCTCACACCACCAGTTTTGTGACCTTTGGAGATGGGGCCAAAGGTGAAATCAAAGGAGTTGGTGATTTGAACTGCCCTGGAGTTCCAAGTCTAAATGAAGTACTGCTGGTGAAAGGACTGACTGCTAATCTCATTAGTATCAGTCAACTGTGTGATCTAGGATTCAAGGTCAATTTCTCAAAATCTGAATGCCTTGTAATCAATGACAAACAAGAGACAGTAATGAAAGGAGTCAGATCCAAAGACAACTGTTACTTATGGGAGGCTGAGAATACTAATTTCTCATCTGTGTGTTGCATTGCAAAAGAAGAGAAAGAGGTGAAACTGTGGCACCAAAAACTTGGCCATCTCCACCTAAGGGGTATGAAGAGGATCATCTCCTTGGAAGCAGTCAGAGGAATTCCAAAACTGCTAATTGATGAAGGAAGAGTTTGCGGTGAATGTCAGGTGGGCAAGCAGACAAGGATGTCACATCCAAAGTCAAGACATCTGACCACCACTAAGGTTCTAGAACTCCTCCATATGGATCTGATGGGACCAATGCAAGTAGAAAGTCTTGGTGGTAAAAGATATGCCTATGTGGTTGTGGATGATTTTTCCAGATTCACCTGGATTAATTTCATTAGAGAAAAATCAGATGCATTTGAAGTCTTTAGAGAACTGTGCAAAAGAATTCAAAGAGAGAAGGAAGTATGTATTGTCAGAATCAGAAGTGATCATGGCAAGGAATTTGAAAACAGCAGGTTTGATGACTTCTGTGCTTCAGAAGGAATCAGTCATGAGTTTTCTTCTCCCATAACACCTCAGCAAAATGGAGTTGTGGAAAGAAAAAACAGGACCATACAAGAATCTGCCAGAGCAATGTTACATGCAAAAAAACTTCCTATGTATTTCTGGGCTGAAGCTATGAATACAGCCTGTTATGTTCATAACAGGGTCACCTTGAGAAAGGGAACCTCATCCACCATATATGAACTCTGGAAAGGAAGAAAACCAACTGTGAAGTACTTCCATGTGTTTGGCAGCAAATGCTATATCCTGTCTGATCGGGAACAGAGAAGAAAACTGGACTCCAAAAGTGATGAAGGCATATTTCTAGGATACTCCTCAAACAGCAGAGCTTATAGAGTATTCAACTCCAGAACCAAAACCATGATGGAATCAATAAATGTCATAATTGATGACTATCATGAAGAAACAGATGTTCCTTGTACTGTTGAGACATTCTTTGAGACTTCAACCCAACAGGATGATCTACCCAACTCCACCACAACAGAATCAGAATCAAAGGAAGCTAGCAAGACTCCTTCCATCAGAATTCAGAAGGATCATCCAAAAGAGCTCATCATAGGAGATCCTAATAGTGGAGTCATCACAAGATCAAGAGAAATCATCTCAAATTCTTGTTTTGTGTCCAAAATAGAACCAAAAAATGTCAAGGAAGCCTTGACTGATGAATATTGGATTGGTGCAATGCAAGATGAACTGAACCAATTCAAGCAGCATGAAGTCTGGGAACTGGTTCCTAGACCTGAAGGAACTAACATCATTGGGACAAAATGGATATTCAAGAACAAGTCAGATGCTGAAGGAGTTGTCACCAGAAATAAGGCGAGACTTGTTGCTCAAGGATACACCCAAGTTGAAGGGGTTGACTTTGATGAAACCTTTGCACCTGTAGCCAGGTTGGAATCAATCAGACTCTTGTTGTCAATTGCTTGTCTTCTGAAGTTCAAGTTATTTCAGATGGATGTGAAAAGTGCCTTTCTAAATGGGTACTTAAATGAGGAAGCTTATGTGGAACAACCTAAAGGTTTTGTGGATCCAACCCATCCTGATCATGTCTACAAATTGAGAAAAGCTCTATATGGGCTGAAACAAGCTCCTAGAGCATGGTATGACAGGTTAACAAAGTTTCTCTCAGACAAAGGCTACAGAAAAGGAGGCTTGGACAAAACTCTATTTATCAAAACTGAAGGAGGGAAGTTGATGGTTGCCCAAATATATGTTGATGATATAGTGTTTGGCGGAATGTCAGAACATATGGTTAAACACTTTGCTGACCAGATGCAGGCTGAATTTGAAATGAGTCTCATGGGAGAACTAACTTATTTTCTTGGACTACAAGTCTCACAGATGGAGGACTCAATCTTCTTATCTCAAAGCAAGTATGCTAAGAATATTGTAAAGAAGTTTGGAATGGAGAATGCAAGTCACAAAAGGACTCCTGCTCCTACTCATCTAAAGCTCTCCAAAGATTCAAGTGGGGTTAAGGTGGATCAAAGTCTGTACAGAAGCATGATAGGAAGCCTGCTGTACTTAACTGCCAGCAGACCTGATATTGCCTTTGCAGTTGGAGTTTGTGCTAGATACCAAGCTGATCCCAAAGTCAGTCATCTCAATCAAGTGAAGAGAATTTTGAAGTATGTAAGTGGTACTTACAACTATGGATTGCTGTATACTCATGGCTGTGAACCGACTCTGACTGGCTACTGTGATGCTGATTGGGCTGGTAGTGCTGATGATAGAAAAAGCACTTCTGGAGGATGTTTCTTTTTGGGAAGTAATCTGGTTTCCTGGTTCAGCAAGAAACAGAATTGTGTGTCTCTTTCCACTGCTGAAGCTGAATATATTGCAGCTGGCAGTAGCTGCTCTCAAATGTTATGGATGAAACAGATGCTCACTGAGTATAACGTCACACAAGATGTTATGACATTATACTGTGACAATCTGAGTACAATCAACATATCCAAGAATCCCATTCAGCATAGCAGGACCAAACATATTGACATACGACATCACTTTATTAGAGACCTTGTAGAAGAAAAGATCATCAAGTTGGAACATGTTACCACTGAGCTACAGCTGGCTGACATTTTTACCAAGGCTTTGGATGCAAATCAATTTGAAAACTTAAGGGGTAAGTTGGGTATTTGCCAACATGAGGAATTGTAGCAATTAATTTTGCTTAAAACAAAGACCAAAGGACTTCTGCCTGTTCTGATTGGTTTAAAATTGTATTTTCTCATTTCCTACCACTGTTTTGAGAAGTTGAATAGGCACTCCTTTGCTTTGTTCCTCTCTCGTGCTTCACATCAATCAGAAATTCTTCTCATTTGCTGTTTGTCCTTCAAAACTGACAAAATGTCTCAAACGCCATCATCATCCAATACGACCATCTCAACCTCTTCATCTGATCAAGATTCTGGGACAATCTCTTCCTGTCTGGACTCTGATGTTCTGGAGATCTGTTCTCATAGAATTAACTCCACCAAGGCCAAAGAGGTGCGAACAAGACATACAGGTAATCCATCTCATCCTTCCTCTTCAGTACCCCCTGATATTACAAATAGGGAAGGGACAGCCTATGTTAATCAAGCAATAGCAAAAATTGTTTCCCGAATTCTGAACGAGAACCACTCAGTTCCTGGCATTTCTGTTCCTCTGCACCAAGAAAACTCAAATGCTGAAACAAATCCAAATGTCTCTAAGAATGTTGAGACATCAAACAAAGAGAGAAATGCTGACAAGAAAAGAAAGAAGCCTGACTCCTCTGAGTCTGATGACAGTACTTGAAGGATGATTGCTGCGTGGTGGTGGAGTTTGGAAGTATGTCCTGCTGTTGTCTGCTGCTGTTGTCTGGTGTTCTGCTGCTGATCTCATTATTTTGTCTTGGATAACTGTATTACTTTATAAACATGTAATCTTTGGCCCATTTGTGGCTAAAGTGGGGGAGAATATTTGGTACTGCTTAATTAGTACTTAACACTATATTTTTCTGCTGTCATCATTTATTTCTGCTGCTATCTCTGATTGTTTAGGGACTTTAGCCAAAAATCTGCCAAAGGGGGAGTTTGTAGGTGTTTAGGTATTGGCTTGTATTTTTGGTGTATGTGTGAATGTCATGACTGATGTCATAACATTCTAGTTCAGGTTGTACTAACTCTTTAGGTACATATGCAGAAAAATATTGTAACTCAAATACTGATGTTCATAAGTGTGTATCTGAGCATGTTTGCAAAATGATCACATTTAGCTAATCAGTAGACAGGTTTTCTCAGATGTCATAACAGATGTTATGACATCCTGTTCTGAACTAGCAGGATTACAGGATTGGATAAGTCTGAGTTTTTTCAGGAAATAACTCAGTCCTTCCTAAACAGAATCCTGCGTTTTCTGAGGAATAACCTCACTCAATCCTAACCTGATCAACAAAGTACTGTGACCTGGACTTTAGGTCAAACGGAATCAACCCTAGGTTTTTGGAAACCCTAACTGAAGTTGCAGCTGCTATATATTCAACAGAGCTGCGGTTTTTGAAATCATCCCTGCTGATTAATTAGAAGATCGAGTTTGTAATCTGTATAGATTTGTTTAATTGTACTCCAAGCAATTATCATTGTGATAAGTGTCTTGGAATAGGTTTCAATTGTAAGGGTTGTGTAGCACTCAAAGCTTTGAAGCAAGAGTGTTTGAATGTTACTTGACTAAAGCTGTGAAGCAGAGTCAAGTTAGTTGTGTACATCACTCAAAGCTGTGAAGCACGAGTGATTGTGTTACTTGATTAAAAAGCTGTGAAGCATAATCAAGAGTGTGTTTTGAAGAGTGTCTTCATCAATTCTCAAGTCAAATTGGTTTATGTATCACTGCTGTGATTGAGGGGGAGTGAGTAGGAACTCAGGTTTAAGTTGTACTTAGATTAGAATTGCATTGGGTAGGTCTTAAGTGAAGGAGATAAACTGGTTGGTTTATTCCTGAATTAACATCTCTTATAGTGGATTCTCTCCCTGGCTTGGTAGCCCCCAGAGTAGGTGTTGTTGCACACTGAACTGGGTAAACAATTGACTGTGTTATTTACTGCTTTTGTATTTACTGTCATATAGTAAGTCAGATACAGTGTCATAACATTGGACGTGACATTGGGTATCTGTAGCCAGAATTTTCAGAGTTGAACTGACACTTGGTCGGGTCTAGGCTTTACTGTATCTTGCTTGGAACTTACTTGTTATCTGGTCCGATTCCAGGTTTCACAACAAACTTTTGAGGGAATTGTTATCTGGTCGGATCCAGGCTTCACAATAACTTACTTGAAAAGATGAAATTGAGAACTGATATTTGGTCGGATCCCGGCTTCACAGTAACTCACTGGGGTAGAGGCAAACTATACTGGGAAAACGAAATTAAACCCTGGTCTGGTTGAGTCCAGGTTCTTCTATATCTCGAAGAGCTAAACTATTATCTGGTTGGGTCTAGGTTTCATAGTAACTTGAAGGTTACACTATTATCTGGTCGGGTCCAAGTTTCATAGTAGCTGGAAAAATTACATTGTTATCTGGTCGGGCCCAGGCTTCAAAGTTTCTTGAGAAGTTAAATATTATCTGGTCGGGTCCAGGCTTCATAGTAGCTTGAAAATTGTACTATCATCTGGTCGGCTCCAGGCTTCATAGTATCTTTTGGAGATAGTAAAGGCTTTATTGACGAATTTACTGGGGATTAGGGGTTGTGGCCCTCTGATTTGTAATAGTATGAAAGGCAAACTCAAGTTGGAGAGGATAAACTCAGCTGGGAACGACAGACTCAGCTGGGGAAGGTTGACTATGCCGGGGGAATTTTCTGTTCGTTGATTGTTGTATGTTGGGGAAATAAACCCTGTTGATGAATACTTGATGAACTTATGACGAGGTGAGTTCTTTTAGGAAGAGATCCGTAAGGCTTCTTCTTGTAGGATCAACTTAGCTGGGAAGAGAGCTTTCAAGAGATTGAGACTCTGGTTGGAGATCAACCTATGCAAAGAGACTTTATGGGTAACTTTGTTGAGGGAAAAGGTTTATTGTATCCGTCTTGTGGAGATAATGTTAATGAAATAAATCTAGGGGATATTCCATATACATTAAAGAAATGCTTGCTGCTTCTTAGCAGGACACATCTGCCAAATAGTTTTAATTATGTTCACATGCATATTTTCGTTCAATTTTAGTCATTGGACATTTTTGCATTCAAAACAAAGACAAAAAGTTTGCACTTCAAAGTATATTTGTATTGATATTTTGCCCATGAATAGGCGTTTTTGTACAAAGAGACGGAGATCCTAGTAAGAGGAAATCGTCGAATGCCCCTTGCCGTTGACAGGAGTTGATTGGATTGATCTTGGACCGTTTGAACTCGGACCTTGGTGATAAAGTTGACTGTGGTGATTCCACGGGACATAGTCACACGCTTTCAATCCTTAATTTTTTTCCTGGACCACCCTTTCGGGTTTTCAGCCCACCAGGATACCCATTTTTGCCCAAGTCGCCCTTTCGGGTTTTCAACTTTCCGGGTGTACAAATCTTTTGCATATATCCCTAATTTTTCCCAAACCTTTTGGTTTGCCGGGATTCCCTTATTTTGCCTAGGTGTGTCAACCTAGTGGGTCTCTTATGCGTAGTATTTTTCAACTATGTCCGCGTTCACAGGATGTGGGAAGTCTCCACCATCCATGGTAGTAAGCATCATGGTACCCCTAGAGAACACTCTTTTGACAACAAATGGCCCTTCGTAGGAGGGAGTCCATTTTCCCCTGGGGTCGCCTTGTGGCAGAATGATGCTCTTTATCACCAAGTCCCCAGCTTGATATACAAGAGGCTTGATCTTTTTGTTGAAAGCCCTAATCATACATTTTTGGTATGTCTGACCATGGAAAATAGAAGCCGGTCGCTTTTCATCGATTAAGTTTAGCTTATCCAATCTTGTCTGAACCCACTCGTCTTCTCCTAGACCTACTTCAATCATAATCCTTAATGAGGGAATCTGAACTTCAACTGATAAAACAACTTCCATGCCATATACCAAAGAAAATAGAGTTGCCCCAATTAATGTTCTAGCTGAAGTACGATAGCCATGAAGAGCAAACAGTAACATCTCATGCCAATCCTTGTAGGTTACTACCATCTTCTGCATAATCTTCTTAATGTTTTTGTTGGTTACTTCGATTACGCTGTTGTACCCCAATTTTTGTTAGAACAATGTTTGAATCTAGTACCCTATATTTAAGTTTTGATGATAACAAAGTGAAAAGATATAGTATTTAAATGTTTCATGATTGAATTATATGCTGCCTAAAAATACTATGCTCTGACTTGCAGATATGCTGATTAAAATAAGCAAGATCACTTATTCAGCATCAGAACTTGATTTGATACACCAGCATCAGAAGTTGCTGAATCAGAACGTGAAGATCAGATGATCAACTCACGCACATGCTGAAGCTTGATGAACAGAACTGCGCGTAAACACTCTGATACAGAATCAACAGTTCATCAGCAGCGAAGCAGAATCAGAATGAGCCAAGCCAGAACGTGCATTGAAGAAGCAACGGTACTGTGCATTGAACGCTAATTAATTCCAACGGCATCATTCTAGACAAGATCTGCTCAAAAAGGAAAGCTTGTTATTAGCATTGAATCAAGAATATTGCATTCAACGTTCATCTTCTCAAGTGCTATATAAACAAGGCTTCGAAGATTATCATGGCTAATGCTTCAAAACTCTCTACACGCACAAAGCTGAACAATAATCTTCATCTACCAGTTTTGCTAAACCAACAAACTCTGATACTCCATTAGTGTTTAGCATTCTAAGTTTCTAAGCTTCATTTGTGTAAACATCACAGTTGTGATATAGTTTTGTAGAAAACATTCAAACACATTTGTTTTATACCTTTGTAAGAAAGTGTTGCCTTGACAAACCGGATTGTGGTTTGAATCAAGAAGGCTTTAGCAGTTGTTAAAGCAGATTTGTATTCAGTTGAATATAGTGAATTAAGACCTCGTTGGAGAGAGGCGAAATCACCTTGACGGGTGGACTGGAGTAGTTTGAGATCAAACGAACCAGGATAAAAATATCTTGTCAATTGCTTCAAGTTTCCAGTTTTACAATTCAACCCCCCCCTTCTTGTGTTTTTCACCCCTTCAATTGGTATCAGAGCGCCTGGTTCTGAGCTAAAACACTTAACCGTGTCAGTACAAGATCCAGCGTCAGAAAAACACAATGGCAGGAAACAACTCTCATTTCAGCAATGACAACAATGAGGATAGAGACAGATTCAGCGGCAAACCTCCAGTTTTTGATGGAGAAAACTT
Source organism: Vicia faba (assembly GCA_948472305.1). Taxonomy (NCBI): domain Eukaryota; kingdom Viridiplantae; phylum Streptophyta; class Magnoliopsida; order Fabales; family Fabaceae; genus Vicia; species Vicia faba. The sequence continues at coordinate 1,023,448,442 of OX451741.1, forward strand.
TGACTACTGGAAAGACAGAATTGAAAGCTTCTTTCTAGCACATGATGCTGATCTGTGGGATATGGTGACAGATGGATACACGCACCCTGTGAATGCAACTGGTCAGAAGATTGAAAGAAAATCAATGACTGATCAACAAAAGCGTGATTTCAAGAATCACCATAAGGCCAGAACCATCCTCCTCAGTGCCATCTCCTATACTGAGTATGAGAAGATCTCCAACAGAGACACAGCTAAGAACATCTTTGATTCTCTCAGAATGACGCATGAGGGCAACGTTCAAGTCAAAGAAACAAAAGCTCTGGCGCTCATTCAGAAGTATGAGGCGTTTAAAATGGAAGAATCTGAATCCATTGAAACTATGTTCTCTAGATTCCAGATTCTGGTAGCTGGTCTCAAAGTTCTGGACAAAGGATACTCTACTGCTGACCATGTCAAGAAGATAATCAGAAGTTTACCCAAGCAGTGGAGGCCTATGGTTACTGCTCTGAAGCTGGCGAAAGATCTCAACAAAATTACTCTGGAGGAACTTATAAGCTCCCTCAGAAGTCATGAGATAGAGCTAGAAGCTGACGAGCCTCAGAAGCAAGGTAAGCCTATAGCTTTAAAATCTAACAGAAAATCTGAATCTAAAGTTTTGCAGGCAGTTGAAGAAACATCTGATGGATCCTCATCAGAAGAAGACGAACTTTCCCTTCTCTCCAGAAGAGTAAATCAACTGTGGAAGCAAAGACAAAGGAAGTTCAGGAATCCTAGAAGATCTGATCAGAACGAGTCTTCCTCCAGATACAGAAGGACAGATTCTTCCTCTGGATACAGAAGATCTGAAGGCTCCTCTGGTAGCAAGAAGCCAAATACAAAAGACATCATCTGCTACGAGTGCAATGAGCAAGGACACTACAAGAGTGACTGTCCAAAGCTTCAGAGGGAAAAGCCCAAAAAGAAGTTTGGAAGAGAGAAGAAGAAAAGTCTCATGGCCACATGGGATGACTCTGACTCGTCTGAAGCTGACTCAGAATCAGATGATGAAAGGGCAAACATAGCGCTCATGGCTAACATTCCAGATGACAGTGAAGCTTCTGAATCAGACTCAGAATCAGACACAGAAGAGGTATTCCCTAACTTCGCTGTTAATTTTACAAAGGCTGAACTTGCTGAAAGCCTCAATGAAATTCTGGAACGTTATCAGCAGATTAGAGCTAAATTCAGAGACCTGAAAAGGACTCTTGAATCTGACTCTAATAAGTCTGAGAGTCTCAAATTGGAAAACTCTGAGCTGAGAGATAAAATTTTAAAATTAGAAAACTCTTTACAAAACTCTCAGAAGGAACCAATTTCTGAAGCTCCCAGCAACGCTGATGAGATCATAAAGGAGTATGATCATAGTTTCCAGAAGTTCCTTGCTAAAAGCATAGATAGAAGCAGAATGGCTTCAATGATCTATGGAGTTAGCAGAAACGGCAGGAAAGGAATAGGATACCTAGGTAAGGTTCCTACACCTAAGAATGTCATGGATTTAACCATTAAACACACTCCTTTAAATTCACACTTTGTGTATGGTCACACACATGACATCAAGTATACTAGTAGTAAGCTTTCTGTGAAACCAAAATTCAACCAGAGTTTTGGTAAAACTAACAAGTCAGGACCCAAGAAAATCTGGGTACCTAAGGATAAAATAATACATGTTGCAGATATCTTTAGCAGCAAGTCAGAAACACCAGTCATGGTACCTGGACTCTGGCTGCTCACGACACATGACGGGAAGAAGGCATATGTTCCAAAGCCTGGAACTTAAGCCTGGAGGCCACGTTGGCTTTGGAGGCAATCAGAGGGGAAAGATAATTGGCTCTGGAACTGTAGGTAACGGAAATCTTCCCTCTATTAATAATGTTCTGCTTGTTGATGGATTGATGCATAACCTGTTATCCATAAGTCAATTAAGTGATAACGGTTATGATATAATCTTTAATCAAAAATCATGTAAAGCTGTTAGTCAGAAAGATGGGACTATCCTATTTAATGGTAAGAGGAAAAACAACATTTACAAAATCAAACTTTCTGAACTAAAGAGTCAGAACGTAAAATGTCTTCTGTCTGTTAACAACGAGCAGTGGATCTGGCACAGAAGATTGGGGCATGTTAGTATGAGAAGAATATCTCAGATTAACAAACTCAATCTGGTCAGAGGACTTCCAAATTTGAAGTTCAATTCAGATGCTCTGTGTGAAGCATGTCAGAAAGGCAAATTTGCAAAACCTTCTTTTAAATCCAAAAATGTTGTTTCTACCTCTAAGCCATTAGAACTTCTGCACATTGACTTATTTGGACCAGTTAAGACTGCTTCTGTCAGTGGCAAGAAGTATGGGTTAGTAATCGTAGATGACTATAGCAGATGGACATGGGTAAAGTTCTTAAGACACAAGGACGAGTCACACTCTGTGTTTGTTACCTTCTGTAACCAAGTTCAGAATGAAAAAGATCTTAGAATCGTTAAAGTCAGAAGTGATCATGGTGGAGAATTTGAAAATAAAGATTTTGAGTCATTCTTTAATGACAAAGGCATTCTGCATGATTTCTCTTGTCCTAGAACTCCCCAACAAAATGGAGTTGTAGAACGAAAGAACAGAACATTGCAAGAAATGGCCAGAACCATGATCAATGAGACAAACGTTGCTAAGACTTTCTGGGCAGAGGCAATAAACACAGCGTGCTACATTCAGAATAGAATCTCAATAAGACCTATTCTGGAAAAGACTCCATATGAATTGTGGAAGAACAGAAAGCCCAACATTTCGTATTTTCATCCATTTGGATGTACTTGCTATATGTTAAATACTAAGAATTATTTGAACAAGTTTGATTCTAAGGCACAGAAGTGTATTATGTTAGGATACTCTGAACGCTCAAGAGGGTACAGAGTATACAATACAGAAACACAGATTGTGGAAGAATCAATCAGTGTTCGTTTTGATGACAAGCTTGACTCTGAAAAGTCAAAGCAGAATGAAAATCTTGCAGGTATAGAAATTGAATTTGCAGGTTCTGAAGACAAGTCATCAGAAGCTCTCAACACAGACATTCCTTCAACGTCTGAAAGAAGCAATGCTAGAAATCCTACAACTGCTGCTGATCAACCTCAGAAGAGATTACCCAGAAGCAGTTTGGATCACCCAGAAGAGACTATCCTAGGAAGAAAGGAAGATCCAATCAGAACAAGAGCAAGCTTCAGAAACTCTGAAGAAACTCTTATGGGACTTGTGTCTCTGATTGAACCTTCTTCTATTGATGAAGCACTTCTGGACAATGACTGGATTCTGGCAATGCAAGAAGAGCTGAATCAATTCACCAGAAACGACGTGTGGGATCTCGTTCCCAGACCAAAAGGATTCAACGTCATTGGAACAAGATGGGTGTTCAGAAACAAGCTAAATGAACAAGGTGAAGTCGTCAGAAACAAGGCACGACTGGTTGCACAAGGTTATAGTCAGCAAGAGGGGATAGACTATACAGAAACCTTTGCCCCAGTCGCCAGGTTAGAATCTATCAGACTTTTAATTTCATTTGCTGTTAATAGAGGCATCACTCTGTATCAGATGGATGTCAAAAGTGCATTCTTAAATGGTTATATAGAAGAAGAAGTATATGTTCACCAACCCCCAGGTTTTGAAAATACAAAACATCCAGAACATGTTTTCAAACTGAAAAAGTCACTGTATGGTCTGAAACAAGCTCCCAGAGCTTGGTATGAAAGGCTAAGTAACTTTCTGCTTGAAAATGAATTCACCAGAGGGAAAGTGGACACTACTCTATTCTGTAAAACAGTTAAGAGTGACATTTTAGTCTGTCAAATTTATGTTGATGATATTATTTTTGGTTCTACTAATCCTTCTCTTGGAAGAAAATTTGCTAAGTGTATGCAGGCAGAATTTGAGATGAGCCTCATGGGGGAACTGAAATTCTTTCTAGGAATTCAGATCAATCAAACTCCAGAGGGAACTTACATTCATCAGAGCAAATACATCAGAGATCTTCTGAAGAAATTTGACCTCTCAGAATGTAAGCCATCAAAGATTCCAATGCATCCCACGTGCATTCTGGAAAGAGAAGAGGTAAGCAAAAGCGTAGAACAGAAAGTCTACAGAGGTATGATTGGTTCTCTCCTTTATCTGACTGCTTCAAGACCTGATATTTTATTCAGCGTATGCATTTGTGCTAGATTCCAATCAGATCCTAGAGAATCTCACTTAACAGCTGTTAAGCGAATTTTCAAGTATCTGAAAGGTACTACTAATCTGGGTTTGTTTTATAGAAAATCTAGTGATTACAGCTTAGTAGGCTACTGTGATGCTGATTTTGCTGGAGACAGAGTGGAACGAAAAAGTACTTCTGGAAGCTGCCAGTTTCTGGGAGAAAATCTGATCTCGTGGTCCAGCAAAAGGCAATCAACAATTGCTCTGTCAACAGCAGAAGCTGAGTACATAGCAGCAGCTGGATGTAGCACACAGATGCTCTGGATGAAAAGTCAGCTTGAAGACTTCCAGATTTTTGAGAGTAACATTCCTATTCTTTGTGATAATACTTCTGCTATTTGCTTAAGTAAGAATCCTATTTTACATTCTAGAGCTAAGCATATAGAAATAAAACATCATTTCATTAGGGACTATATTCAGAAAGGTATTTTAAACTTGAAAAAGATGAAGCTGATAGAAAATATTAGGAAGGAACCCAGAGCCTCTTCAACGGCTGACATCTCCAGAAGAAGAGTGCCTCTGAGTAATTTCCCAAGATTTTCTGAAATGGAATCCCAACCTGATATGTTTCTCAAGTATCCAGATTCATACAAGGAAGAAGATGCAGGTTCAAAGCTGAAGATCAAAGATCTGAGTCAAGTCCATCCTGAAGTGACTCAGAAGAAGACAAAGAAGAGGAAAGCAGAAGGATCATCTCATCAGACTCCAAAGAAACGAGGTAATTCATCTGCTGCCCCTATTTCAATTTCATCTACTACTCCAACATCTGCTGCCCCTCCTCAAACATCTCACAGAATATCAATCCCAATCCCTACCATTGATGAAACCATACCAGAAGACCCTTCTGAGGCCTTACTACTCAGAAGACCCAGAATCAAAATTACCAAACAACCAACTGTTTCAACAACACCAGCACTAGATAGAGTGCTAGCTGATATTGAGCGTGAACATGTTTCTGCTCAACCAAATTCTGAACCACCAAATATTCCTCCTCCACAACCTGAACCAGAAATTCAACCTGAACCAGAATCACAACCTGAACCAGAAATTCAACAACAACCAGAATCAGAACCACAACAACAACAACCTCTCACAGAAGAACCTCTGATCCCTGAGCAATCAGAGATTCCACATCCTCAACCAGAAAATAATCCACCCTCACCACAACCAGAGTTTCAACGCTATGAAACCCCTTCTCCTCATCATTCTGATCCCCACTCACCTCAACCTTCACCGCTGGCAATCCAGTTGCCATGTGGAACCACCATTGTCAGGCCCCAGTTGCCATCTTCAGAGGAATCAACACCTCCAAAAACTCCAACCACTCCAATAGAAATATCCTCTGACTCTGATAACCCTCCTCCAAAACAAACAACCTCTGAAAACCAATCCGCTGAAAACCCCAGCAGAACTTTCATTGACTTAACAAGTCTTGAACGTCTTGCTGATCTAAGACACAAAATTGCCATACCCATACCAAAGCAACCAGATGTTGGCTCTGGTATCTTGAATTTTGAAACAGGTATGCTGCAATGGATTGCTTCTTTGAAGCAAGTCTGTCCGGGGATGATCGACCCAGCTGCTTCTGATCAGCTCTGGTCACAGTTCAGAGTATGGGTACGTGCTGAAGCACTCAAGCTGCAGGACGTCAACTATGAGCAGGCTCAACAGAACTTTAGCAAGCTGCTGAAGGAAGTTGAGAGTCAGCTGCCTCAAGAAGTTGTGCTCCCTCTGGACAGTGAATCCTGGTCTGAGAAAGAGCAAGCTGCACAGGTGCAACCATCAGAGGACAAGACCATTCAGGAAGAGAATCCAGCAGAAGATGTAGCTGAAAGTTCTGAGAAACTTCCTCCTGCTGAAAGTTCTCAAGCTGCCTTGGACAGGCAGGCTCTGGAAGAACTAAGGCTGAATGACTTGCGTCTACAACAGCGGATGGAAGAGAATGATCAGAAGATGGAAGCAAGAATGAATGTACAGGACAGCAAGATTGACACTGTTGTCACCATGGTTCAGAAGCAGAATGAAACTTCTGAAAAGATTCAAGCAATGCTGGAAAGCCTGTTCTCACGCATGCCCCCACAACCTTAAATTTTTTTTCATGCATGACATTCTCTATGTTTTCTTCATTTTCTGATGTATTGTTTTGACTATGTTTTGTAATGCTATCTTGCTCTGATCATGAACTATTTAATATAATTTGTTTTTCTGATCTAAATCGTTTTAGCACATCACCAGCACTTTTTGATTGCTGACAAAAAGGGGGAGAACAAGAATGATATTTAAAATCAATAACGGCTAACTAGACAGAAACTCTCAAACATTCTAACTCTATTACTTGAAATGTTTTTCTGTTTTGTTTTTAAGTCTACAGGCACAATGAAGACTAGAAGCTAGAAGCTCTGATCAAATGTAGAAGCTCATGTTGCTCTGATCAAATATGAAGTTCTGATCGACCTAACACTCTGATCCGAAGCAAAGCTCTGACAAGAAAAGCTATAATCTGATGTTCAAAGATAGAAAAAGATCTGATCCTGAAGAACACGCATATCAAAGGGAAGTAACAAACTCAGGGGGAGTATCTCTTAAACTCTGATTTCTCTTTACTTCTTAACTCTGAAACATTTCCCAGATTCCTTTTCACGTTATTTTTCATTTAAAATATCTAGTTTTTGTCATCATCAAAAAGGGGGAGATTGTTAGAACAATGTTTGAATCTAGTACCCTATATTTAAGTTTTGATGATAACAAAGTGAAAAGATATAGTATTTAAATGTTTCATGATTGAATTATATGCTGCCTAAAAATACTATGCTCTGACTTGCAGATATGCTGATTAAAATAAGCAAGATCACTTATTCAGCATCAGAACTTGATTTGATACACCAGCATCAGAAGTTGCTGAATCAGAACGTGAAGATCAGATGATCAACTCACGCACATGCTGAAGCTTGATGAACAGAACTGCGCGTAAACACTCTGATACAGAATCAACAGTTCATCAGCAGCGAAGCAGAATCAGAATGAGCCAAGCCAGAACGTGCATTGAAGAAGCAACGGTACTGTGCATTGAACGCTAATTAATTCCAACGGCATCATTCTAGACAAGATCTGCTCAAAAAGGAAAGCTTGTTATTAGCATTGAATCAAGAATATTGCATTCAACGTTCATCTTCTCAAGTGCTATATAAACAAGGCTTCGAAGATTATCATGGCTAATGCTTCAAAACTCTCTACACGCACAAAGCTGAACAATAATCTTCATCTACCAGTTTTGCTAAACCAACAAACTCTGATACTCCATTAGTGTTTAGCATTCTAAGTTTCTAAGCTTCATTTGTGTAAACATCACAGTTGTGATATAGTTTTGTAGAAAACATTCAAACACATTTGTTTTATACCTTTGTAAGAAAGTGTTGCCTTGACAAACCGGATTGTGGTTTGAATCAAGAAGGCTTTAGCAGTTGTTAAAGCAGATTTGTATTCAGTTGAATATAGTGAATTAAGACCTCGTTGGAGAGAGGCGAAATCACCTTGACGGGTGGACTGGAGTAGTTTGAGATCAAACGAACCAGGATAAAAATATCTTGTCAATTGCTTCAAGTTTCCAGTTTTACAATTCAACCCCCCCTTCTTGTGTTTTTCACCCCTTCAATTTTTGCCCCTAAGATCCCCTCATCATACCATGTTGATTCCATCACAACAAGATCACATTAGGATTCTTGGTTCCCCTCCCTATATTTAGCTTTGCTCTTTGAGGAATCACCAAGCACCTTGACTTGTGTTCTTTTGTGATCATGAATATTTTTTGTTTTGATTTCTTCTTTTAATTAATAAAGTGCAATATTGGTTTGTCTTGCTTGTTACTCATAGAGGTAAAGGCAATGAGATTCAACAAGTTTCTCCATGGGTTAATGAGTTTATTTCCATGCCCTAGTCAATAAAGCTTGAGAAGTTCAAACTTCACCATTGGATTTGTTTTGAAGGAAATGGCATGGAAATGTTATTTTGGCTCACCTCATTTCAATATTATCAAATTTGGTTCAAAAGTACAAGGGATTGATTGGAGAAGTTGTCATGCTTGGACAAGGCTTTGTTCCCATTGGTCACAAATGCATATTTCTCCCAATTCTCAAGATATGGAAGTGGTTATGGTTGCTAAGAGTTCTCATTATCATCCTCAACAACTTATATTTACAAAGCATTTGTGTTGGTACAAGAAGTTTATTCAAAATTGTCAAAGTTCCTCAAGGCATTTTTCTTGATCTAGGAGCTAGGGTTTTGAACTTCAAAGAAGCATATCTTGCTCATCTTTTGGTATTTTGGAGTGATTCCAAATACATCCTTCTCTTAAAAGGGTTACCAACAAATCACTTCAAAAGTTCCAAGGAGTTTTCATGTGGAAGAAACTTGATGATGAAGAAAAATTACAAGTCCTTCAGATGAACCCCCATTTTCCTATGTGTGACTTCAAATGATCATAACTTGGTCAATTTGTATCACCTTGGGCCCATTCGTTTTCCATAATGATCTTTAGTATGTAAAATTTATGCCTTATTTTATGTTAAATGTGATAAAATGGATGGAAGATGCCCTAAGGATACAAAAGATTATAGGCCATTTCATGATTTTTTGCCAATTTTAACAATTCATAACTCTCTCAATTTTTGAAGATTTTGATTGGTTAAAGTTTCAAAATGTCATTCAAGAGGTCTATTTCATTCCATCTTTTTTGGTTAAGAGCAAATTCCAAGAGAAAGGCCATGTTTGGATGCAAAACATTATAGGTCACTTTTGAAGAAAAACTTGAAATATTTCTAAGTATGGAAAGTCAACATTTTTCCCCAACTTTGACTCAATGCAACTTTCAGCTCAAGCATCCATTTGATTCCATTCTTTTTCCATTGCAAAGATTTTAACCTCATCTTTCTAAAGCATCAAGAATCATGTCTTAAGACCCCTTGAGCTGAAAATGCCATTGAATTGAACTTGGTAACTTGGAACTGAAGTTTCTCCATAAGTCAGAATTTGAAATCTTTGTTTTGGCTTCTAATCATAAGTTTTCCACGCGTTTTTGCCTCTAAACATGTTTAGTGAAGTTCCAGAATTGATTAGCACAACAAAACACGCGTTTTGGATGAGTTTTGATCAAATTAGAAGTCACACTTTTCTTGTTTGAAAGTTCACATGATTTCCCTCCAAACTTCATCATTTCACACGCTTGGACATTCCATTTGATTCCCTATAAATATAGGGTCATCCCTCATTCATTTCCTCAAGCTTGGATATCCAGAATCACCCTGCCAAACTTGTTCCATAACCCAAAATTCTGCTACTTTGAAATCTGCTTTCAAGCCTTTTTCAATCCAATTTTTCCATAAATTCACCTTCCTTGATCTTCCCTGAAGCTAACCATATAATTACATTCAAGTATCGTGCCTTAGATTGCCCCATAGAAGTCCAGTTTTAGAGCTCTGCAACTCAACTTCAATAGGTAGATTCCTTCATCAATTCTTCAAAACTTTGATATCATTATGATGCTCTCATTGCCCTGGTTCTAGTCGCAACTGTAGCAGTAGAAATGTTCAAGACTAAGCCATTGGATTGACTAGACTTTATACAAATCAAAATAAAAATCTCCACGATGCTTTATTGTTTCCAAAGAAATGGGAAAAGAGCAAATAACCCAAAAGAGGGGGAAAGATTCAAGGTAAGGGGGTTGGTTATGCAAAGGGAAGGTATTAGCATCCAAAAACATCTACGGTACTCCGCAGGAACCTCTTTGAAAAATCAGTATATTTTGGCTATAAAAAAATGTGTTGTATATAAAATGGATGGTGGAGGTGAGAAGAGAAATATTTTTTATGATTTTTGCACCCGCCGCGGTTGTGAACCTTTAGTGCATACGTACCACCTTTCGTGCAATAGGGGATCAGGGTACACGTAGTTCCTCTTTTAAAAATTTAAAACACAAGTGTGTTTGTTAATTTTAAGAGATAAGATATCATCGTCATTGTCCGTGTGGGAAACATACTTACTACCCACAATCATGAGAATGGAGAATTTTCATCATCTCAAAGTGGAGGATATGGCTTAGATCTTAAAATCAACAATGCCTCACTCAACACCCAAGTGAAAAATATCTCTCTTCACTACATATTATAGAAGTATAGTTGTTTGCATCACTACAAGGATTGACAAGAGTCTAATCTTTTGAGAAAAGTTTAAAGATAAAAGCCAAAGTGGCAAAATGGTTTGAAATGAGATTGATTGACTTTTAGTCTTCTCAAAAAAAATGTCAAGGTATTATTAAATTGATTGAAGTTTATTTATGAAAATATTTTGAAAAAAAAAAGGCATGGACATAAGTCCAAGTTTATTATGAAAGTAGTTTAAGTTTCAAAACAAGAAGAGTTTTCAAAAGGAGGGAGAATATTTTTGAAATTAAAGAAGATGGGAGGAGTAGAAGAGGCTATACTAAAGCATAAGGTAAAAGCTAAGGATGAGGACTATGTAACCAACAACAAGCCAAAACTTGACATTATGAGCCAAGATAGAATTCTCATTCTTTGGATTGAAAACCAAGTAAGAAAAGATACTTGACCTCTTGAGAGAACCAAACTTCAAGTGTATTAAGTCTTCACAAAAATTGGACAGAGTAACGGCTGTATACGGGTGAATTCCAGATTACAACCAGAGAATATAATCACAAAAACCTGCACACAAAAGCAAACAAGCAACCCAATGTCTTGAGGTAATCCTCAAGAACTCCAGACAAAAATAATCAGATAAGATCACAAAGTATCCAAGATAGGCTAAGGTTTATAATCCTACTTCCAAGAAAAAGTCCCACGCTCCATCATGCCAAGGATAGTAACGAAATAGTCCAAGTGCCATTAAAAGTTTTTTTAGGGTTTATATTGATTATTAAGTATCTTAAGAAAAGAAAAGAAAAGCTCAAGTGAGCAAAGAAAAAATGGCAAGGAAATAAATACTCAAATGAGCAAAGATGAAAATGGCATGAAATGAAAATGCTAAAAATAAATAATACATAAAGCATAAAAAAGAATAAAAGCATAAGATAAAACAAGTCAATAATTAGTGGTTAGTTGGATGACCATCTTGAAACTTGCATTTGGAACTCATTAGAGGATTGGTAGAAACAAATCCTCCACACAACAAGTTGCATTTGCTTTTTGTCAAGTATATCATCCATTTGGAATTCTCACAAGTACCAGTTAATGATCAACGATGTTTAAGTGATCCGCGTTGACCAAAAGTGTTGTAGATCCATTAGAGGATTGGTAGAACTAAAGCCTCCACACAATGAATCTCAAGGTTATTGGATCAAAGAGATCAAATTAACATACTTGGGCTTGTAATCATAAGTTTAGGCCATGAATGATCATTTATTCGAATCGGGATAAAATTTAGCGCTATGTTAAGCAATCGTAAGTGGACTTATATAGAAGTCGCACCTATTTTGAGGCCGATCAATAGCAATCTATGCACCATTTGTTTTGAGACATGATATAAAGATCATGCTCCAACAACACTTCGTGCAATAAGAAGGGGATGAGATGAAGAGGATTAGGGTAAAAAAAGAATATACAAACCACATTTGAATTAAATTTTAATCAAACTATTATTAAAATCATTCATCCATTTTTTGTGGAGTTAAACTCAACACCATGGATCCAATGATATTAATAAAGTTCATGATCCAAAACCTAACCCAAGATTAACCAGAAAATAATCACAAAATAATATTATATTTAATCTATACATTAAAAAATGTTTAAAAAAAGAAAATAATGGGGAAACTATCAATTATGTTCAAATTAATCAAGAAATGAAAAATAAGGCCATAGAAAAATCAGAAATGGATCCAAATATTTTTAGAAAAAAATTGGTAATTTTTAAAAGTCAGAAACTATTTTTAAACTATTTAAAATTGTTCAAACAAACATAAAATAGATCAAAAATAGTAAACCTCAACATAAAATTCCATAAAATTTTCTAAAAGTAAAAAATATGCAAAATAATATTTATGAATTTTTTCAGAATAAAAAAATGTCAGAAAGTATTTTTTAAGTAATTAAAAGTAAGAAAATAATACAAAAAATATAAAAAATACCAAATGTCAAAATAAAAATGTGAAAAAATAATCATGAGATCAGAAATAATTCAAAGTATTTTTGTGAATTTTTTCATAATTTTTGGATAAAAAATAAAAGAGTTATGAATTTTTGAAAATTTAATCAATAAAAATATAAAATCAGAAAATAAAATAAAACCAAGAAGATGTGGACCATCAGATCATAGTCAAAACGCATTAGTAAGCTAATCCAATGGACCAGACGCACTGTGCTTGATATGGACCTTAGTGAAATACACATGGGATCAGAAAAAGGGCAACCAATGAAATTAAAACTTTTGGCACACTATCATTGGCTGAGACGAGACATGTCATCATCTTCAACCTCCAGACACCCTGCAATGGGGATTTTGTGCGATTCTTCAAATGGAAAAATTAGGATCTCAGGCTAGCATCATTGAACTCGTCTCTTCAAGACGATTCTAACACAACCATCACGCCAAATTTATGTAAGGTATGGAGAGAGATATGAATCAAAAACCCAGAAAATAACGAGCACCTTCAATTTGAGATTTCTCTCTCAATTCTCAATGGATTTAAAAATTGTGAGCAGCATTAGAATCAAACAAAGGAGTAGAATAGCTTAGTGCTTGATTTGGATCCAGATGGTGGAGAATTCCACCTTTTCGAAGTTCAAGTAAGAAGCTCTAAAACTGGACTTCTGTAACTTGAATTATGGGTCGTTTTGATTAGTTTAAGTGCTGGAGAGTTTGTGTGATGCTCAAGGATGATGAAGGCGCAGAGAATTTTGGAAAAGGAAGCTTAAATTTTAGAAACTGATTTAAAAAAAAGTGGGTTCGTGTGAGGTTTTGGCAGGATATTCTTGGCTCTCTAAGCTTGGGAAAATGGATGGGGAATGACCCTCTATTTATAGGGAAGCAAATGGGATCAAAAGAAAGAGTGAATGATGTGTTTTGGAGGGAATTCATATGGGTCTGCATCATGAAGAAAGTGACTCAATCTTGATCAAAACTCAGCTAAATCGTGTGTTTCATGATGCTAATCACTTCTGGCAAGTTTTCTAATCAAGTTTAAACCAAAACCACACACAAATCTGGTGTTTATAAGTCACATTATGGATTTCAAAATTCTGACTTTGTGAAAAATTCAGTTTCAAGTTACCAAATTCAAATCCATGGAATTTCCAACTTAAGGGGTCTTAGGGCTTAATTCTTGATGCTTCGGAAAGATGAGGTTACAAGCTTTGCAATGGAAAAAGAATGGAATCAAATGAATGCTTAGCTGAAAGTTACATGGAGTCAAAGTTGAAGAAAAAGAGTTGACTTTCCATACTTATAAATATTTCAAATTCTTCTTCAAAATGACCTATAATATTTTGTATCCAAACATGGTCTTCCACTTGAAATTTGCTCTTGACCAAAAAATATAGAATGAAGTAGACGCCTTAAATCACATTGTGAAATTTGAACCACTCAAAATATCCAAAAATTGTGCAAGTTATGACTTGTTGAAGTTGGCCAAACATCATGAAATGACCTATAATCGTTTGCATATTTAAGGAAACTTCCATCCATTTTATTACTTTGCACATAAAAGAAGTCATAAAGTACACATATTTAAGATCATCATGGAAAAAGAATGGACTCAAGGTGATAAAAATAGACCAAGTTATGACCATTTGAAGTCACATATGGAAAATTGTGGGTTCATCTGGATGACTTGTAATCTTTCTTCTTCACCAAGTTCCTTCCACATTAAAACTCCTTGGAACTTTTGAAGTGATTTGTTGGTAACTCTTTAGATAGAAAGATGTCTTTGGAATCACTCAAAAATACCAAAAGGTGAGCAAGATATGCTCCTTTGAAGTTCAAAACCCTAGCCTCTAGATCAAGAGAATGCTTTGAGGAACTTTGACAAGTTTGAACAAACTTCTTGTGCCAATATTCTTTCTTTGTGAATAGAAGTTGTTGAGGATGATGATGAGGATTCATAGCCACCAAAACCACTTCCATATCTTGAAATTTGAGAGATATGTGCCCTTGTGACCAATAGGAACAAGACCTTGTCCAAACATGACAACTTCTTCCCTCAACCCCTTGTACTTTTGAATCAATTTTGATAACTTTGAAATATGTTGAATCAAAATAAGCCTTGTCATGACATTTATTCCAAAACAACTTCAATGGTGAGGTTTGAGTTCCTCAAGATTTATTGACTAGGGCATGGAAATAAACTCATGAACCCATGAAGCAACTTGCTAAACCTCATTGCCTTTACCTACATTATTAACAAGTAAGACAAACCAACATTGCATTTTATTAATTAGAAATAAAATCAAAGCAAAATATTCATGATCACAAAAGAAAACAAGTCAAGGTGCTTTGGGATTCCTCAAAGAGCAAAGCTAAAGATAGGGAGAAGAACTAAAAGCCCTAATGTGATCTTGTTGTGATTGAATCAACATGGTATGATGAAGGGATCTTAGGGAAAAAAATTGGGGTACAACAGTTGCCCTTATTTAAGTTTCTTCTATCCGGAGATACGGAGGTTGAAAATCTTCGTGTCGACGTGATCGAAGATACTTAAATATAAAACAAACCCTATTTTTGGCCCTAAGATGCCATGCAAATGCTTATGCATATGAATGCATATGAAAAGTACCAAAGAGACGCAAAGTAACACTGGGGATGCAAAAAAAATAAAGAAAGAAAGGAGCAACCCCGCCAGGAAAATAAATCACTGGTGGACCAAAAGAACTGAATCAGAGAGGAAGATAACAAACATCGACGTTCACTGCCTATGTCCTACCAACATTCACTGAAGGTAGAAAGAGAAAATATATTATATCATCGCTGTTCACTGACGATGAATTATCAACGTTCTCTGAAGATAGAAAAAAGATAATAAGCACCGACGTTCACTGCTGATGTCCTACCAACGTTCACTGAAGGTAGAAAGAGAAAATATCATATCACCGCCGTTTACTGACAATGAACTATCAACGTTCATTGAAGATAGCAAAAAGATAATAAGCACCAACGTTCACTGCCGATGTCCTACCAATGTTCACTGAAGGTAGAAAGATAAAATATCATATCACCACCGTTCACTGACAATGAACTATCAACGTTCACTGATGATAGCAAAAAGATAATAAACACCGATGTTCACTGCCGATGGTCTATCAATGTTCACTGAAGGTAGAAAGAGAAGATATATCATATCACTGCCGTTCACTGACGATGAACTATCAATGTTCACTGAAGATAGCAAAAAGATAATAAGCCCTAACGTTCAATGTCGATGGTCCTACCAACGTTCACTGAAGGTAGGAAGAGAAAATATCATGTCACCGCCATTCACCGAAGATGAACTATCAACGTTCACTAAAGATAGCAAAAAGATAATAAACACCGACGTTCACTGCCGATGGTCTACCAACATTCACTGAAGGTAGAAAGAGAAAATATATCATATCACCGCCATTCACTAATGATGAACTATCAACGTTCACTGAAGATAGCAAAAAGATAATAAGCACTGACGTTCACTGCCGATGGTCTACCAACGTTCACTGAAGGTAGAAAGAGGAAATATCATATCAACCCCGTTCACTCACGATGAACTATCAACGTTCACTGATGATAGCAAAAAGATAATAAACACTGACGTCCACTGAAGGTAAAACGAGGAAATATCATATCACTACCGTTCACTGACGATGAACTATCAACATTCACTGATGATAGCAAAAAGATAATAAGCACCGACGTTCACTGCCGATGGTCTACCAACGTTCACTGAAGGTATAAAGAGGAAATATCATAAAAAAGTAACGTCGACTTTTACGGGGAAGTACAAGTTGCTCAAATAAAGAGACATGCTACTTGGTGTTGTGAAGGATTGTAAAAATGACTTCCTGGGGAATGGATTATGGCTTCCCGGGGAAATGCCACGATATTCCTGGTGAGGAGATATAGTCTTCTCGTGCAAAATAAATGCACCAACCAAAACTTGAAGTTTTCAGAAATCCAAAGAAAATGATATTGTCATGCAACCACAGATCCAAATCAGAAATAAACTGGAGAAAGACAGTCAACGAAGATACATCCTTTGAGAAATAAACTCAAGATGGAAAACCAAATCCATCTAAGCAAGGAGCGCTGCAGGAAGGTCAGAATACAATATCAATGAACAATGATTTGTCAATTTTAGCCATACATGATGTATGTATGAATGTATGAGTGCTATCGTTCATATGCTGGTAAAACAGATTCACAATCAGTAGGAACAAACAAACAAAACCACCTTAGGTACTAACAACACTTGGCTAAACTTCAACCAGAAAGATCATTCCAAGAAAGGTAAAGGCCCACTGCGGAAACCAAACCTATTGCCTGCCTTTAACTTTACTAAAGAGAAACATAATTCGGAGGTAGACAAATTAAACAGATACCTGGATAGAACATCCGCCTTCCAGATTCATTGGAGAAACAGTTTTCCAAAAGCAACATGCCTACTGGAGATTGCAAGACCATCCTCAAATAAAGCAGACTGGCCCCGAAACAACCAAACCTCACTGGGGAATTCAAGCCTACCTCCCTGGAAAAAATGCGGATTGAAACTTTACATCATGAAAACTTATTCCAATAAAATATGCCCTGGGATAGCCTTCCCGGGGAATCAAGATGTAAACATTAGTGCCAATACTACAAAAAGAGATACATCTCAGCACACCAAGGGAATAAACCCTTTCATCGCATGAGGGAAGACTTAGCTGGGGAATCTGGTACAAAGGCTTCTGACCATACTAACCCAAAATCAAACATGAACCAAGACCTGACTGGAAACAATGTGATCACAAACCCAATACTACACCTTACACCGATTGGTATCGTCTTTGACTATCTGAGAAACACATAAAGATCGCGCACATACCAACAAAATAACCTGAGAGAACCTTCATGAGGGAAATAAAACTTCTCAAAACAACCGGAGTTTGTTTATTCCTGGGATCACCATTTTTGTTGTCATTGTGTCATCACAAATATCAAAGTAAATTGAATTGTAAAGATCTCTTTTTTTGAAAAGTCAATTTTGCTTTTTAATCTTTTTGCTTTGAAAGTTATTATCAGTAATAAATGAAGTCTTTGCAAGCTAAATAAAATAAGAACACAAAGAATTGGGTAAAAGCTCGAATTTCATTAATAGAATGGTAGTCTGTGAATGGCGAGACTCCATGGATGATTACAAAGTTTGGGAAATGGTAATACATAATGGAAAAGATACATTGAGATACAATGACCACTATTCCCCCTAACAACTTTTGAAATCCTGAGCAGCAGCTTTTGTTGAAGTATGGTGAGGATCTCTAATTTTTGCCTAGACCGCCCTTTCGGGTTTTCGGCCTACCGAGACGCTCCTTTTTGCCTAAGCCGCCCTTTCGAGTTTTCAACTTAGTGAGCTGTTCTTTTATTTCTTTAGGTGAAGTATTTCTTGACTGCGTCAGCATTCATGGGACGTGGGAACTCCTCGCCATCCATAGTTTCAAGAATTAATGCACCTCCAGAGAAGGCTTTCTTGACAACATACGGGCCTTCAAAATTGGGAGTCTACTTGCCCTTAGAATCAGTGTTGAAAGACATGATCTTCCTGAGCACGAGGTCGCCTTCTCTAAATTCACGAGGTTTGACCTTTTTATCAAAAGCTTTCTTCATTCTTTTTTGATATAACTGCCCATGACATAAAGCTGTCGTTCTCTTTTCCTCAATCAAATTCAATTGGTCAAACCTGTTCTGGACCCATTCAGCCTCTGTCAATTTGGTTTCCATTATCACACGCAACGAGGGAATCTCTACCTCGACAGGGAGTACAACTTCCATTCCATACACCAGGGAGAACGGGGTTGCTCCTGTTGAAGTGCGAACAGATGTTTGATATCCATGCATAGCAAAAGGGAGAATTTCATGCCAATCCTTATAAGTAACAACCATTTTCTGGATAATTCTCTTGATATTCTTATTAGCAGCTTCAACAACCCCATTCATCTTTGGCCTGTATGGAGATGAATTGTGATGGACAATCTTGAATTCTTCGCACAGTTCTGTCATCATCTTGTTGTTCAAATTTGAGCCATTGTCGGTGATGATTCTGCTCGGCACACTATACCGGCATATAAGATTATTTTTGATGAAACGCACAACCAGCTGCTTAGTAACATTGGCATATGAAGCAGCCTCTACCCATTTGGTGAAGTAGTCAATTGCTACCAAGATAAAATGGTGCCCATTTGAAGCTTTGGGTTCTATCATCCCAATCATGTCAATACCCCACATAGAGAAAGGCCATGGGGATGAAATCACATTGAGAAGTGTCGGCGGCACATGGACCTTATCTGCATAAACCTGGTATTTATGCACTTCTTTGCAAATTTGTAACAGTCAGATTCCATTGTCAACCAATAATAACCTGCCCTTAGGATCTTTTTAGCCATCGAATGTTCATTAACATGAGTGCCAAATGAACCTTCATAAATCTCATGCATCAACATGTCTGCTTCGTGTCTATCCATGCATCTGAGCAAGTCCATGTCATAATTTTTCTTGTATAACACATTTTCACTGAAGAATAAACTGCCTTCCAATCTTCTCAGTGTCTTTCTATATTTCCTCAACGCACCAATCGGGTATTCCTAAGTCTGAAGAAAATACTTGATATCATAATACCAAGGTTTTTCATTGGTTACCTCCTCTGTCGTAAACACATGAGCAAGCCTATCTAGCCGTCGAACTGTAATTCGCGGTATATCCTTCCAAGTATTCACTTGATACATGGAAGCCAAAGTTTCCAGAGCATCCTCCATTTGATTTTCGTCTCTAGGGATGTGATGGAATTCAACTTTATTCAAGAAGGGTAATAATCTTCTAGCATAATCTTTGTAAGGGATCAAGCCAGGGTGACGAGTGTCCCATTCTCCTTTGATCTGATTTATTACCAAAGTTGAATCACCATACCCATCTAGAATTTTGATTCTGAGATCAACAACTTCCTCAAGACCCATGATGCAAGCCTCATATTCTGCCATATTATAATGCAATCAAATGTTAACCTTGCAGTAAAAGGAATGTGCGATCCATGAGGAGTGACAATCACAACACCAATTACTTTACCATAAGCATTCACAACTCCATCAAATATCATACTCCAACGAGATTCAGGGTCAGGGCCTTCCTCAGGCAATGGTTCATCACAATCTTTCACCTTTAGGAACATCACATCCTCATCGGGGAATTCATATTCTGCAGACTGATGATCTTCCACCGGTTGGTGAGCAAGGTAATCTGCCAACACACTACTTTTAATAGCCTTTTGAGTGCGGTACTCGATATCATATTCAAATAACAACATCTGCCAGCGGGAAATTCTCCCAGTAAGAGCAGGCTTTTCAAAAATATACTTGATTGGATCTATTTTTGAGATCAACCAAGTGGTATGATTCAACATATACTTCCGCAAACGCTTTTCCGCCCAGGCCAAAGCACAACATGTCTTTTCCAGCGTGGAATACTGCGACTCACAATCAGTAAACTTTTTGCTGAGATAGTAAATGGTGAACTCCTTCTTCCCTGTTTCATCCTGTTGTCCCAGAATACAGCCCATGGAATTATCTAACACTGTCAGATACATAATCAACGGTCTTCCTTCTACGGGAGGGAGTAAGATAGGAGGTTCAAGCAGATATTCTCTAATACTCTCAAATTCCCTTTGTCAGTCATCTGTCCACACACAACCTTGATCTTTCTTTAACAACTTAAAGATCGGTTCACATGTTGCAGTCATGTGGGAAATAAATTTGGAAATATAATTCAAACGCCCAAGGAAACCCCTGACTTACTTTTTAGTTTTTGGTGTTGGCATTTCTTAAATTAATTTGACTTTATCAGGGTCAACTTCAATTCCTTTCTGGCTAACAATGAAACCCAACAATTTCCCCGATCGAACAACGAAGGTGCATTTATTTGGATTCAAGCGGAGACGATACTTCCTCAAACGCTGAAACAACTTCAACAAATCTTCTATATGACCTTATTCAGTCTGAGATTTGGAAATCATATCATCAACATATACTTCGATTTCTTTGTGCATCAGATCATGGAATATGGTTGTCATAACCCTCTGGTACGTTGCACCAGCGTTCTTCAACCCGAAGGGCATCACTCTGTAACAGAATGTTCCCCAGGGTGTGATAAACGTTGTTTTTCCATATCCTCTGGAGCCATTCTTATTTGATTATACCCGGAAAATACGTCCATGAACGAGAATACTTTGAATTTTGCTGTGCTGTCCACTAACATGTCGATGTGAGGCAATGGGAAATCATCTTTTGGACTAGCTTTATTTAGATCTCTGTAATCTACGCACATGCGGACTTTTCCGTCTTTTTTCGGTACTGGGAAAATATTGGAAATCCATTGAGGATACACTGACGTCACAAGAAAACCAACATTAATCTGCTTTAGGACCTCCTCTTTGATCTTTACTGCCATATCTGGGTGGGTTCTTCTCAACTTTTGTTTGACTGGTGGACACTCTGGCTTTAATGACAAACGATGCTCGACAATATCTGTATCTAGACCAGGAATATCTTGATAGGACCAAGAAAAAATATCCACATACTCTTTCAACAGCTCAATCAACCCGCTCTTCACATCAGGATGTAACGATGCTCCAATCTTGACTTCCTTCGGATCTTCTTCTAAACCCAAATTAATCACTTCCAAAGGCTCTTTATATGGCTGAATGGTATTTTCCTCATGCTCAAGCAACCGTGAGACCTCCTCTGGAATCTCATCATAATCTTCTTCTTCAGCCCCAAACATAGGACATTCAAAGTTGGGAGAGGGTGCAAGGTCATTGTATTCAACGGGTTTTTTAATTAATCTGCACATATGATTTATGATTGCTTTTAGAAACTGACACATATAACAAGTGATCATGCAGATTAATTTTCAGTTATTATTTATTTTGAAAGGTTTTTTCTGATTACCATTTTCCAAGAAAAGGCAGAAGACAAAGACATAATTTGGAAGCAAAGACAACTTTTATTAATGATCTTAAAAGTCACAGCAAACAGATAAGCCCTACAACATTAATACTTCCACCTTGGGCAGAGTGAAAGATTTTCAAAATAAAGAAACAGATTAACAAAACAAATTACTTTGAAACATGTATGCAAGAAGGAACATCAATGGTGATCCAGTTCTGAACTCTGACTCCATGTGTCACATAATTTGGTACTTCCTGCTCTGCTTCATCCTCTTCAACAACATTAATTCAAGAACCAATTGGATGGAGGTAGCCTCCGCTGCGGAAAACATCCTGATAACTGTTCACAATAGATTTTAACTTCAAACTTTCTCCTTTGCCAATCTTCGAAGAGAAACCCAAACCAACTCTGTTCTTGTTCACGGGTGGATCCACAAGTCGTCCCTAAACTGTATTATGACCATTGCGCATAACCTGTTGCGCGTCCTTCAGCAAAACCACATAATTCTCATTTCTCCTTATGTTGTCAATGGATAGGGCTTGGAACTGGGTTCCAACAGCAGCCTCATCCGCTTTTACAATACTGAAAGAGGATAGATGGGATATCAACAGTGCCTGCTCCCCATTTATGATCACTATCTTCCCTTCACGCACAAACTTTAGCTTCTGATGCAGAGTTGAAGTGACAGCCCCTGCTTCGTGTATCCATGTCCGTCCTAGCAAACAACTATATGCGGGAATAATGTCCATGACCTGGAAGGTTATCAGGTACAAATATGGTCTTATATGGATGGGTAAGTCCACTTCACCAATGACAGATTTCCTCGACCCATCAAATGCCTCATAATGATGCCACTCGGGCGCATAGGTGCTCCTTGATACTTTAACTTCATGAGAGTACTCCTTGGTGTAAGATTCAATGCGGATCCATAATCAATTAGCACATTGGATAGCGAATCATTCTTACAGTTCATAGATATATGGAGGGCCAGGTTGTGATTCCTCCCTTCATTTGGTAACTCATCATCGTAGAAACTCAAGTTATTACATGACGTAATGTTTCCAATTACGCTACTGAATTGATCTAATGGCATGTCGCTCTCCATAAAAACTTGGTCTAGTACTCTCATCAGTGATTCTCTATGAGCAGAGGAGTTCATCAATAAAGCTAGGATAGATATCTTTGAAGGAGTCTGCAGTAGCTGATTTACAGTTCTGTAGTCGCTCATCTTAATTATCTTCAAGATATCATCCACTTCTTTCTCTAATGTAGCTCCACAGTCTCTCTTGTAGCCCTCTTAGGCTCATCATTCTCAGCAATTTTCTTTCCAGCAACAACATCTCTTCGAACAACCGGCGCAAACACACGACCGCTACGGGTCACCCTTCTATTTTCAGCTATATTTCCAACATCAGGCATTGGCTGGATGGGAACTTCCACCCTATCTTCTAATATTGTAGCTTGTATTTGTAAGGCACAACCTTATCTGATTTGTAGGGAATAGGACCTGGCAGACTAATTACCAATGGGGTAACAACTGGTTTGCTATGGTACTCTACTTCAAGATGAGTGGGTGCACCAAAACAAGGTACAATGACGTTTACCACTTCTTCAACACAATCAGACATCAAAAAGTCATTTTTGGCAAACAAATCTTCTTCTGAAGAGAAATACTCATCCGCGGAGGCATACTCTTCCTCTGACTCTTCTTCCATTAAACAAACTTCAACCATATCAATCTCATGATAATCATCCCTCTGACCCGTTATCTTGATAGTTCCATTGTCTAACAACAACTGAACACCCTCCCTCACAATAGAACATCCTCGCGGGTCTCGACAACAAACTATGCAAGACCCATATTGGTGTTCCACTTGACCAGCAGTACGACAGAAGGTAGCATGCAACTGTATGAGATCCTCATTCAAATACTCCACATCAAAAATTCTGAATTAACCAAGACATCTAGAAACCATATTCACTTCCTCCTCATACTATGCCCTAGCCTGATTATATGGATTAAACCCTCATCCATCATCTCCTGTAAATCAGCCTTTATCTTCTCGCAACCCTGTATGTCTGTACTGCAAACAGCACAACCGGCATGGTCATGCGTATAGTAGCTGAATTCACAGAGGTCTGCGTGCATTTTCACCAAATCTCCTCTAACCAGATTAATGTCAAAAATCTAAAAGTCACGTGGACAATCGGCCACCATATTAACAATATTTACTCCCCCGTGCTTGGGTAGATGATTATCTTTCACATTAGGTCCCATGTCCTTGAAAGATAGAATTCCAGACTTCACCAACCTTTGCACTTCAGTCCTCAAAGGATAATAATTCTCAACACTATGCCCTTGTGCTCCCTGGTGAAAATTACACGTTTGGTCTGCCTTATAATACCAAGGCAATGGGGATGGTACGGTGGGAGGTGGTCGTGTCTGGACCAACTTCTTCTGAATCAATGCCGATAGTAGCTCTGCATAGCTCATGGGAATAGGGTCATAGTTCTCCCTTCTCTGATTATTCCCTTGGTTCCCCTGATGGGATGGTCTTTAATAAGCGACGATAGTCGGAGCGATATTCATCACAGGAGTAACCGAGGCGACTTGCTGATGACGCTGATAATTCCTTCTAGGAGCATTTACCCTCCTCTCTTGTATAACAACATTTGCATCCCCTTCTTTCTTCTTGGTAAACCCATAAGATGGCTTCTTCACACCTCTGGATCCTTCACTCTTTGTCAAACGACCTTCTCTTACAGCCTCTTCTAGGCAGACACCCATTCCTACCATCTCTGTAAAATCACTTGGTGCGCTTGCTACCATCCTTCCGTAGTAGAAAGCACCCAGCGTCTTCAGAAAAATCTTAGTCATTTCTTTCTCTTCCATGGGAGGAATCACTTGGGCAGCTACCTCGCGCCATCTCTATGCATACTCTTTGAATGATTCCCTGTCTTTCTGAACCATGGCCCTAAGTTGGTCAAGGTTGGGCACAATGTCCATATTGTACTTGTATTGTTTGATGAATGCTTCTCCCAAATCATTGAAAGTATGGATGTTGGCATTGTCTAAACTCATATACCACTTTAACACTGCGCCGGTCAAACTATCCTGAAAAAAGTGAATCAGCAGACGCTGATCATCAGTGTGGGTAGACATTCTCCTCACGTGCATTACCAAATGGGCACGAGGGCAAGTGTTGCCATTGTACTTCTCAAATTCTGGGACCTTGAACTTAGCAGGTATCTTAACATTCGGGACCAAACATAGCTCATTCACATTCTGCCCAAATAGCTCTTTTCCCCTAAGAGCTTTCATCTCTCTTTGCATTCTATCAAACTGCTCTTGAAAATCATCCATTCTATCATAAAGACCCAAGTCTTCACTCAGTGTAGGGAAAGGATGACATACATGATCATTAGCAAACAGAACTAAATTCACCGAAGGAGGTGCAGCAGGAACAATATGCACCACATGAGGTGCCGGAGTAACAACAGTCTGAACCACTGGAACATCTTGAGGGCCAATATTGAAACCTTCAGGTGCAAAATTCTCTGGCATTCCCCATGGATAACCTTGAGGCATACGGTTTTGAATAACAGCCGGAGTAGCGGATACAGAAACAGTCGGAACTTCAGTATTTGCCCCTGTTGGTTGAGGTTGAACACTCGGTGGCTGATTCTGAGCAACCACCAGAGCTTCCATCAGAGTAGTCAAATTGGCCAAGCCGGCCTTCAAAGCATACACTTCTTCGCGCAACTCGCGATTCTCCTGTTCTAAGTTGTCCATATTCTTTTTGAAATTATCCCGAGTGTTGTAGTGTTGAGTCAGCTTGCTGAATGAAGTAAAAAGCTAGGTAAGGCACCTGGATATGCATAATAAATGCAAGAAATATATGCAATATGATGCATGATATGCAATGCACATGATTATTTTATTATTTAATATTTCAAGGGATTTAAGATTTATAGACATATCGCAAACATCAAAGTAATAAAGCTTTTGAAATACTGAGAATTTTTATTATAGTAACTTCAAAATGGATTACAAGTTTCAATGATCCCAAGTACAAGATGAAAATACAATCTAAAATCTTGAGAAAAAGAACTGATGGAGATCAATTTGTACACTGGCGCTTTCCTGTGAGCCTGACAATCTGAGCCCTCAACCTCTGGTTTTCTTCCACATGTCTGATGGCAACCTCCTTCCAATCATCTGGATCAGAAAGTGAGTAATCAGTACCTGTTTGAGGCTTAGGGGAAAATAAATCCCCTTGCCTCTCCATAGACTCTACCACTCGACTCTCAAGGATCTCAATCAAATCGTCTTTCTCCTTCAAGTCTTCTCTGTAGGAACTCTCTAGAGTCTGGAACTTGTTATTCCAAGCATCCCTTTCCTATTGCATCCTAACCAAAGCGAGTTGCAGCTCTTCTAGATCATCTAATAAGGGAGGGGTGGTCTTCCCAAATAGATCAGACATGGGTGTCTCCTGAGTATACGACATCTTCAACTGAATGGCTCTTGATCGGACCCACTGAAGATATGGCTCCAAAGAAACAGCACCCCTAGGTCCCAAATCCTTCCTACTCTTCTTATGAATGTGACACCAGGCCTTCGCAATCAGCTCCCTAGATTCTCTATGGTCTTCTCCTTCCTTCAGAAAGAAACTACTCAAATGAATACTATTCAGTTTATCCCTCATCGGGTAACCAAGTTGTCGTCGTGCAAGAACATGGTTATAGTTAATTCCTCCCTTTGTACCAAGAAGAGGTACATTGGGGAAACTACCACAACTGTCAATAATCTCCACATCCTGATAAGCTCGATGATACCAATCAATATCCGAGTGAGTAAGTGCCATGATCTTAGGAGCCCACCGGGGTTCCTTCTTGACATCCCAAAAAGCATCAGACTGAGGCATATGAGAGATGAACCACCGGTACAACAAAGGTGTGCAACAGATAATCATTCCCCCATGATAAGAACTCCGAAGATGAACAAAATAATAAGCATCACCCAACAGTGTAGTAACTGGGTTTCTAATCATGAAAATCCTGATAGCATTAATGTCGACAAACTTGTCCACATTAGGAAATAAGAACAATCCGTAAGCAAGTAAAGAAAAGATGGCCTCAAAAGAAACCGTACTCTTCATTCTGGAAAAGTAACGAGCTTTCTCTAATAAGAACTGAGCTGGTAATCCTCTAATCCCTCCTTTAGTAGTCATATGGGCTTCCACCTCAGACTTCCCCAGATGAATGGAAGCAGCAATCTCATGTGGTTTTGGCTCACCCTCCAAACCAGTAAAAGGAACACGATCGGTAACAGGTAAATCCAATAGATAAGAATACTCCTCTAGTGTAGGCATCAACTGATAATCGGGAAAAGTAAAGCAGTGATACATCGGATCATAGAACTGGACCAAGGTCGAGAGAATACCCTCCTTTATCTTCAGCTTCATGAGAGGAATAATGGATCCATATTCTTCCGAATGTCTGCAGAACACTCGATCTCTGGAATTAGACTGATCAACTCATCTATCTTAGGATCCTTGAAACTGTATTTCCCGGTCTTTCTCTTTCCAGAATCCATGGTTAAAAGTACCTGAGATATTCACAAATAGTCAACCTTTAAATCCCTTGAAATATTGTTTTCTTCAAAAGATGCTTATGAGTGCATGGACGCATGATGCAACAATCACACACAAGATCACACATATAGGGTTCATAGGTTCGACGTCACGAGCATGAGGTCGAAGGTACTACCCATAAGGTGTTGGTCTAAAAAGTTATCACCTGCCGAACAAGGTTCTAGAGGTTCCCAGAGTCTACATCCTTCCTTCGAATATTACCAACTTCCCGATTAACTCGGTAATTAGTAATATTCTCAAGAAAGACTCGTCCGAGCGTAGTATCGCGTGAAAACTATTTTCGGATTACTCCATCATAGCTTCCGCACTACACCTAAAAGGCCAAGATGGGTTTGGTATTCTACGATCCTCAGCTTCAGCAGGCTCCCAGGTCGAAAGAAGTACGTCTTCCCGAGTACTCGGTAAACGACACTACAGTCAAAGGGGTCTCCACTGAGTGGGGGATCTCATGCCTCCTTTTTTGGGATTACTCCCTCAAAGTTAACATGGCTATACCGCCCGTCCTATCTTAAAGTTTGCCCAAGTCCGGGTATAGGACTTATGAGCAATAACCAAGCACCTTGAAAACCAGGAAAATCCAAACAAACATATATAAAAAATATAACACATAAACAACAATAGCACATATACAAATATAAACAAAGATATGGTCAACCCACTGAGGGATGGACCAGCAAGAGGTCAATCTTTCCCCAGTGAAGTCGCCATTTTTTTGTAGCGGTAGAAATGTTTAAGACTAAGCCATTCGATTGACTAGACTTTATACAAATCAAAATAAAAATCGCCACCACACTTTATTGTTTCCAAAGGAATGGGAAAAGAGCGAATAACCCAAAAGAGGGGGAAAGATTCAAGGTAAGGGGGTTGGTTATGCAAAGGGAAGGTATTAGAACCCTAAACGTCTACGGTACTCCACAGGAACCTCTTTGAAAAATCTGTATATTTTGGTTATAAAAAATGTATTGTATATAAAATGGATGGTGGAGGTGAGAAGAGAAATATTTTTTAATGATTTTTGCACCCGCCGCGGTTGCGAACCTTTAGTGCCTACGTACCACCTTTCGTGCAATAGGGGATCAGAGTACACGTAGTTCCTCTTTTAAAAATTTGAAACACAAGTGTGTTGGTTAATTTTTAGAGATAAGACATCATTGTCATTGTCCGTGTGGAAAACATACTTACTACCCACAATCACGAGAAAGGAGAATTTGCATCATCTCAAAGTGGAGGATATGGCTTGGATCTTAAAATCAATAATGCCTCACTCAACACCCAAGTGGAAAATATCTCTCTTCACTACATATTGTAGAAGTATAGTTATTTTCATCACTACAAGGATTGACAAGAGTCTAATCTTTTGAGAAAAGTTTAAAGATAAAAGCCAAAGTGGAAAAATGGTTTGAAATGAGATTGATTGACTTTTAGTCTTCTCAAAAAAAATGTCAAGGTATTATTAAATTGATTGAAGTTTATTTATGAAAATATTTTGAAAAAAAAGGCACGGACATAAGTCCAAGTTTATTATGAAAGTAGTTTAAGTTTCAAAACAAGAAGAGTTTTCAAAAGGAGGGAGAAGATTTTTTGAAATTAAAGAAGATGGGAGGAGTAGAAGAGGCTATCCTAAAGCATTAGGTAAAAGCTAAGGATAAGGACTACCTAACCAATAAGAAGCCAAAACTTGACATTATGAGTCAAGATATAATTCCCATTCTTTGGATTGAAAACCAAGCAAGCAAAGATACTTGACCTCTTGAGAGAACCAAACTTCAAGTGTATTAAGTCTTCACAAAAATTGCACAGAGTAACGGTTGTATACGGGTGAATTCCAGATTACAACCAGAGAATGTAATCACAAAAACCTGCATACAAAAACAAACAAGCAACCCAATGTCTTGAGGTAAACCTTAAGAACTCCAGACAAAATAATCAGATAAGATCACAAGGTCTCCAAGATAGGCAAAGGTTTCTAATCCTAAGTCCAAGAAAAAGTCCCATGCTCCATCATGCCAAGGATAGTAACTAAATAGTCCAAGTGCCATTAAGAGTTTTTTAGGGTTTATGTTGATTATTAAGTATCTTAAGAAAAGAAAAGAAAAGCTCAAGTGAGCAAAGTAAAAATGGCAAGGAAATAAATAAATAATACATAAAGCATAAAAAAGAACAAAAGCATAAGATAAACACAAGTCAATAATTAGTGGTTAGTTGGATGACCATCTTGAAACTTGCATTTGGAACTCATTAGAGGATTTGTAGAACCAAAGCCTCCACACAACAAGTTACATTTGCTCTTTGTCAAGTATATCATCCATTTAGAATTCTCACAAGTACCATTTAATGATCAACGATGTTTAAGTGATCCGCGTTGACCAAAAGTGTTGTAGATCCATTAGAGGATTAGTAGAACCAAAGCCTCCACACAATGAATCTCAAGGTTATTGGATCAAAGAGATCAAATTAACATACTTGGTCTTGCAATCATAAGTTTGGGCCATGAATGATCATTTATTCGAATCGGGACACAATTTAGCGCTATGTTAAGCAATCATAAGTGGACTTATATAGAAGACGCACCTATTTTGAGGCCGATCAATAGCAATCTATGCACCATTTGTTTTGAGACATGATATAGAGGTCATGCTCTAACAACACTTAGTGCAATAAGAAGGGGATGAGATGAAGAGGATTAGGGTAAAAAAAGAATATACAAACCACATTTGAATTAAATTTTAATCAAACTATTATTAAAATCATTCATCCATTTTTTGTGGAGTTAAACTCAACACCATGGATCCAATGATGTTAATAAAGTTCATGATCCAAAACCTAACCCAAGATTAGCCAGAAAATAATCACAAAATAATATTATATTTAATATATACATTAAAAAATGTTTAAAAAAAGAAAATAATGGGGAAAATATCAATTATGTTCGAATTAATCAAGGAATGAAAAATAAGGGCATAGAAAAATCAGAAATGGATCCAAATATTTTTATAAAAAAATTGGTAATTTTTAAAAGTCAGAAACTATTTTTAAACTATTTAAAATTGTTCAAACAAACATAAAATAGATCAAAAGTAGTAAACTTCAACATAAAATTCCATAAAATTTCCAGAAAGTCAAAAATATGCAAAATAATATTTATGAATTTTTTCAGAATAAAAAAATGTCAGAAAGTATTTTTTAAGTAATTAAAAGTAAGAAAATAATACAAAAAATAAAAAAAATACCAAATGTCAAAATAAAAATGTGAAAAAATATTCATAAGATCATAAATAATTTAAAGTATTTAGTGAATTTTTTCATAATTTTTGGATAAAAAATAAAAGAGTTATGAATTTTTGAAAATTTAATCAATAAAATTATAAAATCAGAAAATAAAATAAAACCAAAAAGATGTGGACCATCAGTTCATAGTCAAAACGCGTTAGTAAGCTAATCCAATGGACCAGACGGGCTGTGCTTGATATGGACCTTAGTGAAATACACATGGGATCAGAAAAAGGGCAACCAATGAAATTAAAACGTTTGGCACGCTATCATTGGCTGAGACGAGACATGTCATCGTCTTCAATCTCCAGACACCCTGCAATGGGGATTTTGTGAGATCCTTCAAATGGAAGAATTAGGATCTCAGGCTAGCATCATTGAACTCATCTCTTCAAGACGATTCTAACACAACCATCGCGCCAAATTTATGTAAGGTATGGAGAGAGAGATATTAATCAAAAACCCAGAAAATAGCGAGAACCTTCAATTTGAGATTTCTCTCTCAATTCTCAATGGATTTAAAAATTGTGAGCAGCATTAGAATCAGACAAAGGAGTAGAATAGCTTAGTGCTTGATTTGGATCCAAATGGTGGAGAATTCTACCTTTTTGAAGTTCAAGTAAGAAGCTCTGAAACTGGACTTCTGTAGCTTGAATTATGGGTCGTTTTGATTAGTTTAAGTGCTGGAGAGTTTGTGTGATGCTCAAGGATGATGAAGGCGCAAAGAATTTTGGAAAAGGAAGCTTAAATTTCAGAAGCTGATTTAAAAAAAAGTGGGTTCGTGTGAGGTTTTGGCAGGGTATTCTTGGCTCTCTAAGCTTGGGAAAATGGATGGGGAATGACCCTCTATTTATAGGGAAGCAAATGGGATCAAAAGAAAGAGCGAATGATGCGTTTTGGAGGGAATTCGTGTGGGTCTGCATCATGAAGAAAGTGTGACTCAATCTTGATCAAAACTCAGCTAAATCGTGCGTTTCATGATGCTAATCACTTCTGGCAAGTTTGCTATTCAAGTTTAAACCAAAAGCGTGCACAAATCTTGTGTTTAGAAGTCACATTATGGATTTCAAAATTATGACTTTGTGAAAAATTCAGTTTCAAGTTACCAAATTCAAATCCATGGCATTTCCAACTCAAGGGGTCTTAGGGCATAATTCTTGATGCTTTGGAAAGATGAGGTTACAAGCTTTGCAATGGAAAAAGAATGGAATCAAATGGATGCTTTAGCTGAAATTTACATGGAGTCAAAGTTGAAGAAAACGAGTTGACTTTCCATACTTAGAAATATTTCAAATTCTTCTTCAAAAATGACCTATAATCTTTTGTATCCAAACATGGCCTTCCACTTGGAATTTGCTCTTGACTAAAAAAGATGGAATGAATTAGACCTCTTCAATGACATTTTGAAATTTGAACCACTCAAAATCTCCAAAAATTGAGCAAGTTATGACTTGTTGAAGTTGGCCAAAAATCATGAAATGACCTATAATCTTTTTCATATTTAAGGAAACTTCTATCCATTTTCTCACTTTGCACATAAAATAAGGCATAAATTAAACATATTTAAGATCATAATGGAAAAATAATGGACTCAAGGTGATAAAAATTGACCAAGTTATGACCATTTGAAGTCACATATGGAAAATTGTGGGTTCATCGTGATGACTTGTAATCTTTCTTCTTCACCAAGTTCCTTCCACATGAAAACTCCTTGGAACTTTTGAAGTGATTTGTTGGTAACTCTTTGGAGAGAAAGATGTCTTTGGAATCACTCAAAAATACCAAAAGGTGAGCAAGATATGCTCCTTTGAAGTTCAAAACCCTAGCCTCTAGATCAATAGAATGCTTTGAGGAAATTTGACAAGTTTGAACAAACTTCTTGTGCCAATATTATTTCTTTGTGAATAGAAGTTGTTGAGGATGATGATGAGGACTCATAGACACCAAAACCACTTCCATATCTTGAAATTTGAGATATATGTGCCCTTGTAACCAATAGGTAAAAGACCTTATCCAAACATGACAACTTCTTCCCTCAACCCCTTGTACTTTTGAATCAATTTTGATAACTTTGAAATATGTTGAATCAAAATAAGCCTTGTCATGCCATTTCTTCCAAAACAACTTCAATGGTGAGGTTTGAATTCCTCAAGATTTATTGACTAGGGCATGGAAATAAACTCATGAACCCATGAAGCAACTTGCTAAACCTCATTGCCTTTACCTACATTATTAACAAGTAAGACAAACCAACATTGTATTTTATTAATTAGAAAGAAAATAAAAGCAAAATATTCATGATCACAAAAGAAAACAAGTCAAGGTGCTTTGGGATTCCTCAAAGAGCAAAGCTAAAGATAGGGAGAAGAACCAAAAGCCCTAATGTGATCTTGTTGTGATTGAATCAACATGGTATGATGAAGGGATCTTAGGGGCAAAAATTGGGGTACAACAACAACACTTACTTTCATCTAGAAACTTATTTTGACCACTAAATGTCAAATCCCTTTTAAAAAATTTCATTCCAATTTGCTTGAGCTACAATTTATATAAATTTGTCGTGAAGGTGTGGTTGTCTTCGTCTTGAAGAGACGAAGCGAATGACATAGGTCTGAGCTTCTGATTTTACAGTTTGAGAGACCAGCAATTCACGTTGGTTAGAGGTTGAAGATGACCAACGTGTCATCTTCCAACCAATGATGGCACGCCACTTGTATTTTTTGAAATCTGATTTAATTAATGATTCAATGCATCATCCACTAAAGTCCATAACATGTACAGCGCGCTAGGTCCACTTGATTTGTTTACTAACACGTTTTGACATTGATTAGATGACCCATATTTTTTTGATTTTTATTTTCTTTTCTGATTTTTATATTTAATTGTTTTAAATTTCAAAAAAATCATAGAAAATTCATTTTTAGTCCAAAAAATCTGAAAAGATTATGAAAAATATTTTTGATTTTTCTCTTTCTGATTTTTATTTTTTCACAATTTTATTTTGTGTTTTGGTATTTTTTTTATAAATTTTCACTTTATTAGATTTGTTTTAAATGTTTAAAAATACTTTTATGCATTTTTAAATTCTGAAAAAAAATGTAATGATCCAATGATATTGTGACAAATATTGGTGACCTCTTTTATTTTTTATTTCTGACTTTTGTATTTTTATTATTTTTGATTTATTTTACTTATTTCTTTTAATTTTTAAAAGAGTTTCTGAATTTAAAAAATTACCAAAAAATTTATAAAAATATTTGAGTCTATTTCTGATTTTTCTATGGTCTCACTTTTTATTTATTGATTAATTTGAACATAGTTGACATTTTTATTCCTTATTTTTATTTAAAATATTTCTAAAACCTTTTTTAATGTATCTATTAAAATGCAATATTATTTTGTGATTATTTTCTGGCTAATCTTGGGTTGAATTTTTGATCATGAACTTTATTAACATCATTGGATCCATGGTGTTGAATTTAACTCCCCAAAAATGGATGAATGATTTTAATAATAGTTTGATTAAATTTTAATTCAAATGTGGTTTGTATATTCTTTCCCACCCCTCTTCATCTCATCCCTTTCTTATTGCACTAAGTGTTATTGGAGCATAATCTCTATATCACGTCTCAAAACAAATGGTGCATAGATTGCTATTAACCGGCCTCAAAATAGGTGCGACTTCTATATAAGTCCACTTACAATTGCTTAACATAGTGCTAAATTTTGTCCCAATTCGAATAAATGATCATTCGTGGCCCAAACCTATGTTTTCAAGCCCAAGTATGTTAATTTGATCTCTTTGATCCAATAACCTTGAGATTCATTGTGTGGAGGCTTTGGTTCTACCAATCCTCTAATGGATCTACAACACTTTTGGTCAACGCAGATCACTTAAACATCATTGATCATTAAATGGTACTTTTGAGGATTCCAAATGGATGATATACTTGACAAAAAGCAAATGAAACTTGTTGTGTGGAGGCTTTGGTTCTACCAATCCTCTAATGAGTTCCACATGCAAGTTTCAAGATGGTCATCCAACTAACCAATAATTATTAAATTACTTTTACTTTGTGCCCTTTTATTTTTTATGCTTTATGTACCATTTATTTTAACATTTACATTTCATGCTATTTTTCATTTTGCTCACTTGAGCCCATTTACTTTCTTGTCATTTTTATTTTTGCTCACTTGAGCTTTACTTTTCTTTTTTAAGACACCTAATAATCAACATGAACCCTAAAAATATTCAATGATACTTGCACTATTTGGTTACTATCCTTGGCATTATGGAGTATGGGACTTACTGGACTTAGGATTAGAAACCTTGGCCTATGTTGGAGACTTTGTAACCTTAATTGACATTTTGTCTGGAGACTTTGCATGAAATTCGTATTTATGTTTTTCTTTATGCTTTAATCGAAACTAACATCATTAATGTTCTTCTGAGATGTGAATATAATGGTTTGAACCATCGCATGACCCCGATAATGCCCGGAGGGAAGGTTACCATGTTTGAACTGTTTTAGGTTATTTGCTTCATATCTCTTTGTACAAGGAAAATCAACCAAAACCAAGGGCGCCATTGAATTCGCAAGGCCCAAATTAGGGGGGTAGGGTACCTTTGAATCACTAATGTATTTTATTTTGCAGGAATGAAAAACGCAGTTGCTAGAGAAGACGACCGGAGCTAGGGCTCCGGCTCTTCTCCGACCCAGTAATTAAGTTTATTACATATTTAATTGTTTCTATTGATGTACCGAATGAAACAATCACCCTATTGGCAAGCGCGCGCATGATAAGGCATTAGACTACCAGGGCGTGGGTTCGATCTCCGCCTTTTGATGTTTTGATGTTTTTTCTCTTCATATTTTTCATATTGTGCAGGTTTTATTATATTTTGCGTAATACTTATTCTACTAACACTAACACGTGCTTAACCCATTGGTAAACCATGCAGGGAAGAAGGCAAAAGGCATGGGTTCAACACCCACCCTTGACATTTTTCCCTTTTTCTCTATTTCTAACCTTGTTTGTCATTTTTCACTAATCCTATCATTTTTTGTTAACCCTAATCCTTTTTTTAACCTAATTTCTTCACTTAACCATTAAAAATAAACCTTTTTCTAAAACCCTAATTATTTAGGTTTTAGGTTTTTTAATTAACTTTTTTCAAAATTAACCTTTTTTGTATTAATTAAAATTAATTAGGTTTAGGTTTTATTTAATTAACCCTTTAATTTAATTAATCAACCTTCTTTTCAATTTTAAAATTAATTAGATGTTTAGGCTTTATTTAATTAATTATCATCCAAACT
Source organism: Vicia faba (assembly GCA_948472305.1). Classification (NCBI taxonomy): domain Eukaryota; kingdom Viridiplantae; phylum Streptophyta; class Magnoliopsida; order Fabales; family Fabaceae; genus Vicia; species Vicia faba. Next base: position 1,023,484,102 of record OX451741.1, read on the forward strand.
ATTTTCTCCAAAAATATTTTTAACATTCTTTTTCTACTTTTATTTTTCTTTTTCTTAATTTAATTTCTTAGATCAATTGTATAGGTTGCGCGAATGTAATAGCTTAGACTGTTATTTCTCGCGTTCTTTTTTATTATCATGTAATTGTTTCTGGGATGTAATAGTTTTAGGATTTCGTTTCCTCACCTCTATTATGTAACTGCCCCAAAGCTTTGTAATAGTTTTAGGTTTACATTTCTGCCTTTATCTTCTGCTACTATATTTTTATGCGATTGTTAGTAACTAGGGTTTGTATGGAAAGATAAAACAAACGTTAGAAAACCTAAAATCAAGATGAATAACTGAATTGAACACACTCGCACACTTTCACCTCTAGGGTAACCTCTCTTTGTTGCCTTTCGAAATAAACAGTCATGTCCCTCGAAAGTGGGGATGCTTTAGCAAAGACTATCGATACACAAGATCATAGTCCCTCAATGTTTCCTTTCAAAAAATGATATAGTCCCTTACGAAATTGCTAAAGCATCCTTACAAGTTGCCTTTGATGATCGTACGATGACCCTTTGCTTGTCCCTTCACATCCAACGGATAGAGCTCCCTACTAACTAATGGTATGGATAACACTATCTAAAGGAGAAGGAAAAGTACAAGAACGACCTTGAGGTTGTAGAATACTGTTAATCACTTGCTCACAAAAACAAAAACATTTCTCACATCACACTTTCAAAACAATGAAATATTTTCAAACAAATACTTTGTATACATTCTTGAGGACCGATACAAGAGTCATTACAAAGTTCGCCTTACATTAGCATTTTCAAAATATTTTCAAACACACACACAAAAAAGAAAATTTTCAAAGTGAGTTAAGCGATTAAGAGCCCGCAGATAACTACGGATGAAAAGGGTGCTAACACCTTCCCTTTTCATAACCAACCCCCCGAACTCAAAAACTATCAAGGTCTTTCCTGTTCTTTTCACCCTTTCCTTATTGGATAAAACAAAAGTCGGTGGCGACTCTAGCTATCCGCATATTTTCCATAGAACACAAAACAAGTCAGTTCTCCCACCGTATTACAGAACTGAAGGCTCTGATGGGGATTACTAGTTAAAAAAGAGGGGTAGAGTCTAGATCAATTTATTTGCTTTATTTGTCTGCTTTGTTTGCTTTAAATTTAAGGTTGCTTGGGTTTATTTTCTTGCAAAGATCCTACACCCGAATCTAGGGATACCTTAGGTAAGTAGCAATAGATCATGGAAATTGTACAGTGTAGACCAATATGGTTGAAGTGATGGCTACGTTAGTGTGACACTTTGATTTTTACTGGTGTTCCTTGAGCCAGTCGAGGATAACACTAGGCTGCCGCATGGTATCATAAACACTAAGTGACCTTTATAACCTTAATTGAACCATCTTGGCCATTAGAAGGTAGTGAGATAGCCGACTTTGGTGCAGTCCAAGGTTGGTTGATACTCGATGCTACGCTCATTGAGATTCGACTTTCGGGATATTTTGGTGGCAAGTCAGTTGCCATGCTAAAATAAAACCTGCGAGAAAGATTAGTGATATGAGACTCCTAAAACCCGATTACTATTTTTAGGACAGGTTGAGCCAACTTAACTTCAATAGAAAAGGGTAATTACCTATGGACCTCATGCAAGCCTTTAAACCTAAGACTCTTCTGTGATTTGTTTGTGTTTGCTATTTGTTTAAACATAATATCACGACATCATAACATCATATCATAGCATTTTCACTAACCATTTCAAGGATATTAGGGACCTTTGGTGCAGGTTTATCATGAACTAGACTTCTAGCGGGGGGAAACAGAATTTATTTTCCTCTTACCGGATGCCGTCAAAGACCGAAGTATATTCTCTTGAGTCAAAGGCTAGGACCCACTTGACATGGTGAGATTGATTCTTATAGAAGGACACTCAAAGATTGAGACACAAAGTTCTTCAAACAAAGCTGCAGCCAAACTCAATTTTTGACATTTCCTTTTTATTTATCCCACGAGATCCTTGAAAACATTGCATATGCATCAACATACCATACATATAATCACATAACAGGTTTTCCCAAGACAAGTTTTCTCATCTTCTTGCTGTTTGTTTCAATAAAATGTGGCTCTCGAACATACTGTTAAAGATCTCCAAGCTCATAATGCTCAATTTCAACAAATGATCCTGAATCTAGCCAATGGGACAGGAAGAGCTGAAAACTCTCATCACCAAAGAGAGGAAGAAGAAGACTAGAAAACCAGTCGACATCCTCAAAATGGGAAGAAGGTTCAGAGGTCCTCCCAATCGAGCTCAAGACTGTGATATCCCATAAAATGAAGACGACAACCAGGGTGAGGATGGTAAGAGTGTGAAGGATGAGAAAGGAAGAAACCTTGGTTCTAACCAATATTCTAACGAAGAAAAAGACTATTCGGATGAACAATATCCTCCTGATGATGAAAAGTACAAACGGCTGAAAGATCGTTTAAATGCTATGGAGATCCAGAGAGTTCCTGGGTTGGATTTTGAATAATTGGGATTAGTCTCGGGAGTTGTTATTTCTCACAAATTCAAGGTCCCTACTTTTGCAAAGTATGATGGTGTTTCCTGTTCAAAGCTTCTTTTAAGGTCATATGTCCTGAAGATTCAACCATCCACTGCTGACAGGAAGTTATGGGTGCACTTCTTTCAAGAAAGCTTGTCGAGGACACAATTGGAATGTTTCTATCAACTAGAAGGGACCAATATCTGTACTTGAGAAGATTTGGCTACTGCGTTCTACAACCAATACCAATACAATGCTGACCTTGCACTAACTCGTATGCAATTACAGAGTATGACCATGGGCTCATACGCAGACTTTAAAGAGTATGCCCAGAAATGGAGAGATCTAGCAGGAAGAGTCCAACCCCCTTTTTGTGATAGGGAGTTGGTTGACTTGTTTATGGGAACTTTGACATGTCCTTTCTTCAATCATCTGATCGGAAGCTCTTCAGTCAGATTCATCGAGCTGATATTAACAGGGGAACATGTTGAAGGGGGAATCAGAAGCGGAAATATTCAGGTGGCTGTGTCTTCAAGTACTGTGAAGAAGACGTTCAATGGTAAGAAAGAAGCTAATGTTGTGTATGGCTAGAAGGGTCGTGCTAGAAGTGATCGCAACCAATCTGTGGGGGCAGTGCTAATTTCTAATCCTACACCAGTGCAACAACATCAACAAGGCAATTAGCATAGGTCGAATGCACCCAAGAGACAATTTACCAAAATCAACATGCCATTATCTCAAGCATCGCAACACCTATTGAAGGCGGAACTGACAATGTTAAGAGATCTCCTCAGAAGCCCAACACCTCCTCTCCTCAGTACAATCCTAATGTAAGATGTTCCTATCATTCCAATAGTCCCGGACATGACACAAATGGCTGTTGGGCTTTGAAAAATAAAATTCAAGATATGATTGACTACAAAGAAATTGAATTTGATCCTCCCGAGATCCCCAATGTGATTACCGCACCTATGCCTAAGCACGACAAAGGCATTAACACTATGGATGATATTTTGTATGTTTCTGCTTAAGTGACTTGACTACTTCCGTCTTAATTATTAAGAAGAATCTATTGCAAGCCGGTTTATTTCCGGGTTGCATTGAAATATGGTACTACTGCGCAGCCCAACCCAATGGCTGCAAACTACTGAAAGAAGGTATTCAGCATCTGATGGATAACCATATGATTCTAGTTGAGAAGACTCCATCTATGGAGAATTTTTTTCAAGACTTGGAGTTTGAATATGCATATGTAATTTTTGGCACTCTTGTAAGGATCACTTCCAAGGGTCCTGTGAAGATTATTGCCAAACCTAGAGTTGCTCCTCTGATAATCACCGCACTTGGACCAATCCCATATTCCTATGACAAGGATATCCCTTGGAATTATGGAGTTGATGTTTACTATTATGGTGTCAAGAAAGAACCATTGGTTGTCAAAAGTGAAGATACTAAAGTTATTGATCCCAATGTTGACAATATTGTTGGGACCAGTAAAGTTACTATAAGTGGAAGGGTTTTCTCTCTAGAGATCTCTCCGAAGACTGTTACTACACTGGTTCGTGTTACTACTACTGAGTCAACTACTGAGACTCGGGGAAAAGAACAGATGACTGAGTCTGCCCATACTTGGGCACCTAAAGAAGTTGCCACTAAAGATGCCTCCTAGCAAGAAATGGAGAAAGTACTAAAAATCATCCGAAAAAGTGACTATAAGATTGTTGAATAGCTAGGACAGGCTCCCTCCAAGATATCCATATTATCTCTGTTGTTGTTCTCTAAAGCCCATACTCAGGCTTTGATGAAGTTCTTGAAGTTTGCTTATGTAACACAAGAAATCTCTGCTGATCAATTTGAAAATTACGTTGCTAGCCTGACAACTGATAATGGGCTAGGCTTTTTTGATGCTGACTTGACTCCTGAAGGAAGAAACCATAACAAGGCCCTGCATGTCTTTATTGAATGTAGGGGCACTACCTTAGATCATGTGTTGGTTGACACGGGTTCCTTGCTGAATGTTCTATTGAAGGGTGCTCTAGACAGGCTTGACCATGAAAGGGTTATGCTGAAACCAAGTGATATCGTGGCCAGAGCCTTTGGTGGTTCAAAGAGGATGGTGCACGGAGAGGTAGATATTTGGATCAAAGTAGGTTCACAGGTATTCAACTCTACCTTCTATGTGATGGACATTCATCTGACCTACTCTTGTTTACTTGGACGCCCCTGGATTCATGGGGCAGGGGTTGTTACTTCAACCCTACACCAAAAGTTGAAATATCTCGTGAAAGGAAAGATTGTTACAGTTTATGGTGAAGAAGAATACATGGTGAGTCACTTGAGCTCCTTCAAGTATGTTGAGATAGACAACACATTCATCGAAACTCCCTGCCAGACCTTCGAAGTTATTCCTCAGACAACTACCGTTACTAATGATGTTTCTATTATTCCTAAGGTTACCAGGGTTCTGCCCAGAATGGCTTCTTCAGAAGATGCTAGAGCTGTGGTAGAAGAAGGTGGTTGCACTACTTAGGGTCAGCTTCCTGACATTCCTTACAAGTTTGATAAATTTGGGTTGAGTTTCACTCTAAAGGCTCAAAGGGATGTTCATCGTGCACGTGCTGGAAGACCACCATTCCACATCAACAACAATGGAGTCAACGCGGTAGAAGATGCTGACAGTGACTATGATCTAGACGATTGGATTTTTCCTACCACCGACAATGGGCTCAACAATTAGAAGACTGAAGACGTTATACCAATCTCTTTTAGTCAGGAGTAAATTCTATTTTCTGTTTTATTTCTTTCAAGTTTTGGTTATGTAATTTTAAAACAATAACTTTAAGCCTTGTGCCTTACCCGGGGCACAACGGTCCATTTCTCTGGGTTGTCATATTTCATTCACATATTTTCATTTAATAAATCATTGGACGTTTGCATTCAAATTTTGCGCTCTTTGTCTTTATTTTACTTTATTACTTTCAAAATAGATATATGTTCTTACACACACCCACACAACAAATTGTAGATCTATATCCACCCTGGATCCCATTGATAACAATTCTGCTATTGCCAATTATGACTTCGAAAATATGATCTACCAAGCCAAGGACGAAGGGGAGGAAGATTGTGAAGTACCTGGAGAGCTTTCTAGGATGTTAATGCAGGAAGAAAGAGCCATACAACCGCATGAAGAGAAAGTCGAGGTTGTGAACTTGGGAATTGAAGATGACAAGAAAGAAGTCAAGATAGGTTCCAACCTATAAGACAATGTCAAGAACAAATTAGTCCAGATGTTGTGTGACTATGTTGAGATATTTGCTTGGTCATACGAAGACATGCCAGGACTCGATACTGATATTATGGTTCACCATCTACCGATGAAAGAAGGTTGTTCTCCAATAAAATAGAAGGTTCGTCGTATGCGTCCTGAGATGTCTGAAAAGATCAAAGTTGAGGTTATGAAGCAGTTCAACACAGGGTTCTTAGTTGATACGTCCTACCCTCAGTGGGTTGGAAACATGGTGCCAGTACTTAAGAAGGATGATAAAGTGCATATGTGTGTAGACTACAAGGATCTAAATAGGGAAAGCCCCAAAGATGCCTTTCCAACTCTACATATTGATGTTCTGGTTGAAAACACCGCTCAACATAAAGTATTTTCCTTCATGGATGGTTTCTCTAGTTATAATCAAATTAAGATGGCACCTGGAGATATGTAGAAGACTACTTTTGTCACACAATGGGGTACTTTTTGTTACAAGGTTATGCCTTTTGGTTTGAAGAACGTCGGCGCAACATATCAATATGATATGGTATCTTTGTTCCATGATATGATCCATCACGAGATAGAGGTTTACATTGATGACATGATAGCTAGGTCTCAGACTGAAGAATAACATCTCGACCACCTGCACAAGCTGTTTGAGAGGTTGAATAAATTCAAGTTGAGATTGAATCCAAACAAGTGCACCTTTGGGGTAGGAACCGGTAAGCTCCTAGATTTCGTTGTCAGTGGTAAAGGTATTGAGGTTGATACTTCCAAGGTTAAAGTTATTCAAGAAATGCCAACTCCCTATACTGAGAAGGAAGTCATAGGTTTCTTGGGATGATTGAATTACATTGTAAGATTTATTTCCCATTTGGCCGCTACTTGTGAGCCAATCTTCAAGTTACTGAAGAAAGATCAAGTAGTAAAGTGGAACGATGATTGTCAGATAGCCTTCGACAAAATCAAGGAGTACCTCCAGGAACCTCAAATTCCGACGCCTCCAGTTGAAGGAAGACCTCTTATCATGTACTTAACAGTGTTAGAGAACTCAATGGGGTGTGTATTGGGGAAACATGACGAGTCTGGTCAAAAAGAGTATGCAATATACTACCTTAGAAAAAAGTTTACCGACTGTGAAACAAGATACTCACTGCTTGAGAAAACTTGTTGCACTTTGGCATGGGATGCTCGCCTACTAATACAGTATATGTTGACTCATACTACTTTGTTGATCTCTAAAATGGATCCGATAAAATACATATTCAAGAAACCCGCTCTCTCCGGAAGAATAGAAAGATGGAAAATGGTCTTAATAGAATATTACATTCAGTATACTACTCAGAAGGCAGTCAAGGGAAGTATACTGGCTTATCAAGCGGTAGATGACTACAAGTCTATGAAATTCGAGTTCCTGGATGAGAATATTATGCAAGTTACAAATTGCGAAGAACCTGGACTGTATGAGGGACCTGAATCGGGATTCCGATGGACTATGGTTTTTGATTGGTCTTCAAATGTGCTTGGAAACAGAATTGGTGTCGTGATTATCTCTCCCAACGGTTGCCATACACCCTTCACTGCCAGATTTTGTTTTGACTGTACCAACAACATGGCCGAGTGCGAAGTGTGCATCATGGGTATCCAAACTGCTATCGTTATGAGAATTAGGTTCTTGAATGTATACGGGGACTCATCCCTGGTGATCAGTCAGGTTAAGGGAGAATGGGATACGAAACATTTAAACCTCATTCCTTATCGAGAGAATATGTTAACATTAATTCCATACTTTGACGAAATCACTTTTGAACATATCCCACGAGAAGAGAATCAATTGGCAGACGCATTAGCTACCATGTCATATATGTTCAAAGTCATATGGGGAAATAAAGCTCCTCGAATTACTATTGAGAGATTATACGAACTGACACATTACTACGAAGTTGATACTGATGGAGTAGAGGAAAAGCCTTGGTACCACAAAGCAAAAAGATACCTCGAGACTCAAGAGTATCCTGAAGGAGCATCTATCAATTACAAGAAATTCCTATGGAGGTTCTCTGCCAAGTTCTTTCTGAGCAATGAAATTTTGTACGAGCGCAATCACGACTCAATTCTACTTCGTTGTGTAGACAAGAAGGAAGCTGAAAAGATTATGGAAGATATGCACAAAGTAATATTTGTACTCACTCTAGTGGGAATACAATGGCTAAGAATATTCTTAGAGCGGGTTATTATTGGTCTACAATGGAAACTGATTTCCATCATCACTCCAAAACTTGTAACAAGTGCCAGATTTATGCCGACAAAGTACATGTGCCTTCGGTTCCTTTGAATGTCTTGGCTGCTCCTTGTTTGTTTTCAATATGGGGCATTCATATGATTGGAGAGATTAATCCTACCTCTTCTAATGGACATCGTTTCATCCTCGTCGCTATTTGTTATTTTTCCAAGTGTGTTAAATAAGCCTCTTTTGCCTCCGTTACCAAGAATGTCGTGGCCCGATTCATTAAGAATAACCTTATATGTCGATATGGCATCCTTGAAAGGACCATCACAGAAAATGGTACCTATCTTAACAATAATATGATCACAGAACTCTGCATGCAGTTCAAGATTAAGCATCACAATTCTTCTCCGTATCGACCAAAGATGAATGGCATAGTGGAAACCGCCAAGAAGAACATTAAGAAGATTATGAAGAAGATGACAGTGACGTACAAAGGTTGGCATTAGATGCTACCTTTTTCTCTTCATGGCTATCGCACTTCAGTACGTACATCAACTGGGGTAACCCCATTCTCTCTAGTCTACGGCATGGAGGTTGTCTTGCCTTTCGAAGTCTAGATTCCTTCCCTAAGGATTATGAAAGGCGCAGGTTTAGATGAAGACGAGTGGATTCAGACTAGGCTGGACCAGATAAACTTGATGGATGAGAAAAAGATGGCAGTTGTTTGTCATGGTCAGATGTATCAGAAGCGTATGATCAAAGCCTTTAACAAGAAGGTCAAACATTGGGTATATCAAGCTGGTGATTTGGTAATAAAGCGCATTATCCTACCACAAGGTGATCCCAGGGGAAAATGGACTCCCACATAGGAAGGGCCATTTGTGATCAAGAAGATATTTTTTGGAGGTGCTATGATACTTACTACTATGGACGGTGAAGATTCTCCGCACCCTGTGAACACGAACATAGTCAAAAAATACTACGCATAAAAGAGACCCGCTAGGTTGACAGGCCTAGGTAAAAATAAGGGCATCCCGACGAACCAAAAGGGTTCGGGAAAAAATTATATATATATATATATATATATATATATATATACATACATATATATATATATATATATATATATATATATATATATATATATATATATATATATATATATATATATATATATATATATATATATATATGAAAATTGTACATCCGGCAAGTCGAAAACCTGAAAAGGAGGCTTTGGAAAAAAAGGGTATCCCGGTGGACTAAAAACCTGTAAGGGCGGTCCAGGAAAAAGTTAGGGATTAAAGCATACGACTATGTCCTGTTAGATCATCTACTTACAACAACCTTTATTATCAACGTCAAGTTCAAATGGTACAAATCAATTCAATCAATTTCTTCTGACACCGAGGGATGAGATGCTTGAAGACATATGGGCAATAGCAGAGTTGAAACTCGATGGGGTCGTTTCTACATAGCTATTTTTTCATTGTTTTTTATTTGTATTGTTTTCATTTTACAACGATTTCCTCTTACTAGGATTTTTATATCTTTGTACAAAACTGCATGTTTATAGGAAAATTCTCAATACAAATATGTTTCAAAATTCAAATTTTGTTTTACTTTCTCTGTTTTGTTTGCCAAAACGTCCAATGACTAAATTGAATAAACATATGCATTTGAACATGATTACTGTTAACAAATATGTGCATATAAACATGAATAAGCATTTACTAAAGACCCTAGAAATTGGGATAAAGTTTCAGCTATTCTCAAAATCCCCACAGAGCAATCTCCATGGAACTATCTCTATAGAGCTATCTTCACGAGCTCATCCTCGACATAGATAGATTCCCCAGTGAGTCTAATATGCCTTTAGACAGAAATTAGGGCATCTTCCAGCAGCTCACCTCCATATCCCTGAGGGATAGCTTGACATGATCATCTTCCCCAATATGTCCCCTAGCATATAAGGAAGTTTGATCATTTCCCCAACATATGGTGGAAACTTCCTCAGTGCAGCCTATGAAATCTTGATCCCCATCAGAAATATTTCCTCAATACAGTTTACAAGAATTTAATTCTTTAGTGGAGTTTATTTCTCCAACACTGTAAAATTCTCGGCAAAATTCTTTTCTCTAGCAGGGTTTATTTCTCCGATTATCGCAATTCCCTGACAAGATTCACTTCCCGGCCATATGTCATTTAACTTTGTTCTCTGACATCCATATCTGAAACTTGGTCAGATAGCACATCAAAGGATTATCCATCTCTTTTATCCCCAGTCAGGGTATATAAGAGTCAAATCCTTAAAGAGAACGATGAACGACAAATTTTCCTGGAGTTCTGTCATCCTCAAGCAGAAGTCGAAACATCCCCAGTGGAGTATCCTCAAACAGAAAGCAGGAATCCCCAATAAAGATATTCTAAACAAGATTGAAGATTCATATTCTTCGTCCCCAACAACATCAGGGATTTATTTTCCCCAACCAACGATGTTATACGAAGCTACCGACACGTTCCAGCGACATCTTGCACCCATACATCACTTAAAAAATATCATAGCATATGCATACAAAATGCATATATCATTATCATTTATTTTGAGAACATCATTACACAATGCATTACATACATCATGAAATTGCATAAAACTAACTTTATTTTCTTTCAGGTTATTTCGCAAAACAGATAAATATTGTCAACAATTTATCATCCTTCAAATACAATCAATCGACGATTCATTTTGATGATCTTCTGGATATAGTTCAGATACGATCAAGACGTATATCCATTCAGAAACTCATTCCATTATATCTTCCAGATACAGTCCAAATACGACCAAGACGTAGATCTATTCTGATACTAATTCCAGTACATCTTCGAGATACAATTTAGATACGATTAAGACATAGATCCATTATGATACTCATTCCAATACATCTTCCAGATACAGATCAGATACGATCGATACATAGATCCATTATGATACTCATTCTAATATATATTCCAAGATACAATTCAGACACGATCAAAGCGTAGATCCATTCTGATATTCATTATGGTATATATTTAGATACAATAAGACATATACTGATTCTAACACAGATCTCAGATACAACCAGACGTAGGCTTATTCTAACATAGATATCAGATACAATCGGGCGAATACTCATTTTTGTCCACTTATAGATATAGTCAAGACATAGACTCATTCAATGACATTATTTAGATACAATCGAGACATAAGATTCATTCTGACACTCCTCAGCATGCCTGCTAGATACAGTCGGACATATACTCATTCTAGTATACTTCTCAGATACAGTCGAACATAAACTCATTATGATACTCCTATCAACAGTCACTTTGGATGGCATCTATAAGCCCATCTCTGACGACACTCCGTCATTTCTCCGAATGGCATCTTTAAGCTCATTCAAGCAATACAATAAACCAATGGTGTTACTTTGTGCACATGTGAGTGAAAATTTCTAGTCACTTAAATGTTCAGTCCTCTTCCACCTTCAGATCACAAATGGCAAGCATTCCAATCTAACTCTTTAGGTTTAAGAAGATTAAACAGAGGCAGCTGTTTTACCCCAAAATTTGCCCTCCCATTTTCTTCAAGATACCTCCTCATGCAATTAGGGTTTCACCTTTCTCAAGTAAAATTGAGCTTATAATGCCTCAAGTGTATTCCATGGTTTCTCATATGTCTCTAAGAATTCACATGCCAAATTTTAAGCCTTACATCACAAGTTTGCTCAGTCAATTGCTCAGATGACTAAAAATCAACTATATTAAACAAAAAGTCAATTATGGTCAACATGCAGTCGAACTTCAATATTTTTGGTCAACATCAACATTTTGAGGTCACATCCATCATTTGATCAAGGGTTGATCATGATTCATCAAGAAAACTCAAGGTTCATCAAAAGTCAAAAGTTGCTAAATTAGGGTTTTCTTAAGGAGAAGTCAACTGAACTTTGACCAAGCACAACATTCACATACATCACCAAATTTCTCTCAACCAAGGCTCATTTTAAATTAAATTCAATTGTGCTCGACTTTTTCTCTCTAAGCTAAAGTCCAAAAAATGCTTCATTTGAGAGATATGGGCCAAAACATTATAGGTCATTTCAAAAGTCAACAAAAAGACACTTTATGTGAAGGAAACTTACATCAAGATAAATATTAAAATCAAAATATGATCAAAAAAAGGGATTTTAGAGGATATCTTGAGCTTTCCAAAAAGTCCAAGATTACCTTCATATGATAAAAATTGAGAGAGTTGTGATTGGTGCAAGTTGGGCAATTATGAGAAAATGCATGAAACCCAAATTGATCAAACTTGAATTTTTGGGCTACTGGGCTTATGTTTCAAGGTCCAAACATGTTTTAGGCCTCATAGTGAACCTATGAATCTATGCATACACACCTTTTTATTTTTATTCCATTTATTTTTTTATTTTAGTTATTTAGATTCAAAATAAATTAAATAAAATCAAGGATTTTCATACAAAGGTCCAACCCGACTTATTTGACCTAATTCACAACCTATATATACTCCTCATTCAGACAAGACAAAGGACACAAACCCTTGCAAGAAGATCCTATACCAAAACTTCAAATTTTATCAAAATAAGGGTAAACTTCAAACTCTAGTTGCAACCTCTCTCCAAGCAAGCCAATCATCCAAATCAATTCCAAAAGCATTGTAGGGTAAGATTGGATCAATCTTGATGATCCAAAGGGTTTAAAACATATAGTCATGCATCACGAATTTCCATTATTGCATGAAATTCATATTTTTATTTTCTTTGTGCTTTAATCGAAACTAACATCACTAATGTTCTTCTGAGATGTCAATAGGCAGGTTTGAACCATCGCATGGCCTGCATAATTTTCGGAGGGAAGGTTTCCATGTTTGAACTGTTTTAGGTTATTTTCTTTGTATCTTTTTATACAATGAGAATCAACTAAAACCAAGGGCACCATTGAATTCGCAAGGCCCAAATTAGGGAGTACGGTACCTTTGAATCACTAATGGCTTTTACTTTGCAGGAATGAAAAACGCATTCGCCGAAGAAGATGACCGGAGCTAGGGCTCTGACGCTTATCCGGCCCAGGAATTAAGTTTATTACATATTTAATTGTTTCTATTGATGTACAAGATGAAACATCCACCCCAATATCAAGCGCGCACGTGATAAGGCATTAGACTACCAGGGCGTGGGTTCGATGCATGCCTTTCGATGTTTTGATGTTTTTTTTCTTTCATATTTTGTAGGTTTTATTATATTTTAAGTAATACCTATTCTACTAACACCAACACATGCTTGGCGCAGTGGTAAACCGTGCATGGGAGAAGGAAAAGGGTGTGGGTTCAACATCCACCCCTGACATTTTTCCCATTTTCTCTATTTCTGACCTTGTTTGTTATTTTGCCGTAGTCCTATTATTTTTTGGTTAACCTAATCCTTTTTTTAACCTAATTTATTCACTTAACCATTAAAAATAAACCTTTTTCTAAAACCCTAATTATTTAGGTTTTAGGTTTTTTAATTAATTTTTTTTCTCAAAATTAACCTTTTTTGTATTAATTAAAATTAATTAGGTTTTAGGTTTTCTTTAATTAACCCTTTAATTTAATTAACTAACCTTCTTTTCAATTTTAAAATTAATTAGATGTTTATGTTTTATTTAATTAATTATCATCAACAATTTTCTCCAAAAAATTTCATATTTTTTTCTACTTTTATTTTCCTTTTTCTTATTTTAATTTCTTAGATCAACTATATAGGTTTCGGGAATGTAATAACTTAGATTCTTATTTCCCGCGTTCTTTTTCATTATCATGTAATTGTTTTTGGGATGTAATAGTTTTAGAATTTCTTTTCCGCACCTCTATTATGTAACTACCTCAAAGCTTTGTAATAGTTTTAAGTTTACATTTCTGCCTTTATCTTCTACTACTATATTTTTATGCGATTGTTAGTAACTAGGGTTTGTATGGAAAGATAAAACCAAACGCTAGAAAACCTAAAATCAGGATAAATAACTGAATTGAACATACTCACACACTTGCACCTCTAGGGTAACATCTCTTCATTGCCTTTCGGAATAAACGGTCATGTCCCTCGAAAGTGGGGATGCTTTAGCAAAGACCGTTGATACAAAAGATCATAATCTCTCGATGACCCTTTGATGTTGCCTTTCAAAAAATGATCTAGTCTCTTACGAAATTGATAAAGCATCCTTACAAGTTTCCTTCGATAATCCTTCGGTTGTCCCTTCATATCCAACGGATAAGGCTTCCTACTAACTAATGGTACGTATAACACTATCTAAAGGAGAAGGAAAAGTACAAGAACGACCTTGAGTGGTTAGAATACTGTTAATCGCTTGCTCACAAAAACAAAAACATTTCTCACATCAAACTTTTAAAACAATGAAATATTTTCAAACAAACACTTTGTATACATTCTTGAGGACCGATACAAGAGTCATTATAAAGTTTTTATTACATTGGCATTTTCAAAATATTTTTAAAAACACACACAAAAAAGCAAATTTTTAAAGTGAGCTAAGCGATTAAGAGTCCGTAGATAACTACGATGAAAAGGGTGCTAACACCTTCCCTTTTCATAAACTGCCCCCCGAACTCAAAATCTATCAAGGTCTTTCCTGTTCTTTTCACCCTTTCCTTATTGGATAAAAGAAAAGTCGGTGGCGACTCTAGCTATCTTCACATTTACGATAGAATGCAAAACAAGTCAGTTCTCCCACCGCATTATAGATGTTATATGTGATGTTGTAGAAAATGATCATTTCATTCCAACTACAATTTTTTATTGCATTCGCTTTAGGGATGAACGATTTCTTTCGGGTGTCTAAGTGAAAAACATCAAGGGAAATATGGAAAACCTTGAAATTCAACAACAAGAAGGATAAAAAGTCAAGAAGAACATATATTTCTTGGGAAGAAAATGGTGTGAGTACAAATTATGAAAATAAAGAACAAACAAATCTATCTTCCATGATTTCAAATCACTTTGATGATGATGATGATGTTAGTGATTTTGACTCAATTAATAAATCTTCTTATGATGAATTTCATGTAGCTTTTAATTATTTGTATGATGAATGTCTAAAGCTTTCTAAATTGTGCTAAGCAAAATAAATTTATTTCTTCTTTAGAAAGTAAATTTAATGTCATGCAAGAAGAGTTAGATAAAATTAAAGTAAAAGTTGGCATTCATGCTAGTTCTTAAACATGTGATAAATGTTTATCTCTTGAATCCAAAATTGTTGGTCTTAATAAAGTTACATGCAATTATGAAAAAGAAAAAAATGGATTGGAAAATATTCTAAGTAGCAAAAAAAATATGTTAATGATAAAAGTGGATTAGGATATATTAAATTTAAACATTCTAATTAAATTAAAAAGACCGTCGTTGTCAAATCTAGCAATGTTGTAACTATCTTCAATCTAGAAAAGTGTGTCTTAATGATCATCCTAGAAAGGCATATAAAAAAAAATCTATAATCATAAGAAAAAGCCTAACATTTCACATACTTGTTTTATTGCAATGATATAGATTATTTCACCAATGCATGTTATATTGGAAATATCGGTGTACCTTATGGAAATTATGTATGGATTGAGAATGAAACTAACCCAAAAGGATCCAAATAATTTTGGATACCTAGAAAGAATTTTTTAATTCTATTTTGTAGGTAATGCTTGGAAACCATGTGCTAAAATTGTTAAATTATGATTTGTTGTTCAAGATACAATAAGATCATATGATATAAAGAGCATCAACATTGATATCAACTTTGACATCAAATCATTATGAAGAAGATAAATACTTTTATATGGGATGTATCATTTCTCATATATTATATTTCTTTAAATTTTGTTCTTTTTCTTTTTGATAATGTCAAAAAGGGGGAGAAGAGGTGGTTGTTTTTGTTAATTTTCAGGTATCAAAGACAAAGCATACACTGCAAAATAAAGAGGGAGATATACGAGCATCAAGTGTCAAACAAAAACTTCCGATCAATTTTTTTTGTCATCATTAAAAAGAGAGAGATTGTGAAGAATATGTTAATCATCTATCTTAATTTAGTTAGGATAAATACAAAAACTTATCAAAGAAGAAATATGGTAAGTAAAGGAAATTGATCTTGATTCTAAGGTATTCAATTACAATCCATTATGTATAAAGTTTATATGGTAAAAAAATAATAATCATTTTTATCTATAAAGTTATTAAATTATCATGTACAAAAATATTTGAAGCAAAGACATAAAAAAGTTGATTTTTAAAAAGCTGTAATAACTTCTTAAGTCATGTCGTTTGCACCTTTTAGGTCAGACATGATTAACCAATTTAACAAAACCTAATGTAGTTTGAAATTTGAAAAATAATTTGATATTCAAAAATTGATATGCACTTGTTAAGACATGTATCCGTTTAATCGACTTAACAGTCCTGAACTAAATTCAAAATTGTGTCTTTTCATGAACCATTGTCATTCTAAACTATTGCAAACCGTCATGAAAATATCTCAAACTTTTGCATAAATTCATAGAGTTTTTTTAGAATGTATTTAAATAAAAATAAATTAGTTTTCAAATAATTCTTTTGATTCATAATTTTTACAAACAATTCAAATTAATTTTCAAGTGTTCATATTTTTCATTAAAATGAAACTTTGGTCATAACTTTCATATCATTGAAAAAAGTTTCATTCATATTATTTTGAGCACTTAAGTATATATATTTGGATTATGATCAAGATTAAGAAGAGAAGAATTAAAGTTTTCATATATCTTGGAATCCAAGCAAGTCAAAAGTGATAAGATCATCAAGTGTGTGGTGACAAATAATTTGTAAAGAAAGTGTGTGCTTTCTAAAGGTGATTTTAAATAGAAAGTGATGTATATTCTATTTGTTGTAAAATATTCTCTTTTAATTAAAATTATTCAAATTCCATCATTAGTTTTATGCTTGTGAAATCAAGAGAGTTGTGCGCTTCTTTATTATGTTAAAAGATTATAGAATAGATCTTGATGTGAGGCTTGTACAAAGATCTAACAAAGTGGAAAATCCTTCAAGGTGTGAATGGAGTAGATGTACCCTTGGTTGATAAAGGGAACTAGTATAAATCTCTTGTGTTCGTTTACTTTTAAGCATTCTAATTTTCTTCATAACATCATTCCAAATAAAGAGCAACACATCACATGTTTCTAGAAAAATAAAAAGAAAAAGAAGTTGCGTAAAATAAAAGAAAATCCAGCAAGTCTAATTCACCCCCTCTTAGATTGCTCACTTTAAACTAACAATTAGCATCATAGCGAGTTATATGTAACTTGTTTTTAAAGATCCAGAATGGCTTCCGCAAATGAAAATATGATATTTAGAGATGGTGGTAGCAATAACAAGCCTCCATTATTTTGTGGCAAATATTTCGATTTTTGGAAAATCTGTATGAAGGCATATCTAGAATCTCAAGGAAGAGAAGTTTAGAAAGCAGTTGAAAATAGTCCTTTCATTACTAACAATGTTGTTAATGGGGTTGGCACCATCAAGCCCGAAATTTCTTGGTATGAAGACGATGAGAAAAAATTCTCTACGACAAGAAAGCAATAAATCTTCTTGAGGTGTTCTTAGTATGAATGCATTTTTCTGTATTTCGGCATGAAAACAAAAAAGGAAATTCAGGAAACATTGGTGGAAACTCATGAAGGAACCGCTGAAGTTAAAAGATTTAGATTAAACACTTAGAGTCAAGAGTACAAATTATTCAGAATGCAGTCCCAAGAATCAACTCTTGACTTGCAAAAAAGATTTGTGCATTTGACAAATCACTTGATAGCACTTGGTAAGAATTTTACTAATGATGAATTTAATCTTAAAGTGCTTACATCTTTGACCAGGGAATGACAATCAAAAGTAACAGAGATATCCAAAAAGAAGAATCTATCCAAAATGAAATCCACAACATTGTTCGGAAAACTCCAAGAGCATGAAATAGAACTTAGAATATTGGAGAAGCATGAATTTCAAGTAAAAGATTCAAAAGACATTGCCTTAAAGACGAGATTCAAAAATTATGATAGCAATCAAGAGGCTGAGTCCAATAGTGATGAAGATGATGATCTTATCAAGAAGATTGAAAAGTTTCTAGAAAAGGAAGAAAAAAGGATATCATTAAAAGGGAAGCACCAACAAGGAAACTTACATGCTTTAAATGTGGAGAAAGAGGACATGTTAAAATTGAATTTCCTACACTTGAAAATAAGAATATATGCTTCAAAGGTAAGAAGGATAAAAGTTCAAATAAAATATATGGAGCATGGGATGACAATGACATGAGTTCATCTTCAGATGAAGAACACGCAAACAATGCATTGATAGTAACACACTATTCTGATGATGAAGTAGAAGAGGTTAGTAATGAAATATCTTATAATGATGATGTATAAGTTGCTATTGATGAATCACTCAATGAATGTAAAATTCTATATAAAACAGTGTCAACACAAAAGAAACAAATTCTATCTCTTGAAGAAAAGATTGAAACCTTGGAAAAAGATTTTAAAATTTAAAAATAAAGTTTTCTTGGAAAATAAAAATAAACTTTTACATGCAAAGAATGTGATTCACTTTCTTTCCAAATTGTCCTATTGAAAAGCGTTCTTGAAAGGTATGAAAAATGACAAGTTGGATTAGACAATGTCCTTAGTCAACAAAGATATTCCAATGATAAAAGTGTACTTGTTTATTCTAAATTTAACAAACCAAATACTAGTAAACCTATCTTTATTAAGGCAAGTGACTAATCCACCAATGAGAAAGTGAATAAAGCACAAAAAGCTCATCATCATCCTAAGTACAGATTTGTTAAGAAAAAATCTTATGTTCCTAGATACAAAAGTAATTTTGTTTCTACAAGTTTTTATTGTGGTATAATTGGTCACACACCTAATGCTTGCTATGTAAGGAACTTTAGTGTGGCAAGTGGGTATTATGTGTGAGTTAATAAAGTAACTAATTACGAAGGACCCAAGGCACATTGGGTACCAAACAAAACTTAATATGTTTTGTATGTTTGCTTGAAGACCACTTTAAATTTATGGTATCTTGATAGTAGTTTTTATAAGCATTTGACGGGAGATATAAACTAATATTCATCTCTAGTTCTAAAGTCCAATGTATATGTCACCTATGGAGACAACCATAAAGGAAAAATTCCTGGCATAGGCAAAGTTGGAGCACCATCTTTCACATTTATTGAAGATGTACTTTATGTTGAAGGACTAAAACATAATCTTCTTGGCATATGCCAACTTTGTGACAAAGGCTTCAAAATCAAGTTCACCAAAGATGGATGTTTAATGAATCCATTCATAAGGTAAAACTCATAGGTAAAAGAAATAATAATTTTCATGATTTCCTTAGATGATTTATCTTTTTACCCTCCTTTTTGCTAATGACAAAGGGGGAGTAGATATTTGTGTATGTGTATGCTTGTCTCAAACTTTTGCATCAACAAAGATGTCAAGTTATATATGAATCAATGGAGAGCTTTGATGAAGGGGGGAGTTATCAAAGTTAGGGGGATCATTCACGTAAGAACATCAAGCACTTCAACTTTCAATGGTTATCATCATCAAAAAGGGGGAGAATATGAAGACATGCCTCTCCAACACTATGTTTTGATGAAGACAACTACCATGCGTATGTATCAAGAAAGGATGCGTAAAAGAATCATGACAAAAGAACTATGGATCAAGACTTGTTTCTTAAGCAACTTTATCAAGATAAACTTTGGAACATTAATCTTCACTTAATAGGTAAAAATTGCAATTCAAGTTATGATATACCTTAAGTGAACAAAAATTACTTAACATATTCATGCATATGAATTATTATTTTAAAAATACATTGCCACTGGTTTCAAACTATTTTTAAAAGTATTTTCCATTTTTGGTACAATGGTAACCAGTTACAACTTTTATGGTGACCGGTTACATAAACGTAAAAATAGTTTTTAAGAAAATTGTTTCAAACATTCTATTTTTGATAAATTGTGGCATTTAAAACCGGCAGTAGCACTTTAAAACTGCCACAATGTGCACAGGTTACATAAACCAAAATTTCTCTTCTGTAGCAATTTCTGTCAGGCGTAACTGGTTACACTATTTCTGTAACTGGTTACCCACTCAAAAACTTTGAATTTTTATACCACCTCACATTTAACTGGTTACACCCTTTCTAGTAACTGGTTACCACTGAAGCAGTGACACTTTTTCACTAAAATTCAGATTCAAATGTAATTCTTTTTCATACCATCAATTATTGCATAGTTTGATCAATTTTCTCTTTTTCATAAGGGTATGAAACTCATAAATTTAGCATATTTCAGATTTCAAATACACACCTCTTTCAAATCAATTCAAACACATTCTTCAACTCATTTTTCAAATACAAATACATTGTTTCTTAAACTTTGATTGAAACTTACTGCATAACAACTTTACATTCCAGAAAATTTCAGCATCATAATCATTGAGCATTAGTTTATCATATTGAGAATTGTACACTTGAAATGGAGATCAATTCTTTTAATTGATATATATATATATATATATATATATATATATATATATATATATATATCATCACCTTCAAACTTCTTAATATTTTCCAGAATTGTTTTGTATACCTTGTTGTCCAGGATTGTTGGAAAAAGAGAGTGGAAAGGAAAGAATTGTTTTCTTTTTCTACTTGTTTGGTTTGTATACCTTGATGTCTAGGATTGTTGGAAGCAAGAGAGTTGAATTGGAGAGGATTGTTCTCATTTCAACTTGGTTAATCATAAGGGTTTGTTTCCTTAGTGATTTGTTAGAAGCTTGTATCTAGAAGACTATTTTAGGCTTGTACAAAGCTCTAACATTATTGAAATCTCTTACATGTTGTAATGGGAGTAGACGTACTATCAGACTGTGAGAGAAACTAGGATAAATCTCTATTTGTTCTTTATTTTTTTGCACTTTATTGCTTTCATCATATAACCATAACCTAAAAAATAATAACATTCATCTCTAAAACCAGAAATATTTCAAAGTACCTAATTCACCTCATCTTAGGTACACTTAATACTTACACTTTTACATTAGGTTCCTTGTATGAGGCATTTGGGTTATCTCTTGAAACCTTAAAAACCTTAAACCTGGAGCCAATTTATTGCTAGCTGGATCCTATTGGTTACTTCAACTCTAGTTAAATGCCATGTTCGAACCTTCCATGCACGTTGAAGTACCCATTGATGCCGATGAAGACATCAAGAATAAGCAAATTGAAGGCGCTCGACTTTCTATGACGACTTCAAATGATTCATCACATACGACATAAGAAGCTCTTATATATTATTTTATGATGTTTGCAAAGCATCACAATTTTACTCCTGCGATGGCTCCTTTTGTAAAGCAAAGTCATGGGTCTGAATGGTTCACACCATAGTTCCCTGCTCTTACTACTTAATAAGAAGCTAAATCAATTGAGATATGGAAATATTTACTCACCCTAAAAATCCTTTTGACCAGGCTTGGGATATATAATCATCGCATAAAAAGATTGTGCTACCAAAACCTAAATTGGTGTGTCGCCAATTTGGGATTAGCCAAATCTTTCCTAAGTCCTTTTTTTCAGTGGAAAGAATGAACTTTTCCTTTTCACCATCGAATTCTCTGAGACTCAATATACTGAACGTCTGGATCGACATGTTGTTGATCGTGTTAAATTCACACCCTTCTCCTCTCAACCATCTTTATACTGCATAAAAGAGTTCGACACCTGGCATAGAGCATACCATGTTAAATAATTTGATGGATTCTCAACATTCTAGCAATATCTAACGAATGCTTTCTCTTTTCTGCATACAAATTAAAAAAAGGTAGAGACAAACATATAAAAAATCCAGGTTTTCCAACGCTACTTTGAAATTGTGTATAACCCAAATAACCTTATTTGAACAATTCATGATGCAAAAACAACCTTAAAGGAGAAATTATTAGAAAAACTTCCTGATTTTAAAATTCCTTACTGTGTGGAAGATAAATATAAGTTTGCAATAAGCTTTTATCCTCCCAAGTTTTCCCCTTTGTGTAGTAGCGAGTTGGCTTTGGCTTTTCAACCTTCGTTTCCACGGTGGTTTGTTTGTGGATTACACTTGAATATCCTTGAGAATGAATGTTTAAAACCAGCTCAACAAATAGTTCCGGAAGAACAAGATATATACAATTTCAAAGGCCACCTTCATGTCGACATAAACCATGTCATGGTTCTATCTTTAATACATGAAGGTGGGGAAAGTAAAGGATCCTTTTTACAAACCTATCTTATTTTTTTATTGTCCTTCTTATATATTTTTTTTTGCGTGTCTTTCAATAGTTGAACACAGGAAAAAGAACAAAGATGTTTCCAGTGAGGTTTTCGCTGCTTCACAAAAAAGAACAAGAGGAGGCAAAAGATGCAGTCGGAGAAAAAGAGGTGTGGGTTTTCTTTTATATTAAACTTAGCTTATTTAGTGTATACACTCTACTTAATTTTCTTCTTTATTTTAATGTTCCTGTCGATGTTTTAGCTTGAAGGGGAACCTTAAGGAACCAAAAAAGCTTGCCTCTAGGAAATCTGAAAGCGCCAATTCTAGTCCCGATGTTGGTGCACCTAAGGTTAGTTTATTTCAACTGATATCTTTCCTTGGAAAAATAACTCTTTGGATGCTAACAAAATAATTTCTGCAAGATAACCCTTCTGGAAATATCATATCAAGTATCAAATATACAATCCTTCTTTCTACCAGTTCTCCTTTCGTTCATCCTAAGTTAACCAAAGGCTCAATTAGGGAAGTCGACCAACCTTCAGAAGCCCAACACGACATTCCTGGTTGAGATGCTAAGAGTCGAAACTTTAATAAATCTCCCTTAGAAAATGACAGTAAAGGGTTAGACCGTGCAAAGATAGATTTTGTCCATGAAGAGGAAATTCCTGAACAAGCTAAACTAATAAGTTCCAAATTGTGGTGTTTTTTATAGTGAATAATTGGCCCTTATTGACTTTATTGTTATGGTTTTTATGTTAAAACCACGACTTTTAGTGTAAATAATAGTTCAATAGTTTATTTGTATAAATATTGTATCTCTTGATAGGTTTTTTTATCTATTTTGTAGGTATTCATGCATGGTTGAAACATTGAGCAATAAGAGCCAAAAGCACAACTTCAAATATGTGATTTTGAGCAATTTATCAACAAATAAGGCTCAAATAAAGAAGTTAAAAATCATAAATTTAATTTATATTTAGGCATTTTTAGTTAGATCATTGAATAAGCTTTCCAACACTTCAAACTGAGTGTAAATCGGAGTTACGGTTCTCAAGTTATGACGAAAACAAGTGTTGAATTTTTTTGACACAACAGGTTTGGCACTTAGCGCCTTCTGTGCGTGCTTAGCACGCCCTGCGACTTCAAAACTCATTAAATAGGGTAAAACACATTTTTAGTTTATGGGTTGTGTATTTTTGAGTCCCGTGACCATCGACTTCATTTTTTGGTCTTTAGAGCTTAGAAAACAACATTTGTGGCTTATGACCGGATGTTCCAAGATCATGAGTTTTGTTGATCGTGATTGACACCGTGAAAATTTGGTTTCTTCTCCATTTATTCTCTTTGTAACCATTATTTATTTGAGATTTGATTATAAGTATGCTTGTTGTTGTACCCCAAAATTTTCCCTCTTATTTTACCAAGATTTTCCCCACAAGACTCTTTGGACTCAAGACAGAATTAGGGTTTGCTCTGCTCAAGACCTCCTCTTGCACTGTTGACCTGAAATTAGGGTTTGAGTTTGCAAAAGGATTTTTGGACTTCCAATGCCTCATGTGACTTTCATGCTTCATGTCGGAACTCTAAGATTGCTCATACCAAGTTTCAAGCTTTGAATCAAATTTTTGCCCAGTCAATTGGACAGTTGACCTAAAAATTAGTTGTATTGGGGAAAAAGTCAACTGTGGCCAATCTAAAGTCAAACCTCATAATTTTTGATCCAAATCAAAATTATAGACTCATATGAACCATTTGATCAAGTTTGGACCACAACTCCTCAAGAAATTTGATCAGATCATCAAAAGGGCAAAATGGTCATTTTTAGGGTTTTGACTGTAGAAGGGAAATTTCTGATTTTTCACCTAGCCAATGGAAAATTGGGTTCAAATATGGTTTCAAGGACTCAATGGAATCATCTTGACCTAATCACAAGGTTCAAAAGACCTCAAATGCATTGGATTGACAGATGAATTTTCCAGTCAACTGATCAAAAATCAACTGTACACTGAAAAGTCAAACTTTGACTTTTTGGTCAAAATCAAGTGCCAAGGGTCATTTTTCATCAAGATGTGTCAAGACATGTAACTTGTTCACCAAGAAACCTAATTTTGAGAATTAGGGTTTAAAATGGAAAATTTTCATAACTTAGAAATTTTCTAAGTTATGAAAATTTCTTATTTTTTCCCAACTTTCCCCAACTTTTTCACCATGATGCAATTGGATTCAAAGAAAACTTCCAACATGAAAGTTGTATTCCTCCACAAAATCTACAACTTTGAATCACAAAGTTTTCCAAAAAGATGCTTGGATATCAAGTTATGATTATGTGAATAAGGGTCCATGAAACTTTTAACTTAGTGAAATTTTGCCCTAGTTTAGGTAGGATTTTGACCTATCTTCATGGAAACATTTCACATAGTTCCAAGTGGAATCTAAAAATTCATTTCAAATATGGATTGTAGATCATGTTGCAAGCTTTCCAAAATGTCCAAGAACTCTCCAAGATCATTTATGGTTAGGGAGAATCGAAGGAATGAAAATGGCCATTTCTCACTTTTGTCCATGGCATTTTTCACATTGTCACAAGTTGCAAATCTTCCCTAAGCATGCTTGTACTTGTTTTACAAGTCTTAAACCTTTCCACACTCCTTAATTAAATGCAAATACATTGGACAAAGGCATTGTTCTGAGTTATGGAGCATTGTACATTGATTTATTCCAAAAATGGCATAAAGGTAGCAATACCATTTCCATAAAGCACACTTTATGCAATTTTGTTTATCTTGAGCATTGGACCCAATCTCTTGCAGTAAACAAAGTCCATGAATATCAGCCAAAGTTCACCAACTATGTGCAGGCCTTGAGCTAGCCTGTACAGGCTTTGGCTTTGTCAACTCAACTTTTCTTCAAAAACAAGCCAACTTGCAAAAGTGAACACAACTTGTGCATCTGTAAAACCAAGCTTTGTGACATTTTCAAACCACCTCAGCATAATATACCAAGCCAGAAACACGAGTTTCCAACTTCTCAAATGCTCCAAAACACCAAAACACCAAGTTCCTGCCCAAACAGGGCATCACCTGCAGAATCACTTCCAAAACAAATTTGCCTCGTGCGTTTTGCTTGAAACCACTTCAAACACATTCAATACAATACACCTAAACTGTCCAGACCCTTACTTTGCAACTGTAACCTCGTTTGCACACTTCACCATTTTAATTTTGAAGCTTTGCAGGTTGAGTTCTACAAGGAGTTTCATACCATTTCAAAGCAAGCTAAGCATTGGGAAAGGTTGAGGGAACATCAAGCAAGCTAAAAAGAACTTCAGGCCTCACTCACAACTCCTACATTGCCATATTCGAACTTGAATGAACAAGGTAATTTCCAACTTTCTATCTCCTTATTTAGACATCCTTAGGCTTAGGTTTGTGAAGCAAAAATGTAGTCCTTAAGTTGCTTGAACTGTACATATGCATGGCTTCCATTTATATTGACTGAACTAGGAGTATTTGATAGTTGAACTTACTGAAAATTTTAGGTCAGAAATTAGGGGTGACAAAATTCTCTCTGATCTTTGAGAGTTAGGTCAAGTTTTTTATATCAATGGAATCGTGACTAAAAATGCTACAAGTTTCATGTTGCAAGATTTTGTTTTTAAGCATGTATGCAGGAGTTACAAGTTTGTATATGGCACGCGCGTTTTTCTGGTTTGAAGTACAAGGATGAAGTGAACGTGGGCCTGGGCCTAATTTGTCCTACTTTTGACACCCCCTGCTTACTTTTTGCACCCCCTTGACCCATTTCTTTTATTTTTCATATTTTCTTGCATATTTCACATTTCTGACTTTTATTTATTTTTTCCTAAACATTAAAAATCATAAAAATATTTTCTTTATTTTTTGGATTTTTTCATATTTTATTTATTTTATTTTTTGCATAAAAAATAATTATTAGGTTAATATACTTATATTTTCTTAAATAAAACTTGTAAATATTATAAAAATATTATATATTTTTATTTTTATTATTTATACACTTAAATTAATATTTTCATACAATATTTAATTTTTTAAAAACATTTTTGTATATATTATTATTATTTTTCTTAAACAAAAAATGAATAAATAAATAATATAAAATATATCTTTTTTAAACAAAAATTAGGGTTTCTTCACCCTTTCAAAAATAATCATTTTTATTTTCCCTTATTTTTAGGACATAAATAAATTTATTTTACATACATTAAAATTAATACAAAAACATTCTTTGCATATTTATATTTATTTGTACATTTAAATAATTGTCCATTTATTTATTTGTAAATTAAATTCAATATGGTTGTAATAGATTTAGGGCTTTATTTTGAGCAATATCCCCCTATTCAAAACTTGTATCCCCCTCCCCATAATATTGTTGTAATAGTCTTAGATTTACTTTTACGCAATTTATCGTATTATATGCATGGTAGTGAGATTATGGTTTGTATGCAAAGAACAAAAATCAAACAAATAGCATGACTAAATACAAAATAAATAGCATGACTAAATACAAGACAAAAATGCATGAAAATGACAACACAATTCACATAAGCACCCCTAGGATTTCATCCACTTTGTTGCCTTAAAAATGGCCATGATATGCATGCTAGGTATCTTGGCAAAATCAAACAAAACAAAAGATCATAGTCCATCCATGACGCTATCTTGGTTGCCTAAACAAAAATGATCTAGTCCCTCAAAAAACTTGCTAAGATACTTGACAACATTGTTATCATGGTCATACGATGACCCACGCCCGTCCCGTTTAAAGATAGGGTTGTTTACCAAATACAAAGGTAAAACAACAATGTCAAAGGGTTAAAAATATATAGGAAAGACTTTTGAGTAAGGGTAGACAACTCCTAGTTACTTGATCTCTTGCAAACCATCCTTGCTAATTTCAAAACATATACACAATTTCAAAATAATTTCCAAACAAACTTTCAAACATTGAAACATTTTTTAAAAGACAAACACCTTTGTATAAATTCAAACAAGAATCATTACAAAGGTTGCCTAAACAAAGGCCTCTTTTTAAAATATTTTCAAAACCACACACAAAAGCACCATTTTAAACAATTGAAAAAGAAAAGCAAGTGATCTAAAACAAGTAACTAAGAGCCCATGGAAAACCATGGATGAAAAGGGTGCTAGCACCTTCCCTTTTTATAATCTACCCCCCGAACCCAAAAACAATCTCAAAGGTCTTTCCTGTGCTTTTTTACCTTTCCTTTTGGATAAAATAAAAGTCGGTGGCGACTCTTGCTAAACCGAAACATTTGCGAACACAAATGCAAAACCTCAAGTCAGTTCTCCCACCGTATCACACTTGTTTATATGTATATTCATTACTCATGGTGTTGTTTGATGCTTTCTTTACAAATCTTCATTGGTGATTGCTAGCTTTATTTGGGTTTAGGTTGTTGCAGACATGTATGGTTCTAATCTGGATTTAGGGAGAATATTTATTGGGTTTTGATTCTAGAAATAGATTAGGACTTAGTATTCACTTGAGTATCGACTCTTAATGCCTCCGTGTTGTTTAAGTTGCACGCGAAATCGCCTCCGCGAGCAATACGATTGATATCTCTCTCTCTCTCTCTCTCTCTCTCTGTGTTAGAGATAACCTCTGTGTAAGCGATACATGATGATGTTAATGAGTAGTTTAGGTTTATTGCAACTGGGTATTAAGTTTAAGTGATTAACGAGTGTGTGAAATTCAATCTCGAGAGTCTCTATTTTCTGAAGAATGAATTATTTTCTTTTTAATAACTTTAATTCCCACATTTACCATTTCAAACCCATTCTAATCAAAACTCATTAACGCAAGAATTTTCGAACGACAATTCAGTAACCACTAATCCCTGTGGAGACGGTATGAAAAAACTAAATAAATACTTACTTTTTGCTTCCGCTTTACCGCTTCAACAAAATGCCTTCGTTGTCGGGGATTCGTGTTCTTATTGGATCGCATTGCAATATCTTTTTTTGTATATGAGTTTTACACATAATGTTCATATTGTCTATAATGTGTAAATAGAAACTTGTTTATATTGATACTAGTTTATATTTATCATACTTGTGAGTTTGTACATGTTTTTCATACTTGTCAATATTTGATTATGTTTATTTCATACTTGTTTTATGTTTTTTTTCCATACTTGTCATGTATGCGTGTTTGTTGTGTTCAAGTGTGTGTAAAAATGTGTTGTGTATCAATGTTTTTCAAGCGTTGTTGTAAATTTTGTTGTATTCGTAATGTTTGTTCAAGTGTTTGTTAGGACCCTTTCTTTTGGTTTACACAGTGAAGCAACACCATGGCATGAATTGAAAAAGTTTCTAGCTAAGCAAAATAAAGGCGTCGAGCTAACGACGTAAAACAAGTACGTTTTATTGTTTTTAGTTGCATTATTGTTTTTCGTCGTAGTAGTATAAGTAGTATGGTGAATGTTTGTAAACAAGTTGAAATTGGACCAGTTCTTAAAATTCTCAAATCTTCACTTTTCAACTTGTTTTATTTACTTTCACCCAGACGTTTAGTTGTTTTAATATATTATAACTCTATATGTTTTGTAGTTGAGTTGTGCAGGTCTAGTGGATGTTTAGCAAGAAAAGTCTGAGGCATTTTCTGATTTTTCCGCATAGGTCTGTACATGCTAAGCATGCGTTTCTGGTGTAGCGCATTAAGCGCGCCCTGGTGCTTGCTTGTGAAATTTTTGTTTCACTCGCCTTACATTTTACCACTTCCACCAATGCTATATAGAGTATACATATAATTAATTTTAACAATATTTGTTGGTTGTTTGTCATCAAACATTGTTCTAAAAGGTTGCGGAAGTTTGAGGTAACTTTCCAAGTTTGATCATTTCAACTTGAAAATGTATGGTAATGATATTGTTTGAAGTTGGTACTTTACAAGGTACTCGTTTATCACTTTATAGAACATAACATGTTTAGGAGACTTTTCTTTTGTACAAATTTTCATGTCATTCATTCTTTTGCAATTTTTGTTCATTCTTGAATCATTTTAAGACAAAACCCTTTTTATGAGGTTGCTTTCCATTAGTTACTGTATGTACAGGAAACCAATTTTTTTGTCTTAACTCAATTTTATTATGTTTAATCTTGCATTTATGTTGATTTTTATGAAAACATGAAATGATCAAGGCATTTTGTTTCATTTTGAGAACAACCACCTAACCAAAAGTAATTCACCTTGTGAATGAGAGATCATTTAGGAATCCCTTTTATCCTTTTAGTTATATTTCATCTTGGGGTTGAACTATGAACTTGTTCATGAGTGAGTAGTTCATCATGGATTCTAATGTTGTTTTTTGGTACTTGTAATACGGTGGTAGAATTGACTTGGGTAATTTGTGTTTGATCGTAATTGTTGCGGATAGCAAGAGTCGCCATCGACTTTTCTTTTATCCAATAAGGAAAGGTTGAAAAGAACAGGAAAGACATTTCGAGATTATTTCTTGAGTTCGGGGGATAGTGTGATACGGTAGGAGAACTGACTTGTTTGTTTTTCCTTTGATCGTAAATGTTACGGTTAGCAAGAGTCGCCACCGACTTTTCTTTTATCCAAAAGAAAGGTAAAAAAGCACAGGAAAGACCTTTGAGATTATTTCTTGAGTTCAGGGTGTAGATTATGAAAAGGGAAGGTGTTAGCACCCTTTTCATCCATGGTTTTACATGGGCTCTTAGTTACTTGCTAGATCACTTGCTTTTTGTTTGAAATTGTGCTTGGTGTGGTTTTTCAAAGTATTTTGTAAAGAGGCCATTGTTTAGGCAATCTTTGTAATGATTCTTGTTTGTAAGAATGTATACAAAGATTTTGATCTTTTGAAAATGTTTTCAAATTTGTAATATGTTTTGAAAGTGTAGGTGTTTGTTTTAAAAATAGCAAGGATATTTTGTTTTGAAATGGGGCAAGTAATTAGGAGCATTCTACCTACTCAAAAGTCTTTCATGTTCATTTCCTTTTCCTTTGACATTGTTATCTTACCATTGATTTGGTAAGTAACCCTATCTTTGGATGTAAACGGGACGGGCGTGGGTCATCGTATAATCATGATTAGCAATGTTGCAAGATATCTTAGCATTCTCTTTTAGGGACTAAGATAATTTGAAAGGCAACTTAGATAGCGTCATCGAGGGACTATGATCTTGTATTTGCTAAGATACCTTACATGCTTAATATGGCCATTTTGTAAAGCAACCAAGTGGATTTTACCCTAGGGGTACTTGTGTGCAAGTGTATTGTTTTCATGCTTGGTTTTGTCTTTGATTAGAGTTTTCTAAGCATTGGTTTTATTCTTTCCATACAAACCCTAATTACTAGCATTTGTATATAAAGCGTTTAATTGTGGAATTTAAAATTACTACACTATTACAATACTTGTGGGAGGGGGTGTACAAATTATAAATGGAGATTGCAAGAAAATAAACCTAATTATCTATTACAACCATATTGAATTTGTACAAGAAATAAATAAATTCAAAGTACAAAATGAATAAATGTACAAAAAATGTAAAATGTAAAGAAAATGTATCTTTGTTTGATTTTCATGAAAAAAAAGATTTTAGCTTAACCTAATTAAATAAAGAAAATGATTAATTAAATTTGAATTTTATTAAGAAAGGATTTTAAATAAACCCTAGTTCTATCAATTAATTTAAAAAAAAAAGTTTAAGAAAAGTATTTTTGGTATTTTTATCTTAAAAATATTTATAGTATTATAAAATACTTTGGCCTTTTTTAATATTAAAACTAATGTATTTTAAAATACAGTGAAAAATAAATAAATAAAAATAACATAATATTAATTAAGTTTATAAGATTAGTTAATAAGATAAATAAAGTATAATAAATAAAAAATATTCTGTGAGAAAAATAAGCCAAAATATAAATCACCATTTTTTGTATTTTTATGATTTTTTTAGTATTTAGAAAATATATTTAAGAAAATAAAAATGAAATAAATAAAAAAATAAATAATCTTGGGCCAGGGGTGCCAAGAGCCTACAAGGGGGTTAGTCAGTAAAAAAATTAAAGAAACAAGGCAAGCCCAATAAAGGCCCAAGCGCTCATAAAAGGTCAGAAATACCAAAAATGTGTGAAAAATGCAAAAGGGTACCACTGGGGCTCGAACCCAGGTCCCATAGGTTACAAATGCGAGCTTCTACCACTGGGGTAGCTATACATCCGTTAACATGAGCAAAAAAATAAATATACAAGGCAAAACGCGGTCTATAGACTTCATCTTCAACCTCCAGCCAGACCAACTGTAACTTGCTCATTTCTCATAAAAAATGAAAACTGTAAACATGAAACTTGTAGCAAATTTTCTCACGATTCCAGAAATGTAAAGTATTAAAACTATATATCAAAGATAAGCATGAATTTTAATGGCCCTAATCTGAACCCTAAAAATTTCAGAAGTTTCAGTTTCAAAATTCTCTAAGCTCAAGCAAAATTAATGGAAACTATGGACATGGTTAACTTCAGGGTAATGATATCTACATGTTTTATTCATAAATAAACAATTGATGATGCCTGTACAAAGAGTTCCAAGTTAAGAAAACTTAACTCAAAACTGGAAATCATGTTTGGAGTTTGAGCTTGTTTCAGGCAGTGGTGATGATCAGGTTAGCTTCCTTGAGGTCCTAGGAAGCTAATGCAATGGTTTGCTTGAGTTGAGAGTGGCTGAAATGACCTGGAGAAGTCAATGTGTAATGCTCCATTTTTGGTTATGGAGGATATGGTAAATTATGTTACAGTAATGAAACATGGACATGGATATGTTACACTTGTTGTAAGGAAGCTTTAGAAACTAAAAAGCCAAGAAACGCACGAGGGAAATGTGAGTTTGAAGTCCAAGGTCAGAAACTGTGCAACAATGGAGTTTTTGGGCATTTTCTGATTTGAGAAAGTTTTGGTGTATTGCAGGGTGCTTAAGCTCGTCCTTTAGCTTACAAATAGTGACTCTATTTATAAGCAACAAGTTTGGAGACCTCTTGTTGATTAGAATTCAAAATCACAAGTTTATGCATAACATGTGATTTTTGAGAAATTCAAGTTTAAAAGCCTTGTGTACTTGCTAAGATAGAGTGGTTATGCTTTAGACAAGCTTACTTCTGACTTTGTGGATGAAGTGTGATCAGAGGGAGCAAGTTAGAGGCTCAAGAATGAACTTTATGCAAAAATCTTGCTTTACAAGAATGACAATGTCAACTTTGTGCCATTAATGGAAATACAACTTGGATAATAGCTCAATTGCTTGGATTAAAGCCTTAACAGATGTGTAAACATTTAATTATGGAGTGACAAACAAGTTTGAGCCCTGTAAATCAAGGATTATGCAGCCTAGCATGGATTTGGTTCATGTGTTCATCAAAAATGACTTGTAATTCAAGTGACAAAACCCTAATTTTATCTCTTCGATTCTCCCTACTCAAGAATGATCTCAAGGAGTTCTTGGATATTTTGGAAAGCTTATAATGTTCTCTACAACCCATATTTGAATTTATTTTGAATATTACTCTTGGAACTATATGAAAAAGTGTCATGAAATTAGGTCAAAATCCTGACCAAATTAGGGCAATATTTCATTAAGTGTTTAGTTTCATGACCACATGTTCATAAAATTATAACTTGAGACCCAAGCATTTTTGGATGGAGTTGTGTAAAGAAAAGTTGTAGATTTCATGGAGATATACAACTTTCATGTTGGAAGTTTTTCTTGAATCATCTTGCATCATGGTGAAAATGTTGTTCAAAGTTATGAAAACCCATGAAATTTCCAACACTTAGAAAAATTTCTAAATTTAGAAATTTTGACTTTTCAAAATGAAATCTTGAATTTTTGATTTCCTGATGAATAAGTTTCATATTTTTACATGTTTTGATTAATTATGATCTTTGGCACTTGAATTTGACCAAAAAGTCAAAGTTTGACTTTTCAATATACAGTTGACTTTTAATTAGTTGATTGAAAAATTCATCTGTCAATCCAATGGACTTGCAATGTTTTGAACCATGCCATTAGGTCAAAATGATGCAATTGGACTCTTGAGATCATGCCTTAAACCAATTGATCATTTTCTAGGTCAAAAATCAGAAATTGCCCCTTCTTAGTCAAAACCCTAATTTTGACCATTTTGCCCTTTTTGAGATTTGATCAAATTTCTTGAGGAGTTGTGGTACAAACTTGATCAAATGATACATATAAGTTTAAAATGTTGGTATGGATAAAAAATTAAGAAGTTTGATTGTAAATTGGCCATAGTTGACTTTTCCCCCAATACAACTGATTTTTAGGTCAATTGCTCAATTGACTGAGCAAAAATGTGATCCAAGGCTTGAAACATGACATGAGTGATCTTGGGGGTACATAATGATCCATGAAAATAATATGGGGCATTGGAAGTTAAAATGTCCTTGTGCAAACTCAAACCCTAGTTTTGGGTCATTAGTGCATAAGGAGGTGTCTTGAGCTGATCAAACCCTAATGCAGTCTTGAGCCCAAGGAGATTTCGTGAGCAAAAATCATGATATGTGAGAGGGAAAATTCTAGGGTACAACAGCTTCCCCTGTTCAATTTTCTTAAACCTGAAGAGTTAGATTGGCTAGTTTTGCCATTCGTGACTCGAAGGTGGAAGATGATTGGACACTAGAGTGCCTAGAAATTTGCACTCCGTGATGTGATGGTAGAGGAAATGGGCTTAAAGATGCCATTTAGAGAAGTGATATAAATTTGCTGGATATGGGCTTGTAGATGCGATCCAAAGTGATTGCTGAATTGTAATTGGTAAGCTGAAAGAATGAGCATCAGAATGGCATCTGTATCTGAAGCGTATCTGTACCGCATCTGGAGGCTGATTTTGAATGAGTATTAGAATGGAATCCATGTCTGGAGCATATCTGTACTGTATCTGGAAGTTGAGAACTGAATAAGTATCAAAATGGCATCCGTGTCTGAAGCGTATCTGAACTGTATCTGAGAAGTTGAATCTAAATGAGTATCAGAATGGCATCCGTGTCTGGAGCACATATGTACTGTATCTGAGAAGTTGAATCTGAATAAGTATCAGAATGGCATCCGTTTCTAGAGCGTATCTGAACTGTATCTGAAGGCTGAATCTGAATAAGTATCAGGATGGCATCCATGTTTGGAGCGTATCTGAACTGTATCTAAAGACTTTGAACATTGTTAATGGTAGCTGTCGATTAATCTTATCCTGAAAAAGATAAAATGTTAGCTAATATGCAATGTTATGTTGTATGAAATGCATAGTATAATGCATTCTTGTTATCAATGTTTATGATATATGGGTGCGATGTGTGCGTATGTGAGCTAATCTGCTACACTACTGTTGGATTGGGGAAAGTAAATCCCTGACTGGTGCTGAGGATATGGGGTATAAGTCTTCATGTTGTGAAGTCTAAGTGTTTATGAATTTCTGCTTGGAAAAATAAACTCTGCTGTGAGGGAAATGCCGTGTACTGCTTGAAAAATCCTATCGGGAAATCTTGAAAAAATTGAACGACTTCTACTGGGGATTGATAATTGGAAGCTTTGTTCCACTGGGGATTAAACTGCAGACTGTGGGGGGATTTCATGGAAATAGCTTAGAGAGATTTCCCTACCTCTTAAGGCCATCAATGATTGTCTTTCTATTTTGTTGATTTGTAAACAGTAATTATGTTCAAATGCATATGCTCAACAATCAATCATTGGACGTTTTTGTAAACAAAACACAAGAGTAAAGAAAAATAGATAGTTTTGCACTTTCAAAGGGTTATCTTTGTATTGACTTTGAGTAAGTATTTTTGTACAATAAGACGAACATTCTAGTAAGAGAATTCCGTCGTAAAAAATGAAAATTTTGATACAAAGAAAAGATAGCTATGTGCAATAATCCCATGGGGTTCCCATTCTGCTATAGCCTTTGTATCTCCGAGCATATTGTCTATTTGTTGCCTCGTCCGAAGATGATTGAATTGATCAGAACCTCTGAGTTTTTTAGTTGAAGCCAAAGGTTGTCCGTAAGGTGATCCAATTGGACATAGTCATACGCTTTAATTCCCTAACTTTTTCCTGAACCGCCCTTTCGTGTTTTCAGTCCACCGGGAAACCTTTTTTTTCCCAAGCCGCCATTTTGGGTTTTCAACTTGCCGGGTGTACAAATTTTTTTGTTTTATCCCTAATTTTTTCTCGAACCTTTTTCGTCCTCCGGGATGTCCTTGTTTTGCCTAGGTGTGTCAACTTAGCGGGTCTCTTATGCGTAGTATCTTTTGACTATGTCTGTGTTTGTATGGTGCGGAAACTCATCACCATCCATGGTGGTCAGAATCATTGCTCCACTAGAGAAAATGTTTTTGATTCCAAATTCTCCTTCATATGTAGGAGCCCATTTACCCCTGGGATCACCTTGCGGCAGTATGATACGTTTGATCACCAGATCTCCAACTTGATACACTTGGCGTCTGACCTTTTTGTTGAAAACCTTGATCATTCATTTTTGATACATTTGACCATGACATACAGCAATAAGCCTTTTCTTATCAATCAAGTTTAGTTGATCAAGTCGAGTCTGGATCCAATCGTCTTTATTCAACCCTGCATCCTTCATAATCCTCAGAGAGGTGATCTGGACCTCAATAGGCAAGACAACCTCCATGTCATATACTAGAGAATAGGGTATTTCCCAGGTAGATGTGCATGCCGTGGTACGGTAACCGTGGAGAGTGAATGGTAGCATCTCATGCCAGTCTTTGTATGTGACTGTCATTTTCTGTATGATCTTTTTAATGTTCTTATTCGTGGCTTCGACAAAATGATTCATCTTCGGCCGATAAGGGGAAGAATTATGATGCTGGATCTTCAATTGTTCGCACAAGGCGGTGATCATAGTGTTGTTCAATTTTGTACCATTGTCTGTAATGATCCTCTCTGGGATACCGTTACGACAAATGAGATTCTTCTTGATGAACCGGGTGACAACATTCTTGGTAACGGAAGCGGAAGAAGCTGCCTCCACCCATTTTGTAAAATAGTCAATGGCCACTAGGATGAAGCGGTGTCCATTGGAGGTTGTTGGCTTAATTTCCCCAACCATATCAATCCCCCACATAGCAAAGAGCCAAGGATCCGTCAAGACATTCAGACGACCAGAGGTACGTGCACTTTGTCAGCATAAATCTGACACTTGTGGAAGGTTCGAGAGTGCTGATAGCAATCTGCTTCCATGGTAGACCAGTAATAGCCTGCCCGTAGGATTTTCTTTGCCATCGTATGCCCACTGGAATGGGTGCCAAAAGTGCCTTCATGTAACTCAACCATGATCCTTTCAACTTCAACCTTGTCTACGCACCGAAGTAACACAGAGTCATGGTTGCGTTTGTAAAGAATTCCATTACTAAGGAAGAATTTAGCAGAGAATCTCCTTAAGAACTTCTTATCATTGAATGAAGCTCCTTCTGGATATTCTTGGGTTTCGAGATACCTCTTGACTTCGTGAAACCAAGGCTGGTCCACTACTTCTTTAGTATTAATCTCGTGACAGTGTGCTGGTTCATCCATTCGTTCAATGGTGATCTGGGGAGCCTCATTATCCCATTTAAGTTTAAACATAGATGACATTGTGGCTAGTGCGTTTGCTAGCTGATTTTCTTCTCGCGGGAAATGCTCGAAGGTAATCTTCTCAAAATGTGGGAGCAATGTCAAAACATGTTCTTTATAAGGGATAAGGTTAGGGTGTTTGGTGTCCCACTCCCCTTTGATCTGGCTAATAACCAAAGTTGAATCTCCGGATACATTCAAAGATTTGATCCCCAAGTCTATG
This sequence comes from Vicia faba, assembly GCA_948472305.1. Classification (NCBI taxonomy): domain Eukaryota; kingdom Viridiplantae; phylum Streptophyta; class Magnoliopsida; order Fabales; family Fabaceae; genus Vicia; species Vicia faba. The sequence continues at coordinate 1,023,521,442 of OX451741.1, forward strand.
GCAGCTTTGAGACCAAAGATGCACGCTTCGTATTCCGCCATGTTATTTGTACAATTGAAGCAGAGTCTTTCCGTAAAGGGGGTGTGACATCCTTCCGGAGATATGAGTATATAACCAATACCATTGCCGAGTGCGTTGGATGCCCCATCAAAAACCAGGGTCCATCGGGATCCTTGTTCAGGTCCGTCATATGGCCTGAATTCTTCACAGTTATTTACCATCATGATGTCTTCATCCGGGAATTCGAACTTCATGGACTGGTAGTCTTCCACAGCTTGGTGAGCAAGGTGATCACTAGTACACTGCCCTTTATTGCTTTTTGGGTAGTATATTGTATGTCATATTCTTTCAAGATCATCTGCCATCTCGCTATTCTCCCAGAGAGAGCAGGTTTCTCAAAGATGCATTTTATTGGATCCATTTTAGATATCAATAAGGTAGTATGGATCAACATATACTGTCTTAGCCGGTGAGCAGTCCATGCCAGAGCGCAGCAAGTTTTATAGAGCAGTGAATATCTTGTTTCACAGTCGGTAAAATTTTTGCTCAAGTAATAAATAACATGCTCTTTTCGGCCAGACTCGTCATGCTGCCCCATCACACATCCCATTGAATTTTCCAAAACAGTCAGATACATGATTAATGGCCTTCCCTCGACTGGTGGCATCAACACAGGAGGTTCTTGCATGTATTCTTTGATTTTGTCAAAAGAAATTTGGCACTCATCATTCCATTTGACTACTTGATCTCTCTTCAGTAGTTTGAAGATTGGTTCACAAGTAGCTGTCAGGTGAGAAATGAATCTAGCAATGTAGTTCAAGCGTCCCAAGAATCCTCTGACTTCCTTCTCAGTACGAGGAGTAGGAATCTCTTGTATAGATTTCACCTTAGCAGGATCTACTTCAATACCCTTATTGCTGACAACAAATCCTAGGAGCTTACCAGACCTTACTCCAAACATGCATTTGTTCGGGTTTAACCTCAGCTTGTACTTCTTCAGTCTCTCAAATAGTTTCTGTAAATGATCAAGATGCTCTTCTTCTGTTTGAGATCTAGCTATCATGTCGTGCACATAGACTTCTATTTCATGATGTATCATGTCGTGAAATAGAGCGACCATGGCATGCTGATAGGTTGCCCCAACATTCTTCAGTCCGAATGGCATCACCTTGTAGCAGAATGTGCCCCATTGTGTGACAAAGGTTGTCTTGTCCATGTCCTCAGGCGCCATTTTGATTTGGTTGTAACCTGAGAAACCGTCCATGAAGGAAAACACTTTGTGCTGTGCTGTATTGTCAACCAGGATGTCAATGTGGGGAAGTGGGAAATCATCCTTAGGGCTTGCCCTATTCAAATCTCTGTAGTCCACGCACATTCGTACCTTGTCGTCCTTTTTGTGCACGAGAACAACATTGGAAATCCATTGCGGATAGGAGGTGACAGCCAAGAATCCAGCATTGAATTGTTTCATGACTGCTCCTTTAATCTTCTCCGACATATCTGGTCGCATACGACAAACCTTTTGTTTTACTGGTGGGTAATCCTCTTTCGTAGGTAGACGATGTACCACAATATCTGCATCAAGTCCTGGCATGTCTTCATACGACCAGGCAAATACCTCAATATATTCGTGTAGTAACTGAATCAGACGCTCCTTGACACTGGGTTCCAGATTAGCACCCACCTTTACTTCTCTTTTGTCTTCTTCGGTACCTAGATTAATGGTGTCCACCGGTTCCTCGTGGGGCTAAATGGTTCTCTCTTCTTATTGTAATAGTCTGGCAAGTTCCCGTGGTACTTGACAATCTTCCTCACCTTCATCTTCGACTTGGTAGATTATATTTTCAGAGTCACAAAAGGCCATAGCAGAACCGTTATCCATGGGATCCCGAATGGATGTAGACCTGCGTTATGAGTGTGAGTGTGTGTAAGGGTATAACTATCTTTAAAAGAAATGAAAATGTAAAAAGAAAAACAATGAGAACAAAGTTTGTATGCAAAAACGTCCATGATTCATTGATGTCATATGGAAATGAGATAATAACCCTTACAAATGGACCATTGTGCCTTGGGTAAGACACAAGGTTTTAAGAGTCTGAATTGTTTTAATATTACAGATCCAACAAAATGTAAAGACAAATTACTGTGGGATAAAAGTGATTGGGACGAAATCTCTAGCCTCCCAGTTGCTGAGCCCTCCACTGACAGTAGGGAAGATCCAATCCTCCAGGTTGCAGCCATCTTCATCATCCTCTACCGCGTCGAATTCACGGTTACTGATCTTCAGGGGTGGTCCTCCAGCACGAGCATGGCGTACAACCTTCTGGGCACCTGAAGTGAAACCCAGGCCAAACTTATCAGGCTTATATGGGATATCTGGGAGTTGTCCCCAAATAGTGCACCCACCTTCTTCTATCACTGCCTTTGCATCCTTCAAAGACGACATCCTGAGTGGAGGCCTTGTGATCTTGGGAACAACCTTGGTCACTGCCACATCTTGCGGGACTTATTTAAAGTGTTTGAGTGGAGTTTCAATAAATTCACCATCTAATTCCACATATCTGAAAGAATTGAGATGGCTGATCATATACTCTTCTTCTCCATGAACGGTGATAATCTTCCCTTGAATCGGGTACTTCAGCATTTGGTGCAACATAGAAGTGACATCGCCAGCATTGTGAATCCACGGTCTGCCTAGAAAGCAGGAATACGAAGGACGGATATCCATTACATAAAAAGTTGAATCAAATGTTTGGGTTCTAACCTTTATGGGGATATCCACTTCCCCATGCACCATACTTTTTGAGCCGTCAAAGGCCCTTACTACTATGTTGCTTGGCTTCAATGTCAATCCCTCGCAGTTAAGCCTATCAAGAGCCTTTTTAGGAAATACATTCAGAGATGAGCCAGTGTCCACCAAAACATGAGCCAAGGTTGTGCCCCTACATTCAACTGAGACATGCAATGCCTCATTATACTTCCTTCCTCTTGGAGTTAAATCAGCATCCGAAAAACCTAGACCATTATCTGCAGTCAAGCTGGCTACGCAAGCTTGGAACTGATCGGCAAATGTTTCTTGGGGTACATGGGCAGTTTTCAGGAATTTTACCAAGGCTTTTGCATGCGCCTCGGAACATAGAAGTAAAGACAGCATGGAAATTTTAGATGGAGTTTTCCCCAGTTGCTCAACTACATCGTACTCGCTTCTTTTTATGATTTTTAGAATTTCCTCCATCTCTTTTCGGGAGGTCTCAGGGATAGCCAATGATTGTGCCTTCGTCCGGACAGGCTCAATCAGAATACTTTGACCTCGAGTCTCGGTTGACTCGGCAGCAGGAACATCAACAGGAGTGATAATAGGGGTTGTATGGTACGGTGGCCAGAATCGGGACTATTTTTTAGGAATTGTTGGTTTGCGTTTTGCGTTTGTGTTTGCAAAATGTCGCGGTAAGAAAGAGTCGCCACCGACTTTTATTTTATCCAACAAGGAAAGGAAAAAAGCAGAGAAAAATTCCTTTTTCGAGATTTTCTAAGTACGGGGGTAGATTATAGAAAGGGAAGGTATTAACACCCTTTCTATCCGTAGTTATCTACGGGCTCTTAGGTACTTGCTCATCATTTTCAAAATTGCTTCTTTGTGTGCTTGTGTGATTTGAAATTTTTTTGTTTTGACTTCGATTTAACCCTTGCTTCTGTCTTCAAGAGTGTTACGAAGTGTTTTCTTTGAAAATTTTGTTTAAAAGGAGTGTAAGTGTGAAAAAGTTTGTTTGAATTGAGCAAGTACTTAAGAAATAATCTACCTACTCGAAAAAAGAATTGTTCTATGTTTGTTTCCTTTAGACAATGATATCCCACTATTAGTGAGTAGGCAACACCGTTGTTGGAGTTTGAGGGTCAATTCGAAAGGGACGTACGGTCACTAAACCAATGTTAGGATGTCTTAGTAATAACCCTAATGTCTTAGATCAATTATTCGAGGCAACAATATCCGAGGCAACCATTTCGAGGAAACTTTGATCTTTGAGACAAAAGGACGACCACTAAAACATCCTATACCTAATAACCGTTTACCGAAGGCAACCAAAGTGGGAGTGTACCCTAGGAGTGCGCATGTGCGAGTGATTCAATTTCAAGTTTATTATCTTTGCACATTTTAGGGTTATCTAACTGTTTTAAAGTTAATCATACATTCTTGTCATGCAACCCTAATCATACATCTAACAATTAATATTTTGCGGAATTTAAAGTGCGGAAATTAAACTACGCTATTACAAGGCTTCAGGTATTTACATAGCCAAAAACAAATCCTTGAAAATAAAGCGATAAATGAAAGTAAAAGGTCCTAATTAACTATTACAACTTATGAGCAATTACATTAATATGGTAAAAAGTAAAACAATAAAGCGCTCGCGATGAAATTTAAATCGGGAGAGAACTAGGGTTTTGACCCTTCTAACCTAATTAAAAGAAAAATTGTTTTTTGTTGTTTTTATAAAAAGGATTAGGTTTTAAAATTAAATACAAAAATTAATTAGCTAATTAAGTTAATTAATGAAAATAAATAAATGGCCTATTTTGTGTTTTTGGTTATTTTAAGAAAAAAGAAAATATAATTAAGTTAGAAACAAAACTCTAATTATTCTTAATTGTTTTTTTAAATTTATTTACAAAAGGAATTAAAGTTACCTAAAAATTAAATAACCTAATTGATTAATATTTGTATAAAAAAAATAAATCTAATTCTAAGTGGATGAAAATATTTTTTGTGATTTTTTTGATAAAAGAATATTTAATTTTTGGTTAGTAAAATAAATAAACTAAATTAATTAAAACAAAATATAAAAGGAAAAGATTAAAGAAAACTGGGTCTGAAAGTAATTTGGGGGGTGAGTATATCAGATTTTGGGCCCAAAAGAAGGTGACCCAGTTGACCTCCATGATCTCCTGCCTTGCCTTGACCAACGCCTCTTGGTGGATCCTCGCCTGATGGCCATCAGATTTAGTCTCCTGACACTTGGCTGGTTGGATTGTGAGGATGCATGATGGTCCTTTGGCTTGTGTACGCACCTGATTAATGAAGAAAAAATAATATGAAAGGAATGGGGGGCCTGGGATTCGAACCCAGGTCTTGAAGCATTGTACACTCGCCTGGCTACCAACTACGCTACATGCGTTAGTTGTTATATAATACAAAACAATAATTAAATATTAAAAAGGCATGATATATCAATTCAGCGTGCGTTTTTTGAATAGGCCAATGGTTACTTGCCACAATATCTTCTTCTTCCTTGTTCCGTGGCCAAATCTTGAGATTTCAATATTTTGGATTTTCTATGATTTGTTTTGATTTAAATTGATTTAATTCAAATATAATTAAAAATAAATGACAAAAACAAGATAATGACAAGTGGCAAGGGCTAGGGCTCGTGGACCATGTTACCAACTCAAAACAAGTGCAAAAGATTAGGCCCATTTGGCAAAAATTGCAATTTGAGGCATAGTTGACTTTTGACAATTTTGCAAAAAAGGTCAACTTCACCGATGCATAACTTCCTCAATTTTGACTCTTTGAAGGTTTTCTTTGACTTTTTAGAAAGCTTGAGATGTTCTCTAAGCAACCCTTTTGGTCTCATCTCAATTTGATATTCCATACTCATGTATGAAGCTTTGACAAAAAAGGTGTTTTTGTTGACTTTTCAAAGTGACCTATAATATCCAAATTCATAACTTCTTGTGAGTACATATTTTGAACTCTGGAGATGAAGATGGATTATAGAGCATGGAATCCTATTAATAATGAGCTTTGGATAGGTCATTTATCATGAAGTATGAGAAAGTTATGCTTGGTCAAAGTTGAGTTGACTTTTCCTACAAAACCCTAATTTAGCAACTTTTGGTTCTTGATGATTTATGAACAGTCCTTGATGAATCATGATCAAACCTTGACCAAATGTTGAAATATACTTCAAAATGAGGATGATGACCAAAAATCTTGAAGTTTGACTGCATGTAGGCCACAATTGACTTTTGCCCTAGCATAGTCGATTTTCAGGCCTTTGAGCAATTGACTGAGCAAACTTTCTCTGCAAGGCTTGAAACTTGACATGGATGATATTGAGAACATATTAGGACAATGGTGAGCATATGGGATCCCTTGGACTCAAGTATCTTGATGCAACATGAAACCCTTATTTGAGGTAGACTGCCTTAGGAGAGAGCTTGTCTAGTTAACCCTTGGACTACCTTGAGCAACTTAAGTATCTTTTTTGAAATGTTTTGAGAAATATGGGAATGAAAATTTTGGGGTACAACAGCTGCCCATGTTAAATATTCTTGAACCTGAAGATTTAGATTGCCTTGTCTTCCTTTCGTGATTTGAAGGTTGAAGATGATTGAACACTAGAGTGCCCAGAAATTTGCACTCGCATGAAGTTGTATTTGTCTCGTGATATCGGGAATGGGCTTACAGATGCCATTTGGAGGTTAATGATGGAAGATGGGCTTAAAGATGCCATCCGAAGAAGTGTCGATCGCGTAAGAGATTCCTTAGTGAGAGTTGTATACCTGTTGTTGAGGAAGATTCCACTGAGGAATGTTGTTCTTTGTTGAGAGAAATAGAATTTTAGGAGCTTTGGTCGTCCGTTATTCTACTGGGGAATCATCTCTGTTGAATTCTAGGAACTTCGGTCGTCCGTTATTCTACTGAGGAACCGTCTCTTAGTCGAGGAGGTGAAAATGAACTACTATCTAGTCATGGTCTAGGCTTCATAGTGATAAGACTGACTACTATCTGGTCGTAATCTAGGCTTTACAATGACTTACTTGTGAGATGAGATTATACTTTCTATCCGGTCGTAATCCAGGCTTCGCAATTTCTCGATTCTTATCTGGTCGTGATCCAGGCTTCAGAAGGGATTCGATTGTTATCCGGTCGCCTCCGGGCTTCAACTTGAATTTAGGGCACACTAATATTCGGTCGACTCCGGGCTTCTTAGTAACTGTCCAGGTAAACTGCTATTTGGTCGAAATCCAAGCTTCGTTGTGTCTTGTACTATTATCTGATCGTAATCCAGGCTTCAGTCCTTTTATCGTTATCCGATCGTAATCCAGGCTTCACGATGCTTTATACCATTATCTGGTCGAATCCATGCTTCATGGTGTTCTGTACTGCTATCTAGTTGTAATTCGGGCTTCACAATACCTTACTTCTTATCTGGTCGTAATCCAGGCTTCAGAAGGGATTCAATTGTTATTCGATAGAATTTATACAATCTATGTAAAAGAAAGAAAAATAGCTATGTGAACAATCCCACTGGGTTCCAACTCTGCTATTGCCTTTATATCCTCGAGCATCTCATCACTTTGCTACTCGGCTGAAGGTAGATCAGATTGATTGGTGTCGTCCAAGCTTGATAGTCGATACTGAAGTCTGGTTGCAAGATGATCCAATGAGACATAATGTTACGCTTTGATCGCTAATTTTTTCCTGGACCGCCCTTTCGGGTTTTCAGTCCACCGGGATACCCTTTTTTGCCTAAGCCGCCCTTTCAGGTTTTCGACTTGCCGGGTGTACAGTTTTTTTCATTTTCATCCCTTATTTTTGCCCGAACCCTTTTTGTTCGCCGGGAAGCCCTTATTTTTTCCTAGGCCAGTCAACCTAGCGGGTCCTTAGTTATGCGTAGTATTTTTTCACTATGTCTTCATTGACGGGGTGAGGAAGGTGGTCACCATCCATGGTGGTTAGAATCATAGCTCCTCCTGAGAAAATGTTCTTAACCACAAATGGCCCTTCGTACGTAGGGGTCCATTTGCCCTTGGGATCACCTTGTGGCAGTATGATGTGTTTGATCACCAGATCCCCGACTTGATACTCTTGTCGTCTGACTTTCTTGTTAAATTACTTGATCATCCGCTTTTGATACGTATGACCATGAAAAATAGCAGTAAGTCTCTTTTCGTCGATTAAATTCAGCTGATCAAGTCGGGTCTGGATCTAGTCGTCCTCGCTCAAACCTGCATCCTTCATAATCCGAAGAGAGGGTATCTGAACCTCAATGGGTAAGACTGCCTCCATGCCATATACCAAAGAGTAGGGTGTTGCCCTTGTTGACGTCCGTGCTGAGGTACGATACCCATGAAGAGCAAATGGTAACATCTCCTGCCAGTCTTTGTAGGTCGCCGTTATTTTCTGCATAATCTTCTTGATGTTCTTATTAGCCGCTTCAACAGCCCCATTCATCTTCGTCTGGTAAGGAGAAGAGTTGTGATGCTGTATCTTGAACTGCTTGCAGAGCCCGGTGATCATCATGTTGTTGAGATTTGTACCATTATCCGTAATGATCCTATCTGGTACACCGTATCGACAGATCAGATTGTGCCAAATAAATCGAGCCACGACGTTCTTGGTCACTGTAGCAAAGGAAGCTGCCTCAACCCACTTTGTAAAGTAGTCAATTGCTACCAGAATGAAACGATGCATGTTGGACGCAGTAGGTATGATCTCACCAATCATATTGATGCCCCACATTGCGAAAGGCCAAGGAGCTGTCAAAACATTCAGGGGAACTGGAGGTATGTGCACCTTATCAGCATAGACTTGGCACTTGTGACAGGTCCGAGAATGCTGATAATAGTCGGCTTCCATGGTGGACCAATAATATCCTGCCCATAGGATTTTCTTTGCCATGGTATGTCCACTAGAATGAGTTCCGAAAGTACCCTCATGTAAATCCGCCATGATCCTTTCTGCCTCGCTCTTATCCACACATCGCAGTAAGGTCGAATCATGGTTACGCTTGTAAAGAATGTTATTGCTGATAAAGAACTTCATTGCGAATCTCCTCAGAAACTTCTTATCATTAACAAATGCACCCTCGGGGTATTCCTGAGCCTCAAGATACCTCTTTACCTCGTGGAACCAGGGTTTATCTGTTACCTCTTCAGTCTCAATGTCACAGCAATCTGCGGGTTCGTCCAACCTCTCAATGGTAATCTGGGGAGCCTCATTGTCCCACCTGACCTTGAACATAGAAGACATAGTAGCTAGCGCGTCCGCTAACTGATTCTCCTCTCTTGGGAAATGTTCAAAGGTTATCTCCTCAAAGTGTGGGAGCAACGTCAGTATGTACTCTTTGTAAGGAATAAGATTTGGGTGTTTCGTATCCAACTCGCCTTTGATCTGACTGATCACAAGAGCGGAATCTTCGAATACACTCAGAAACTTAATCCTCAGGTCAATAGCTGCTCGGAGGCCCATGATGCATGGTTCATACTCCACCATATTGTTGGTGCAGTTAAAACATAATCGGGCGGTGAACGGAGTATGACAACCTTCAGGAGATATGATCACGGCGCTAATGCCATTACCCAAAGAGTTTGAAGCTCCATCAAAGTACATAGACCATTAGGATCCTTCCTTAGGTCCTTCGTCCGGTCCAGGTTCTTCACAGTCGATCACCAACATGATATTCTCATCCGGGAATTCGAAGTTCATGGATTGGTAGTCGTCTACAGCCTGATGCGCCGAATGATCTGCCAACACACTTCCCTTGATTACTTTTTGGGTCGTGTATTGGATGTCATATTCAGTCAAGATCATCTGCCATCTTGCTATTCTTCTGGACAAGGCAGGCTTCTCGAAGATATACTTGATTGGGTCCATCTTTGATATCAATAGAGTAGTGTGAGTCAGCATATAGTGTGTCAGCCGACGAGTAGCCCATGCCAAAGCGCAACAAGTTTTATCAAGCAGTGAGTATCGGGTCTCACAGTCAGTAAACTTTTTGCTAAGGTATTAAATAGCATTCTCTTTTCGGCCAGACTCGTCATGCTGCCCCATCACGCACCCCATTGAATTATCGAGTACTGTCAAGTATAAGATCAAAGGTCTTCCTTCAACTGGAGGCATCAGAATAGGAGGTTCTTGGAGATATTCCTTTATCCTTTCGAAAGCGGCTTGACACTCATAATTCCACCTTACCACTTGATCTTTCTTCAGCAGCTTGAAGATTGGTTCACAAATAGAAGTCAGGTGCGAAATGAATCGGGCAATGTAATTCAACCGTCCCAAAAAACCTCTGACTTCTTTTTCTATTAGGGGAGCTGGCATTTCTTGTATAGCCTTCACCTTTACGGGATCCACTTGAATACCTTTATCGCTAACGACGAAACCCAGCAGCTTACCAGACCTCACCCCGAAGGTGCACTTGTTCGGGTTTAACCTCAGCTTATACAACTTCAACCTGTCAAATAGCTTCTGGAGATGGTCAAGATGTTCTTCTTCAGTCTGGGACCTTGCAATCATGTTGTCAACGTATACCTCAATCTCATGATGAATCATGTCGTGGAACAAAGCAACCATGGTGCGCTGATACGTTGCCCCAACATTCTTCAACCCGAAAGGCATTACCTTGTAACAGAAGGTGCCCCACTGCGTAATGAAATTTGTCTTCTCCATGTCCTCGGGAGCCATCTTAATCTGATTGTAACCAGAAAAACCATCCATAAAGGAGAAGATCTTATGTTGTATGGTGTTGTCAACCAGAACATCGATATGAGGGAGTGGGAAATCATCCTTGGGACTTGCCCTATTCAGATCCCTATAGTCCACACACATTTGAACTTTACCATCTTTCTTCAGAACCGGAACCACGTTGGCAACCCACTGCGGGTAAGAAGTAACTGCTAGAAAACCGGCATCAAACTTTTTCATAACCTCAGCTTTGATTTTCTCAGACATCTCAGGGCGCATTCGACGAACTTTCTGCTTCATTGAAGGAAAGTCTTCTTTAGTTCGCAGACGGTGAACCACGATATCGGTTTCCAATCCAGGCATATATCTTCATAAGACCAGGCAAAGATCTCAATATAGTCACCAAGCATCTGTATTAATCATTGCTTGACACTAGACTCCAGATTTGCACCGATCTTGACCTCTTTCTTGTTTTCTTTTGTACCCAGATTTACTTTTTCCACTGGCTCTTCATGGGGTTGTATCGCCCTTTCTTCCTGAAGTAACAGTCTAGCAAGTTCCCCAGGCACTTCACAATCATCCTCACCTTCGTCCTCGGCTTGGTTGATCGGACTTTCAAAGTCATAATTGGCAGTAGCAGAGTCGTTATCAGTGGGATCCAGAGTGGATGTGGACCTGTATTATGATATGTGAGTGTGTGTAAGACAAATATCTGTTTTGATAAAGTGTAAGATAAAAAAGAAAAACAAGGAGCATAAAATTTGTAATGTAAGAGAACATCCAATGCTTTATTGATGATATATGGAAATGACACATAATAAGCCCTCTCAAACAAAGCCACAATGCCTCGGGAGAGGCACCGGGCCGTAAAGTTTCAAATTGTCTGTTACAAATCTCAAAAACAAAAGTCTATTACTGTGTAATAAAAGAAACGGGCAAGAAATCCTTCATCGTCCAATTGTTCAAGCCACCGTCGGTAGTCGGGTAAATCCAGCTGTCAAAATCTGACTCTTCTTCGTCGTCTTCAATTGCATTCACTCCCGGATTACTGATACGCAGGGGAGGTCTTCCGATCCGTGCACGCCGAACAACTCTTTGAGCTTCTGCAGTAAAACCCAAACTAAACTTGTCAGTTTTGTGTGCGAAGTCAGGGAGTTGGCCCCAATTTGCACACCCATCTTTTTCAATAACAGCCCTGGCATCCTTGAGGGAAGCCATCTTCATTGGAAGTTCTTCAACAACAGTTTTAGTCGACGCCAGAGTCTGGGGGACTTCTTCAAAGTGCTAACACGGGGTTTCAATGAATTCCCCATCCATCTCCACATACCGAAAAGAGTTAAGGTGGCTCACCATGTACTCCTCCTCTCCTCGTACTGTAACAATCTTCCCCTTAACTGGATATTTCAACATCTGATGGAGCGTAGAAGTTACTGCCCCAGCCTTATGAATCCACGGGAGACCCAACAAACAAGAATAAGATGGTCGAATGTCCATTACATAGAACATAGATGCGAAAGCCTGGGAACCAACTTTAACAGGGACATCCACCTCCCCGTGTACCATCCTTTTGGACCCGTCAAAGGCTCTAACCACAATATTACTCGGCTTCAGCACCAACCCTTCACAGTCCAACCGGTCTAACGCTTTCTTGGGTAAAACATTTAACGAAGACCCAGTATCCACCAGCACGTGGGACAAAGTAGTGCCCCTGCACTCGATCAAAACATGCAGAGCATCATTGTGATTCCTTCCTTTGGCAATCAGATTTGCGTCGGAGAAACCCAACCCATTGTCAGCAGTCAAACTAGCCACACAGTCTTTGAATTGATCAGCAGATGTTTCATGCGGCACATGCGCAGTTTTAAGGAAAGCGATTAAAGCCTTTGCATGGGCTTCTGAGCACAACAATAAAGATAGCATGGAGATCTTCGACGGGGTTTTCCCTAGTTGTTCGACTACGTTGTAGTCGCTTTTCTTGATAATCTTCAAAATTTCCTCTATCTTCTATCTAGAGGTTTCTACAACAATCTTCTTAGGCGCCTCCATCCGGGCAGGCTCACCTGTGATCTCTTTTCCCCGAGCTTCAGATGACTCGGCGACAGGGGTGATGATTGGAACATGAACATGGACAGTAGCAGATGTACTGGCAGGTGGAATAGCAACAGGTTTTTGAATAGTTGGTGGGGAAATCTCAGGAGAGAAAAGTCTTCTGCTTCGGGTGACTTTGCTAGACCCAACAATATTGCTGACATCAGTATCAGCCTTTTCAACCTTCAAGTCTTGTTTGATCCCATGATAATACACATTGGGACAGCCTTATCTGAAGTGTAAGGGATAGGTCCAGGAATATTAATGATCAATGGAGCAATTCTCGGAACAGATGTAATCCTAACAGGCTTTCTCGAGGAAGCCTTGGAAGGATTGACGGAAATGGTTAATATGGAAACATCTTCAACAGGAATCAACGGAATCAAAGTTTTCTCGAACATGATCTCTTTTTTATCCATCAGGTGCTGAACACCTGACTTCAATAAATGGAAACCAGTAGGTAGGATGGAACATAGGTGGCAACCTTCGCCACAGCCCGAAAATAAACCGGCCGATAATAAGTTCTTCTTTACTGTCATCAATGGAGTAGAAACGTCTTCCACAGAGGTTACAAATGAATCATCATCCACAACATTTACTCCATGCTTGGGCATAGGAGCAGTCATGACATTAGGCTTTTCCGGTGCGTCAAACTCAATTTCCTTAGCTTCAATCAAATCTTGCACCTTATTCCGCAAGGCCCAGCAGTTGTTTGTATCATGCCATGGGCTATTGGAGTGATAAGCACAGCGGGCGTTTGGATTATACAACGGTGATGTAGTACTGGGATTCTTTAGAGCTTCCCTCAGAGTAATCAAGTTGGTCTTCAACAACTGTGGTAGAATTTGAGATAAAGTCATACTGAGCCGAGTATATTGTCTTTGTGGTCTCTCTACTCTTTGCTGATTGTTGCGCTGTGGGGCAACAATTGGTCTTGATATTACTACTGCATTAACTGCTTGGCGGCGTTCAGGACGGTTTTGGCTCCTTGAGCTGTAAACTGCACTAGGTTCTTTTCTGAAAGGCTTCTTCTCTGTACTTGATGAAGCACCTTTCTGTATCTTGCCACTTCCGATACCAGCCTCTACTCTCTCCCCAGTCATAATCAATTCAGTGAACCCAGACGATGAACTACCGATCAAATGATTGAAATACGGACCAGACAAAGTCCCATGAAAAATGTCCATGAACTCCCTATCAGACAGATGGGGTTGGACTCTTCCGGCCAGATCTCTCCAGTTCTGAGCATAGTCCTTAAAGCCTTCACCTGTACCCATTGACATACCATGAAGTTAGGTACGCATGGGAGCAAGGTCGGCGTTATACTGGTATTGCTTATAAAAAGCAGCAGCAAGGTCCTCCCAATTGCAGACATTAGCTCCTTCCAATTGATAGAACCATTCAAGCTGAGTCCCTGACAGACTATCTTGAAAGAAATGAACCCACAGGTTCCTATCAGTAGTATAGGGTCGAATCTTTCTGACATACGAGCAGAGGTGTAACTTCGGAAAGGATACCCCGTCATACTTGGAAAAGACAGGAGCTTTAAACTTGTGAGGGATCACCACCCCAGATGCCAATCCAAAATCTCCAAAGTCCAAACCAGGTATCTTCTGGATCTCCATTGCACTCAACCGGTCTTCAAGTTGCTTATACCCATTCTCGGCAGGAGGATACTGTTCTTCATCAAAATCAGTGTCATCATCAGAAACTACAGGACTAGGCCCCTTTCTTTCCTCTTGATTCTCTCCTCCTCCTCCAGATGAATGGGACAAATCAGTTTCCTGTCGCAAAATGTTCCCGAATATGCGACCCATATTCAGGAGGACCACCTTCTTCTTCTTCTTCTTCTTCTTCTTCTTCTTCTTCTTCTTCTTCTTCTTCTTGTCCTTCAAGATGAGAGTCTTCAAATCTTGCCGCCCTTTGGACAGGTTCAGGAAAATCTTCTGGTACTGAGCGTTCTGTGCTTGAAGAGCCTTGATGACTTGATCAGTAGGTGTTTCATAAGACATTCTGTGCTGAAATAAACAGCGAAGAAGATGAGAAACCTGTAATGGTACCTGCAATGAGGTGCATGGTAATGGAATGCGTATGAAATGATTTCAAAGACTTTGGGAGATTCAAATTTGTAAACCAAAATAAAACACACTTTATTAGATTAAACTTGTAACAATGTTTAACAATGCCTTCAAGGCGTTACAAAAGAAATAAACTGAAAAAAAAATCTAACTAGAAACAATAAAAGACATCAGAAATCCCATGGTCGTTTTCCCTTCGTGCTGACATAATTGTTGATTGTCCTTTCATTCACAAACTGCCTTGTAAGCCTCAAGATCTTCCTCTCCTGCTCATGACACTTCTCCCTATAGGTATCCTTTTCTTCCTTTAGCTAGATCCAGGATCTTTTCAATTCCCCAAGATCAGTAGGCATATAGGGATGGAGGACTGTATAAGGAACACCTTCTTCATCACTATGCTCTACAATCACCGGAAAAATAGCTTCATATGGCATCCCCAGCTTTTGAGCACGGGCTCGCACCCACTGGAGATAAGGTTGCATCGGGAGGGAAGTCTTCAGTCCTAGCTCATGTGGGTCAGACCTGTTCACCATTCCCCAAGCTCGTATAAACCTGCGGAGATGCCCATCAACGCCCCTTGTAGTCAAAGACAATATCTGTAAGCAGCAACTTATGAGGACCGTCTCTCCGAGCTCGTCCAAACTGTCGTAAAGCCAAACAAGGATTGTAGGTTATACCCCCTCGAATTCCAAGCAACAGAACATTAGGATATTCCCCACATCGATCAATGACAGCTACTCTTTCCATATCTTTAGAACTCCAAAGGATGTCCGTATGAGCAAGGGACATGATTCTGTAAGCCCAACCTACACCTTCCTCATTCTTCAATACAGACTTAGGGAGGTGTAAAATAAACCACCTCGCCAGCAGCGGTGTACAACACATGAGAGTTCCCCTTCTCCGCACCGTATGGGTATAGAGAGCATGTAGAATATCACCCAAGAGAGTAGGCACTGGGTTACGAGACATGAAGATCTTAATTGCGTGCACATATATGAAAGAATCTGGATTCAGGAATAGAACCAAGTCGTAGATGAGGAGAGCCAAGTTGTCTTCAAATCCTTGAAAATCCAAACTATCCCAGAACTGTTGAGCTTGATCCATTAGAAACTTGGCCAAGAAACCTTTAACCCCACTCCGAGTCTCCCAGTTGGATACTACATCAGCCCTTGTTAGGTGTAAGGCTGAAGCAATATCCTCAAGTCTAGGAACCTCCTCCAAACCTATGAAGGGTGTCTGCTTGAGGATATATATGCCCAACAAATCAGAAAACTCCTCCAAAGTAGGGACTAGCTGATAATTCGGGAAGGTGAAATAATGATGCAATGGATCAAAGAACTGGAATAACACACTCATCATTTGCTCATCCAACCTTGAATTGACCAAGCCAAGGAGATAACCATGTCTTCTAACAAATGAAGAAGTATCAGGAACCTTTAAGACTAACTCTCTAAGCTGAGCAGGAATTTGCACGAAGTTAACCCGAATGGTATTTCTACGCATAGAAGTCATGATCTGCAAAACAGAACAAAGATGAATCCCCTCGGTCTTTGAAATGGTTAGTCTAATGAAATATGCATGCTATGTCATGATACATGATGTCATGATAAAACACACAACAGGTATCACAGATAGCAAACATGGTAAAGGCAAATAAGTCACACAAGAGCCCTTAAATTTCAGGCTGGCATGGAGTTTAGGTACTACCCTCTTGTAGTTTAGTTGGTTCAACCTGTCCTAATAATAGTAATCGGGTTCTAGAGGTTCTCAATATCACTGACCATCCTCCATCGGTCATAGTTTCAGCTCACGTAATATTTTCTTGCGGTCGAAACTATCTCGAGAGTATGATCTCAATGAGTGTAGCATCGAGTATCAACCAGTTCCCAGCTCTACACCGAGACCGGCTATCTCACTACTTCCTATGGCCAAGTTGGTCAATTATAGGTTCTAAGGTCAGTTGATGCTTAACGACCCACATAGCAGCCCCGTATTCTCCTTGTTCCTCCACAAGGGGTACCGGTACCAACTAATATGCCATATCAACGTAGCTACTGCTTCAACCATATCTGTATACGCCGTACAGTTCCCTAACAGTTTATTGCTACTTACCTAAAAGGTGTTCCCCAGATCCGGGTTAGGATCTATAGTAACTCCGATACAAAGCCCACAAAGATAAAGCAATCAAATCAAACAATAGAAACCAATATGATGAACTAATCCTAAGGTATACCCCACTTATTATGTCCCCAGCAGAGTCGCCAGTTCTGTGGTACGGTGGCCAGAACCTAGACTATTTTTTAGGAATTGCTGGTTTGCAGTTTGCGTTTGTGTTTGCAAAATGTCGCGGTAAGCAAGAGTCTCCACCGACTTTTATTTTATCCAACAAGGAAAGGAAAAAAGCATAGAAAAATTCCTTTTTCGAGATTTTCTGAGTACGGGGGGTAGATTATAGAAAGGGAAGGTATTAGCACCCTTTCTATCCGTTGTTATCTACTGGCTCTTAGGTACTTGCTCATCATTTTCAAAATTGCTTCTTTGTGTGCTTGTTTGATTTGAAAAGTTTTTGTTTTGACTTCGATTTAACCCTTGCTTATGTCTTCAAGAGTGTTACGAAGTTTTTTCTTTGAAAATTTTGTTTAAAAGGAGTGTAAGTGTGAAAAAGTTTGTTTGAATTGAGCAAGTACTCAAGAACTAATCTACCTACTCGAAAAAAGAATTGTTCTATGTTTGTTTCCTTTAGACAATGCTATCCCACTATTAGTGAGTAGGCAGCACCGTCGTTGGAGTCTGAGGGTCAATTCGAAAGGGACGTACGGTCACTAAACCAATGTTAGGATGTCTTAGTAATAACCCTAATGTCTTAGATCAATTATTCGAGGCAACAATATTTGAGGCAACCATTCCGAGGCAACTTTGATCTTTGAGACAAAAGGACGACCACTAAAACATCCTATACCTAATGACCATTTACCGAAGGCAACCGAAGTGGGAGTGTACCCTAGGAGTGCGCATGTGCGAGTGATTCAATTTCAAGTTTATTATCTTTGCACATTTTAGGGTTATCTAACTGGTTTAAAGTTAATCATACATTCTTGTCATGCAACCCTAATCATACATCTAACAATTAATATTTTGTGGAATTTAAAGTGCGAAAATTAAACTACGCTATTACAAGGCTTCAGGTATTTACATAGCCAAAAACAAACCCTTGAAAATAAAGCGATAAATGAAAGTAAAAGGTCCTAATTAACTATTACAACTTATGAGCAATTACATTAATATGGTAAAAAGTAAAACAATAAAGCACGCGCGATGAAATTTAAATCGGGAGAGAACTAGGGTTTTGACCCTTCTAACCTAATTAAAAGAAAAATTGTTTTTTTGTTGTTTTTATAAAAAGGATTAGGTTTTAAAATTAATACAAAAATTAATTAGCTAATTAAATTAATTAATGAAAATAAATAAATGGCCTATTTTTGTGTTTTTGGTTATTTTAAGAAAAAAGAAAATATAATTAAGTTAGAAACAAAACCATAATTATTCTTAATTGGTTTTTTAAATTTATTTACAAAAGGAATTAAAGTTACCTAAAAATCAAATAACCTAATTGATTAATATTTGTATAAAAAAAATAATTCTAATTCTAAGTGGATGAAAATATTTTTTGTGATTTTTTTAATAAAATAATATTTAATTTTTGGTTAGTAAAATAAATAAACTAAATTAATTAAAACAAAATATAAAAGGAAAAGATTAAAGAAAACTGGGCCTGAAAGTAATTTGGGGGGTGAGTATATCAGATTTTTGGCCCAAAAGAAGGTGACCCACGTTGACCTCCATGATCTCCTGCCTTGCCATGACCAACGCCTCTTGGTGGATCCTCGCCTGATGGCCATCAGACCTAGTCTCCTGATACTTGGCTGGTTGGATTGTGAGGAAGAATGATGGTCCTTTGGCTTGTGCACGCACCTGATTAATGAAGAAAAAATAATATGAAAGGAATGGGGGACCTGGGATTCGAACCCAGGTCCTGAAGCATTGTACACTCGCCTGGCTACCAACTGCGCGACATGCGTTAGTTGTTATATAATACAAAACAATAATTAAATATTATAAAGGCATGATATATCAATTCAACACACGTTTTTTGAATAGGCCAATGGTTACTTGCCACGATATCTTCTTCTTCCTTGTTCCGTGGCTAAAAGATATCGACTTTTACCTATGGCACCATGTCTGTTGCTACAAGTCCTGCAATCCTCAAAATCTCATACAAACGTGATAAATAAAAACTAATGCCATGGATAGGTTCGTTTTGACCTGCTGAGCACAATGGTGCCCCTTTCATGGCCTAATTTTGCCTGCACACAAAATTCCCAAATCGAAGCTACAAACCCTAACAATGGTGAAATCTCATACAAGCCATGAAAACACAATTAAAGATTACAGAAAGCTTGCAAATGTTCCAAGGAGTAAGAATCTATAACTATTTTGTGCTATAAGTGACAGAATGATACAATTCGATTTTAAAAATACATCAATGTCGTGGACGACTTACAATGGTATTTGGCAATGGAAACTCCTTGTTTTTGATTGGTTTTTCTTGCTTACACTCCCAGGAAGTGATTGGGATGATCAAAGAGTCTTGTATTTGCCTGTAACTATGAATTCGTGTCTGCACTTTATTGTGATTTTTCAAGTTTGGTTCTCCTTGCTGCGCCTCCCTCTAGCCTTGCTTTAGGTCTGCAAATGATCCTTATGTACTAAGGAATGAATTAGGGTTGCCAATATGATCACAATCTTCCTCCATCAATGATTTTGATCTTGATTTGATACACTTGAAAATATTGCTAAAAATAGAGCAAACTCAATATTTTTGTGCACATCAAGCCTTTACATGAATTCAATCTCATGCTACCTGGAATTTAAGACCTGAAACATGTATCAAATCTTGAGATTTCAATATTTTGGATTTTCTATGATTTGTTTTGATTTAAATTGATTTAATTCAAATAAAAATCAAAATAAATGATAAAAACAAGATAATGACAAGTGTCAAGGGCTAGGGCTCGTGGACCATCTTGCCAACTCAAAACAATTGCAAAAGATTAGGCCCATTTTGCAAAAATTGCAATTTGAGGCATAGTTGACTTTTGACAATTTTGCAAAAAGGTCAACTTCACCAATGCATAACTTCCTCAATTTTAACTCTTTGAAGGTTTTTTTGGACTTTTTAGAAATCTTGAGATGTCCTATAAGCAACCCTTTTGGTCTCATTTCAATTTGATATTCCATGCTCATGTATGAAGCTTTGACAAAAAAGGTGTTTTTGTTGACTTTTCAAAGTGACCTATAATGTCCAAATTCATAACTTCTTGTGAGTGCATATTTTGAACTTGTGAGCTGAATATGGATTGTATAGAATGTCATCCTCTTAAAAATGAGCTTTGGATGGGTCATTTCTCATGAAGTATGAGAAAGTTATGCTTGGTCGAAGTTGAGTTGACTTTTCCTACAAAACCCTAATTTAGCAACTTTTGGTTCTTGATGATTTATGAATAGTCCTTGATGAATCATGATCAACCCTTGATCAAATGATGAAATATACTTCAAAATGAGGATATTGTCCAAAAATCTTGAAGTTTGACTGCATGTAGGCCACAGTTGACTTTTGCCCTAGCACAGTCGATTTTCAGGCCTTTGAGCAATTGACTGAGCAAACTTTCTCTGCAAGGCTTGAAACTTGACATTGATGATCTTGAGAACATATTAGGACAATGGTGAGAATTTGGGATCCCTTGGACTCAATTATCTTGATGCAACATGAAACCCTAATTTGAGGTAGACTGCCTTAGGAGAGAGCTTGTCTGGTCAACCCTTGGACTACCTTGAGCAACTTGAGTATCTTTCTTGAAATGTTTTGAGAAATATGGGAGGGAAAATTTTGGGGTACAACAGGTTGTATCAGCTTTGTAAGTTGGAGTATTAGAAGAGGTGATTGTAGGACTGAAAATAGCCTTTGGAGGAGCAACAACAATAGGAACGATTAAGGGTCCAGAAACTGCTTTTGGGGGAGCAATTTATGGAGAGAATATCCTTCCGCTTTGGGTAATCTTGCCAGTCCCTGCAATATTACAGATATCAGAGTCAATCTTCTCATAACATGAATCTTCGACATCTGACAAATCTTGCTTGATACCGTGATAATAGACATCCCCTCCATAATTACATGGTACGGTTTTGTCTGACAAATACGGGACTGGTCCAGGCATTGTAATTATCAAAGGAAATACTTTTGGAACTGATGCAATTCTAACGGGTCTTTTGGTGGAGACCTTGGAAGAATTGTCCGAAATGGTCACGATGGAAACTTCATTATAAGAAACAGGTGGAACAGAAGTCTTTTCGAACAAAATTTCCTTATTATCTATTAGGCACTGAGCGCCTGCTTTCAACAAAGGACAGCTGGTTGGTGAGGACAAACAGAAATGACTAATTTCATCACAACCCGGGAAAACACTGGCATTAAAAAAGTTCTTTTTGATAGTCAGGAGTGGGGTCATAAGTTCATCAACTGAAGTAACAAACATATCTTCCTCAATGGCGTTGGTAGTATTACCATGTTTGGGAATAGGGGCAGAAATGACATTGGGATTTTCTGGCGCATCGAATTCAATCTATTTGGCTTCAAGGAGGTCTTGTACTTTGTTCTTCAGGGCCCAACAATTGTTAGTGTTATGGCCGGGACTCTCAGAATGGTATGCACAACGGGCATTAGGATGATAGTGAGGAGATGTTGTGTTAGGATTCTTTGGAGCTTCTTTCAAAGTCACTAGGTTAGAACTTAACAGATGTGGCAATACTTGAGATAGGGTCATGTTAATTCTGGTGAATTGTCTGACTGGTCTTTCCATTCTTGGTTGGTGGTTTCTTTGCTGATCAGGTGCATGTTTAGAAATCATAATAGCCCACACCATTGGACGACGTTCGGCCCTATCTTGATTTCTCTGAGGAACACATCAACCACTTCTTTCTTTCCGATGAATGGCTTCCTTACAACAGCAGAGGATGCATATTTTTGAATCTTACCATTCTTTATATCGACTCCTACCCTTTCTCTGGTCAATATCAATTTAGTAAAACTTGTCGATGAACTCCCAATTAAATGATTGAAGAAGGGACCGGACAAAGTGCCCAAAAACATGTCCACCAATTCTCTTTCAGATATGGGAGGTTGAACTCTTCCGGCCAAGTCTCTCCATTTTTGCGCATAGTCCTTGAAGCCTTCACTTGAAACCATTGGCTCTTTCTAACTGATAAAACCAATCAAGTTGAGTTCCAGACAAACTGTCTTGGAAGAAGTGTACCCATAAATATTTGTCAGCGGTATGGGGCTAGATTTTCCTCACATAGGACCAGAGATGCATTTTAGGGCATGAGACTCCCTCATATTTGGCGAACAGAGGTGCTTTGAATTTGGGAGGAATGACAATCCCCGACACTAAACCCAACTCCTCAAAGTCCAAGCCAGGCACTTTTTGGATTTCCATTGCACTCAACCGTTCTTCTAGATGCTTATACTTGTCGTCGGCTGGAGGGTATTGTTCTTCAGAATAGTCTTCTTCTTCCTCTTCCTCTTCTGAATCAGACTGAACAACTGTTTCCTTACCCTTCCCATATTGATTGTCTTTCTCACCGGATTTCATTGCAAATTCTAAAGCCCTTCTTGTCTGCCCTTGGAATCTTCTTCCCATGTTCAGAATTCCGATTATCTTCTTCGTCTTCTTTTTCTTCTCCTCAACCAGCAAGTTCTTCAACTCTTCTTGTCCTTTGGCCAGAGTTAAGAACAACTGTTGAAACTATGCATTCTGAGCTTGTAGGTCCTTCACTGTTTGCTCGAGATCCATCTTACTGAAATAAACAGTAGATATATGAGGAGACTTGTTGCAAGAAACCTGCTTATGTTATGGTGAATGATAAATGCGTATGCAATGATTTCAAGGATTTTAAGATTCAAATTTGTTTTAGACAAAAAGGAAACACACGTTATATTAATAAATTAAAGCTTTGAGTACATCAATGCCTTTTTGGGCAAAACAAATACAAGAAACTCTAAGATAGAAAGGTAGTATGCATCCTCTTTGGTGCAATATAGGCATTCAGAGTCTGCTCCTCATGAAGTAGCCTAGTGAGTTCCAAAACCTTCTTCTCGCTTGCGTAGAATTGGGATTCAAAAGCATATTTCCCCCCCTTGAGTTGTATCCAATCTCTTTGTAGGTCTTAAAGAGAGGTGGGCATGTCAGGATGTAGGATAGTGTATGGAACATCTCCTTCCATGACAGGCTCAATGATTATCGGGATAATAGAGGGATAAGGCATCATAAGACTCTGAGCATGATTTCATGCCCATTTGAGGTAAGGCTCAAGAGGGATGGAATTTTTATTCCCCAAAGTCTTTCTATCTACCTTGCCCCAAAGTCTGGCGAAGACATTGATCGTCGTTGTCATAGTCAAATACCAAAACTTGAATCAGCATCTCGTGCGGGCCATCCCTTCGGGTGTAACCAAATTATCTTAAAGCTAAACATGGGTTGTAGGTGATACCTCCCCTAATGCCAAGTAAGGGGACATTAGGGAACTCTCCACAACGGTCAACAATAGTAACATTCTCTATGGTTCAGGAGCACCAATGAATGTTTGAATGTTTGAGCGTCATCAACCTTTGTGACCACCTTGAACCTTGCTCGTTCCTTAATACAGATTGGGGAAGATAAAAAATAAACCATCTTGCCAAGAGAGGATTGCAACACATAAGGACACCTCTTTCCCTCATAGTGTAAGTGTGAAAAGAGTGTAGGATGTCTCCTAGCAAAGTAGGCACCGGGTTGCGGGACATGAATATTTTGACGGCATTCACATCTATGAGTTGGTCAGGATTTGGAAACAAAACCATCCCATATATGAGGAGAGCCACAATTTCCTCAAAGGCTTAAAAATCCAAGGCGTTCCAACAATTTTGGGCTTTCTCGAACAAGAACTTTACTAGGAAACCCTTGACACCACTCCTTATTTCCCAATGAGTAGTGACATCAGATGAGTGCAAGTGTAGAGCTTGAGCAATCTCTTCTGGCTTTGGGTCTCTTTTCGTACCGTTCAAAGGTAGTTGATTGAGAATGGGAATTCTCAAGAGTTGGGAGAATTCTTCCAAAGTAGGCACAAGTTGATAGTCGGGAAATATGAAGCAATGGTGAAAGGGGTCAAAGAACTGAAAGAGCACCTTCATCATGTCCTTATCTGTGTTGGAGGTGACCAAGTTGAGTAGGCGACCATGTCTCTCGGTGAACGGAGAGTTTTTAGGAATCCTTGAAGCTAGTTCCTTAAGTTGTGGAGGATCCTTACAAGGTTGACTTGAATAGTTTTCCTGCAAATAGAATCCCTGTCCTACAAAAAAAGAACAAAGATGAATCCCAAAATCCTTGGAATGGTTAGTGAATGTGTATGATGTTATGATGTTCATGATGTTATGTACAAGTATGTATATACAAACAAAGCAGACAAATCCTTAAGTTTAGGCTTGCATATAGTCTGATAGGTAAGTACCCTCTTGAAGTTTAGTTGGCTTAAACCTGTCCTAGTATTAGTAACTAGGTTCTAATGAGCTCAATATCACTGGATTGTTTCCTTGGTTATTGTTTTAGCACAAGCCTCTTTAATGGCGACTAAAATATCCCAAGAAACCAAACCTCAATGAGTGTAGTATCGAGTATCTACCAACTTCGGACTGCACCAAAGCCGGTCATCTCACTACATCCTAAAGGCCAAGTTGGTCAAAGGTTCTAGAAGTTCATTAGTGCTTCATGACATCACTCAGCGGTCCCGTATTCTCTTTGATTAACTCAAAGGCTACCGGTACCCACAAATATGTCGCACTAACGTAGCTATTGCTTAGACCATGTCGGTATACCCCGCACAATTTCCACAACGTATTGCTACTTACCTATAATGTATCCCAAATCCGGGTAGAGGATTCAAAACCAAACAAAGAACCACAATGTAAAGCATACAAGTCAAACAATGCAAGCAAGTAAATGTGATCTAACCCTAAGGTAACCCCACTTTTAGAATTCTCCCCAGCAGAGTCGCCAGTTCTGTGATACGGTGGGAGAACTGATTTTTTTTTTGCGTTTGATCGCAAATGTTGCAGTTAGTAAGAGTCGCCACCGACTTTTCTTTTATCCAAAAGGAAAGGTGAAAAATCACATGAAATACCTTTGAGATTATTTCTTGAGTTCGGGGGGTAGATTATGAAAAGGGAAGGTGTTAGCACCCTTTTCATCCATGGTTTTCCATGGGCTCTTAGTTACTTGCTACATCACTTTCTTTTTGTTTGAAATTGTGCTTGGTGTGGTTTTTGAAAGTATTTTGTAAAGAGGCTATTGTTTAGGCAATCTTTGTAATGATTCTTGTTTGTAAGAATGTATACAAAGATGTTGATCTTTTGAAAATGTTTTCAAATCTGTAAGATGTTTTGATAGTGTAGGTGTTTGTTTTAAAAATAGCAAGGATGTTTTGTTTTGAAATGGAGCAAGTAATTAGGAGCATTCTACCTACTCAAAAGTCTTTCATGTTCATTTCCTTTTTCTTTGACATTGTTATCTTACCATTGATTTGGTAAGTAACCCTATCTTTGGATGTAAACGGGACGGGCGTGGGTCATCGTATAATCATGATTAGCAATGTTGTAAGATATCTTAGCATTCTCTTTTAGGGACTAAGATCATTTGAAAGGCAACTTAGATAGCGTCATCGAGGGACTATGATCTTGTATTTGCTTGTTTTTGCTAAGATACCTCACATGCGTAATATGGACATTTTATAAAGCAACCAAGTAAATTTTACCCTAGGGGTGCTTGTGTGCAAGTGTATTGTTTTCATGCTTGGTTTTGTCTTTGATTAGGGTTTTCTAAGCATTGGTTTTATTCTTTCCATACAAACCCTAATTACTAGCATTTGTATATAAAGCGGTAAATTGCAGAATTTAAAATTACTACACTATTACAATACTTGTGGGAGGGGGGTATACAAATTATAAATGGGGATTGCAAGAAAATAAACCTAATTATCTATTACAACCATATTGAATTTGTACAAGAAATAAATAAATACAAAGTACAAAATGAATAAATGTACAAAAAATGCAAAATGTAAAGAAAATGTATCTTTGTTTGATTTTCATGAAAAAAAAGATTTTAGCTTAACCTAATTAAATAAAGAAAATGATTAATTAAATTTTAATTTTATTAAGAAAGGATTTTAAATAAAACCCTAGTTATATAAATTAATTTAAAAGAAAATAAGTTTCAGAAAAGTATTTTTGGTATTTTATCTTAAAAATATTTATAGTATTATAAAATACTTTGGCCTTTTTTAATATTAAAAATAATGTATTTTTAAATGGTGTGAAAAATAAATAAATAAAAATAACATAATATTAATTAATTTTACAAGATTAGTTAATAAGATAAATAAAGTATAATAAATAAAAAATAATTTGTGAGAAAAATAAGCCAAAACATAAATCTATCAGTTTTTGTATTTTTATGATTTTTTTTAGTATTTAGAAAATATATTTAAGAAAATAAAAATGAAATAAATAAAAAAATAAATCAACTTGGGCCAGGGGTGCCAAGAGCCTGCAAGGGGGTTAGTCAGTAAAAAAAATAAAGAAACAAAGCAAGCCCAATAAAGGCCCATGCGCTAAAAAAAGGTCAGAAATGCCAAAAATGTGTGAAAAATGCAAAAGGGTACCACTTGGGCTCGAACCCAGGTCCTATAGGTTACAGACGCGCGCTTCTAGCACTAAGGTGGCTATACATCTGTTAACATAAGAAAAACAATAAATATACAAAGAAAAATTCACCCTGAAGACTTCATCTTCAACCTCCATCCAGACCAATTGTAACTTGCTCATTTCTCATCAAAAATGAAAACTGTAAACATGAAACTTTTAGCAAATTTTCTCACGATTCAAGAAATGTAAAGTATTAAAATTATAGATCAAAGATAAGCATGAATTTTAATGGTCCTAATTTGAATCCTAAAATTTTTAGAAGTTTTAGTTTCAAAATTTTCTAAGCTCAAGCAAAATTAATGGAAAATATGGACATGGTTAGCTTCAGGGCAATGATATCTGTATTTTTCTTCACAAATAAACTATTGATGATACCTGTATGAAGAGTTCCAAGTTAAGAAAATTTACCTCAAAACTGGAAATCATGTTTGGAGTTTGAGCTTGTTTCAGGAAGTGGTGATGATCAGGTTAGCTTCCTTGAGGTCCTATGAAGCTAATGCAATGGTTTGCTTGAGTTGAGAGTGGCTGAAATGACCTGGAGAAGTCAATGTGTAATGCTCTGTTTTTGGTTATGGAGGATATGGTAAATGATGTTATAGTAATGAAACAGGGACATGGATAGGTTACACTTGATGTGAGGAAGCTTTAGAAACTAAAAGGCCAAGAAACGCACGAGGGAAATGTGAGTTTGAAGTCCAAGGTCAGAAACTGTGCAACAATGGAGTTTTTGGGCAATTTCTGATTTGAAAGAGTTTTGGTGTATTTCAGGTTGCTTAAGCTCGTCCTTTAGCTCATAAATAGTGACTCTATTTATAAGCAACAAGTTTGGAGACCTTTTGTTGATCAAAATTCAAAATCACAAGTTTATGCATAACATGTGATTTTTGAGAAATTCAAGTTTCAAAGCCTTGTGTACTTGCTAAGATAGAGTGGTTATGCTTTAAACAAGCTTGCTTCTGACTTTGTGGATGGAGTGTGATCAGAGGGAACAAGTTAGAGGCTCAAGAATGAACTTTATGCAAAAAGCTTGCTTTACAAGAATGGCAATGTCAACTTTGTGCCATTAATGGAAATGCAACTTGGATAATAGCTCAATTGCTTGGATCAAAGCCTTAACAGCTGTGTAAACATTTAATTATGGAGTGACAAACAAGTTTGAGCCTTGAAAAGCAAGGATTATGCAGCCTAGCATGGATTTGGTTCATGTGTTCATCAAAAATGACTTGTAATTCATGTGACAAAACCCTAATTTCATCTCTTCGATTCTCCCTACTCAAGAATGATCTCAAGGAGTTCTTGGACATTTTGGAAATATTGAAATATTCTCTACAACCCATCTTTGAATTGATTTTGAATATTCCCCTTGGAACTATATGAAAAAGTGTCATGAAGTTAGGTCAAAATCCTAACCAAATTAGGGCAAAATTTCACTAAGTGTTTAGTTTCATGACCACTTGTTAATAAAATTATAACTTGAGATCCAAGAATTTTTGAAAGGAGTTGTGTAAAGCAAAGTTGTAGATTTCATGGAGATATACAACTTTCATGTTGGAAGTTTCTCTTGAATCATCTTGCATCATGGTGAAAATGTTGTTCAAAGTTATGAAAAAACTAGAAATTTCCAACACTTAGAAAAATTTCTAAGTTTAGAAATTTTGACTTTTCAAAATGAAATCTTGACTTTTTGATTTATTGATGAATATGTTTCATATTTTGACATGTTTTGATGAATTATGATCTTTGGCACTTGAATTTGACCAAAAAGTCAAAGTTTGACTTTTTAGTAACAATTGACTTTTGATCAGTTGACTGAAAAATTCATATGTCAATCCAATGGAATTGTAATATTTTGAACCATGCCATTAGGTCAAAATTATGCAATTGGAATCTTGATATCATTCCTTAAACCAATTGATCATTTGCTAGGTCAAAAATCAGAAATTGCCCCTTCTCAGTCAAAACCCTAATTTTGACCATTTTGCCCTTTTGGAGATTTGATCAAATTTCTTGAGGATTTGTGGTCCAACCTTGATAAAATGATACATATAAGTTTAAAATGTTGGTATGGATAAAAAATAATAAGTTTGACTGTAAATTGGCCATAGTTGACTTTTTCCCCAATACAATTGATTTTTAGGTCAACTGCTCAATTGACTGAGCAAAAATGTGATCCAAGGCTTGAAACTTGACATGAGTGATCTTGGGGGTTCATAATGATCCATGAAAGTCATATGGGGCATTGGAAGTTCAAATGTCCTTGTGCAAACTCAAACCCTAGTTTTGGGTCATCAGTGCATAAGGAGGTGTCTTGAGCTGATCAAACCCTAGTGCAGTCTTGAGCCCAAAGAGATCTTGTGAGCAAAAACCTTGATTAGTGAGAGGGAAAATTTTGGGGTACAACAGGTAGGTTATGACAAGGGAAGGTATTAGCACCCTTTTCATCCGTAGTTATCTACGGGCTCTTAGTTGCTTGCTAGATCACTTGCTTTTGTTTAAAAATGTGCTTGTGGTGTGGGTTTTGAAAGTATTTTGAAAACATCTTTGTAATGGTTCTCGTTTCTATAAGAACACCTATATATCTCCAGCAAGGTCTGTCTAAAAGCATACTGTATGAGATTATGGCATTATTTTCGTCATCCTCCCTCTAAAGGCTTGCAACTTTTAAAACAAG
Organism: Vicia faba; assembly: GCA_948472305.1. Taxonomy (NCBI): domain Eukaryota; kingdom Viridiplantae; phylum Streptophyta; class Magnoliopsida; order Fabales; family Fabaceae; genus Vicia; species Vicia faba. The sequence continues at coordinate 1,023,550,604 of OX451741.1, forward strand.
AGTTGAATATCATAAAGGGAGTAAAAAGCATAGTTTAAATATAATGAAAACGAATGGATTAATTCAAGGAAAATATATGCAATGCATTAATGAAACGAAGTTTGACATTAATAGATAAGTGTTTGAACAAAAAAAAGAGATTACAATTGAAAATTCAAAATGAAAAGGACGCTTTTAATGATTTGGCATAGGAGCAGTGATCACGTTAGGAGTCTCTGGAGGGTCAAACTCAAACTCCTTAGCATCAATCAAATCTTGAATGTTGTTCTTCAAAGTCCAACAGTTGTCGGTGTCGTGTCCAGGACTATCTGAATGGTAGGAACATCTTACATTTGGATTGTACTTAGGAGAGGAGGTATCGGGGTTTTGGGGAGGATCTCTTAGTGTGATCAACTTCGCTTTCAGCAAATGTTGTAACACTTGAGACAATGGCATGTTGATATTAGCGTACTGCCTTTCTTGGTATTTTATCCTACGCCTATTGCCCTGTCTTTGTTGAACAGGTGTAGGATTAGAGATCAGGATTGCCCCCACGTGTTGATCGTGGTTGTTCTTGTTATGACTCTTTTGGCCGTACACAACATTGGACTATTTCTTCCCACTGAAGGGTTGTTTCCATGCACTTGAAGATGCAGCCCTTTGGATTTTACCACTCTTAATGCCAACCTCTACCCTTTCTCCTGTCAGGATTATCTCGGTGAATCCGGCCGAGGAGCTTCCGATTAGGTGATTGAAGAAAGGTCCCGTCATAGTTCCCATGAAGATGTCAATCAGCTCCCTGTCAGTTAAGGGTGGTTGCACCCTGCCAGCCAGGTCTCTCCACTTTTGGGTGTATTCTTTGAAGCTCTCGTTGGAACGCATGGTCATACTCTGCAATTGCTCACGAGTTGGTGTAAGATCAGCGTTGTATTGGTACTTCTTGTAGAAAGTGTGAAAGTGTATTGTTTTCATGCTTGATTTTGTCTTGGATTAGGGTTTTCTAATAATTGGTTTTAGTCTTTCCATATAAACCCTAATTACTAGCATGTTATATATAAAGGGATAAAAATTGTAGAATTTTAAAGTTACTACGCTATTACAATACTTGTGGGAGGGGGTGGGGGGGGGGGGGGGGGTATACAAATTCATGAATGAGGATTGCAAGAATTTAAACCTAATTAGTCTATTACAACCACATTAAATTGATATAAATGTACAAGAATTTAAGTGAATATAATGTACAAAATGAGTAAATGTATAAGAATGAAAATATTAAGAAAATGGATATTTGTTTGGTTTTCATGAGAAAAGGGAATTTGTTTTTACCTAATTAATTAAAGAAAATAATTAATTAAACTTAAATTTATTAAGAAAAGATCTTAAAGAAAACCCTAATTCTATTAATTGATTAAAAAGAAATTAAGTTTCAAGAAAAGTATTTTTTGGTATTTTTGTCTTGAAAATAATATATGGTGTTATAAAATATTTTTGGCCTTTTTTACATTAAAATAAATATATTTTAATTGGTGTAAAATAAAATAAATATATTTTAATTAGTGTAAAAGAAAATAAATAATAATCTAGTTTTAAATTAAATTTACAAGACTAGTTAGTAAAAATAAATAAAGTATAGTTAAATAAAATATTTTTTGTGAGAAAAATAAAATAAACTATGTCAAAATAAAAATATAATATTTTTGTATTTTTTTATGATTTTTTAGTATTAGGAAATATATTAAGAAAAATGAATAAAATAAAAATAAGAAAATAAAATAAAACTTGGGCCAGGGGCGCAAATAGTCTACAGGGGGGTTAGAAAATAAAAACAAAAACAGAGGCCCAAAGATGGAGCCCAGCACCTGCAAAAAAGGTCAGAAACAACAAAATAATATGAAAAAAAACACAAAAGGGTACCACTAGGGCTCGAACCCAGGTCCCAAAGGTTATAGGCGCGCGCTTCTACCACTAGGGTAGCTATACATCCATTAACATAAGCAAATAAATAAATATATGATACAAAACGCGCCCTGATTACTTCATCTTCAACCTCCAGCCAGACCAACTGTAACTTGTTTATTTTTCATCAAAAATGAAAACTGTAAACATGAAACTTGTAGCAAATTTCCTCACGGTTTCAGAAATGTAAAGCATTAAAACTATAGATCAAAGATAAGCATGAATTTCATTGGCCCTAAACTAAACCCTAAAATTTTCAGGAAACTTCAATCTTAAAATTCTCTAAGCTCAAGCAAAATTAATGGAAACTATGGACATGGTTAGCTTTAGGTTAATGATATCTACATGTTTTGTTCACAAATAAATCATTAATGATGCATGTATTAGAAGTTCCAAATTTAGAAAACTTACCTTGCAAGAGGGTATCGGGTTTGAAGTTTGAGCAGCTTTCAAGGGGTTCCAATGGTTGGGTTAGCTTCCTCAAGTTCCCAGGAAGCTAATGGAATGCTTAGCTTGAGCTGAAAGGGCCTGAGAAGTTCTGGAGAAGTCCAAGTGCAAAGCTCTGTTTTTGAAAATGGAGGATGGTGTTAATGGTGTTACAGTTCTATAACAGGGTGTGAGATCAGTTCTAAATGATGTTTAGAAGCTTTAGAAACCAAAAGGCTTGAAAACGCACGAGGGAATTATGAGTTTCAAGTTTTTGGTAAGTTAATGTGAAAATGGAGGTATGGAATGTGATTCTGAGTTCTAGCTGTTTTCAGGGCATGAGCATTCGTGTATTTGTGGCAAATAGTTTGTCTATGTATATGTAAAAGGATTGGAGTGTATTGGCAAGTCAGAAGTACAAGTTACATGCTTTTTGCTAGGTTACTTGATTTTGAAGAAAAGAGGGAAACCAAGTTTCAATGTGTAGTACAAGCATGGGTTGGGTGATTGTAAGTGTCTAAACCATTTCTCATGAGTTATAGTACTGGTTTGATCAGAAGAGAACAAGTGCAAGGCTCAAGAACAAGTTTTATACAAAAAGTCACTTTATCAAAATGGCAATGTAACCTTTCTTCCAAAAATGGATATAAAGCATGTCCATGCATTAAATGCTTGAGATGAGACCTATAACAGCTGTTCAAGCCATTAATTATGGAGTGCCTAACAAGTTTGAGGCATGCAAAGTAGAGTTTATGCAGCATAGTTTGAATTTTGAACTTGGTTCATCACAAATTGACTTGTAATTCAAGTGATAAAACCCTAACTTCATCTCTTCGATTCTCCCTACTCAAGAATGATCTCAAGGAGTTATTGGACATTTTGGAAAGCTTTAAATGTTCTATACAACCCATATTTGAATTTATTTTGAATATTCCCCTTGGAACTATATGAAAAAGTGTCATGAACTTGGGTCAAAATTCTGGCCAATTTAGGGCAAATTTTCACTAAGTGTTTTGTTTCATGACCACATGTTCTTAAAATTATAATTTTAGATCCAAGCACTTTCAGAATAAGTTGTGTGAAGAAAATTTGTAGAATTCATGGAGATCTACAACTTTCATGTTGGAAGTTTCTCTTGAATCATCTTGCATCATGGTGAAAATTTTGCTCAAATTTATGAAAAAAATAAGAAATTTCCAACACTTAGAAAAATTTCTAAGTTTAGAAATTTTAACTTTTCAAAATGAAATCTTGAATTTTTGATTTCTTGATGAATAAGTTTCATATTTTGACATGTTTTGATGAATTGTGATCTTTGACATTTGATTTTGACCAAAAAGTCAAAGTTTGACTTTTCAGTATACAATTGACTTTTGATCAGTTGACTATCTGTTAATCCTTTGAACTTGAGTAATGTTTTGAGCCATGTTATTAGGTTAAAATTATGAAATTGGACTCTTGACATCATGCTTCAAACCAGTTGACAATTCGCTAGGTCAAAAATCATAAATTGCCCTTTCTTAGTCAAAACCCTAATTTTAACCATTTTGCCCTTTTAATGATTTGATCAAATTTCTTGAGGAATTGTGGTACAAAATTGATCAAATGATACATATGAGTTTAGAATGTTGATGTGGATAAAAAATTATGAAGATATGGAAGTTGTCTTTGGTCACAAGGGCACATATCTCTCAAATTTCAAGATATGGAAGTGGTTTTGGTGGCTATGAGTCCTCATCATCATCCTCAACAACTTCTATTCACAAAGAAAGAAAATTGGCATAAGAAGTTTGTTCAAACATGTCAAAGTTCCTCAAAGCATTCTTATGATCTATAGGCTAGGGTTTTGAACTTCAAAGGAGCATATCTTGCTCACTTTTTGGTATTTTTGAGTGATTCCAAAGACATATTTCTCTTCAAAGAGTTACCAATAAATCACTTCAAAAGTTCCAAGGAGTTTTCACGTGGAAGGAACTTAGTGAAGAAGAAAGATTACAAGTCATTCAGATGAACCCACAATTTTCCATATGTGACTTCAAATGGTCATAACATGGTCAATTTTTATCACCTTGAGTCCATTATTTTTCCAAGATGATATTAAATATGTGTACTTTATGCCTCCTTTTATGTGCAAAGTGAGAAAATGGATGGAAGTTGCCTTAAATATGCAAAAGATTATAGGTCATTTCATGATTTTAGGCCAACTTCAACAAGTCATAACTTGCTCAATTTTTGGATATTTTGAGTGGTTCAAATTTCAAAATGTCATTCAGGAGGTCTACTTCATTCCATCTTTTTTGGTCAAGAGCAAATTCCAAGTGGAAGGCCATGTTTGGATGCAAAAGATTATAGGTCATTTTGGAAGAAGAATTTGAAATATTTCTAAGTATGGAAAGTCAACTCTTTTTCTTCAACTTTGACTCCATGTAACTTTCAGCTCAAGCATCCATTTGATTCCATTCTTCTTCCATTGCAAAGCTTGTAACCTTATCTTTCCAAAGTATCAAGAATTATACCCTAAGACCCCTTGAGTTGGAAATGCCATGGATTTGAATTTGGTAACTTGAAACTGAATTTTTCACAAAGTCAGAATTTTGAAATCCATAATGTGACTTCTAAACACAAGATTTGTGCGTGAGTTTTGATCAAGATTGAGTCACACTTTCTTCATGATGCAGACCAACACGAATTCCCTCCAAAACGCATCATTCACTCTTTCTTTTGATCCCATTTGCTTCCCTATAAATAGAGGGCCATCCCCCATTCATTTTCCCAAGCTTAGAGAGCCAAGAATACCCTGCCAACACCTCACACGAACCCACTTTTTTTTTAAATCAGTTTCTGAAATTTAAGCTTCCTTTTCCAAAATTATTTGCGCATTCATCATCCTTGAGCTTCATACAAACTCTCTAACACTTAAATCAATCAAAACGAGCCATAATTTAAGCTACAGAAGTCCAGTTTCAGAGCTTCTTACTTGAACTTTGAAAAGGTAGAATTCTTCACCATTTGGATCCAAATCAAGCACTAAGCTATTATAATCCTTTGTCTAATTCTAATGCTGCTTACAATTTTTAAATCCATTGGGAATTGAGAGAGAAATCTCAAATTGAAGGTGCTCGCTATTTTCTGGGTTTTTGATTCATATCTATCTCCATACCTTACATAAATTTGGCGCGATGGTTGTGTTAGAATCGTCTTGAAGGGGCGAGTTCAATGATGCTAGCCTTAGATCCTAATTTTTCCATTTGAAGGATCTCACAAAGTCCCCATTGTAGGGTGTCTGGAGGTTGAAGACGAAGACTTGTCTCATCTCAGCCAATGATAGCGTGCCAAACATTTTAATTTCATTGGTTGCCCTTTTTCTGATCACATGTGTATTTCACTAAGGTCCATATCAAGCACAGCGCGTCTGGTCCATTGGATTAGCTTACTAACGCGTTTTGACTATGATCTGATGGTCCACATCTTTTTGGTTTTATTTCATTTTCTGATTTTATATTTTTATTGATTAAATTTTCAAAAATTCATAACTCTTTTATTTTTTATCCAAAAATTATGAAAAAATTCACAAAAATACTTTGAATTATTTCTGATCTCATGAATATTTTTTCACATTTTTATTTTGATATTTGGTATTTTTTATATTTTTTGTATTATTTGCTTTCTTTTAATTACCAAAAAAATACTTTCTGACATTTTTTAATTCTGAAAAAATTCATAAATATTATTTTTCATATTTTTGACTTTTCGGAAATTTATGGAATTTTATGTTGAGGTTTACTATTTTTTACCTATTTTATGTTTGTTTGAACAATTTTAAATAGTTTAAAAATAGTTTCTGACTTTTAAAAATTAACAAATTTTTTATAAAAATATTTGGATCTATTTCTGATTTTTCTATGGCCTTATTTTTCATTTCTTGATTAATTTGAACATAATTGATATTTTCCCCATTATTTTCTATTTTTAAACATTTTTTTAATGTATATATTAAATATAATATTATGTTGTGATTATTTTCTGGCTAATCTTGGGTTAGATTTTGGATCATGAACTTTATTAACATCATTGGATCCATGGTGTTGAGTTTAACTCCACAAAAAATAGATGAATGATTTTAATAATAGTTTGATTAAAATTTAATTCAAATGTGGTTTATATATTTGTTTTTTTACCCTAATCCTCTTTATCTCATCCCCTTCTTATTGCACTAAGTGTTGTTAGAGCGTGATCTCTATATCATGTCTCAAAACAAATGGTGCATAGATTGCTATTGACCGGCCTCAAAATAGGTGCGACTTCTATATAAGTCCACTTACAATGCTTAACAAAGCACTAAATTTTGTCCCGATTCGAATAAATGATCATTCGTGGCCCAAACTTATGATTGCAAGCCCAAGAATGTTAATTTGATCTCTTTGATCCAATAACTTTGAGATTCATTGTGTGGAGGCTTTGGTTCTACCAATCCTCTAATGGATCTTGTAGGTGTTTAGGTATTGGCTTGTATTTTTGGTAAATTCCAAGTGTATGTGTGAATGTCATGACTGATGTCATAACACTCTAGTTCAGGTTGTACTAACTCTTTAGGTACATATGCAGAAAAATATTGTAACTCAAATACTGATGATCATAAGTGTGTATCTGAGCATGTTTGCAAAATGATCACATTTAGCTAATCAGTAGACAGGTTTTCTCAGATGTCATAACAAATGTTGTGACATCCTGTTCTGAACTAGCAGGATTACAGGATTGGATAAGTCTGAGTTTTTTCAGGAGATAACTCAGTCCTTCCTAAACAGAACCCTGCGTTTTCTGAGGAGTAACCTCGCTCAATCCTATCCTGATCAACAAAGTACTGTGACCTGGACTTTAAGTCAAACGGAATCAACCCTAGGTTTTTGGAAACCCTAACTGAAGTTGCAGCTGCTATATATTCAACAGAGCTGCGGTTTTTGAGATCATCCCTGCTGATTATTTTAGAAGATCAAGTTTGTAATCTGTATAGATTTGTTAATTGTACTCCAAGCAATTATCATGGTGATAAGTGTCTTGGAATAGGTTTAATTGTAAGGGTTGTGTAGCACTCAAAGCTTTGAAGCAAGAGTGTTTGAATGTTACTTGACTAAAGCTGTGAAGCAGAGTCAAGTTAGTTGTGTACATCACTCAAAGCTGTGAAGCACGAGTGATTGTGTTACTTGATTAAAAAGCTGTGAAGCATAATCAAGAGTGTGTTTTTGAAGAGTGTCTTCATCAATTCTCAAGTCAAATTGGTTTATAGATCACTGCTGTGATTGAGGGGGAGTGAGTAGGAACTCAGGTTTAAGTTGTACTTAGATTAGAATTGCATTGGGTAGGTCTTAAGTGAAGGAGATAAACTGGTTGGTTTATTCCTGAATTAACATCTCTTATAGTGGATTCTCTCCCTGGCTTGGTAGCCCCCAGAGTAGGTGTTGTTGCACACTGAACTGGGTAAACAATTGACTGTGTTATTTACTGCTTTTACATTTACTGTCATATAGTAAGTCAGATACAGTGTCATAACATTGGACGTGACATTGAGTATCTGAAGCCAGAATTTTCAATTGGCATCAGAGCAGGCACCCTGCCTGTATTACTGGGTGAGATCTAGGGATATCACTTTCTGGCACTATGGACAAAGAAGGAGTTTTTGGAAACAGACCACCCATTCTGGATGGAACTAATTATGACTATTGGAAACCTCGTATGATTGCCTTCCTAAAATCTCTGGACAAAAAGGCTTGGAGAGCTGCTGACAAAGGATGGAGTCATCCCACCATAACTGAAAGAGATGGGACAATCAGTCTGAAGCCTGAGGAAGATTGGAGTAAAGAAGAAGATGAGTTAGCTCTGGGAAATTCAAAAGCCTTAAATGCCTTGTTCAATGGAATTGATAGAAACATCTTCAGATTAGTACATCAATATGAACTGGCCAAGGAAGTTTGGGACACCCTCAAAACTACTCATGAGGGCACTTCCAAAGTAAAGATGTCAAGGCTTCAGATGTTGACCACTAAGTTTGAGAATCTAAAAATGATGGAAGATGAAACCATCCATGAATTTCACATGAACATCTTGGAGATTGCCAACACCTCAGGAGCACTGGGAGAAAAAATGTCAGAAGAAAAACTGGTGAGGAAGATTCTCAGATCCTTGCCTAAAAGATTTGCAATGAAGGTAACTGCCATAGAGGAAGCCCAGGACATTAGCAAGTTAAAAGTGGATGAACTTATTGGGTCTCTTCAGACTTTTGAGATGGGGATCACTGATAATGGTGACAAGAAGAACAAAAGCATAGCACTTGTATCCAACACTGATGTTGAACACAAGGAGGATGAAGAAGAAAACATATCAGAAGCCATTGCCATGCTTGGAAGACAGTTCAACAGGCTCATCAAAAGAATGGACCCAAAGTCAAGGTCAAATGTTCACAACATTCCTTCTGACATTGACAGTTCCAGCAGAAGACCAAGATCAGAAGATAAGGAAAACCAAGGCAGAGGAATTCAATGCCATGGATGTGAAGGATATGGACATATTCGAGCTGAATGTCCTACCTTTCTTAAGAAGCAAAAGAAAGGAATGACTGTTACCTGGTCTGACTATGATTCAGAAAGCAATTCTGAAGAAGAATCTGCCAAACTAGTTACTGCCCTAACTAGTGTTTGTACTTCTGAAAGTGACACCAGTGATGAAGAAGTAACATTTGAAGAACTGGCTGATACCTACAAGAAATTGTGTATCAGAAGTGGTGAAGTCTGTGTGCAAAATGAGAAACAATCAAAACTCATTGTAAAGCTAGAGGCTGAAAAGAGAGCAAATCTTGAAACTATAAGCCATTTAGAAGGAGAAGTTCAACTGCTGAACTCACAACTGAGTCAAATGACCAAATCAGTCAAGATGTTGACAAATGGGACAGACAAATTGGAAGAGATTCTTCAGGCTGGACAAAATATGGGAAATAAATCTGGCCTAGGATTTGTGGAAGCAAAGAAAGTTGTTACCAGGAAGCAAATGTCAAACCAGATGTCTCAACATTACTCTCCCCATCAGGGACAGAGACACATGAAGAAGAGGTACCAAAGATGGAGATGTCATCATTGTGGGAAATATGGTCACATAAAGCCCTTCTGTTACAGACTACATGGATATCCTAATCAGAAATCAGATGTCGAACCTAAGTCTAAAAGGGTACCACACGCTCCTCAATGGAAGAAAAAGGCTATTGCACTGATAGCACACACTTCCCTGAAGATCTCAACAAAGGAAGATTGGTACTTTGACAGTGGATGTTCCAGACACATGACTGGATTCAAAAATCTCCTCAATAATGTTATGCCTCACACCACCAGTTTTGTGACCTTTGGAGATGGTGCTAAAGGAGAAATCAAAGGAGTTGGCAATTTGGACTACCCTGGAGTTCCAAGTCTGAATAAGGTACTGCTGGTAAAAGGGTTGACTACTAATCTCATCAGCATCAGTCAATTATGTGATCTAGGATTCATGGTCAACTTCTCAAGATCTGAATGTCTAGTGTTTAATGACAAACTAGATATTGTAATGAGAGGAATAAAGTCCAAAAATAACTGTTATGTGTGGCAGCCTGAGAACACTGATATCCACACCTTGAGTCAAATCTTCAAAGAAGAAAAAGATATGAAACAGTGGCAGCATAAATTTGAAGAAATGAAAAGAGATATTCCTATGGAAGATGTCAGAAGAACTTCTAAACTACAGGCTGATAATATATGTGATATGAACAAGTCTCATAAATTCTGTTCAAAAAAATTCTGGTCAACACAGATGCTACCTGAAGACAATGTTACACAAGATGTTGTGACATTGTGGTGTGATAATCTGAAAACATTCAACATTTCCTTAAACCCTATTGACTTTGGAGAGAAGAAATCAGAGCTTCAGCTAACTGATTCTTCAATCAAGGCGCTTGTTGGAAATCAACTTGAAAATTTGAAGGGCAGATTGGGTATTCACCAACATGAGAAATTATAGCAATTAGTTTTGCTGAAAACAAGGGTTGAGGGGATTAACTCTATTAAGTTTATATTTAGTGGGTTGATCATAGTCATTCACAATTCCTTCAAAAGCCTTCAAAGACTCCCTTGTACTCCCTATCCTTCTCATTCTTGCAACCGGTTTTCTCCTCCCAATCAAAGAGCTTTCTCAAAGTGCTACTGCTACTCAACGATAAACACAATGTCTCAAACATCATCTTCCACTATGGCGGCTTCGTCTCACTCATCATCATCCTCATCTGATCACGATTCTAGGGCAATCACGACATGCATAGAATCTGAAGTACTTGAGGTCACTCCTCTCAGGGAGATGGCAACTAATCCAGCCAAAATCAAGAAACTCAGGACCAGAAAAGCAGGAAGAGCTCAAGCTGCAGACCCTGGTAATTCTTCTCTTCCTTCATCTAATATACCTAATAAAGAAGGAACAGTGCAAGTACACCAAGCCATTGCTAGACTGGTTACTAGCATTCTGAGTGGCAACCAATCTGTACCGGGGATTTCTATTCCTCTGAATCAATCTGAGAGTCCAAATGTAGAAGGTTCAGAAAATATAGATGTCACTGAGGATGTCATGACATCAAAAGACAACATTCAGAATCCCTCTGAAAAGGCTGCTGATCCACCTATCATTGATGTGGATGAAGAGTACTCAGATAATGAACTGATTGCTAATGTGAACCCTAGCATTGCTAGAAGATTGATGAAAAGAAAAAGTTGTGAGACTGTTAAACCTAAGAAGTCCAAGGCTGAAGGGATGGCTGAAAAAATTCAGACTAAAGGGAAGAAGGCTCAGGTGCTGACTGCTGGACAACCAATCTCCAAGAAAAGAAAAGAACCTGAAACTTCTGACTCTGATGATGAATCAGAATTTGAGATTGACATTGACCATGCTCCCATCAGAAGGAAGCTCCCTTCCAGCAAGATTGCTAGAGTGCCTGAAGTGCCAACTGACAACATCTCCTTTCATCATCCTGATAATGCAAACAGGTGGAAGTATGTTTGCTTGAAGAGAATAGCCTTGGAGAGAGAACTCAACAATGATGCTTTGGAGTGCAAAGACATCATAGAGCTGATCAAGAATGCTGGACTAATAAAGACTGTGATGAAGTTTGGCAAATGTTATGAAAATCTGGTTAAAGAGTTTGTAGTGAACCTATCCAATGATTGTGCTGATGGAAGGTCAGCTGACTTTGAGAGTGTGTTTGTTAGAGGAAGAAGGGTCAAGTTCTCTCCATCAGAAATCAACAAGTTTCTTGGAAGAACGAATAAGGACTGTCCTGATCTAGAGGCAACTGACAATGAAGTATGCTTGACCATCACTGCCAGGCAAGTCAAGTGCTGGCCATTAAAAGGGAAGTTGAATGCTAGTAAACTCAGCATGAAATTTGCCATCCTGCATAAAATAGGTGCAGCAAACTGGGTGCCTACAAATCACAAATCAACCATCTCCACAGGATTGGGGAGATTCATCTATGCTGTAGGAACCAAGACTGCCTTTGATTATGGAAGGTACATTTTTGAACAAACCTTGAAGCATGCTGGCAGTTATGCTGTCAAAGGACCAATTGCATTTCCCTCCCTCCTTTGTGGAATCATCCTTGCACAATATCCTGACATACTTGTAGCAAGAGATACAGTCTGCAAAAGAGCCCCTGCCCTTGGCCTGCACTACAAACTGTTTCAGGGATCCCATGCTCCAGACATTGTCATGACATCAGCTGAGACATCATCTGCAAAGAGCCAGTCCAAAACATCAGATGTCATAGCCGTCTTAAAAGAAACTTGCAAAGATCTGGATGCTAGGAAAAGGACCCTAGAAGCACTAATTGCCAAGCTAGAAAAGGAAGAAGCTGAAGCAAGCATGAGGGAAGAAGATGAAGGACAGTCCAACAGTGAAGAAAATGGCTCCTCTGAGTCTGATGACAGTACTTGAAGGATGATTGCTGCGTGCTGGTGTTGCTGGTGGAGTTTGTCATGCTGTTGTCTACTGCTGTGTCTGGTGTTCTGCTGCTAATTTCATTATTTTGTCCTGGATAACTGTATTACTTTATGAACATGTAATCTTTGGCCCATTTGTGGCTAAAGTGGGGGAGAATATTTGGTACTGCTTAATTAGTACTTAACACTATATTTTTCTGCTGTCATTATTTATTTCTGCTGCTATCTCTGATTGTTTAGGGACTTTAGCCAAAAATCTGCCAAAGGGGGAGTTTGTAGGTGTTTAGGTATTGGCTTGTATTTTTGGTAAATTCCAAGTGTATGTGTGAATGTCATGACTGATGTCATAACACTCTAGTTCAGGTTGTACTAACTCTTTAGGTACATATGCAGAAAAATATTGTAACTCAAATACTGATGATCATAAGTGTGTATCTGAGCATGTTTGCAAAATGATCACATTTAGCTAATCAGTAGACAGGTTTTCTCAGATGTCATAACAAATGTTGTGACATCCTGTTCTGAACTAGCAGGATTACAGGATTGGATAAGTCTGAGTTTTTTCAGGAGATAACTCAGTCCTTCCTAAACAGAACCCTGCGTTTTCTGAGGAGTAACCTCGCTCAATCCTATCCTGATCAACAAAGTACTGTGACCTGGACTTTAAGTCAAACGGAATCAACCCTAGGTTTTTGGAAACCCTAACTGAAGTTGCAGCTGCTATATATTCAACAGAGCTGCGGTTTTTGAGATCATCCCTGCTGATTATTTTAGAAGATCAAGTTTGTAATCTGTATAGATTTGTTAATTGTACTCCAAGCAATTATCATGGTGATAAGTGTCTTGGAATAGGTTTAATTGTAAGGGTTGTGTAGCACTCAAAGCTTTGAAGCAAGAGTGTTTGAATGTTACTTGACTAAAGCTGTGAAGCAGAGTCAAGTTAGTTGTGTACATCACTCAAAGCTGTGAAGCACGAGTGATTGTGTTACTTGATTAAAAAGCTGTGAAGCATAATCAAGAGTGTGTTTTTGAAGAGTGTCTTCATCAATTCTCAAGTCAAATTGGTTTATAGATCACTGCTGTGATTGAGGGGGAGTGAGTAGGAACTCAGGTTTAAGTTGTACTTAGATTAGAATTGCATTGGGTAGGTCTTAAGTGAAGGAGATAAACTGGTTGGTTTATTCCTGAATTAACATCTCTTATAGTGGATTCTCTCCCTGGCTTGGTAGCCCCCAGAGTAGGTGTTGTTGCACACTGAACTGGGTAAACAATTGACTGTGTTATTTACTGCTTTTACATTTACTGTCATATAGTAAGTCAGATACAGTGTCATAACATTGGACGTGACATTGAGTATCTGAAGCCAGAATTTTCAGATCTACAACACCTTTGGTCAACGCGAATCACTTAAACATCGTTGATCATTAACTGTTACTTGTGATAATTCCAAATGGATGATATACTTGACAAAAAGAAAATGCAACTTGTTGTGTGGAGGCTTTGGTTCTACGAATCCTCTAATGAGTTCCAAATGCAAGTTTCAAGATGGTCATCCAACTAACCACTAATTATTGACTTGTTTTATCTTATGCTTTTATTCTTTTTTATGCTTTATGTACTATTTATTTTTTATTTTTTAGCATTTACATTTCATGCCATTTTCATCTTTGCTCATTTGGGCATTTATTTTCTTGCCATTTTTACTTTGCTCACTTGAGCTTTTCTTATATTTTCTTAAGATACTTAATAATCAACATAAACCCTAAAAAAACTTTTAATGGCACTTGGACTATTTCGTTACTATCCTTGGCATGATGGAGCATGGGACTTTTTCTTGGAATTAGGATTATAAACCTTGGCCTATCTTGGATACTTTGTGATCTTATCTGATTATTTTTTTCTGGAGTTCTTGAGGATTACCTCAAGACATTGGGTTGCTTGTTTGCTTTTGTGTGCAGGTTTTTGTGATTATGTTCTCTGGTTGTAATATGGAATTCACCCGTATACAGCCGTTACTCTGCCCAATTTTTGTGAAGACTTAATACACTTGAAGTTTGGTTCTCTCAAGAGGTCAAGTATCTTTTCTTACTTGGTTTTCAATCCAAAGAATGAGAATTCTATCTTGGCTCATAATGTCAAGTTTTTGCTTGTTGTTTGTTACATAGTCCTCATCCTTATCTTTTACCTTATGCTTTAGTATAGCCTCTTCTACTCCTCCCATCTTCTTTAATTTCAAAAATATTCTCCCTCCTTTTGAAAACTCTTCTTGTTTTGAAACTTAAACTACTTTCATAATAAACTTGGACTTATGTCCATGCCTTTTTTTCAAAATATTTTCATAAATAAACTTCAATCATTTTAATAATACCTTGACATTTTTTGTGAGAAGACTAAAAGTCAATCAATCTCATTTCAAACCATTTTGCCACTTTGGCTTTTATCTTTAAACTTTTCTCAAAAGATTAGACTCTTGTCAATCCTTGTAGTGATGCAAACAACTATACTTCTACAATATGTAGTGAAGAGAGATATTTTCCACTTGGGTGTTGAGTGAGGCTTTGTTGATTTTAAGATCCAAGTCTTATCCTCCACTTTGAGATGATGCAAATTCTCCTTTCTCATGATTGTGGGTAGTAAGTATGTTTTCCACACGGACAATGACGATGATGTCTTATCCCTTAAAATTAACCAACACACTTGTGTTTCATATTTTTAAAAGAGAAACTACGTGTACCCTGATCCCCTATTGCATGAAAGGTGGTACGTAGGCACTAAAGGTTTGCAACCGCGGCGGGTGCAAAAATCATAAAAAATATTTCTCTTCTCACCTCCACCATCCATTTTATATACAACACATTTTTTATATCCAAAATATACAGATTTTTCAAAGAGGTTCCTGCGGAGTACCGTATATGTTTAGGGTGCTAATACCTTCCCTTTGCATAACCAACCCCCTTACCTTGAATATTTCCCTCTCTTTTGGGTTATTCGCTCTTTTCCCATTCCTTTGGAAACAATAAAGTGCGGTGGCGATTTTGATTTTGATTTGTATAAAGTCTAGTCAATCCAATGACTTAGTCTTGAACATTTCTACCGCTACAGAAAAATGGAAAATTCACCGGGGAAAGATTGAACTCTTGCTGGTCCATCCCTAAGTGGGTTGACCCTATCTTTGCTTAAATCTGTATATGTGCTATTGTTGTTTATGTGTTATATTTTGTATATATGTTTGTTTGGATTTTCCTGGTTTTCAGGGTGCTTGGTGATTACTCATAAGTCCTATACCCGGACTTGGGCAAACTTTAAGATAGGACGGGCGGTATAGTCATGTTAACTTTGAGGGAGTAATCCCAAAAAAGGAGGCATGAGATCCCCCACTCAGTTGAGGCCCCTTTGACTGTAGTGTCATTTACCGAGTAATCGGGAAGACGTACTGCTTTCGACTTGGGAGCCTGCTGAAACTGAGGACCGTAGAATACCAAACCCATCTTGGCCTTTTAGGTGTAGTGCGGAAGCTATGACGGAGTAATCCGGAAATAGTTGTCACGCAATACTACGCTCGGACGAGTCTTTCTTGAGAATATTACTAATTACCGAGTTAATCAGGAAGTTGGTAATATCCGAAGGAAGGATGTAGACTCTGGGAACCTCTAGAACCTTGTTCAGCAGGTGATAACTTTTTAGACCAACACCTTATGGGTAGTACCTTCGATCTCATGCTCGTGACGTTGAACCTATGATTCCTATATGTGTGATCTTGTGTGTGATTGTTGCATCATGCATCCATGCACTCATAAGAATCTTTTGAAGAAAAAAATATTTCAAGGGATTTAAAGGTTGACTATTTGTGAATATCTCAGGTGCTTTTAACCATGGATTCTGGAAAGAGAAAGACCGGGAAATACAGTTTCAAGGATCCCAAGATAGATTAGTTGGTCAGTCTAATTCCATAGATCGAGTGTTCTGTAGACTTTCGAAAGAAGTATGGATCCATTATTCCTCTCATGAAGCTGAAGATGAAGGAGGGTATTCTCTCGGCGTTGGTCCAGTTCTATGATCCGATGTATCACTGACTTACTTTTCCCGATTATCAGTTGATTCCTACATTGGAGGAGTATTCTTATCTATTGGATTTACCTATTACCGATCATATTCCTTTTACTGGTTTGGAGGGTGAGCCAAAACCACATGAGATTGCTGCTTTGATTCATCTGGGGAAGTCTGAGGTGGAAGCCCATATGACTACTAAAGGATGGATTAGAGGATTACCAGCTCAGTTCTTATTGGAGAAAGCTCGTTACTTTGCCAGAATGAAGAGTACGGTTGCTTTTGAGGCCATCTTTGCTTTACTTTCTTATGAAATGTTCTTATTTCCTAATATGGACAAGTTTGTAGACATTAACGCTATCAGGATTTTCATGATTGGAAACCCAGTTCCTACACTGTTGGGTGATGCTTATTACTCTGTTCATCTTCAGAGTTCTTATCATGGGGGAATGATTATCTGTTGCAGGCCTTTGTTGTACCGGTGGTTCATTTCTCATATGCCTCAGTCTGATGCTTTTTGGGATGTCAAGAAGGAACCCTGTTGGGCTCCTAAGATCATGGCACTTACTCACTCGGATATTGATTGGTATCATCGAGCTTATCAGGACGTGGAGATTATTGACAGTTGTGGTAGTTTCCCCAATGTACCTCTTCTTGGTACAAAGGGAGGAATTAACTATAACCATGTTCTTGCACGGAGACAACTTGGTTATCCGATGAGGGATAAACCGAATAGTATTCATTTGAGTAGTTTCTTTCTGAAGGAAGGAGAAGACCATTGGGAAGCTAGGGAGCAGATTTCGAGGGCCTGGCGTCACATTCATAAGAAGAGTAGGAAGGATTTGGGACCTAGGGGTGTTGTTTCTTTGGAGCCATATCTTCAGTGGGTCCGATTGAGAGACATTCGGTTGAAGATGCCGTATACTCGGGAGACACCCATGCCTGACCTATTTGTGAAGACCACTCCTCCCTTATTAGATGATCTAGAAGAGCTGCAACTCACTTTGGTTAGGATGAAATAGGAAAGGGATGCTTGGAAGAACAAGTTCCAGACTTTAGAGAGTTCCTACAGAGAAGATCTGAAGGAGAAAGATGATTTGATTGAGATCCTTGAGAGTCGAGCAGTAGAGTCTATGGAGAGGCAAGGGGATTTATTTTCCCCTAAACCTCAAGGAGGTACTGATTACTCACTTTCTGATCCAGATGATTGGAAGGAGGTTGCCATCAGACACGTGGAAGAAAACCAGAGGTTGAGGGCTCAGATTGCCAGGCTCACAGGAAAGCGCCAGCGTACAGATTGATCTCCATCAGTTCTTTTTCTCAGGATTTTAGATTGCATTTTCATCTTGTACTTGGGATCATTGAAACTTGTAATCCATTTTGAAGTTATTATAATAAAATTTTTCAGTATTTCAAAAGCTTTATTACTTTGATGTTTGTAATATGTCCATAAATTTTAAATCCCTTGAAATATTAAATAATAAAATATAATCATGTGCATTGCATATCATGCATCATATTGAACATACTTCTTGCATTTATTATGCATATCCAGGTGCCTTACCCATCTTTTTACTTCATTCAGCAAGCTGACTCATCACTACAACACTCGGGCTAATTTCAAAAAGAAGATGGACAACTTAGAACAGGAGAATCGCGAGTTGCACGAAGAAGTTTCCGCTTTGAAGGCCGGCTTGGTCAATTTGACTACTCTGATGGAAGCTCTGGTGGTTGTTCAGAATCAGCCACCGAGTGTTCAACCTCAACCAACAAGGGCAAATACTGAAGTTCCAACTGTTCTTGTATCTACTACTCCGACTGTTGTTCAAAACTGTATGCCTCAAGGTTATCCATGGGGAATGCCAGAGAATTTTGCACCTGAAAGTTTCAATCTTGGCCCTCAAGATGCTCTAGTGGTTCAGACTATTGTAACTTCGACACCTCCTGTGGTGCATACTGTTCCTGCTGCACCTCATTCGGTGAATTTGGTTCCGTTTTCTAATGATGATGTGTGTCGTCCTTTCCCTCCTCTGAGTGAAGACTTGGGTCTTTATGAAAGAATGGATGATTTTCAAGAGCAGTTTTATAGAATGCAAAGAGAGATGAAAGCTCTTAGGGGAAAATAGCTATTTGGGAAGAATTTGAATGAGCTATGTTTGGTCCCGAATGTTAAGATACCTGCTAAGTTCAAGGTCCCGAAATTCGAGAAGTACAAAGGCAACACTTGCCCTCGTGCCCATTTGGTAATGTAAGTGAAGAGAATGTCTACCCACACTGATGATCAGCGTCTACTGATTCACTTTTTTCCGGATAGTTTGACCGGCACAGCGTTGAAGTGGTATATGAGTTTAGACAGCGCCAACATCCCTTCTTTTAATGATTTAGGAAAAGCATTCATCAAATAATACAAGTACAATGTGAACATGGCGCCCGATTGTGACCAACTTAGGGCCATGGTTCAGAAAGACAGGGAATCGTTCAAAGAGTATGCGCATAGATGGCACGAGGTAGATGCCCAAGTGATTCCTCCCATGGAAGAGAAAGAAATGACTAAGATTTTTCTGAAGACGCTGGGTGCTTTCTACTATGAAAGAATGGTAGCAAGTGCACCAAGTGATTTTACAGAGATGGTAGGAATGGGTGTCCTCCTAGAAGAGGCTGTAAGAGAAGGTCGTTTGACGAAGAGTGAAGGATCCTGAGGTGTGAAGAAGCCATCTTATGGGTTTACCAAGAAGAAAGAAGGGTATGCAAATGCTGTTATACAAGAGAGGAGGGTAAATGCTCCTAGAAGGAATTATCAGCGCCATCAGCAAGTTGCTTCGGTTACTCCTATGATGAATGCCGCTCTGACTACCGTTGCTTATCAAAGACCATCCCAACAAGGGAACCAAGGGAATAATCAGAGAAGGGAGAACCATGACCATATTCCCATGAGCTATGCAGAGCTACTACCGGCATTGATTCAGAAAAAGTTGGTCCAGACACGACCACCTCCCGTCGTACCATCACCATTGCCTTGGTATTACAAGGCAGACCAAACGTGTGCTTTTCATCAAGGAGAACCAGGGCATAATGTTGAGAATTGTTATCCTTTGAGGACTGAAGTGCAAAGGTTGGTGAAGTCTGGAATTCTATCTTTCAAGGACATGGGACCTAATGTGAAAGATAATCCTCTACCCAAGCACAGGGGAGTAAATGTTGTAAATATGGTGGCCGGTTGTCCAGGCGACTTCCGGATTTTTGACATTAATCTGGTTAGAGGATATTTGGTGAAAAGGCACGCAGACCTCTGTGAATCCAGCTACTATACGCATGACCACACCAGTTATGCTGTTTGCAGTACATACATACAGGGTTGCGAGAAGATAAAGGCTGATTTACAGGAGATGATGGATGAGGGTTTAATCCATATAATCAGGCCTAGGGAAGAGTATGAAGAGGAAGTGAATATGGTTTCTGGATGTCCTGGTGAATTAAGAGTTTTTGATGTGGAGTATTTGAATGAGGATCTCGTGCAGTTGCATGCTACCTTTTTTCATACTGCTGGTTAGGTGGAACACCAATATAGATCTTGCATAGTTTACTGTCGAGACCCCCGAGGATGTTCTATTGTGAGGGAGGATGTTCAGTTGCTGTTAGACAATGGAACTATCAAGATCACGGGTCAGCGGGATGATTATCATGAGATTGATATGGTTGAAGTTTGTTTAATGGAAGAAGAGTCAGAGGAAGAGTATGCCTCCGCGGATGAGTATTTCTCTTCAGAAGAAGTTTTGTTTGCCAAAAATGACTTTTTGATGTCTGATTGTGTTGAAGAAGGGGTAAATGTCATTGTACCTTGTTTTGGTGCACCCGTTCATCTTGAAGTAGAGTACCATAACAAACCAGTTGTTACCCATTGGTAATTAGTCTTCCAGGTCCTATTCCCTACAAATCAGATAAGGTTGTGCCTTATAAATACAACACTACAATCTTAGAAGATGGGGTGGAAGTTCCCATCCAGCCAATGCCTGATGTTAGAAATATAGCTGAAAATAGCAGGGTGACCCATAACGGTCGTGTGTTTGCGCCGGTTGTTCGAAGAGATGTTGTTGCTGGAAAGAAAATTGCTGAGAAGGATGAGTCTAAGAAGGCTACATGAGAGACTAGTGGAGCTACATTAGAGAAAGAAGTGGATGATATTTTGAAGATAATTAAGATGATAGACTACAAAATTATAGATCAACTACTGCAGACTCCTTCAAAGATATCTATCCTAGCTTTATTGATGAACTACTCTTATCATAGAGAATCACTGATGAGAGTACTAGACCAAGCTTTTGTGGAGAGCGACATGCCATTAGATCAATTTAGCAGCGTAATTGGAAACATTATGTCATGTAATAACTTGAGTTTCTGCGATGATGAATTACCAGATGAAGGGAAGAATCACAACCTGGCCCTCCATATATCTATGAACTGCAAGAATAATTCGCTGTCAAATGTGCTAACTGATAATGGATCCGCATTAAATGTTATACCGAGGAGTACTCTCATGAAGTTAAAGTATCAAGGAGCACCTATGCACCCGAGTGGCATCATTGTGAAGGCATTTGATGGGTCGAGGAAATATGTCATCGGTGAAGTGGACTTACCCATCCATATAGGACCACATTTGGTCCTAATAACCTTCCAGGTCATGGACATTATTCCCTCATATAGTTGTTTGCTAGGACGTCCATGGATACACGAAGCAGGGGCTGTCACTTCAACTCTGCATCAGAAGCTAAAGTTTGTGCGTGAAGGGAAGGTAGTGATCATAAATGGGGAGCAGGCGCTGTTGATATCCCATCTATCCTCTTTCAGTATTGTAGAAGCGGATGAGGCTACTGTTGGAACCCAGTTCCAAGCCCTATCCATTTACAACATAAGGAGAAATGATAATTATGTGGTTTCACTGAAGGACGCGCAACAGGTTATGCGCAATGGTCATAATACAGTTTGGGGACGACTTATGGATCCACCCGTGAACAAGAACAAAGCTGGTTTGGGTTTCTCTTCGAAGATTGGCAAAGGAAAATTTTTGAAGTCAAAGTCTACTGTGAACAGTTATCAGGATGTTTTCCGCAGTGGAGGCTACCTCCATCCAATTGGTTTTGGAATTAATGTTGTCGAAGAAGATGAAGCAGAGCAGGAAGTACCGAATTATGTGATGCATGGAGTCAGAGTTCAGAACTGGGTCACCATCGATGTTACTTCTTGCATACATGTTTCAAATTAATTTGTTTTGTTAATCTGTTTCTTTCTTTTGAAAAGCTTTCACTCTGCCCAAGGTGGAAGTATTAATGTTGTAGGGCTTGTCTATTTGCTGTGACTTTTAAGATCATTAATAAAAGTTGTCTTTGCTTCCCAAATTATGTCTTTGTCTTCTGCCTTTTCTTGGAAAATGGTAATCAGAAAAAACCTTTCAAAATAAATAATAACTGAAAATTAATCTGCATGATCACTTGTTATATGTGTCAGTTTCTAAAAGCAATCATAAATCATATGTGCAGATTAATTAAAAAACTCGTTGAATACAATGACCCTGCACCCTCTCCCAACTTTGAATGTCCTGTGTTTGGGGCTGAAGAAGAAGATTATGATGAGATTCTAGAAGAGGTCTCACGGTTGCTTGAGCACGAGGAAAATACCATTCATCCATATAAAGAGCCTTTGGAAGTGATTAATTTGGGTTCAGAAGAAGATCTGAAGGAAGTCAAGATTGGAGCATCATTACATCCAGATGTGAAGAGCGGGTTGATTGAGCTGTTGAAAGAGTATGTGGATATTTTTGCATGGTACTATCAAGATATGTCTGGTCTAGATACATATATTGTCGAGCATCGTTTTCCGTTGAAGCCAGAGTGTCCGCCAGTCAAACAAAAGTTTAGAAGAACCCACCCAGATATGGCAGTAAAGATCAAAGAGGAGGTCCTAAAGCAGATTAATGCTGGTTTTCTTGTGATGTTAGTGTATCCTCAATGGATTGCCAATATTGTCTCAGTACCGAAAAAAGACGGAAAAGTCCGCATGTGCGTAGATTACAAAGATCTAAATAAAGCTAGTCCAAAAGATGATTTCCCATTGCCTCACATCGACATGTTAGTGGACATCACATCAAAATTCAAAGTATTCTCGTTCATGGACGGATTTTCTGGGTATAATCAAATAAGAATGGCTCCAGAGGACATGGAAAAAACAACGTTTATCACACCCTGGGGAACATTCTGTTACAGAGTGATGCCCTTCGGGTTGAAGAATGCTGGTGCAACATACCAGAGGGCTATGACAACCATATTCTATGATCTGATGCCCAAAGAAATCAAAGTATATGTTGATGATATGATTGCCAAATCCCATACTGAAGAAGGGCATATAGAAGATTTGTTGAAGTTGTTTCAGCATTTGAGGAAGTATCGTCTCCGCTTGAATCCAAATAAATTCACCTTCAATGTTCGATCGGGGAAATTGTTGGGTTTCATTGTTAGCCAGAAAGGAATTGAAGTTGACCCTGATAAAGTCAAAGCAATTCAAGAAATGCCAGCACCAAAAATTGAAAAGCAAGTCAGGGGTTTCCTCGGGCGTTTGAATTATATTTCCAGATTTATTTCCCACATGACTGCAACATGTGAACCGATCTTTAAGTTGTTAAAGAAAGATCAAGGTTGTGCATGGACGGATGACTGCCAAAGGGAATTTGAGAGTATTAAAGAATATCTGCTTGAACCTCCTATCTTGATCCCTCCCGTAGAAGGAAGACCGTTGATTATGTATCTAATAGTGTTAGATAAATCCATGGGTTGTATTCTGGGACAATAGGATGAAACAGGGAAGGAGGAGTTCGCCATTTACTATCTCAGCAAAAAATTCACTGATTGTGAGTCGCGATATTCCATGCTGGAAAAGACATTTTGTGCTTTGGCCTGGGCAGAAAAGCATTTGCGGCAGTATATGTTGAATCATACCACTTGGTTGATCTCCAAAATGGATCCAATCAAGTACATTTTTGAAAAGCCTGCTCTTACCGGGAGAATTGCCTGCTGGAAGATGTTGTTATCTGAATATGATATCGAGTAACGCACTCAAAAGGCTATTAAAAGTAGTGTGTTGGAAGATTACCTTGCTCACCAACCGGTGGAAGATCATCAGTCTGCAGAATATGAATTCCCCGATGAGGATGTGATGTTCCTAAAGGTGAAAGATTGTGATGAACCATTGCCTGAGGAAGACCCTGACCCTGAATCTCGTTGGAGTATGATATTTGATGGAGCTGTGAATGCTTATGGTAAAGGAATTGGTGCTGTGATTGTCACTCCTCATGGATCACACATTCCTTTTACTGCAAGGTTAACATTTAATTGCACTAATAATATGGCAGAATATGAGGCTTGCATCATGGGTCTTGAAGAAGCTATTGATCTCAGAATCAAAATTCTAGATGTGTATGGTGATTCAACTTTGGTAATAAATAAAATCAAAGGAGAATGGGACACTCGTCACCCTGGCTTGATCCCTTACAAAGATCATGCTAGAAGATTATTACCCTTCTTCAATAAAGTTGAATTCCATCACATCCATAGAGATGAAAATCAAATGGCGGATGCTCTGGCAACTCTGGCTTCCATGTATCAAGTGAATACTTGGAATGATATACCCCGAATTACAGTTCGACGTCTAGATAGGCTCGCTCATGTGTTTACGACAGAGGAGGTAGCAGATGAAAAACTTTGGTATTATGATATCAAGCATTTTCTTCAGACTCGGAAATACCTGATTGGTGCGTAAAGGAAAGATAAAAAGACACTTAGAAGATTAGCAGGCAGTTTCTTCCTCAGTGAAAATGTGTTATACAAGAGAAATTATGACATGGTCTTGCTCAGATGTGTGGATAGATACAAATCAGACATGTTGATGCATGAGATTCATGAAGGTTCATTTGGCACTCATGCTAATGGACATTCGATGGCTAAAAAGATGCTAAGGGAAGGTTATTATTGGTTGACGGTGGAATCCGACAGTTACAAATTTGCAAAGAAGTTCCATAAATTCCAGGTTTATGCAGATAAGGTCCATGTTCCTCTGACACTTCTCAATGTGATTTCCTCCCCATGGCCTTTCTCTATGTGGGGTATTGACATGATTGGGATGATAGAACCCAAAGCTTCAAATGGGCACCGTTTTATCTTGGTAGCAATTGACTACTTCACCAAATGGGTAGAGGTTGCTTCATATGCCAATGTTACTAAACAGGTGGTTATGCGTTTCATCAAGAATAATCTTATATGCTGGTATGGCGTGCTGAGCAGAATCATCACCG
Organism: Vicia faba; assembly: GCA_948472305.1. Taxonomy (NCBI): domain Eukaryota; kingdom Viridiplantae; phylum Streptophyta; class Magnoliopsida; order Fabales; family Fabaceae; genus Vicia; species Vicia faba. The sequence goes on from OX451741.1 coordinate 1,023,575,348, forward strand.
ACAATGGCTCGAATTTGAACAACAACATAATGACAGAACTGTGCGAAGAATTCAAGATTGTCCATCACAATTCATCTCCATACAGGCCAAAGATGAATGGGGCTGTTGAAGCTGCTAATAAGAATATCACGAGAATTATCCAGAAAATGGTTGTTACTTATAAGGATTGGCATGAAATGCTCCCTTTTGCTCTTCATGGATATCGAACATCTGTTCACACTTCCACAGGAGCAACCCCATTCTCCCTGGTGTATGGAATGGAAGCTGTACTCCATGTCAAGGTAGAGATTCCCTTGTTGCGTGTGATAATGGAAACCAAATTTACAGAGGCTGAATGGGTCCAGAACAGGTTTGACCAATTGAATTTGATTGGGGAAAAGAGAATGACAGCTTTATGTCATGGGCAGTTATATCAGAGAAGAATGAAGAAAGCTTTTGATAAAAAGGTCAAACCTCGTGAATTCAGAGAAGGCGACCTCGTGCTTAGGAAGATCATGTCTTTCAACACTGATTCTAGGGGCAAGTGGACTCCCAATTTTGAAGGCCCGTATGTTGTCAAGAAAGCCTTCTTTGGTGGTGCATTAATTCTTGAAACTATGGATGGCGAGGAGTTCCCACGTCCCATGAATGTTGACGCAGTCAAGAAATACTTCGCCTAAAGAAATAAAAGAACAACTCGCTAAGTTGAAAACCTGAAAGGGCGGCTTAGGCGAAAAGGAGCATCTCGGTAGGCCGTAAACCCGAAAGGGCAGTCTAGGCAAAAATTAGAGACATAAACAGAATAAATTTCCCACTAAGTTGAAAACCTGCAAGGGAAGCTTAGGCAAAAGTTAGGGATTTTTCTTGGCATGTAACTACGTCAGACAAGACTTGATCGTTGAAGCAACAATATTCTCGGATCCTCACCATACTTCAACAAAAGCTGCTGCTCAGGATTTCAAAAGTTGTTAGGGGGAATAGTGGTCATTGTATCTCAATGTATCTTTTCCATTATGTATTACCATTTCCCAAACTTTGTAATCATCCATGGAGTCTCGCCATTCGCAGACTCCCATTCTATTAATGAAATTCGAGCTTTTACCCAATTCTTTATGTTCTTATTTTATTTATCTTTCAAAGAGTCCATTTATTACTGATAATAACTTTCAAAGAAAAAAGATTAAAAAACAAATTTGGTTTTTCAAAAAAAAAGAAAAAAGAGATTTTTACAATTTACTTTTACTTTGAGATTTGTGATGACACAATGAAAACAAAAATGGTGATCCCAGGAATGAACAAACTCTAGTTGTTTTGAGAATTTTTATTTCCCTCATGAAGGTTCTCTCAGGTTATTTTACTGGTATTTGCGCGATCTTTGTGTGTTTCTCAGATAGTTAAAGACGATACGAATTAGTGTAAGGTGCAGTATTGGGTTTGTGATCCCATTGTCTCCAGCCAGGTCTTGGTTCATGTTTGATTTTAGGTTTGCAAGGTCAGCAGCCTCTGTCCCAGATTCCCCAGCTAAGTCTTCCCTCATATGATGAAAGGGTTTATTCCCTTGGTGTGCTTAGATGTCGCTCTTTTTGCAGTATTGGCACTAATGTTGACTTCTTGATTCCCCGGGAAGGCTATCCCAGGGCATATTTTGTTGGAATAAGTTTTCATGATGTAAAGTTTCAATCTGCATTTTCCCAGGGAGGTAGGCTTGAATTCCCCAGTGAGGTTTGGTTGTTTTGGCGTCAGTCTGCTTTATTTGAGGATGGTCTTGCAATCTCCAGTAGGCATGTTGCAATCTCCGATGAAGTCGGAAGGAGGATGTTTTATCCCGATATCTGTTAAATTTGTCTACCTCCAAATTATGTTTCTCTTTAGTAAAGTTAAAGGCAGGCAATAGGTTTGGTTTCCGTAGTTGGCCTTTACCTTTCTTGGAATGATCTTTCTGGTTGAAGTTTAGCCAAGTGTTGTTAGTACCTGAGGCGGTTTTGTTTGTTTGTTCCTACTGATTGTATGTCTGTTTTATCAGCATACACACGATAGCACTCATACATTCATACATACATCATGCATGGCTAAAATTTACAAATCATTGATCATTGACATTTTGCTCTGGCCTTCCTACAACGCTCCTTGCTTAGATGGATTTGGTTTTCCCTCCTGAGTTTATTTCTCAAAGGATGTATCTTCGTTGGCTGTTTTGCTCCAGTCTATTTCTGATTTGGATCTGTGGTTGCATGACAATATCATTTACTTTAGATTTCTGAAAACTTTGAGTTTTAGTTTGTGCATTTATTTTGCACGAGAAGACTTTATCTCCTCAGCAGGAATATCGTGGCACTTCCCCGGGAAGTCATATTCCTTTCCCCAGAAAGTCATTTCTTTTTGCAAGTCTCCATGACAACAAGTAACAAGTCTCTTTATTTGAGACAGCTTATGTTTGATCTTTTCCAGGTAGATTTCCTTGGTCAAGAAGAAGTTGAGACCCGTTCTAGGTGAAACACCAGAATTTTGGGAAAAACTTATTATATTTTCTCTTTCTACCTTCAGTGAACGTTGGTAGGCCATCGGCAGTGAACGTCGGTGTTTATTATCTTTTTGCTATCTTCAGTGAACATTGATAGTTCATCGGCAGTGAACGACGGTGATGTGATATTTTCTCTTTCTACCTTCAGTGAACGTTGGTAGGACATCGGCAGTGAACGTTAGTGTTTATTATCTTTTTGCTATCTTCAGTGAACGTTGATAGTTTATCGTCAGTGAACGGCGGTGATATGATATTTTCTCTTTCTACCTTCAGTGAACGTTGGTAGGACATCAACAGTGAACGTTGGTGTTTCTTATCTTTTTGCTATCTTCAGTGAACGTTGATAGTTCATCGTCAGTGAACGGCGGGGATATGATATATTTTCTCTTTCTACCTTCAGTGAACGTTGGTAGGACATCGGCAGTGAACGTCGGTGTTTGTTATATTTTTACTATCTTCAGTGAACGTTGATATTTCATTGTCAGTGAACGGCGATGATATGATATATTTTCTCTTTCTACCTTCAGTGAATGTTAGTAGGACATCGGCAGTGAACGTCGGTGTTTATTATCTTTTTGCTATCTTCAGTGAACGTTGATAGTTCATCGTTAGTGAACGGCGGTGATATGATATATTTTCTCTTTCTACCTTCAGTGAACGTTGGTAGGTGTGATACGGTGGGAGAACTGACTTGAGGTTTTGCATTTGTGTTCGCAAATGTTTCGGTTTAGCAAGAGTCGCCACCGACTTTTGATTTTATCCAAAGGAAAGGTCAAAAAGCACAGGAAAGACCTTTGAGATGTTTTCTTGGGTTCGGGGGGTAGATTATGAAAAGGGAAGGTGCAAGCACCCTTTTCATCCATGGTTATCCATGGGCTCTTATTTACTTGTTTAGATCACTTGCTTTTGCTTTTCAATTGTTTGAAATGGTGCTTTGTGTGTGGTTTGGAAAATGTTTTGAAAAGAGGCCATCGTTGTGGCAACCTTTGTAATGATTCTTGTTTGAATGTATACAAAGGTGTTTGTCTTTTGAAAAGATGTTTCAATATTTGAAAGTTTGATATTTGGGAAATGTTTTGAAATTGTGTTGTGATGTGTGTTTGAAAATAGCAAGGATGTTTTTGCAAGCTTTGATCAAGTAACTAAGAGTTGTCTACCATATCTACTCAAAGATCTTTCCTACACATTTTTAACCATTTTGATAGTGTTGTTTTACCATTGCATTTGGTAAACAACCTTGTATTAGGATGTTTAAACGGGACATGCGCGGGTCATCGTATTGACCATGATAGCAATATTGCCAAGTATCTTTAGCAAATTTTTGAGGGACTAGATCATTTTGTATAGGCAACCAAGATAGCGTCATCGAGGGACTATGATCCTTTTGTTTTGTTTTTGTCTTTCCAAGATACTCAACATGCATAACATGGCCATTTTTAAAGGCAACAAGTGGATGAAACCCTAGGGGTGCATGTGTGCATTGTGTTGTCATTTTCATGCATTTTTGTCTTGCATTAGGTCAAACTATTTGTTTTGATTTTGGATTTTGCATACAAACCCTAATCTCTAACATGGCATAAATGCGTAAAATAAATCTACGACTATTACAATATTGATATGGGGAGGGGGATACAATTTTGAATGGGGAATATTTGCAAGAAAATAAAACCCTAATATTTACTATTACATCCAAATTGAATTCTTTGCATTAAACAATAAATAAACAATGTTAAAATAAGCAACAAAATATAAATATGCAAAATATTATGAATATGCAAGAAATGTTTTTATTTATTTTTATATGTGTAAAAATAATATATTTAATGTATTAAAAAAATAGGAACAAAAGATTATTTTTGTCAAGGGTAAAAACCCTAATTTTTCTTTAAGAAAAATATATATTAATTATATTGTTTATATACAATAAAAAATAAAAATAATGAAATATGTACAAATGTCAAAAAATGAAAATATATTAGAAAAATATTATTTAAGTATGTAAATAATAATAATAAAAATATAATATTTTTTATGTATTATTTTCAAGTTTTTTATTAAAGAAAATAAAAGTACATATTAATTAATAATTATTTTCATGCTAGAAAAATAAAATAAAATATAAAAATAAAAGTGAAAATTTATAAAAAGTATTTTTGGTATGTTTTTGTGTTTAGAAAAAATAGAATTAAATCAGAAATGAAAAATAAATAGAAAAAAATACAAAAATATAAAGAAATGGGCCAGGGGGGTGCAGTCAGCAAACTGGAGGTGCAAAAAGCAAGCCAAGCCAAGGCCCAGCCCACTGAACTTCATCTTCAACCTTTGTCAAACAAAATACGCGCGCCTGATTCAAATATTCAACTCCTACATACGTGCTCTAATGCAAAAACTCATAACACAAAAGTTATAACATTTTTCAAGACGATTCCAACCATGTAAATAACTCAATCTAACTCTCAAAATCTAGAGATAATTTCTCTGGCCCTAATTTCTAACCTAACTTTTTCAGGAAGTTCATGAATCAAATTCTCTTAACACATTTAACTTAAATGAAAACTGAGCATATATACAGCTTCAGGGCTATGAGTACTACATTTTTTATTCACAAACCTAAGCCTAATGATTCCTAAATAGAGAGATAGAAAGTTGACAAATACCTATTTCATATGAACTCGTATATGGCAATGTGGAGCTTTTCAGTGAGGCCTGAGATGCTTGGGAGCTTGCTTGAACTTCCTCTGACCTTCCCCAATGCCTAGTTTGCTTTGGACTTGCTTGAGCAAGCTTGTAGAACTCAACCTGCACAAGCTGAAAACAGAAATGGTGAAGCTTGCAAATGGAGTTACAGTCATTGTCCAATGATTGGGATAGCTTGGATAGGTTATATGGAATGTATTGGAACAAGTTTGGGGCAAAACGCACGAGTAACTTGTGATATGGAAGTGAAACTGTAGGGAGTGCCCTGTTTTGTAAGTTTTTGGTTTTTTGATGTTCAAGAGTGTTTGAGGGATGGAGGGCTCATGTTTCTGGCTCAAGGAAATGTCAAAAACTTGTCTCAAATGCTTGCAAGGGTTAGTTATAACAGATATGCCAATTATGTGATTTTGGCAAGTTTCTTGGTTATGAAGCAAAAAATGAGAAGTGACAAAGAGCAGGCCTGTACAGGCTAGCTCTAACCCTGCATACATTGTGTGAGCTTGGCCCCAAGTTTGTGGATTTGGTTTGATGTACAAGATTTGGTTCAAGGCTCAAGAATGCAATTTGACATAAAGCAAATTTGACAAAAATGGCAATGTTGCCTTTTTGCTATTTTTGGATTAATCTCTTGTGTAATCCTCCCATGATCAGAACATAGCCTCAAACCAATGGATTTGCATTTAATTATTGAGAATGAAACGGTTTAGGGACCTGTAATCAAGTACAAACAATGCTGGATGGAAGTTGCAACTTGTAGCAACATGAAACATGCCATGGATCAATGTGAGTTTTTTTCCAAATTCAAACCTTTGATTCTCCCTAACCACAAATGATTTTGGAGAGTTCTTGGACATTTTGGAAAGCTTGTAACATTCTCTAAAATCCATATTTGAAATTCATTTTGATATTACAAGTGGAACTATGTGCAAAATGGTCATGAAGATAGGTCAAAATCCTACCTAAACTAGGGCAAAATTTCACTAAGTTAAAAATTTCATGGACCCTTGTTCCAAAAATAATAACTTGAGATCCAAGCTTCTTTTGAGAAAACTTTTTGAATAAAAGTTGTATATTTTGTGGAGGACTACAACTTTCATGTTGTAGGTTTTGTTTGAATCCAATTGCATCATGGTGAAAATGTTGGGCAAAGTTGGGAAAAAATAAGAAAATTTCATAACTTAGAAAAATTCTAAGTTATGAAATTTTTCAATCTTAAACCCTAATTTGAAAAATTAGGTTTCTTGATGAACAAGTTTCATGTTTTGACTCATCTTGATGAAAAATGACCGTTGGCACTTGATTTTGATGAAAAAGTCAAAGTTTGACTTTTCAATGTACAGTCAAATCTTGATCAGTTGACTGAAAAATTCATCTGTCAATCCAATGCATTTGAGATCTTTTGAAAATTGTGAATAGGTCAAGATGATTCCATTTAGTCCTTGAATCCATTCTTGAACCCAATTTTCCATTGGCTAGGTGAAAAATCAGAAATTGCCCTTATACAGTCCAAACCCTAAAAATGACCATTTTTTCCTTTTGATGATCTGATCAAATTTCTTGAGGAGTTGTAGTCCAAACTTGATCAAATGGTTTATATGAGCCTATAATGTTGATATGGATCAAAAATTGTGAGGTTTGACTTTAAATTTGCCACAGTTGACTTTTTCCCCAATACAACTGATTTTTAGGTTAACTGTCCAATTGACTCGGCAAAAATTTGATTCAAAGCTTGAAACTTGGTAGAGGAAATATTATAAGTCCAACATGAAGTATGAAAGTCACTTTGAGCATTGAAAGTCCAAAAATCCCTGTGCAAACTCAAACCCTAATTTAGGTCATCAGTGCAAGGAGATGCCTTGAGCAGAGCAAACCCTAATCCTGTCTGGAATTCAAAGAGTCTTGTGAGGGGAAATCTTGATAAAATGAGAGGGCAAATTTTGGGGTACAACAGCTGCCCCTGTTCAATCTTCTTGAACCTGAAGAGTTAGATTGGCGAGTTTGCCTTTTGTGACTCGAATGTAAAAGATGATTGGACACTAGAGTGCCCGTAAATTTGCACTTGTCAAAATGTAGCCGAGGGAATGGGCTTAAAGATGCCATTTGGAGATGGTATAATCTTTCTGGAGATGGCCTTAAAGATGCCATCCAAGATTGTTTGTTGAAAATCAGGAGAATGAACATCAGATTGGTATCCGTATCTAGAACGTATCTGAGTTGTATCTGGAGATTGGATTCGTATGAGCAAAAGAATGGCGTCTGTGTTTGGAGCGTGTCCGAGCTGTAACTGTATTTGATTCTTGAATGAATATCAGAATGACTACCGTGTCTGGAGTGTATCTATATTGTATCTGAAGTTGAGATCTATATGAGTAGTAGAATGACTTCCGTGTCTGGAGTGTATCTGTACTGTAACTGGGATCTGAATAAGTGACAAAATGACTTCCGTGTCTGGAGTGTATCTGAACTTGAAGTTGATAGTTGAATCTGAATGAGAAGTAGAATGGCTTCCGTGTCTGGAGCGTATCTAATCTGTATCTGATTGCTGAAGTCTGAATGAATAGTAGAATGACAGCCGTGTCTGGGGTGTATCTATACTGTATCTTGACTTAAAATTCTGAATGAGTAATAGAATGACCGCCATGTCTGGGGTGTATCCATACTGTATCTGAAATAAGAGATCTGAATGAATAGCAGAATGACTTCCATGTCTTTGAGTGTATCCGTACTGTATCTGAAATCTTTGAACATTTGTTAAAGGTAGATTTTAATCTTATCCTGAAAAGGGTAAAATGTTAGCTAAAACACAAAGTTATGTTGCATGACATGTATGATGCAATAAAATGTGCTTTATTAATGTTTATAATACATGAATGTAATGTATGCGCATGTAAGCTGATTAGCTGTCTTGCTGAGGAAAATAAATCCTTGATAGCTGCCGGGGAAAATAAATCCTTGACTGTTGTTGGAGATTCAAAATCTTTGATTGTTGAGAATGAGAAATCTTTGGACCACTGTTGGGGACAGGAAATCCTTGGTGACTTGTGGGGATGTGAGAATCCTTCAAGACTTTCCTGGGGAATAAGGAAAACTCTGACGATCTCTACTGGGGAATTGAAACATGGGAGGCTTCAACTGGAGAAATGAGACCGAGAATCTTCGATCTGCTGGGAAACAACTCTGTGGGGAGAATGTTTATTTTGTGGAGGAGTTTTCAAGAGCTGGAGTTGCATGCCAACACTCTGAGGAGTTATCCGAAGCTGTTGTCTGGTTTCTAAGATAACTTGTAGGGGAATCTTCTGATTTCAAGACAAATCTCTGGGGAATTGGAGGAAACTGGATGGTCTTCCTCCGGGGTTTAAGGGTTGAAGTTTTGGACTTCGCTGGGGAAGAAAGTTTTATCTTCACTAAGGGTTTGCAGTTCAAAGTTTTCTGGCTCCGTTGGGGATTGGGAGTTTGGAAACTTAGTTCTGATGAGGATTTTGAAACTTAACTCCGCTGGAGATATGTATTTCAAAGCTATAGCTCGGCTGAGGATTTCTCCTAGAATAGCCCAAAGACGTTTTCCCATACTTTCAATCTGTCAGTAATTATTCTTTCTCATTTTGTTTTATTTGTAAGCAGTGATTATATTCAAATGCATATGCTCATTTAATAAATCATTGGACGTTTTCAAATAAAACACAAGTGTAAAGAAAAATAAATGGCAAATAGTTTTATGCACTTTGAAGTATCTTTGTATTAACTTTGTGTAAGTATTTTGTACAAAAGAGACAGACATCCTAGTAAGAGAATGTTGTCATAAAATTGAGAAAAAATTATACAAAGAAAGATGGCTATGTGTAACAATTCCATGGGGTTCTCATTCTTCTATAGCCTTCGTAACTCTGAGTGTCTTGTCCATTCGTTGCTTCGTCCACAGATGATTGGGTTGATCTGAAACTTGGAGTTTGTCCGTGAAGAGATTGTCTTTAAATTGATCCGACGAGACATAGTCATACGCTTTAATTCCCTAACTTTTTCCTGGATCGCCCTTTCGGGATTTCGATCCACCTGGAAACCCTTTTTTGCCCAAGTCTCCCTTTCGGGTTTTCAACTTGCCGGGTGTACAAATTTTTTATTTATCCCTAATTTTTGCCTGAACCGCCCTTTCAGGTTTTCGATTCACCAGGATGCCCATTTTTTCCCAAGTCGCCCTTTCAGGTTTTCAACTTGTCGGGTCGTGTATGCGTAGTATCTTTTGACTATGTCTGCATTCGCAGGGTGCGGTAGGTCATCGCCGTCCATGGTGGTCAGGATCATTTCCCCACCAGAAAAGATGTTTTTGATCATAAATGGTCCTTCGTAAGTAAGAGTCCATTTTCCCCTGGGATTACTTTGCGGCAAGATGATCCGCTTGATTAAAAGGTCCCCGACTTGATATACTTGTCTCTTGACTTTCTTGTTGAAGGCCTTGATCATACATTTTTGATACGCCTGACCATGGCAAACAGCAGTAAGTCGCTTTTCGTCAATCAAGTTAAGTTGATTAAGCCGGGTTCGAATCTAATCGTCTTCACTCAAACCATCATCTTTCGTGATTCTCAAAGAGGGAATTTGAACCTCGATAGGTAAAACAGCCTCCATGTCGTATACCAAAGAAAAGGGTGTTTCCCCAGTTGAAGTGCGTGCCGTGGTACGGTACCCGTGCAAAGCAAACGGTAACATCTTGTGCCAGTCCTTGTAGGTGACTGTCATCTTTTGAATGATCTTCTTAATATTTTTGTTCGCGGCTTCGACAACACCATTCATCTTAGGCCGATAGGGAGATGAATTGTGATGTTGAATCTTGAACTGCTCGTATAGAGCGGTGATCATAGTATTATTCAAATTTGTACCGTTGTCAATGATGATCCTGTCGAGGATACCATACCGGCATATGAGGTTCTGCTTGATGAAGCGGGAAACCACATTCTTGGTAACGGAGGCAAAGGAAGCTGCTTCGACCCACTTGGTAAAGTAGTCAATGGCCACCAGGATGAAACGGTGTCCATTGGATGCTGTAAGCTTGATATCTCCAATCATGTCGATTCCCCACATCGTGAATGGCCAAGGAGCTGTTAAGACATTGAGAGGAACAAGAGGTATATGTACCTTGTCTGCGTAGATTTGGCATTTGTGACAAGTACGAGAATGTTGATGACAGTCAGCTTCCATGGTAGACCAGTAGTAGCCTGCCCTTAGAATCTTCTTAGCCATCGTATGACCGCTCGAGTGGGTGCCAAAGGTGCCATTATGTAGTTCAGCCATGATCTGCTCAGCTTAAAGCTTGTCCACACAACGGAGTAGGACACAATCAAGATTGCGCTTGTATAAGTTACCATTGCTCAGAAAGAACTTGGCTGCGAACCTCCTTAAGAACTTTTTGTCATTGACTAAAGCTCCTTCAGGGTATTCTTGTGCTTCGAGATACCTTTTGACATCATGAAACCAAGGTCGGTCCACTACTTCTTCGGTATTAATCTCGTGACAATGTGCAGGTTCGTCCATTCGTTCGATGGTGATTTGAGGAGCCTCATTATCCCAGTTAAGTTTAAACATGGATGACATTGTAGCTAGCACATCTGCCAACTGATTTTCTTCTCGCGGGAAGTGCTCGAAGGTAATCTGCTCGAAATGTGGTAACAATGTCAAGACATGTTCTTTGTAAGGGATGAGGTTTGGATGTTTAGTATCCCACTCTCCTTTGATTTGACTGATAACCAAAGCTGAGTCCCCAAATACAATTAAAGATTTGATTCCCAAGTCAATAGCAGCCTTGAGACCAAAGATACAAGCTTCATACTCGGCCATGTTGTTGGTGCAGCTGAAGAAGAGTCTAGCAGTGAAAGGTGTATGGAAACCTTGTAGAGAGATAAGTACCGTGCCGATACCGTTTCCAAGTGCGTTGGAGGCACCATCAAAGTACAGAGTCCATCGGGATCCTTGTTCAGGTCCATCATACGGTCTGTTTTCTTCAATGTTGCTCAAAGTCATGATATCCTCGTCGGGGAAGTCGAACCTCATAGATTCGTAATCTTCGACATCTTGATGGGCCAGATGATCATCTAGAACACTCCCCTTTATAGCTTTTTGGGTCGTGTACTGTATATCATATTCGGAGAGGATCATTTGCCATCTAGCGATTCTTCCGGATAGAGCAAGCTTCTCGAAGATGTACTTGATCGGATCCATCTTGGAGATCAATAAAGTGGTATGTGTCAACATATACTGCCTCAGCCGGTGAGCAGCCCATACTAAAGCGCAACAAGTTTTCTCGAGCAGTGAGTAGCGAGTCTCACAGTCGGTAAACTTTTTGCTAAAGTAATAAATGGCATGCTCTTTTCGGCCAGACTCGTCATGTTGGCCCAATACGCACCCCATTGAATTCTCCAGGAAAGTCAGATACATGATTAAAGGTTTTCCTTTGACGGGTGGCATCAAGATATGAGGTTCCAGCAAATACTCCTTGATTTTATCGAAAGCAACTTGACAGTCACTATTCCATTTAACCACCTGATCTTTCTTCAACAGCTTGAAGATTGGTTCATAGGTAGATGTTAGGTGAGAAATGAACCTTGCAATGTAGTTTAGGCGTCCCAAGAAACCTCTGACCTCCTTCTCAGTGCGAGGGGCAGGCATTTCTTGTATAGCTTTGACTTTGGCAGGATCAACCTCAATGCCTTTGTTACTCCAATGAAACCCAAGAGTTTACCGGACCTGACTCCGAAAGTGCACTTGTTAGGGTTTAGTCTGAGCTTGTACTCTTTCAATCTGACAAACAGCTTTTGCAGATGGTCAAGGTGTTCTTCTTTTGTCTGTGAACGGGCTATCATATCGTCTACGTAGACTTCAATATCATGATGTATCATGTCATGAAACAAAGCTACCATGGCTCGCTGATAGGTTGCCCCGACATTCTTCAGTCCGAATGGAATCAATTTGTAGCAGAAGGTACCCCACTGCGTAACAAAAGTAGTCTTCTCCATGTCTTCGGGGGCCATTTTGATCTGGTTGTACCCTGAAAATCCATCCATGAAAGATAATACCTTATGCTGAGCTGTATTTTCAACCAAGATGTCAATGTGTGGTAGTGGAAAGTCATCTTTAGGGCTAGCCCTGTTTAAGTCTTTGTAATCCACGCACATTCTGACTTTGCCGTCCTTCTTAGGCACTGGCACAATGTTAGCAACCCATTGTGGATATGAAGTAACAGCAAGAAAGCCAGCATTGAACTGCTTCATCACTTCAGCTTTGATCTTTTCAGACATGTCGGGCCTCATGCGCTGGACTTTCTGTTTGATTGGTGGACAGTCTTCTCTTGTAGGGAGACGGTGAACCACAATATCTATATCCAGTCCCGGCATGTCTTCGTAGGACCAGGCAAAGATCTCAACATATTGATTCAACAGCTGAACTTAGCGCTCTTTGACACTTAGCTCTAGGTTGGCACCCACTTTAACCTCTTTTCTGTCTTCCTCTGTTCCCAAGTTGATAGTCTCTAATAACTCCTCATGAGGTAGAATAACCCTTTCATCCTGTTGCAAAAGTCTAGCCAACTCTCCAGGCACTTCACAGTCTTCATCACCTTCATATTCGGCATGATTGACCAAATCTTCAGAGTCACTGAAGGCCATAGCAGAATTGTTACCCATGGAATCCAGAGTGGATGGGTACCTGCATTTTGTGAGTGTGGGTGTGTGTAAGGGTTAGCCACCTTTAAAAAAAATAAAATGTAAAAAGAAAGAAAATGAACACAAAAGTTTATATATGAAAACGTCCATGATTCATTAAAAATGACATAAGAAAATGAAGAATCAAAACCCTTACAAATGGACCTATATGCCTCGGGTAAGGCACAAGGCGAAAAGAGTGTACGAATTATTTAATAATTATTACAGACCAACAGGAAGTGTTCAAAAGATAAATTACTGATTGATGAAAGTAATGGGAACGAAGTCTTTCGCCTCCCAGTTGTTCAGTCCTCCTTCAATAGTTGGAAATATCCAGTCTTCAAAATTTCTTTCTTCTTCATCATCCTCTAAAGCATGAACTCCATGATGAGTGATTCTCAATGGCGGTCCTCCAGCCCGGGATCGACGCACAACCTTATGACTGGCAGAAGTGAAACCCAATCTGAACTTATGTGTCTTGTAAGGAAAATCTGGCAGTTGACCCCATACTGTGCTTCCTTCTTCCTTGATCACAGCCTTCACATCTTTAAGGGATGACATCTGGGACACAGGTTTGGTAATGACGGGCACATAAGTCATTTTCTTGGCTACCGCAACTTCAGGAGAAACCTCTTCAAAGTGCTGAAAGGGGGTCTCGATGAATTCACCATCTAATTCAACATAGCAGAATGAATTCAGATGGCTTATCATATACTCCTCCTCGCCACGGACTGTCACAATTTTCCCCTGGACAAGGTACTTAAGCTTCTGATGTAGGGTAGATGTAACAGCCCCAGCATGACGAATCCATGGCCTTCCTAACAAGCAAGAGTAGGAGGGACGGATATCCATGACATAAAATGTGGAGTGGAAAGTTTCAGTACCCACTTTAATTGGGATGTCAACCTCTCACTGGACCATCCGCTTAGAACCGTCAAAGGCTCTAACAATGATATTGCTGGGCTTTAAGGTCAAACCTTCACAGTCCAATCTGTCCAATGCTTTCTTAGGCAAGATATTTAAAGACGACCCGGTATCAACCAAGATGCGTTCCAGAGTCGTCCCTCTGTATTCCACCGAGACATGCAGGGCGTCGTTATGCTTTCTTCCCTTAGATGTTAGATCGGCATCAGAGAAGCCAAGACCATTGTCGGCGATTAGACTGGCTACACACTCCTGGAACTGGTCCGCGGAGGTTTCTTGAGGCACATGGGCCGTCTTCAGGAATTTGATCAAGGCTTTGGCATGGGCTTCGGAACAGAGCAATAGGGCCAGCATAGAGATTTTTGAAGGGGTTTGCCCCAGTTGTTCTACGACATCATAGTCGCTTTTCTTAATTATCTTTAAAATCTCCTCCATTTACTTTTGGGTGGTCTCGGGGATGACCAAAGGCTGAGCCCTCGTCCTGACGGGCGCTTCTTGGATCCCCTTACCTTTATCAGCAGTAACAGCAGAGGGTACAGCTTCGGGAGTAACAATTTCTTCAATCACTGGAGTTCGTACAAATGTGTTGACTGGCACCAGAGTAATCTTAGGAGCATTTGAGGGTCCGAAGATTTCCCTTGGAGGAGCAATCTCTGGAGAGAAGATTCTTCCGCTGCGGGTGATCTTACTTGTCCCCGCAATATTTCCTACGTCAGGAGTCTCTTCATCGGAGCTTTCTTCAACTAATTCGGTCTAGTTAACACCGTGGTAGAAGATCTCTCCTCCATAATTCCACGGTATTGTCTTGTTGGACTTGTATGGGATAGGCCCCGACATTGTTATGTTCAGAAGTACAAACTTTGGATCGGGTGTAATCTTAACAGGTCTTTTGGAGACCTTGGAAAGATTGTGGGAAATGGTGATTATAGCAACATCATTGATTGGAGTAACAAGAGTTTTCTTGAAGAGGATTTCTTGATTATCCATCAGGCGTTGGATGCCTGACTTCAATAGCGGACAGTCAGATTGAAAGGTCGAACAAAGGTAACAATCTTTTTCACAGCCCGGGAAAATCTAGGCTTTCAACAGATTCATCTTGATCATTGGCAATGGAGTCATTAAGTCCTCAACAGCAGTAACATAAAGATCTTCCACAACAGCATGGACATTGTGACCATGTTTTGGCATAGGAGTGGATATCACATTAGGTTTTTTGGGGGCATCAAACTCCACCTCCTTGGCATCTATTAAATCCTGGATCTTGTTTTTAAGGGCCCAACAGTTATTGGTGTCGTGCCCCACACTGTCCGAATGATAGGCACACTTTGCATTGGAATGGTAGTAGGGAGAAGAGGTATTTGGGTTTTTCGGCGCTTCTTTTAAGTTTGTAAGGTTTAACTTTAACAGATGAGGGAGAACCTGAGCAGGTGTCATATTGATCCGGGTGAATTATCGTGCAGACCTTTCCACCCTTGCTTGGTTAGCTCTGGGTTGACTGCTTCGAGGTTGATCGGATGCGGAATTCTGAATCATCACAGCCGCCACCGCTGGTCGGTGCTCCATTCTTCCTTGATTTCTATGGGAGTAAACAGCTGAGACCTCTTTCTTGGCTGGGAAGGTCTTCTTGATAGCAGCGGAAGCAGATGCATCCTTTTGAATTTTACCGCTCTTAATGCCAGCTTCGACTCTTTCACCAGTCAGAATTAATTCGGTGAACCCTGCAGATGAGCTCCCGATCAAGTGATTAAAGAATGGACCTGACAGGGTCCCCAGAAACATATCCACAAGCTCTCTCTCAGACAATGGTGGCTGCACCCTTCCAACCAAGTCCTGCCACTTTTGGGCATACTCCTTAAAGCCTTCATTATAGACCATACCGATAATCTGTAATTGAGTACGAGTAGGTGCTAAATCTACATTATATTGATATTGTCGGTAGAAGGCAGCAGCCAAATCCTCCCAGTTATGTACATCAGATCTCTCAAGCTGATAGAACCAATCCAATTGCGTACCCGACAAACTATCTTGAAAAAAGTGGACCCACATATCCTTATCAGAAGAGTGAGGTTGGATCTTTCTGACGTAAGACCGCAGATGCATCTTCGGACAAGACAAACCATCGTATTTAGCAAATGTAGGCACTTTGAATTTAGGGGGAATGACAATCCCAGCAACCAACCCTAGTTCTTCGAAATCCAGCCCAGGTACTCTTTGTACCTCCATGAATGCCAGCCGATCCTCCAGATTCTTATACTTGTCGTGTGCAGGAGGGTACTGCTGCTCAGAGTAATCTTCATCCTCTTCTTCTTCTTCTTCAGCCTCAGACTCGGAGGGCACTGCAGCTCCTTTTCCTTTGCCAACCCCTTTATCAGACGTCGAGGGGAAATCCAGGACTTTTCTAGCTTGGTTCTCAAATCTTCTTCCCATAGTGGCCACACCAACTCTTTTCTTTTTCTTTTTCTCCTTTTATTTTTCTAGTAGACCTTTGAGCTCCTCCTGACCCTTTGCCAAGGTCATGAGTAGCTGTTGGAACTGTGAATTCTGTGCCTGTAGATCTTTGATCGTATGCTCTATATCCATCTTGCTGAAATAAACAGCAGAGAGATAAGGAAACCTAGTGCGAAGACCTGTTTATGCATATGATGAATGACATGTATTCATGTAATGCATTCAAGGATTCAGAAATTCAAATTTGTTGCAAACAAAAAAGAACGCACGTCATATTAATAAGATAGAATTTGTTAGTACATAAGTGCCCCATGGGCAAAATAATACAAAATTCTAATGTAAAAATACATTGTGCATCCTTTTCGGTGCGATGTAGGTGTTGAGAGTCTTCTCTTCGTGGAGTTGACGAGTAAGTTCCAAAACCTTCTTCTCACTGGCATAGAAGCTGGCTTCAAAAGTGTTTCGTTCTTCCTTGAGCTGTATCCAACTCTTTTGCAAATCTTCCAATGATGTTGGCATGTCAGGATGTATGAGGGTGTATGGAACATCTCCTTCCATAACAGGCTCTTTGATCATAGGCAAAATGTAGGGGTAAGGCATCATAAGACTCTAGGCGCGGGTTCGTACCCACTTGAGGTAAGGCTCAAGGGGGATGGAATTCTTGTGCCCTAGTGTCTTACTGTCCACTTTTTTGGGCATCCTCCAAGCTCGGATTAACCTTTGTCGAAGTCCTTGAGCGTCGTTGTCGAAGTCAAAAACCAAGTCTGGAATCAGCATGTCATGAGGGCCATCCCTTCGGGCATACCCAAATTGTCGCAGAGCCAAGCAGGGGTTGTAGGTAATGCCTCCTCTAATGCAAAGTAGTGGGACATTAGGGAATTCCCCACAACGATCAATGATGATGACATTTTCTCTGGACCGAGAACACCAATGAACATCAGAATATGTAAGAGTCATCAATCGTTGTGACCACCTCAAGCCTTGTTCATTCTTCAAGACTGACTGGGGAAGGTGAGAAATAAACCACCTTGCTAGAAGAGGAGTACAACACATGAGAACACCTCTTTTCCTCACTGTTCGTGTGTGAAATGAGTGTAGGATGTCCCCAAGCGATGTAGGCACAGGATTTCGAGATATGAAAATCTTGACAGCATTCACATCTATAAGTTAATTAGAGTTTGGGAACAAGACCAACCCATAGATGAGGAGTGCTACAATCTCTTCAAAAGCTTGCAGATCTAGAGAGTTCCAGCAGTCTTGTGCCTTCTCAAACAGAAACTTTTCCAAGAAACCCTTGACACTACTTCTGGTTTCCCAATGACCTTTAATATCAGATGGTTGCAAGTGTAGGGCTTGAGCAACATCTTTAGGCTTTGGTTCTCTTTCCGTACCGTTGTAGGGTAGTTGGTGGAGAATAGGAATCCTCAGGAGTTGAGAAAATTCCTCCAAAGTAGGCACTAGTTGGTAATCAGGAAATGTAAAGCAATGGTGTAGGGGGTCAAAGAACTGGAAGAGAACTTTCACCATGTCTTCTTCAATGTTGGAGTTGACCAAGTTGAGAAGTCTACCATGTCTTTCACTGAAGGGAGAATTCTCTGGAATCTTGGAAACAAGCTTCTTGAGTAGAGGAGGGATTCTCACAAGGTTGACCTGGATTGTTTTTCTGCGGAGTGATTCCATTACCTACAAAACAATAACAAAGATGAAGATCCAAACCCTTGAAATGGTTAGTGGATGTATATGATGCCTTATGATGTTCATGATGTATGCAAAAGTATATGTACAAGCACATCACACAAGATCCTAGTTTCAGGCTTGCATGGGGTTTCATAGGTAAGTACCCTCTTGAAGTTAGTTGGCTTAACCTGTCCTATAAATAGTAATCGGGTTCTAAGGAGCTCAATATCACTGAATTATTTTCTGTGTTCATTGTTTCAGCTGAGCCACTTAACTGGCGACCGAAATATTCCAAGAAAATAACCCTCAATGAGTGTAGTATAGAGTATCTACCAACTTCGAAATGTACCAAAGCCAGTAATCTCACTACCCCTAATAAGGCCAAGATGGTCAAGTAAAGGTTCTAAAAGTCCATTGGTGCTTCATCACATCACTCACCGGCCCCGTATTCTCTTTGATTGACTCAAAGGCTACCGGTACCCACAAATATGTCGCACTAATATAGCTATTGCTTCAACCGTGTCGGTATACCCCGCACAGTTTCCACAACGTATTGCTATTTACCTATGAATGTTTCCCAAATCCGGGTAGAGGATTTCAAACCCAAACAATAGAACCAAGTGTAAAGCAATCAAAGCAAACAAGGTAAGCATGTAAAGGTGATCTAAACCCTAAGGTAACCCCACTTTTAGATTATATCCCCAGCAAAGTCGCCAGTTCTATGATACGGTGGGAGAACTGACTTGAGGTTTTGCGTTTGTGTTTGCAAATGTTTCGGTTTAGCAAGAGTCGCCACCGACTTTTTATTTTATTCAAAGGAAAGGTCAAAAAGCATAGGAAAGACCTTTGAGATGTTTTCTTGGGTTCGGGGGGTAGATTATGAAATGGGAAGGTGCAAGCACCCTTTTCATCCATGGTTATCCATGGGCTCTTAGTTACTTGTTTAGATCACTTGCTTTTGCTTTTCAATTGTTTGAAATGGTGCTTTGTGTGTGGTTTGGAAAATGTTTTGAAAAGAGGCCATTGTTGTGGCAGCCTTTGTAATGATTCTTGTTTGAATGTATATAAAGGTGTTTGTCTTTTGAAAAGATGTTTCAATGTTTGAAAGTTTGATATTTGGGAAATGTTTTGAAATTGTGTTGTGATGTGTGTTTGAAAATAGCTAGGATATTTTTGCAAGCATTGATCAAGTAACTAAGAGTTGTCTACCCTATCTACTCAAAGATCTTTCCTACACATTTTTAACCCTTTTGACACTGTTGTTTTACCATTAAATTTGGTAAACAACCTTGTATTAGGATCTTTAAACGGGACAGGCGCGGGTCATCGTATTGACCATGATATAAATATTGCCAAGTACCTTTAGCAAATTTTTGAGGGACTAGATCATTTTGTATAGGCAACCAAGATAGCGTCATCGAGGGACTATGATCCTTTTGTTTTGTTTTTGTTTTGCCAAGATACTCAACATGCATAACATGTCCATTTTTAAAGGCAACAAGTGGATGAAACCCTAGGGGTGCATGTGTGTATTGTATTGTCAATTTCGTGCATTTTTGTCTTGCATTAGGTCAAACTATTTGTTTTGATTTTGGATTTTGCATACAAACCCTAATCTCTAACATGGCATACTTGAAAGCTATATATGCGTAAAATAAATCTACGACTATTACAAATTTGGAATAGGGAGGGGGATACAATTTTGAATGGGGAATATTTGCAAGAAAATAAAACCCTAATATTTACTATTACATCCAAATTGAATTCTTTGCATTAAACAATAAATAAACAATGTTAAAATAAGCAACAAAATGTAAATATGCAAAATATTATGAATATGCAAGAAATGTTTTTATTTATTTTTATATGTGTAAAAATAATATATTTAATGTATTAAAAAAATAGAAACAAAAGATTATTTTTGTCAAGGGTAAAAACCCTAATTTTTCTTTAAGAAAAAAAAATATTAATTATATTGTTTATATACAATAAAAAATAAAAATAATGAAATATGTACAAATGTCAAAAAATGAAAATATATTAGAAAAATATTATTTAAGTATGTAAATAATAATAATAAAAATATAATATTTTTTATGTATTATTTTCAAGTTTTTTATTAAAGAAAATAAAAGTACATATTAATTAATAATTATTTTCATGCTAGAAAAATAAAATAAAATATAAAAATAAATGTGAAAATTAATAAAAAAATATTTTTGGTAAGTTTTTGTGTTTAGAAAAAATAGAATAAAATCAGAAATGGAAAATAAATAGAAAAATACAAAAATATAAAGAAATGGGTCAGGGGATGCAGTCAGCAAACTGGAGGTGCAAAAAGCAAGCCAAGCCAAGGCCCAACCCACTGAACTTCATCTTCAACCTTTGTCAAACAAAATACGCGCGCCTGATTCAAATATCCAACTCCTGCATACGTGCTCTAATGCAAAAACTCATAACACAAAAGTTGTAGCATTTTTCAAGACGATTCCAACCATGTAAAGAATTCAATCTAACTCTCAAAGACCAGAGAGAATTTCTCTGGCCCTAATTTCTAACCTAACTTTTTCAGGAAGTTCATGAATCAAATTCTCTTAACACGTTTAACTTAAATGAAAACTGAGCATATATACAGCTTCAGGGCTATGAGTACTACATTTTTTATTCACAAACCTAAGCTTAATGATTCCTAAATAGAGAGATACAAATTTGACAAATACCTATTTCAGATGAACTCGTGTATGGAAATGTGGAGCTTTTCAGTGAGGCCTGAGATGCTTAGGAGCTTGCTTGAACTTCCTCTGACCTTCCCCAATGCCTAGTTTGCTTTGGACTTGCTTGAGCAAGCTTCTAGAACTCAACCTGCACAAGCTGAAAACAGAAATGGTGAAGCTTGCAAATGGAGTTACAGTCACTGTCCAATGATTAGGATAGCTTGGATAGGTTATATGGAATGTATTGGAACAAGTTTGGGGCAAAACACACGAGTAACTTGTGAGATGGAAGTGAAACTACAACGAGTGCCCTGTTTTGCAAGTTTTTGGTGTTTTGATGTTCAAGAGTGTTTGAGGGATGGAGGGCTCGTGTTTCTGGCTCAAGGCAATGTCAAAAACTTGTCTCAAATGCTTGCAAGGGTTGGTTATAACAGATATGCCATTTATGTGATTTTGACAAGTTTCTTTGTTATGAAGCAAAAAATGAGAAATGACAAAGAGCAGGCCTGTACAGGCTAGCTCTAACCCTGCATACATTGTGTGAGCTTGGCCCCAAGTTTGTGGATTTGGTTTGATGTACAAGATTTGGTTCAAGGCTCAAGAATGGAATTTGACATAAAGCAAATTTGACAAAAATGGCAATGTTGCCTTTTTGCTATTTTTGGATTAATCTCTTGTGTAATCCTCCCATGATCAGAACAAAGCCTCAAACCAATGGATTTGAATTTAATTATTGAGTATGAAAGGGTTTAGGGACCTGTAATCAAGTACAAACAATGCTGGATGGAATTTGCAACTTGTAGCAACATGAAACATGCCATGGATCAAAGTGAGTTTTTGCCAAATTCAAACCTTCGATTCTCCCTAACCACAAATGATTTTGGAGAGTTCTTGGACATTTTGGAAAGCTTGTAACATGCTATAAAATCCATATTTGAAATGAATTTTGAGATTCCAAGTGTAACTATGTGAAAAATGGTCATGAAGATAGGTCAAAATTCTGCCTAAACTAGGGCAAAATTTCACTAAGTTAAAAGTTTCATGGACCCTTGTTCCAAAAATCATAACTTGAGATACAAGATTCTTTTGAGAAAACTTTGTGAATAAAAGTTGTATATTTTGTAGAGGAATACAACTTTCATGTTGGAGGTTTTGTTTGAATCCAATTTCATCATGGTGAAAATGTTGGACAATGTTGGGAAAAAATAAGAAAATTTCATAACTTAGAAAAATTCTAAGTTATGAAAATTTTCAATCTTAAACCCTAATTTCCAAAATTAGGTTTCTTGATGAACAAGTTTCATGTTTTGAATCATATTGATGAAAAATGACCCTTGGCACTTGATTTTGACCAAAAAGTCAAAGTTTGACTTTTCAGTGTATAGTCAAATCTTGATCAGTTGACTGAAAAATTCATCTGTCAATCCAATGCATTTGAGATGTTTTGAACCTTGTGAATAGGTCAAGATGATGCCATTGAGTCCTTGAATCCATGCTTGAACCCAATTTGCCATTGGCTAGGTGAAAAATCAGAAATTGCCCTTATACAGTCAAAACCCTAAAAATGACCATTTTGCCCTTTTGATGATCTGATCAAATTTCTTGAGGAGTTGTGGTCCAAACTTGATCAAATGGTTTATATGAGCCTATAATGTTGATGTGGATAAATAATTGTGAGGTTTGACTGTAAATTGGCCACAATTGACTTTTTCCCCAATACAACTGATTTCTAGGTCAACTGTCCAATTGACTGGACAAAAATTTGATTCAAAGCTTGAAACTTGGTAGAGGCAATCTTATAAGTCCAACATGAAGTATTAAAGTCACTTTTAGCATTGAAAGTCCAAAAATCCCTGTGCAAACTCAAACCCTAATTTAGGTCATCAGTGCAAGGAGATGCCTTGAGCAGAGCAAACCCTAATCCTGTCTGGAATTCAAAGAGTCTTGTGAGGGGAAATCTTGATAAAATGAGAGGGAAAATTTTGGGGTACAACAGTAGGACATCGACACTGAAATTCGGTGTTTGTTATCTTTTTGCTATCTTCAGTGAACGTTGATAGTTCATCGTCAGTGAACGACGGTGATATGATATATTTTCTCTTTCTACCTTCAGTGAACGTTTGTAGGACATCGGTAGTGAACGTCAGTGTTTATTATCTTTTTGCTATCTTAAGTGAACGTTGATGGTTCATCGTCAGTGAACGGTGGTGATATGATATATTTTATCTTTCTACCTTCAGTGAACGTTGGTAGGACATCGGCAGTGAACGTTGGTGTTTATTATCTTTTTGACATCTTCAGTGAATGTTGATAGTTCATCGTCAGTGAACGGCGGTGATATGATATATTTTCTCTTTCTACCTTCAGTGAACGTTGGTAGGACATCAGAAGTGAACGTCTATGTTTGTTATCTTCCTCTATGATTCAGTTCTTTTAGTCCACCAGTGATTTATTTTACTGGTGGGGTTGCTCCTTTGTTTATTTATTCTTGTTGTATCCCCGGTGATACTTTGCGTCTCTTTGGTATTGTTCATATGCATTCATATGCATAAGCATTTTCATGGCATATTAGGGCCAAAAATAGGGTTTGTTTTATATTTAAGTATCTTCGATCGCGTCGACACAAAGATTTTTAACCTTCGTATCTCCGGATAGAAGAAAATTAAATAAGGGCAGCTGTTGTACCCCAATTTTTTCCCCTAAGATACCTTTATCATATCATGTTGATTCAATCACAACAAGATCACATTAGGGCTTTTGGTTCTTCTAACTATCTTAAGCTTTGCTCTTTGAGGAATCCCAAAGCACCTTGACTTGTTTATTTTGTGATCATGAATATTTTGCTTTTATTTTCTTTCTAATTAATAAAATGAAATGTTGATTTGTCTTACTTGTTAATAATGTAGGTAAAGGCAACGAGGTTTAGCAAGTTGCTTCATGGGTTTATGAGTTTATTTCCATGCCCTAGTTAATAAATCTTGAGGAATTCAAACCTCACCATTGAAGTTGTTTTGGAATAAATGGCATGACAAGGCTTATTTTGGTTCAACATATTTCATAGTTATCAAAACTGATTCAAAAGTACAAGGGGTTGAGGGAAGAAGTTGTCATGATTGGGCAAGGTCTTGTTCATATTGGTCACAAGGGCACATATCTCTCAAATTTCAAGATATGGAAGTGGTTTTGGTGGATATGAGTCCTCATCATCATTCTCAATAACTTATATTCACAAAGAGAGAATATTGGCACAAGAAGTTTGTTCAAACTTGTCAAAGTTCCTCAAAGCATTCTCTTGATCTAGAGGCTAGGGTTTTGAACTTCAAAGGAGCATATCTTTCTCACCTTTTGGTATTTTTGAGTGATTCCAAATACATAGTTCTCTTCAAAGAGTTACCAACAAATCACTTCAAAAGTTCCAAGGAGTTTTCATGTGGAAGGAAGTTAGTGAAGAAGAAAGATTACAAGTCATCCAGATGAACCCACAATTTTCCATATGTGACTTCAAATGGTCATAACTTCGTCAATTTTTATCACCTTGAGTCTATTATTTTTCCATGATGATCTTAAAGATGTGTACTTTATTCCTCATTTTATGTTCAAAGTGAGAAAATGGATAGAAGTTGCCTTAAATATGCAAAAGATTATAGGTCATTTCATGATTTTTGGCCAACTTCAACAAGTCATAACTTGCTCAATTTTTGGATATTTTGAGTGGTTCAAATTTAAAAATGTCATTCAAGAGGTCCACTTCATTCCATATTTTTTTGTCAAGAGCAAATTCCAAGTGGGAGGCCATGTTTGGATGCAAAAGATTATAGGTCATTTTGGAAGAAGAATTTGAAATATTTCTAAGTATGGAAAGTCAACTCTTTTTCTTCAACTTTGACTCCATGTAACTTTCAGATCAAGCATCCATTTGATTCCATTCTTCTTCCATTGAAAAACTTGTAACCTCATCTTTCCAAAGCATCAAGAATTATGCCCTAAGACCCCTTGAGTTGGAAATGCCATGGATTTAAATTTGGTAACTTGAAACTGATTTTTTCACAAAGTCAAAATTTTAAAATCCATAATTTGACTTATAAACACAAGATTTGTGTGTGTTTTTGGTTTAAACTTGATTAGCAAACTTTCCAGAAGTGATTAGCATCATAAAACACACGATTTAGCTGAGTTTTGATCAAGATTGAGTCACACTTTCTTCAAGATGCAGACCCACACGAATTCCCTCCAAAACGCATCATTCACTCTTTCTTTTGATCCCATTTGCTTCCCTATAAATAGAGGGTCATCCCCCATTCATTTTCCCAAGCTTATAGAGCCAAGAATACCCTGCCAAAACCTCATACGAACCCACTTTTTTTTTAAATCAGTTTCTGAAATTTAAGCTTCCTTTTCCAAAATTCTTTGCGCATTCATCATCCTTGAGCTTCATACAAACTCTCCTACACTTAAACCAATAAAAATGAGCCACAATTCAAGCTACAGAAGTCCAGTTTCAGAGCTTCTTACTTGAACTTCGAAAAGGTAGAATTCTCCACCATTTGGATCCAAATCAAGCACTAAGCTATTCTACTCCTTTGTCTGATTCTAATGCTGCTTACAATTTTTAAATCCATTGAGAATTGAGAGAGAAATCTCAAATTTAAGGTGCTCGCTATTTTCTGGGTTTTTGATTCATATCTCTCTCCATACCTTACATAAATTTGGCGCGATGGCTGTGTTAGAATCGTCTTGAAGGGACGAGTTCAATGATGCTAGCCTGAGATCCTAATTTTTCCATTTGAAGGATCTCACAAAATCCCCATTTCAGGGTGTCTGGAGGTTGAAGACGATGACATGTCTCGTCTTAGCCAATGATATCGTGCCAAACATTTTAATTTCATTGGTTGCCCTTTTTCTGATCATATGTGTATTTCACTAAGGTCCATATCAAGCACAACGCATCTAGTCCATTGGATTAGCTTACTAACGCGTTTTGACTATGATCTGATGGTCCACGTCTTTTTGGTTTTATTTTATTTTCTGATTTTATATTTTTATTGATTAAATTTTCAAAAATTCATAACTCTTTTATTTTTTATCCAAAAATTATGAAAAAATTCACAAAAATACTTTGATATATTTCTGATCTCATGAATATTTTTTCACATTTTTATTTTGACATTTGGTATTTTTTATATTTTTTGTATTATTTGCTTTCTTTTAATTACCAAAAAAAAAATACTTTCTGACATTTTTTAATTTTGAAAAAATTCATAAATATTATTTTGCATATTTTTGACTTTCTGGAAATTTTATGGAATTTGATGTTGAGGTTTACTATTTTTTACCTATTTTATGTTGGTTTGAACAATTTTAAATAGTTTAAAAATAGTTTCTGACTTTTAAAAATTACCAAATTGTTTATAAAAATATTTGGATCCATTTCTGATTTTTCTATGGCCTTATTTTTCATTTCTTGATTAATTTGAACATAATTGATATTTTCCCCATTACTTTCAATTTTTAAACATTTTTTTAATGTATATATTAAATATAGTATTTTTTTGTGATTATTTTCTGGCTAATCTTGGGTTAGGTTTTGGATCATAAACTTTATTAACATCATTGAATCCATGGTGTCGAGTTTAACTCCACAAAAAATGGATGGATGATTTTAATAATAGTTTGATTAAAATTTAATTCAAATGTGGTTTGTATATTTGTTTTTTTACCCTAATCCTCTTCATCTCATCCCCTTCTTATTGCACTAAGTGTTGTTGGAGCATGATCTCTATATGATGTCTAAAAACAAATGGTGCATAGATTTCTATTGACCGACCTCAAAATAAGTGCGACTTCTATATAAATCCATTTACGATTGCTTAACATAGCGCTAAATTTTGTCCCGATTTGAATAAATAATCATTCGTGGCCCAAACTTATGATTGTAAGCCCAAGAATGTTAATTTTATCTCTTTGATCCAATAAATTTGAGATTCATTGTGTGGAGGCTTTGGTTCTACCAATCCTCTAATGGATCTACAACACCTTTGGTCAACGCGGATCACTTAAACATTGTTGATCATTAAATATTACTTGTGAGAATTCCAAATGGATGATATACTTGACAAAAAGCAAATGCAACTTGTTGTGTGGAGGCTTTGGTTATACCAATCCTCTAATGAGTTCCAAATGCAAGTTTCAAGATGGTCATCCAACTAACCAATAATTATTGACTTGTTTTATCTTATGCTTTTATTCTTTTTTATGCTTTATGTACTATTTTTATTTTTATTTTTTAGCATTTACATTTCATGCCATTTTCATCTTTGCTCATTTGGGCATTTATTTTCTTGCCATTTTTACTTTGCTCACTTGAGCTTTTCTTTTCTTTTCTTAAGATATTTAATAATCAACATAAACCCTAAAAAAACTTTTAATGGCACTTGGACTATTTGGTTACTATCCTTGGCATGATGGAGCATGGGACTTTTTCTTGGAATTAGGATTAGAAACCTTGGCCTATCTTGGAGACTTTGTGATCTTATCTGATTAGTTTTGTCTGGAGTTCTTGAGGTTTACCTCAAGACATTGGGTTGGTTGTTTGCTTTTGTGTGCAGGTTTTTGTGATTACATTCTCTGGTTGTAATCTGGAATTCACCCGTATACAGCCGTTACTCTGCTCAATTTTTGTGAAGACTTAATACACTTGAAGTTTGGTTCTCTCAAGAGGTCAAGTATCTTTTCTTGCTTGGTTTTCAATCCAAAGAATGGGAATTCTATCTTGGCTCATAATCTCAAGTTTTGGCTTCTTGTTGGTTAGATAGTCCTTATCCTTAGCTTTTACCTTATGCTTTAGGATAACCTCTTCTACTCCTCCCATCTTCTTTAATTTCAAAAATCTTCTCCCTCCTTTTGAAAACTCTTCTTGTTTTGAAACTTAAACTACTTTCATAATAAACTTACACTTATGTTGATGCCTTTTTTTCAAAATATTTTCATAAATAAATTTCAATCAATTTAATAATACCTTGACATTTTTTTTGAGAAGACTAAAAGTCAATCAATCTCATTTCAAACCATTTTGCCACTCTGGCTTTTATCTTTATACTTTTCTCAAAATATTAGACTCTTGTCAATCCTTGTAGTGATGAAATCAACTATACTTGTACAATATGTAGTGAAGAGAGATATTTTCCACTTGGGTGTTGAGTGAGGCTTTGTTGATTTTAAGATCCAAGCCATATCCTCCACTTTGAGATGATGCAAATTCTCCTTTCTCATGATTGTGGGTAGTAAGTATGTTTTCCACACGAGCAATGATGATGATGTCTTATCCCTTAAAATTAACCATACACTTGTGTTTCAAATTTTTAAAAGAGGAACTACGTGTACCCTAATCCCCTATTGCACGAAAGGTGGTACGTAGACACTAAAGGTTCGCAATCGCGGCGGGTGAAAAAATCATAAAAAATATTTCTCTTCTTACCTCCACCATCCATTTTATATACAACACATTTTTTATAGCCAAAATATACAGATTTTTCAAAGAGGTTCCTGCGGAGTACCGTAGATGTTTAGGGTGTTAATACCTTCCCTTTGCATAACCAACCCCCTTACAATGAATCTTTCCCCCTCTTTTGGGTTATTCGCTCTTTTCCCATTCCTTTGGAAACAATAAAGGGCAGTGACGATTTTTATTTTGATTTGTATAAAGTCTAGTCAATTCAATGGCTTAGTCTTGAACATTTCTACCGCTACCGAGGTGTGATAGAAATTTGTTGGAGATGGGATCGCAGATGCCATCCAGAAATGATTATTGAACCGTAGCTGTAAGGTGTAATCGAATGAGTGTCAAAATGACGTCCGTGTCTGAAGCGTATCTGAGCTGAGTGTGAATGAGTATCAGAAAGGCATCCGTGTCTAGAGCGTATCTGAACTTTATCTGAAAGTTGAATATGAATGAGTATCAGAATGGCATCCGCGTCTGAAGCGTATCTGAGCTGTATCTGAAAGAGAGCTCTGAATGAGTATCAGAATGGCATCCACGTCTGGAGCGTATCTGAACTGTATCAGAGAAACTGAATTTGAATGAGTGTTAGAATGGAATCCGTGTCTGGAGCATATCCGAACTGTATTTGAGAGTTGACTCTGAATGAGTATCATAATGCCATCCGTGTCTGGAGCGTATCTGAACTATATCTGAAATTTGACTCTGAATGAGTGTCAGAATGGCACCCGTGTCTGGAGCGTACCTGAACTGTATCTGAAAACTTTGAACATTATTAATGGTAGCTGTTGATTAATCTCATCCGGAAAACAGTAAAATGTTAGCTAATATGCAATGTTATGTTGTATGAAATGGATGGTATAATGCATTTGTGTTATCAATGTTTATGATGTATGGATGCGATGTATGCGTATGTGAGCTAATCTGCTGCATTGTTGTTGGATTGGGAAAAATAAATCCCTGACTGTTGGTGAGGATATAGAGTGTAAGTCTTCATTTTGTGAAGTTTAAGTGTTGATTAATTTCCATTTAGAGAAATAAACTCTGTTGTAAGGGAAATGCCGTGTACTGCTTGTAAAATCCTGTTGGGAAATATTGAGAAATTGGACGACTTCTACTGGGGATTGATAATTGGAAGTTTTATTCCACTGGGGATTAAACTGCACACCATGGGGGATTTCATGGAAATAGCTTAGAGAGATTTCCCTACCTTAAAGCCATCAATGATTGTCTTTTTATTTTGTTCATTTATAAACATTAATTGTATTCAAATGCATATGTTCAAAAATGAATCATTGGATGTTTTTTTGTAAACAAACACAAGAGTAAATAAAAACAGATAGTTTTTCACTTTCAAAGGGATATCTTTGTATTGACTTTGAGTAAGTATTTTTGTACAATGAGACAAACATTCTAGTAAGAGAATGTCGTCATAAAAAATGAAAATTTTGATACAAAGAAAAGATAGCTATGTGCAATAATCCAACGAGGTTCCCATCCTTCTATAGCCTTCATGTCTCTGAGCATCTTGTCTGTTTGTTGCCTTGTCCAAAGTTGATTGGATTGATCAGAACCTCTGATTTTGTCAGTTGAAGTTAAAGGTTGTCCGTAAGGTGATCCAACAGGACATATTCATACGCTTTAAATCCCTAACTTTTTTCCTGGACCGCCCTTTTGGGTTTTCAGTCTACCGAGATACCCTTTTTTGCCCAAGCCGCCCTTTCAGGTTTTCAGCTTGCCGGGTGTACAAATTTTTTGCTTTATCCATAATTTTTGCCCGAACCTTTTTGGTCCGCCGGGATGCCCTTATTTTTTCTAGGTATGTCAACCTAGCGGGTCCCTTATGCATAGTATCTTTTGACTATGTCTGCGTTCGCAGGGTGCGGCAGGTCGTCGTCATCCATGGTGGTCGAGATCATCGCTCCACCAGAGAATATGTTTTTGATTACAAATGGTCCTTCGTGTGTAGGAGTCCATTTTCCCCTGGGATCACCTTGCGACAGTATGATATGTTTGATCACCAGATCCCCGACTTGATACACTTGGTGTCTGACCTTTTTGTTGAAAGCCTTGATCATCAGTTTTTTGATAAATTTGACCATGACAAACAGCGGTAAGCCTTTTCTCATCAATCAAGTTAAGTTGATCAAGTCGAGTCTGGATCCAATCTTCTTCATTCAGCCCTGCATCCTTCATAATTCTCAGAGAGGGATCTGGACCTCAATAGGCAAGACAGCCTCCATGCCATATACCAGAGAGTAGGGTGTTTCCCAGGTTGATGTGCGAGTTGTGGTACGATACTCGTGGAGAGCGAATGGTAGCATCTCATGCCAGTCTTTATACGTGACTTTCATTTTCTGTATGATCTTTTTAATGTTTTTATTTGCGGCTTCGACATCACCATTCATCTTTGGCCGGTAAGGGGAAGAATTGTGATGCTGAACCTTGAACTGCTCGCACAAGGCGGTGATCATAGTATTGTTCAGGTTCGTACCATTGTTTGTGATGATCCTCTCTGGGATACCGTACCGACAGATGAAATTCTGTTTAATGAACCGGGCTACAACATTCTTGGTAACGGAAGCGAATGAGGCCGCCCCAACCCACTTTGTGAAATAGTCAATGGCCACCAAGATGAAACGGTGTCCATTAGAGGTTGTTGGCTTGATTTCCCCAATCATATCGATGCCCCACATAGCAAAGGGCCAAGGAGCCGTCAAGACATTTAGAGGAACCGGAGGTACGTGCACCTTGTCAACATAGATCTGAAACTTATGGAAAGTTCGAGAGTGTTGATAGCAATCTGCTTCCATGGTAGACCAGTAATAGCCTATCCGTAGGATTTTCTTTGCCATCGTATGCCCACTGGAATGGGTGCCAAAAGTGCCTTCATGTAACTCAGCCATGATCTTTTCTGCTTCAACCTTGTCTACGCACTGAAGTAACATAGAGTCATGATTGCATTTGTAAAGAATGCCATTACTAAGGAAGAATTTAGCAGAGAATCTCCTTAAGAATTTCTTATCGTTTACTGAAGCTCCTTCCGGATATTCTTGATCCTCGGGATACCTCTTGACTTCGTGAAACCAAGGCTGGTCCACTACTTCTTTAGTATTAATCTCGTGACAGTGAACTGGTTCCTTCATTCGTTGAATGGTGATCTGGGGAGCCTCGTTATCCCATTTAAGTTTAAACATGGATGACATTGTGGCTAGTGCGTCTGCTAGCTGATTTTCTTCTCGCGGGAAATGCTCGAAGGTAATCTTCTCAAAATGTGGGATCAATGTCAGCACATGTTCTTTGTAAGGGATAATGTTAGGGTGTTTGGTGTCCCATTCCCCTTTGATCTGGCTGATGACCAAAGCTGAATCTCCGAATATATTTAAGGATTTGATCCCCAAGTCTATGGCAACTTTGAGACCAAAAATGCACGCTTCGTATTCTGCCATGTTATTTGTACAATTGAAGCAGAGTCTTGTAGTAAAGGGAGTATGACACCCTTCAAGAGATATGAGTACAACACCTATACCATTGTTGAGTGTGTTGGATGCCCCATCAAAAACCAGGGTCCATCAGGATCCTTGTTCAGGTCTGTCATATGGCCTGAATTCTTCACAGTTGTTTACCATCATGATGTCTTCATCTGGAAATTCGAACTTCATGGACTGGTAGTCATCCACAGCTTGGTGAGCAAGGTGATCAGCTAGTACACTACCCTTTATTGCTTTCTGGGTAGTATATTGTATGCCATATTTTGTCAGGATCATCTGCCATCTCGCTATTCTCCCAGAGAGAGCAGTTTTCTCGAAGATGTACTTTATTGGATCCATTTTAGATATCAACAAGGTAGTATGAGTCAGCATATACTGTCTTAGCCGGCGAGCAGCCCATGCCAGAGCGCATCAAGTTTTCTTGAGCAGTGAATATCTTGTTTCACAGTCGGTAAACTTTTTGCTCAGGTAATAAATAGCATGCTCTTTTCGGCCAGACTCGTCATGCTGCCCCAACACACACCCTATTGAATTTTCCAAAACAGTTAGATACATGATCAATGGTCTTCCCTTGACTGGTGGCATTAAAACAAGAGGCTCTTGTAGGTACTCTTTGATCTTGTCAAAGGTAGTTTTGAACTCATCATTCCACTTGACTACTTGATCTTTCTTCAGTAATTTGAAGATTGGTTCACAAGTAGCTGTCATGTGAGAGATGAATTTGGCAATGTAGTTTAAACGTCCCAAGAAACCTCTGACTTCCTTCTCAGTACGAGGAGCAGGCATCTCTTATATCTCTTTCACCTTGGCAGGATCTACTTCAATTCCTTTATTGCTGATGACAAAGCCTAGGAGTTTACCACACCTTACTCCAAATGTGCATTTATTTGGGTTCAACCTCAACTTGTGTTTCTTTAGCCTCTCAAACAGTTTCTGTAAATGATCAAGATACTCTTCTTCCGTTTGAGATCTAGCTATCATTTCGTCCACATAGACCTCTATTTCGTGATGTATCATGTCGTGAAATAAGGCTACCCCTGCACGCTGATAGGTTTCCCCGACATTCTTCAGTTCGAATGGCATAGCCTTGTAACAGAATGTCCCCCACTGTGTGACAAAGGTTGTTTTCTCCATGTCCTCGGGCGCCATTTTGATTTGGTTATATCCTGAGAAGCCGTTCATGAAGGAAAACACTTTGTGTTGTGCCGTATTGTCAAATAGAACATCAATATGGGGAAGTGGGAAATTATCCTTAGGGCTTGCCCTATTCAAATCTCTATAGTCCACGCACATTCGTACTTTGCCGTCTTTTTTTGGCACGGGAAAGACATTGGCGACCCACTGTGGATAGGAAGTGATGGTCAAGAACCCAGCATTAAATTGTTTCATGACTTCTTCTTTGATCTTCTCTGACATGTCTGGTCGCATTCGACGAACCTTTTGTTTTACTGGTGGGCAATCTTCTTTTGTTGGTATACGATGTACCACAATATCTGCATCAAGTCCTGGCATGTCTTCATACGACCATGAAAAGACCTCAACATAATCGTGTAGCAACTGAATCAGACGTTCTTTGACACTGGGTTCCAGATTGGTACTAACCTTGACCTCTCTTTTGTCTTCTTCGGTACCTAGGTTGATTGTGTCCAATGGTTCCTCATGGGGCTGAATGGTCCTCTCTTCTTGTTGCAGTAACCTGGAGATTTCTCCTGGTACTTCACAATCTTCCTCACCTTCGTCTTCGGCTTGGTAGATTAGAGTTTCAAAATCACAGAAGGCCATAGAAGAATCATTACCAATGGGATCTCAAACCGATGTAGACCTGCATTGTGAGTGTGAGTGTGTGTAAGAGTATAGCTATCTTTGAAAGAAATGAAAATGCAAAAAGAAAAATAATGAGCACAAAGTTTGTATGCAAAAACGTCCATGATTCATTGATGTCATATGGAAATTAGATAATAACCCTTACAAATGGACCATTGTGCCTCGGGTAAGACACATGGTTTTAAGAGTATGAATTGTTTTAATATTATAGATCCAACAAAATGCAAAGACAAATTACTGTGGGACAAAAGTGATTGGGACAAAATCTCTAGCCTCCCAATTGTAGAGCCCTCCACTGACAGTTAGGAAAATCCAATTCTCCAGGTTGTAGCTATCTTCATCATCCTCCACTACGCTGATTTGGTGGTTGCTGATCTTCAAGGGTTGTCCTCCGGAACGAGCACGGCGTACAGCCTTCTGGGCACCTTCTTCTATCACTGCCTTGGCGTCCTTTAAAGACGACATTTTGAGTGGAGGCCTTGTGGTTTTGGGAACTTGAGACACATCCTTGGTCACTGCTACCTCTTGCGGGACTTCTTCAAAGTGATGGAATGGAGTTTCAATAAATTCACCATCTAACTCAACATATCTAAAGGAATTAAGATGGGTGACCATATACTTCCCTTATCCATGAACGGTGATGATTTTCCCTTGAATTGAATATTTCATCATTTGGTGCAACGTAGAGGTAACCGCGCCAGCATTATGAATCCACAGATGGCCTAATAAGCAGGAATATAAAGAGCGAATATCCGTTACATAAAAAGTTGAATCAAATGTTTGGGTTCCAACCTTTATGGGAATATCCACTTCCCCATGCACCATCCTTTTTGAGCCGTCAAAGGCTCTAACTACTATGTTGTTTGGTTTCAATGTCAATCCTTCGCAGTCAAGCCTATCAAGAGCCTTTTTAGGCAACACATTCAGAGACGAACCGGTATCAACCAAGACATGAGCCAACATCGTGCCCCTGCATTCCACTGAGACATGCAATGCCTCATTATGCTTCCTCCCTCTTGGCGTTAAATCAGCATCCGAAAAGCCTAAACTATTATCTGCCGTCAAGCTGGCTACACAATCTTTGAATTGATTAGCAGATGTTTCTTGGGGTACATGGGCAGTTTTCAGGAATTTTACTAAGGCCTTTGCATGAGCCTCAGAACATTGTAATAAAGCCAACATGGAAATTTTTTATGGAGTTTTCCCCAGATGCTTGACTACATTGTAGTCTCTTCTTTTTATGATCTTTAGAATTTCCTCCATCTCTTTCTAGGAGGTCTCAGGGATAGCTAGTGATTGTGCCTTCGTCCGGATAGGCTCAACCAGGATACCTTTACCTTGAGTCTCGGTTGACTCGGCAGCATGAATGTCAGTAGGGATTGTAACAGTTTTGTCAGCAGGAGTATTAGCGGAGATGATTGTAGGATTGGGAATAACCCTTGGAGGAGCAACAAATACCGGATTGATTACGGGTCTAGAAACTGCTTTTGGGGGAGCAATTTCTGGAGAGAAAACCCTTCCGCTTCGGGTAATCTTACCAGTCCCTGCGATATTACTGATATTGGAATCAACTTTCTCAGAACTTGAATCTTCAGCAGCTGACCAATCATGCTTGATACCATGGTATTAGACATCACCTCCATAATTCCAAGGGACGGTTTTGTCTGACGAATATGGGATTGGTCCAGGCATTGTAATTATCAAGGGAGCTACTTTTGGAACTGATGTAATTCTAACGGGTCTTTTGGTGGAGACCCTGGAAGAATTGTCGGAAATGGTCACGATGGAAACATCATTATAAGAAACAGGTGGAATTGAAGCCTTCTCAAACAAAATTTCCTTGTTACCTATTAGGCACTGAATGCCTTCTTTCAACAATGGACAGTTGGTTGGTGAGGTAAAATAGAAGTGACAACTTTCATCACAGCCTGGGAAAACACTGGCATTCAACAAATTCTCTTTGATAGTCAGGAGTGGGGTCACAAGTTCATCAACTGAAGTAACAAACATATCTTCCTCGACGGCGTTGACATCACGGTTGTGCTTGGGCATAGGGGCAGTAATGACATTATGCTTTTCTGGCGCGTCAAAGTCAATCTCTTTGGCTTCAAGGAGGTCTTGTACTTTGTTCTTTAGAGCCCAACAGTTGTTAGCGTCATGGTCAGGACTCTCAGAGTGGTATGCACAACGGGAATTAGGATGATAGTGAGGAGAGGTTGTGTTAGGGTTCTTTGGAGCTTCTTTCAAAGTCACTTGGTTGGACCTTAACAAATATGGTAATACTTGAGATAGGATCATGTTAATTCTGGTGAATTGTCTGACTGGTCTTTCCATTCTTGGCCGGTTGTTTCTTTGCTGATCAGGCGCATGTTTAGGAATCATGACTGCCACCACCATTGGACGATGTTCAATCCTATCTTGATTTCTTTGAGGATATACAACAACCACCTTCCTCTTTCCAATGAATGGCTTCCTTACAGCAGCAGAGGATGCATCTTTCTGAATCTTCCCATTATTTATCCCGACTTCTACCCTTTCTCTGGTCAAAATCAATTCAACAAAACCTGCTGATGAACTCCCAATTAAGTGATTAAAGAAGGGATCGGACAAGGTGCCCAAAAACATGTCTACCAATTCCCTTTTAGATAGAGGAGGTTTAACTCTTCCAGCTAACTCCCTCCACTTTTGCGCATAGTCCTTGAAGCCTTCACTTGAAACCATGGCCATACTCTGGAGTTGAGTATGGGTAGGCACAAGATCAACGTTGTATTGGTATTGTTTGTAAAAGGCGGCGGCCAAATCTTCCCAGTTATGAACATTGGCTCTTTCTAACTGATAAAACCAATCAAGTTGAGTTCTATGATGCGGCGGGAGAACTGACTTGAGGTTTTGCGTTTGTGTTTGCAAATGTTGCGGTTATCAAGAGTCGGCACCGACTTTTATTTTATCCAAAAGGAAAGGTAAAAAAGCACAGGAAAGACCTTTGAGATGTTTTCTTAAGTTTGGGGGGTAGATTATGAAAAGGGAAGGTGCTATCACCCTTTTCATCCATGGTTTTCCATGGGCTTTTAGTTACTTGTTTAGATCACTTGCTTTGCTTTTGTTTGAAATGGTGCTTTGTGTGGTTTTGAAAGTATTTTGAAAAGAGGCCATCGTTTAGGCCATCTTTTGAAAAATGTTTCAATGTTTTGAAAGTTGTTTGGAAATGTTTTTGAAATGTGTGTGTTTGTTTGAAAATAGCAAGAATTGTTTGCAAATTGATCAAGTAACTAGAAGCATTCTACCTACTCAAATGTCTTTCTTGTACATTTTTATTCCTTTGACATTGTTGACTTACCCTTGGTTTGGTAAACAACCGTATCTTTGGATGTTAAACGGGACGGGAGTGGGTCATCGTATGACCATGATAGCAATGGTGCCAAGTATCTTAGCTTGTTTGAGGTACCAAGATCATTTTGTTTTAGGTAACCTTTTGATAGCGTCATCGAGGGACTATGATCTTTTGTTTGTTTTATTTTGCCAAGATACTTTGCGTGCATACCATGGTCATTTTTTTAAGGCAATCAAGTGGGTGAAACCCTAGGGGTGCTTGTGTGCAATGTGTTGCCGATTTTCATGCATTTTTGTCTTGCATTAGATCTTTGTTATTTGTTTGATTTTTGTCTTATCATACCAACCCTAATTTGACTAAACATGCATATAATGCGATAAATTGCGTAAAGTAAATCTAAGCTATTACAACAATTATTATGGGAGGGGGGATACAAGTTTTTGAATGGGGATATTTGCACAAAATAAAACCCTAAAATACTATTACAACCCAATTGAATTATTGTACAATAAATAAATAAATATACAGTATTTAAATATGCAATAAAATGTATGGATGCAAAACGTTTTGGTATTTATTTTATGTATGTAAAAACAAAATTATTTAAGTCCTAAAAATAAGAAAAAATAATATTATTATTTTTTGAAAGGGGAAACCCTAATTTTTGATTTAAAAGAAAATTATGTTTTCTATTATTTATTTTATCCATTTATGTACAAGAAAAATAAATAAAATTATTTACAAATATTAAAAATTAAAATATACGTGGAAATAATATTTTATGTGTATGAATAATAAAAATAAAAATGTATGATATTTTTAAATGTGTTTATTATTTATTTTAAGAAAATAAGATAAAAAATAAGATAAAAATGCAAAAAATTAAGAAAATATTTTTGGGTATTTTTTATCATTAGAAAAAATGAATGCAAGCACAAAAATTAAAAATATGCAAGAAAATACAAAAATATAAAATGATAAGTCAGGGGGGTGCAAATAGTGGATCAAGGGGTGTGAAAAGTAGAACAAACAGGCCCAAGGCGCGCCAGGCCCAGGAATTCATCCCTGTCCTCCAGCCTTTCCCAAACGCGCGCGTTTTTGCTTCAAACCTGTATCTTGCTCTAGCTTGCATAAAATCAAAAAATCATAACACAAAAAATGTAGCTTATGATCTCACGATTCCAGTGATATAAAATTCATGACCTAACTCTAAAAGACCAGGGAGAATTTCAGTGGCCCTAATTCCTGACCTAATTTTTTCAGCATGTTCAACAATCAAATACTCTTAGCCCAGTTAATATAAATGGAAAGTATGCATATGTACAACTTCACCATGTTGAGGACTACATCTTTGCTTCACAAATCAAAGCTTGAGGATTCCTAAATAGAGAGATAGAGTTTTGTAAAATACCTTGTTCAGCTGAGTTTGGATATGGCAATGTGGGGACTTTGAGTGAGGCCTGAAGATCGTGTGAGCTTCCTTGAAGTTCCCTCAAGCTTTTCCAATGCTCAGCTTGCCTTGAGGATGCTTGAAACTCCCTGTAGAAGTCAAGCTGCAACCTTCCAAAGTGAGAATGGTGATGTCTGAAATAGGGCTTACAGAACCAGGACAAGGACTTGGATAGTTTTGATGTGATGTAGGGAAGATGATTGAAGTGTTACAAAGCAAAACGCACGAGCAAATTTTAAGTTGGCAAGTGTTTTGCAGAAGCTGCCCTGTTTTGGGCAGAAATGTGGTTTTTCTGTTTGGGAGAGTTTTGAATGTTGTGTATTCGTGTTTTCTGCTTGTAACAAGTTTGTGAAGTTTTTTAGAATGAATCCAAGTCCACTCTTTAACAGATGTGCAAGTTCTGATCCCTTTTGCCAATTTGCTTGCATTTGAAGAAAAGTTGAAGTGACTATAAAAGAGGCCTGTACTAGCTATCTCAAGGGCTGATAATAGTTGGTATGCTTTGCTTAATTCCCTTGGAAAATATTTGCACCAAGAGAACAAGTCCAAGGCTCAAGGCTGATAAAGTTGGAAAAGCTTGCTTTATCAAAATGACATTGTGAACTTTTGGCCATTTATGGAATTATTCTTTGTACAATGCTCCAAAGGTCAAAATAAAGCCACTAACCACTGAGCTAACATTTAATTATAGAGTGTAGAAGGTATTTAGGATCTGTAATGCAAGGTACAAGCATGCTTGATCATATTTGCAACTTGGTGCATTGTGAAAATGGCTTGGACAAAAGTGATAAAATGCCATTTTCTCTTCTTCGATTCTCCCTAACCACAAATGATCTTGGAGAGTTCTTGGACATTTTGGAAAGCTTGAAACATGATATAAAATCCATCTTTGAAATTAAACTTGAGATACCTCTTGGAACTAGGTGAAAATTTTCCATGAAGTTAGGTCAAAAACCTGCCTAAATTAGGGCAAATTTTCACTAAGTTATAAAGTTTATGGACCCCTATTCACAAATTCATATCTTGAGATCCAAGCATATTTTTGGAAAACTTTGTGAATAAAAGTTGTATATTCCATGGAGGACTACAACTTTTATGTTGGAAGTTTTCTTTGAATCCAATTGCATCAAGGTGAAAAAGTTGTGGAAAGTTGGGAAAAAATAAGAAACTTTCCATACTTCAAAAAATTCTAAGTTATGAAAAATTTCAAATTAAAACCCTAATTTTCAATTTTAGGTTTCTTGGTCAACAAGTTTCACATTTTGACATATTTTAATGAATTATGACCCATGGCACTTGATTTTGACCAAAAAGTCAAAGTTTGACTTTTCTGTGTACAGTTGACTTTTGATCAGTTGACTGCAAAATTCATCTGTCAATCCTATGCATTTGAGATCTTTTGAACTATGTGATTAGGTCAAGATGATGCTATTGAGTCCTTTAAATCATGATTGAACCCAATTGGTCATTGGCTAGGTTAAAAATCAGAAATTGCCCTTTCTCAATCAAAACCCTAATTTTGACCATTTTGCCCTTTTGATGATTTGATCAAATTTCTTGAGGAGTTGTGATCTAAACTTGATCAAATGGTTCATATGAGTCTAAAATGTTGTTGTGGATAAAAAATTATGAAGCTTTATTGTAAATTGGCCATGGTTGACTTTTCCCCCAATACAACTGATTTCTAGGTCAACTGTCCAATTGATTGGTCAAAAATGTGGTTCAAGGCTTGAAACTTGATATGAGCAAACTTAGGGGTCCAAGATGGTATATGAAAGTCACATGAAGCATTTATGGTCCAAAAATCCTTATGCAAACTCAAACCCTAATTTCAGGTGATCAGTGCAAGATGAGGTCTTGAGCTGAGCAAACCCTAATCCTGTCTGGAGTCCAAGAAGTCTTGTGAGAAAAATCTTAATAAATGAGAGGGCAAATTTTGGGGTACAAAAGCTTCCCCTGTTCAATATATTTGAACCTGAAGAGTTAGATTGGCGAGTTTTTCCGTCAGTGACTCGAAGGTAAAAGATGATTGGACACTAGAGTGCCCGTAAATTTGCATTCATTAAAATGTAGTTGAGGGAATGGGCTTAAAGATGCCATTTGGAGAGGTGATAGAATCTTGTTGGCGATGGGCTTGTAGATGCCATCCAAGAATGTTTGTTAAATTGTAAGTTGTAAGTCAAAAGAATGAATATTCAGAATGGTGCCCGTGTCTTGAACGTATCTGAGTTGTATCTGGAGACTGAATTTGTATGAGTAATGGAATGGCGTCCGTGTCTAGAGCGTATCCGATAGTGGATCCGCCTTCTTCCACTACTGCCCTAGCATCCTTGAGAGATGACATCCGAGGTGGAGGTCTTGTGATTACATGAGTTGAGGATACCGCCTTGGTTGCTGCTATTTCTTCAGAGACTTCTTCAAAATGTTGGAAAGGGGTCTCTATGAATTCGCCATCTAACTCCACATAACGGAAGGAATTCAGATGACTAATCATATATTCCTCTTCCCCATGGACAGTTATGATTTTCCCTTGGACGATGTACTTGAGCATCAGGTGCAAGGTGGAAGTGACAGCTCCGACATTGTGAATCCAGGGACGTCCCAACAGGCAAGAGTAAGAAGGACGGATGTCCATCGCATAAAATGTTGAATTGAACATCTGGGTACCCACCTTAATCGGGATGTCCACCTCCCCGTGGAACATCCTTTTAGATCCTTCAAATGCTCTCACAATTATATTACTGGGTTTTAGGGTTAGGCCTTCACAATCCAATCTATCCAAGGCTTTCTTTGGCAAGACATTTAGAGATAATTCAGTATCAACCAAAACAAGAGCTAAGGTGGTTCCCGTACACTCCACCGAGACATGTAGTGCGTCATTATGTTTTCTCCCTTTAGAGGTCAAGTTAGCATCGGAGAAACCCATGCCATTGTCAACTGTCAGACTGGCTACACACTCTTGGAATTGATCTGCCGAAGTCTCTTGCGGCACGTGCGCTGTCTTCAGAAACTTGACCAAAGATTTAGCATGTGCCTTGGAGCAAAGCAGCAATGCTAACATAGAGATTTTGGAGGGGGTCTGCCCCAGTTCTTCAACAACATCATAATCACTTTTCTTGATGATCCTCATGCTTTCTTCCAACTCCTTCTTGGATGTCTCAGGAATGACTAGTGACTGAGCCTTCGTCAGGACAGGCTCCTCTTGAACATTCTTTCCTTTTTTCTCAGCAGCGGAAACAGGGATAGGAATTGTATCATTTTTGTCAGCGGGTACACTTGCAGGTACAATCAAAAGGGTAATCTTCGGAGTGGCCACGGGTCCAAAGACTGTTGTTGGAGGAGCAATCTCTGGAGAGAAAATTCTTCCACTACGGGTAACTTTGCTTGTTCCGACAATGTTACTGATGTCAGGATTATCTTCTTCTGAGCTTTCTTCTTCAGCAGTCTGTTCAATCTGTTTGACATCATGGTAGTACATTTCTCCACCATAGTTCCATGGTACCATTTTATCGGATTTGTATGGGGCTGGCCCGGGCATTGTTATCTTCAACGGAGTAGTCAAAGGAGCGAATGTAATCCTAACGAGTTTTTTAGGAACCTTGGAAGGATTGGCATATATGGTTATTATTGAAACTTCTGGAACTGGAATGGGTGAGACAGGAGCTTTCTCAAACAAAATTTCCTTGTTATCAATCAATTGTTGAATTCCTTTCTTCAATAGAGGACAGTCAAATGGGGAGGACAGGAAAGCATGGCAATCTTGGTCACAACCTGGGAACACCCCAGCTTTTAACAAATTCAACTTGATGGTTAGGAGAGGAGTTAACAGCTCATCCATAGTAGAAACAAACAGATCTTCTTCCACAGCATTGGCATTGTGTCCATGCCTAGGCATTAGGGAGGAGATAACATTCGGCTTCTCAGGAGCCTCAAATTCAACTTCCTTAGCGTCGATCAGATCTTGAATCTTGTTCTTTAGGGCCCAACAGTTGTTGGTGTCATGCCCTGGACTTTCTGAATGGTACGGGCATCTGGTGTTGGGATGGTAATGCGGAGAAGCAGTGTTAGGATTTTTAGGGGCCTCTTTCAGCATGGCCAGGTTCACCTTCAAAAGATGTGGTAAGACTTGATTAGGAGTCATGTTTATCTTGGTGAATTGCCTTACAGGCCTTTCCACCCTTTGCTGGTTATTTCTCGGCTGATCATTTCTCGGCTGGGTTTTTCTTGGCTGGTCTGATGCAGACTTTTGAATCATAACGGCCCCCACTGTTTGTCGTCTTTCAATTCTTCCCTGATTCCTCTGGGCATAGATAACAGACACTTCCTTTTTTCCTGTGAAGGGCTTTTTTGCAACAGCAGAGGTAGACGCATCTTTCTGAATTTTCCCATTTCTAATACCGGCCTCCACTCTTTCGCCAATTAAAATCAACTCAGTGAAACCTGCAGAGGAGCTTCCAATCAGGTGATTGAAGAAAGGACCTGACAAAGTCCCCAAGAACATGTCCACTAGCTCTCTTTCAGATAAAGGTGGTTGCACCCTTCCGGCTAAATCCCTCCACTTTTGGGCGTAGTCTTTGAAGCCCTCATTGGTAGCCATAGCCATACTCTGTAGCTGAGTACGGGTTGGTGCCAAGTTGGCGTTGTATTGATACTGTTTATAGAAGTCTGCCACCAAGTCTTCCCAATTATGGACATCTGCTCTCTCCAACTGGTAGAACCAATCAAGCTGTGTTCCTGATAGACTGTCCTGGAAAAAAGTGGACCCACAGGTCTTTGTCAGAAGAATATGGTTGAATCTTCCTGACATAGGATCTGAGGTGCATCTTTGGGCAAGACACCCCATCATACTTAGCAAACAGTGGCACTTTAAACTTAGGAGGGATTACAATTACAGAAACTAACCCTAACTCAAAATCCAGCCCCGGTACTCTTTGTATCTCCATAGAAGCTAAACGTTCTTCCAAGTTTTTGTATTTGTCATCGGCCAGAGGGTACTGTTGTTCAGAGTAGTCCTCATCCTCCTCTTCCTCTGCTTCAGAATCTGTTGGCACTGTCGTTCCTTTTCCTTTTCCTTCCCCTTCTTCAGATGTTGATGGGAATTCCAAAGTCCGTCTGGCTTGTCCTTCAAACCTTCTACCCATGATAACCACACCGGCTCGCTTCTTCTTCTTTTTCTGTTTCTCCTTCTCTAGCAGAGTCTTGAGCTCCTCCTGCCCTTTGGCTAAGGTCAGAAGTAGCTGTTGAAATTGTGAATTCTGAGCTTGCAAATCTTTAACCGTTTGTTCAATATCCATCTTGCTGAAATAAACAACAGAGAGATGAGGAAACTTGGTGTGAAGACCTGTTTATGCATATGATGAATGATATGTATTCATGTAATGCTTTCAAGGATTCAGAAATTCAAATTTGTTTTAAACAAAAAAGAAACACACGTCATATTAATAAGATGGAATTGTTAGTACATCAATGCCCCTTGGGAAAAATAATACAAAATTCTAAGATAAAAAGACGTTGCGCATCCTCTTTGGTGCAATGTAGGTGTTGAGAGTCTGCTCTTCGTGAAGTAGCTGAGTGAGTTCCAAAACCTTCTTCTCGCTTGCGTAGAATTGGGCTTCGAAAGTATCGCGCTCTCCCTTGAGCTGTATCCAACTCCTTTGTAAATCTTCGAGTGATGTTGGCATCTCAGGATGTAGGACGGTGTATGGAACTTCTCCTTCCTTAACAGGCTCTATAATCATTGGGAGAATGGAGGGGTAAGGCATCATAAGACTTTGGGCGCGGGTTTGTACCCACTTGAGGTAAGGCTCAAGAGCGATGGAATTCTTGTGTCCCAAGGTCTTATTGTCTACCTTGTTGGGCATCCTCCAAGCTCGGATGAACCTTTGACGGAGTCCTTGGTCGTTGTTGTCGAAGTCGAAAACCATTCCTTGAATCAGCATGTCATGTGGGCCATCTGTTCGGGCATAACCAAAATGCCTCAGAGCCAAGCATGGGTTGTAGGTGATGCCTCACCTAATCCCAAGTAGAGGGACATTAGGGAATTCCCCATAATGATCAATGATGATGACATTCTCTTTGGATCGAGAACACCAATGAATTTATGAATGGTTAAGTGTCATTAACCGTTGTGACCACCTCAAGCCTTGCTCATTCTTCAAGACTGATTGGGGAAGATGAGAAATAAACCATCTTGCTAGGAGAGGAGTGCAACACATGAGAACACCTTTTTTCCTCATTGTACGAGTGTGAAAAGAGTGGAGGATATCCCCAAGCAATGTAGGCACCGGGTTATGAGACATGAAGATTTTGACAGCACTCACATCTATGAGTTGATCAGGATTAGGGAACAAGACCATCCC
The DNA here is from genome assembly GCA_948472305.1 of Vicia faba. Lineage (NCBI taxonomy): Eukaryota > Viridiplantae > Streptophyta > Magnoliopsida > Fabales > Fabaceae > Vicia > Vicia faba. Next base: position 1,023,619,946 of record OX451741.1, read on the forward strand.
ATAGATGAGAAGAGCTACAATCTCCTCAAAAGCTTGCAAATCTAGAGAATTCCAACAGCTTTGGGCCTTCTCAAACAGAAACTTTGACAAGAAGCCTTTGACACCACTTCTAGTTTCCCAATGTGTTGTGACATCAGATGAGTGCAAGTGTAAGGCTTGAGCAATCTCTTCTGGCTTTGGATCTATTTCCGCACCTTTGAAGGGTAGTTGATTGAGAATAGGAATCCTCAAGAGTTGAGAAAATTCCTCCAAAGTAGGCACAAGTTGGTAGTCAGGAAATTTAAAGCAATGATGCAAAGGGTCAAAGAACTGGAAGAGAACTTTCATCATATCCTCCTTTGTGTTGGTGGTGACCAAGATGAGTAGACGACCATGTCTCTCGGTGAATGGAGAATTCTCAGGAATCCTTGAATCTAGCTCCTTGAGTTGTGGAGGAATTCTTACAAGGTTGATTTGGACAGTTTTCCTGCGAAGTGAATCCATAACCTACAAAACAAGAACAAAGATGAATCTCAAAAAATCCTTAAAATGGTTAGTGGATGCATATGATGTTCATGATGTCCATGATGTTATGCACAAGTATATATGTACAAGCAAATCACACAAGTTCTAGTTTAGGCTTGCATGGGGTTTCATAGGTAAGTACCCTCTTGAAGTTTAGTTGGCTCAACCTGTCCTAGAAATAGTAACCGGGTTCTAAGGAGCTTAATATCACTGGATTGTTTCCTTGTTCATTGTTTCAATTCAGCCTCTTTACTGGCGACCGAAATATTCCAAGGAACCAAACCTCAATGAGTGTAGTATCGAGTATCTACCAACTTAGGACTGCACCAAAGCCAGTCATCTCACTACATCCTAAAAGGCCAAGTTGGTCAAGTAAAGGTTCTAAAAGTCCATTAGTGCTTCATGACATCACTCAGCGCCCCCGTATTCTCTTTGATTGATCCAAAGGCTATCGGTACCCACAAATATGTTGCACTAATATAACTATTGCATAGACCATGTCGGTATACCCCGCACAGTTTCCACAACGTATTGCTATTTACCTATGAATGTTTCCCAAATCCGGGTAGAGGATTCAAACCCAAACAATAGAACCAAAAGGTAAAGAATACAAGTCAAACAAGATAAGCATGTAAAGGTGATCTAAAACCCTAAGGTAACCCCACTTTTAGAATTATCCCCAGCAGAGTCGCCAGTTCTGTGATGCGGTGGGATAACTGACTTGAGGTTTTGCATTTGTGTTTGCAAATGTTGCGGTTAGCAAGAGTCGCCACCGACTTTTATTTTATCCAAAAGGAAAGGTAAAAAAGCACAGGAAAGACCTTTGAGATGTTTTCTTGAGTTCGGGGGGTAGATTATGAAAAGGGAAGGTGCTAGCACCCTTTTCATCTATGGTTTTCCATGGGCTCTTAGTTACTTGTTTAGATCACTTGCTTTGCTTTTGTTTGAAATGGTGCTTTGTGTGGTTTTGAAAGTATTTTGAAAAGAGGCCATCGTTTAGGCCATCTTTGTAATGATTCTCGTTCGTAAGAATGTATACAAAGATGTTTGTCTTTTGAAAAATGTTTCAATGTTTTAAAAGTTGTTTGGAAATGTTTTTGAAATGTGTGTGTTTGTTTGAAAATAGCAAGGATTGTTTGCAAATTGATCAAGTAACTAGAAGCGTTCTACCTACTCAAATGTCTTTCTTGTACATTTTTATTCCTTTGACATTGTTGACTTACCCTTGGTTTGGTAAACAACCCTATCTTTGGATGTTAAACGGGACGAGCGTGGGTCATCGTATGACCATGATAGCAATGGTTAGCTTGTTTGAGGGACCAAGATCATTTTGTTTTAGGCAACCTTTTGATAGCGTCATCGAGGGACTATGATCTTTTGTTTGTTTTGTTTTGCCAAGATGCTTTGCATGCATACCATGGTCATTTTTTTAAGACAATCAAGTGGGTGAAACCCTAAGGGTGCTTGTGTGCAATGTGTTGTCATTTTTCATGCATTTTTGTCTTGCATTAGGTCTTTTCTATTTGTTTGATTTTTGTCTTATCATACAAACCCTAATTTTACTAAACATGCATATAATGCGATAAATTGCGTAAATTAAATCTAAGCTATTACAATAATTATTATGGGAGGGGGGATACAAGTTTTTGAATGGGGATATTTGCACAAAATAAAACCCTAAAATACTATTACAACCCAATTGAATTATTGTACAATAAATAAATAAATATACAGTATTTAAATATGCAATAAAATGTATGGATGCAAAATGTTTTTGTATTTATTTTATGTATGTAAAAATAAAATTATTTAAGTCCTAAAAATAAGAAAAAATAATATTATTATTTTTTGAAAGGGGAAACCCTAGTTTTTGATTTAAAAGAAAATTATGTTTTCTATTATTTATTTTATCCATTTATGTACAAGAAAAATAAAAAAAATTATTTACAAATATTAAAAATTAAAATATATATGGAAATAATATTTTATATGTATGAATAATAAAAATAAAAATGTATGATATTTTTAAATGTGTTTATTATTTATTTTAAGAAAATAATTTCTATTCTATTTAAAATAATCAATATTTTATGCAAAAAATAAGATAAAAAATAAAATAAAAATGCAAAAAATTAAGAAAATATTTTTGGGTATTTTTTATCATTAGAAAAAATGAATGCAAGCACAAAAAATAAAAATATGCAAGAAAATACAAAAATATAAAATGATAAGTCAGGGGGGGGTGCAAATAGTGGATCAGGGGGTGTTAAAAGTAGAACAAACAGGCTCAAGGCGCGCCAGGCCTAGGACTTCATCCCTGTCCTCCAGCCTCTCCCAAACGCGCACGTTTTTGCTTCAAACCTGTATCTTGCTCTAGCTTGCATAAAATCAAAAACTCATAACACAAAAAATGTAGCTTATGATCTCACGATTCCAGTGATATAAAATTCATGACCTAACTCTAAAAGACCAGGGAGAATTTCAGTGTCCCTAATTCCTGACCTAATTTTTTTAGCATGTTCAACAATCAAATACTCTTAGCTCAGTTAATATAAATGGAAAGTATGCATATGTACAGCTTCACCATGTTGAGGACTATATCTTTGCTTCACAAATCAAAGCTTGAGGATTCCTAAATAGAGAGATAGAGTTTTGTAAAATACCTTATTCATCTGAGTTTGGATATGGCAATGTGGGGACTTTGAGTGATGCCTGAAGATCGTGTAAGCTTCCTTGAAGTTCCCTCAAGCTTTTCCAATGCTCAGCTTGCCTTGAGGATGCTTGAAACTCCCTGTAGAAGTCAAGCTGCAACCTTCCAAAGTGAGAATGGTGATGTCTGAAATAGGGCATACAGAACCAGGACAAGGACTTGGACAGTTTGGATGTGATGTAGGGAAGATGATTGAAGTGTTACAAAGCAAAACGCACGAGTAAATTTTAAGTTGGCAAGTGTTTTGCAAAAGTTGCCGTGTTTTAGGCAGAAATGTGGTTTTTCTGTTTGGGAGAGTTTTGAATGTTGTGTATTCGTGTTTTATGCTTGTAACAAGTTTGTGAAGTTTTTTAGAATGAAGCCAAGTCCACTCTTTAACAGATGTGCAAGTTCTGATCCCTTTTGCCAATTTGCTTGCATTTGAAGAAAAGTTGAAGTGACTATGCAAGAGGCCTGTACTAGCTACCTCAAGGGCTGATAATAGTTGGTATGCTTTGCTTAATTCCTGTGGAAAATGTCTTCACCAAGAGGACAAGTCCAAGGCTCAAGGCTAATAAAGTTGGAAAAGCTTGCTTTATCAAAATGGCATTGTGAACTTTTGGCCATTTATGGAATTATTCTTTGTACAATGCTCCAAAGGTTAAAATAAAGCCATTAACCACTGAGCTAGAATTTAATTATGGAGTGTACAATGGATTTAGGACCTGTAACGCAAGGTACAAGCATGCTTGATCAGATTTGCAACTTGGTGCATTGTGAAAATGGCTTGGACAAAAGTGATAAAATGCCATTTTCTATTCTTCGATTCTCCCTAACCACAAATGATCTTGGAGAGTTCTTGGACATTTTGGAAAGCTTGAAACATGATCTACAATCCATATTTGAAATGAAACTTGAGATACCTCTCGGAACTAGGTGAAAAGTTGTCATGAAGTTAGGTAAAAAACCTGCCTAAATTAGGGCAAATTTTCACTAAGTTATAAAGTTTATGGACCCCTATTCACAAATTCATATCTTGAGATCCAAGCATCCTTTGGGAAAACTTTGTGAATAAAAGTTGTATATTTCATGGAGGACTACAACTTTCATGTTGGAAGTTTTCTTTGAATCCAATTGCATCATGTTGAAAAAGTTGTGGAAAGTTGGGATAAAATAAGAAATTTTCCATACTTAAAAAAATTCTAAGTTATGAAAAATTTCAAATTAAAACCCTAATTTGCAATTATAGGTTTCTTGGTCAACAAGTTTCACATTTTGACAAATCTTGATGAATTATGACCCTTGGAACTTGATTTTGACCAAAAAGTCAAAAGTTTGACTTTTCAATGTACAATTGACTTTTGATTAGTTGACTGCAAAATTCATCTGTCAATCCTATGCATTTGAGATCTTTTGAACTATGTGATTAGGTCAAGATGATGCTATTGAGTCATTGAAATCATGATTGAACCCAATTGGTCATTGGCTAGGTTAAAAATCAGAAATTGCCCTTTCTCAATCAAAACCCTAATTTTGACCATTTTGCCCTTTTGATGATTTGATCAAATTTCTTGAGGAGTTATGATCCAAACTTGATCAAATGGTTCATATGAGTCTAAAATGTTCAAAAATCATGAAGTTTGACTGTAAATTGGCCATGGTTTACTTTTTCCCCAATACAGTTGATTTCTAGGTCAAATGTCCAATTGACTGGTCAAAAATGTGGTTCAAGGCTTGAAACTTGATATGAGCAAACTTAGGGGTCCAAGATGGTATATGAAAGTAACATGAAGCATTGATGGTCCAAAAATCCTTATGCAAACTCAAACCCTAATTTCAGGTCATCAGTGCAAGATGAGGTCTTGAGCTGAGCAAACCCTAATCCTGTCTGGAGTCCAAGAAGTCTTGTGAGAAAAATGTTGATAAATGAGAGGGAACATTTTGGGGTACAACAAGTTCCAGACAAACTGTCTTGGAAGAAGTGTACCTATAAGTCCTTGTCAGCGGTATGGGGCTGGATTTTCCTCACATAGGACCGGAGATGCATTTTGGGGAATGACACTCTGTCATATTTGGAGAACACAGGTGCTTTGAGTTTTGGAGGAATGACAATCCCCGATACTAACCCCAACTCCTCAAAGTCCAATCCAGGCACTTTTTGGATTTCCAATGCACTTAACCATTCTTCTAGATGCTTATACTTGTCGTCGGTTGGAGGGTATTGTTCTTCAGAATAGTCTTCTTCTTCTTCTTCCTCTTCTGACTCTGACTGGACAACTATTTCTTTGCTCTTCCCATTTTGATTTTCTTTCTCACCGGATGTCGTTGCAAAGTCTAGGGTCCTTCTTGTCTGCCCGTGGAACCTTCTTCCCATATTTAGAACTCCAGTTATTTTCATTGTCTTCTTTTTATTCTCCTCAACCAACAAGGTCTTCAACTCTTCTTATCCTTTGGCTAGAGTTAAGAACAATTGTTGAAATTGTGCATTCTGAGCTTGGAGGTCCTTCACCGTTTGCTCGAGATCCATCTTAATGAAATAAACAGTAGAAAGATGAGGAGACTTATTGCAAGAAACCTGCTTATGTTATGATGAATGGAAAATGCATATGCAATGATTTCAAGGATTTTAAAGATTGAAATTTGTTTTAGACAAAAAAGAAACACACGTTATATTAATAAATTAAAGCTTGAGTACATCAATGCCTCTTTGGGCAATAGAAAAACTCTAAGATGAAAAGGTAGTACGCATCCTCTTTGGTGCGATGTAGGCATTCAAATTCCTCTCCTCATAGAGTTTCTTAATGAGTTCCAAAACATTCTTCTCGCTTGCGTAGAATTGGGCTTTGAAAGTATCTCGCTCCCACTTGAGTTGTATCCAACCTCTTTGTAAGTCTTCAAGAGAGGTGGGCATGTGAGGATGTAGGATAGTGTATGGAACATCTCCTTCCAAAACAGGCTCAATGATTACCGGGAGAATGGATGGATAAGGCATCATAAGACTTTGAGCGCGAGTTTGTACCCATTTGAGGTAAGGCTCAAGAGGGATGGAATTCTTGTGCCCTAATGTCTTGCTATCTACCTTGTTCAACATCCTTCAAGCTCGGATAAATCTTTGGCAAAGACCTTGATCGTCGTTCTCATAGTCAAATACCAAACCTTGAATCAGCATCTCGTGTGGGTCATCCCTTCGGGTGTAACCAAACTGTCTTAAGGCTACGCAGGGGTTGTAGGTGATACCTCCCTTAATGCCATGTAAAGAGACATTAGGTAATTCCCCGCAACGGTCGATAATAGTAACATTTTTTATGGATCGGGAACACCAATGAATGTATGAATGTTTGAGCATCATCAACCTTTGTGACCACCTTGAACCTTGCTCATTCTTTAGTACAGATTGGGGAAGATGCGAAATAAACCATCTTGCCAATAGAGGAGTGCAACACATAAGGACACCTATTTTCATCATAGTGTGAGTGTGAAAAGAATGTAGAGTGTCCCCTAGCAATGTAGGCAGTTGCGGGATATGAAGATTTTGACGGTGTTCACATCTATGAGTTGGTCATGATTTGGAAACAAAACCATCCCATAGATGAGGAGAGCCACAATTACCTCAAAGGATTGCAAATCCAAAGAGTTCCAACAATTTTTGGCTTTCTCAAACAAGAACTTTGCTAAGAAATCTTTGACACCACTCCTTGTTTCCCAATGAGTTGTGACATCATATGAGTGCAAGTGTAGAGCTTGAGCAATCTCTTCTGGATTTGGGTCTCTTTCCGTACCATTGAAAGGTAGTTGATTTAGAATTGGAATCCTCAAGAGTTAGAAGAATTCTTCCAAAGTAGGCACAAGTTGATAATCGGGAAATGTGAAGTAATGGTGTAAAGGATCAAAGAACTGAAAGAGCACCTTCATCATGTCTTCATTTGTGTTGGAGGTGACCAAGTTGAGTAGGCGACCATGTCTCTTGGTGAATGGAGAATTTCTAGGAATTATTGAAGCTAGCTCCTTAAGTTGTGGAGGAATCCTTACAAGATTGACTTGAATAGTTTTCCGGCGAATAAAAATCCATGTCCTACAAAACAAGAACAAAGATAAATCCCAATATCCTTGAAATGGTTATTGAATGAGTATGATGTTATGTACAAGTAAATATACACAAACAAAGAAAGCAAGTCCTTAGGTTTAGGCTTTCTTGGAGTCTTATAGTAAGTACCCTCTTGAAGTTTAGTTGGCTCAAACCTGTCCTAGTAATAGTAACCGGGTTCTAAGGAGCTCAATATCATTGTTTGTTTCCTTGGTCATTGTTTCAGCACAAGCCTCTTTAATGGCGATCGAAATATCCCAAGAAACCAAACCTCAATGAGTGTAGTATCAAGTATCTACCAACTTTGGACTACACCAAAGCCGGTCATCTCACTACGTCCTAATGGCCAAGTTGGTCGAGTAAAGGTTCTAAAAGTTCATCAGTGCTTCATGACATCACTCAGCGACCCCGTATTCTCCTTGATTAACTCAAGGGCTACTGGTACCCACAAATATGTCGCACTAACGTAGCTATTGCTTAGACCATGTCGGTATACTTCACACAGTTTCCACAATATATTGCTACTTACCTATAAGGTATACCAAATCCGGGTAGAGGATTCAAACCCCAACAAAGAACCATAATGTAAAGCATACAAATCAAATAATGAAAGCAAGTAAATGTGATCTAACCCTAAGGTAACCCCATTTTTAGAATGTCCCCAGCAGAGTCACCAGTTCTGTGATACGGTGGGAGAACTAACTTGAGGGTTTTGCGTTTGATTACAAATATTGCAGTTAGCAAGAGTCGCCACCGACTTTTCTTTTATCCAAAAGGAAAAGTGAAAAAGCACAAGAAAGACCTTTGAAATTATTTCTTGATTTCGGGGGGTAGATTATAAAAAGAGAAGGTATTAGCACCCTTTTCATCCATGGTTATCCATGGGCTCTTAGTTACTTGCTAGATCACTTGCTTTTGTTTGAAATTATGCTTTGTGTGGTTTTTTTAAAGTATTTTGTAAAGAGGCCATTGTTTAGGAAATCTTTGTAATGATTCTTGTTTGTAAGAATGTATACAAAGATGTTTGATCTTTTTGAAAATGTTTTTAATTTTGTAAGATGTTTGAAAGTGTAGGTGTTTGTTTTGAAAATATCAAGGATGTTTTGTTTGAAATGGAGCAAGTAATTAGGAGCATTCTACCTACTCAAAAGTCTTTCTTGTTCATTTTATTTTCCTTTGACATTGTTGTGTCACCATTGATTTGGTAAGCAACCCTATCTTTGGATGTAAATGGGACGGGCGTGGGTCATCGTATAACCATGATTAGAAATGTTGCAAGGTATCTTAGCATTCTATTTTAGGGACTAAGATCATTTGAAAGGCAACTTAGATAGCGTCATCGAGGGACTATGATCTTGTATTTGCTTATTTTTGCTAAGATACCTCGCATGCTTAATATGACCGTTTTGTAAAGGCAACAAAGTGGATTTACCCTAGGGGTGTTTGTGTGCAAGTGTATTGTTTTCATGCTTGATTTTGTCTTGGATTAGGGTTTTCTAAGTATTGGTTTTAGTCTTTCCATACAAACCCTAATTACTAGCATGTTATATATAAAGCGATAAATTGCGGAATTTTAAAGTTACTACACTATTACAATACTTGTGGGAGGGGGTATACAAATTCATCAATGGGGATTGCAAGAATTTAAACCTAATTAGTCTATTCCAACCATATTGAATTGGTATAAATGTACAAGAATTTAAGTGAATATAATGTACAAAATGAGTAAATGTATAAGAATGAAAATATAAAGAAAATGGATATTTTTTTGTTTTCATTAGAAAAGGGAATTTGTTTTAACCTAATTAATTAAAGAAAATAATTAATTAAACTTAAATTTATTAATAAAATACCTTAAATAAAACCCTAATTCTATTAATTGATTAAAAAGAAATTAAGTTTCAAGAAAAGTTTTTTTTTGGTATTTTTGTCTTGAAATTAATATATGGTGTTATAAAATATTTTTGGCCTTTTTTACATTAAAGTAAACATATTTTAATTGGTGTAAAAGAAAATAAATAATAACCTAGTTTTAAATTAAATTTATAAGACTAGTTAGTAAAAATAAATAAAGTATAGTCAAATAAAATATTTTTTGTGAGAAAAATAAAATAAACTATGTCAAAATGAAAATCTAATATTTTTGTATTTTTTATGATTTTTTAGTATTAGGAAATATATTAAGAAAAATGAATAAAAATAAATAAAGAAATAAAACTTGGGCCAGAGGTACAAATAGTCTACAGGGGGGTTAGAAAATAAAAACAAAAACAGAGGCCCAAAGATGGAGCTCAACGCCTGCAAAAAAGGTCAGAAACAACAAAAAAATATGAAAAAAACACAAAAGGGTACCACTGGCGCTCGAACCCAGGTCCCAAAGGTTACAGGCGCGCGCTTCTACCACTAGGGTGGCTATACATCCGTTAACATAAGCAAATTAATAAATATATGATACAAAATGCACCCTGATTACTTCATCTTCAACCTCCAGCCAGACCAATTGTAACCTGTTCATTTTTCATCAAAAATGAAAACTGTAATCATGAAACTTGTAGCAAATTTCCTCACGGTTTCAGAAATGTAAAGCATTAAAACTATAGATCAAAGATAAGCATGAATTTCATTGGACCTAAACTGAACCCTAAAAATCTCCGAAACTTCAATCTTAAAATTCTCTAAGCTCAAGCAAAATTAATGGAAACTATGGACATGGTTAGCTTTAGGGTAATGATATCTACATGTTTTGTTCACAAATAAATCATTGATGATGCCTGTATGAGAAGTTCCAAAGTAAGAAAACTTACCTTGCAATAGGGTATCGGGTTTGAAGTTTGAGCAGCTTTCAAGGAGTTCCAATGGTTGGGTTAGCTTCCTCATGTTCCCAGGAAGCTAATGGAATGCTTAGCTTGAGCTGATAGGGCCTGCGAAGTTCTAGAGAAGTCCAAGTGCAAAGCTCTATTTTTGAAAATGGAGGATAGTGTTAATGGTGTTACAGTTTTGTAATAGTGTGTGAGATCAGTTCTAAATGATGTTTAGACGCTTTAGAAACCAAAAGACTTGAAAACGCACGAGGTAATTATTAGTTTCAAGTTTTTGGTCAGCTTATGTGAAAATGGAGGTATGGAATGTGATTCTGAGTTCTAGCTGTTTTCAGGGAATGAGCATTCGCGTATTTGTGGCAAATAGTTTGTCTATGTATATGTAAAAGGATTGGAGTGCATTGGCAAGTCAGAAGTACAAGTTACAAGCTTTTTGCTAGGTTACTTGATTTTGAAGAAAAGAGGGAAACCAAGTTTCAATGTGTAGTACAAGCATGGACTGGGTGATTGTAAGTGTCTAAACCATTTATCATGAGTTATAGGACTGGTTTGATCAGAAGAGAACAAGTGAAAGGCTCAAGAACAAGTTTTTTACAAAAAGTCACTTTATCAAAATGGCAATGTAACCTTTCTTCCAAAATGGATATAAAGCATGTCCATGCATTGAATGCTTAAGATCATACCTCTAACAGTCGTGGAAGCCATTAATTATGGAGTGCATAACAAGTTTGAGGCCTGCAAAGTAGATTTTATGCAGCATAGTTTGAATTTTGAACTTGGTTCATCACAAAATGACTTGTAATTCAAGTGATAAAACCCTAACTTCATCTCTTCGATTCTCCCTACTCAAGAATGATCTCAAGGAGTTCTTGGACATTTTGGAAAGCTTTCAATGTGATCTAAAACCCATATTTGAATTACTATTGAATATTCCCCTTGGAAATATATGAAAAAGTGTCATGAAGTTGGGTCAAAATCCTGACCAAATTAGGGCAAAATTTCATTAAGTGTTTTGTTTCATGACCACATGTTCTTAAAACTATAACTTGAGATACAAGAACTTTTGGAAGAAGTTGTGTGAAACAAAGTTATAGATTTGATGGATATCTACAACTTTCATGTTGGAAGTTTCTCTTGAATCATCTTGCATCATGGTGAAAATGTTTCTCAAAGTTTTGAAAAAAATAATAAATTTCCAACACTTAGAAAAATTTCTAAGTTTAGAAATTTTAACTTTTCAAAATGAAATCTTGAATTTTTGATTTCTTGATGAATAATTTTAATATTTTGACAAGTTTTGATGAATTGTGATCTTTGACATTTGATTTTGACCAAAAAGTCAAAGTTTGACTTTTCAGTATATAGTTGACTTTTGATCAGTTGACTGAAAATTCATCTGTTAATCCTTTGAACTTGAGTAATGTTTTGAGACATGTTATTAGGTAAAAATTGTGAAATTGGACTCTTGAGTTCATGCTTCAAACCAATTGACCATTTTCTAGGTCAAAAATCAGAAATTGCCCTTTCTCAGTCAAAACCCTAATTTTAACCATTTTGCCCTTTTGATAATTTGATCAAATTTCTTGAGGAATTGTGGTACAAACTTGATAAAATGATACATATGAGTTTATAATGTTGATGTGGATAAAAAATTATGAAGTTTGACTGTAAATTGGCCATAGTTGACTTTTTCCCCAAAACAACTGATTTTTAGGTCAACTGCCCAATTGACTGAGCAAAAATGTGATCTAAGGCTTGAAACTTGACATGAGTAAACTTGAGGGTCCATAATGATCCATAAAAGTCATATGAAGAATTGAAAGTTAAATTATCCTTGTGCAATCGCAAACCCTAATTTTGGTCATCAGTGCTTAAGGAGGTGTCTTGAGCTGATCAACCCTAGTGCAGTCTTGAACCAAGAGAGATCTTTGTGAGAAAATATTTGATAAATGAGAGAGAAAATTTTGGGGTACAACACTAGGGATCTTCTGAATCTCCATAGCATTGAAGCGATCCTCCAACTCTTTGTATTTGTCATCTACAGAAGGATATTGTTCATCAACGTAGTCTGCCTCCTCTTCGTTAGACCCCAGAATGTGATCCCCTTATTTTGTCTAATTATCCCCCTCAGTTGAAGGAGTTGCGAATCCTAGAGTTCGCTTTGTTGATCTTCTGAATTTTTTCCCCAAATTTAGGACGCCTACTGACTTCTTTGTCTTTTTCTTCTTATCTTTGAGAAAAAGAGTCTTCAGGTCCTCTTGCCCCTTGGCCATAGCCAGGAACATTTGTTGGAATTGGGCATTTTTTGCTTTGAGATCCTTCACCGTCTGTTCCATATCCATCTTATTGAAATAAACAGTAGGAAGATAAGGAGACTTGTATGGGAGAAACTTGTCATGATATGATGCATGGTATGTGGATGCATATTTTCAAGGATCTCGTGAGGTAAACACAAGAAGATGTTAGAATTTGAATTTTGATCAACTGCTTTGATTGGAGAACTTTGTATCGGTGGATGTCCTTGACTCAAGTTACCATGCTTTGGTCTTTGACGATGTTTGATTAGAGAATGAATCCTCTTGCCTTTAGATAGGCGTCTGGTTCAACATGACCCTGCATCATAGAACCTTGAGATCCTTGAAATGATTATTGAAAATGCTATGGTATGATGTCATGATGTTATGTACAAGTATGCAAAGCAAGCAAGTTGTTATGTACAAATAGTCATATACACACAAAGCAGATAAGTCCTTAGGTTTAGGCTTACATGGAGTTTGTAGTCAAGTACCCTCTTGAAGTTTAGTTGGCTTAACCTGTCCTAGTAATAGTAACCGGGTTCTAGGGAATCTCAATATCACTGATCTTTCTTCATCGGGCATTATTTCAGTGCAAGCCTCTTTAATGGCAACCAAAATATCCCGAAAGTCTTATCTAAATGAGCGTAGCATAGAGTATCAACCAACTTCGGACTGCACCAAAGCCGGCTATCTCACTACTTCCTAATGGCCAAGTTGTTAAATTAAGATTCTAAGGTCAGTTAGTGCTTCATGACACCACACAGGAGCCTCGTATTCTCCTTGACTACTCAAGGGCTACCGGTACCAACAAATGTGTCACACTAACGTAGCTATTGCTTAGACCATGTCGGTATACCCCATATAGTTTCCACAATCTATTGCTACTTACCTAAAAGGTGCCCCAAATCCGGGTAGAGGATCAAAATAAGCCCAACAAGGAACCATAATGTAAAGCAAGCAAGTCAAACAATGAAAAGAAAATAAAGTTGATCTAGCCCTAAGGTAACCCCACTTTTAAGCTTTGTCCCCAACAGAGTCGCCAGTTCTATAATACGGTGGTAGAACTGACTTGGATGTTTTGCGTTTGATCACAATTGTTGCGGATAGCAAGAGTCGCCACCGACATTTCTTTTATCCAATAAGGAAAGGTTGAAAATATCAGGAAAGACATTTCTAGATTATTTCTTGAGTTCGGGGGATAGGTTATGAAAAGGGAAGGTATTAGCACCCTTTTCATCCGTAGTTATCTACGGGCTCTTATTTGCTTGCTAGATCACTTGCTTTTGTTTGAAAATATGCTCGTGGTGTGGGTTTTGAAAGTATTTTGAAAACATCTTTGTAATGGTTCTCGTTTCTATAAGAACGCGTACAAAAAGCTTTATCTTTTGAAAATGTTTCAAGATGAAAGTGTTGGTGTATAAAATGTTTTTGTTGTGAGCAAACGAGCAACTAGGAGAATCCTACCTACTCAAAAGGTCTTAATGTTCTTTTCCTCCTCCTTCAGATGTTGATATCTTACCATTGATTTTGTAAGAAGCCCCGTCATTGGATGTGAAGGGACGAGCGTGGGACATTTATATAGTCATAGAAGGAAACCTATGGGACATTTTAGCAATATCGTTTAGGGACTAGATCGTTTACCAAAGGAAACATTGAGGGTCATCGAGGGACTACGATCTTTTATCGAGGGTCTTTGCTAAAACGCCCATATTCGAGGGGCATGACTATTTCTCCGAGGCAACAAGTGAGATTACCCTAAGGTTGCATGTGTGAATAGTGTGTTTGATTTTCATGCATTTATTCTTTGAATTTTAGGTTGTCTACTTGTTGATTTTTATCTTTCCATACATCCTAATTACTAATATTTGTACAAAAGCAATAAAAAATGCAGAAAATAAATCATACACTATTACAACCATATTGAATTGCAAGGAAATATAAAGACAAAAATAAAATAAAGAAAAGAAAAAGGGCTTTTTCGATTTAGGCAGAAGAACTCTTTGATTCTGCTTCTCTGGCTCCTTTCGATTTGGCCTGGAGGTGGTGAAGGCGTGACTTTCTATTGGGGCCTAGAAGCCAGTGTGGTGTGCCTTTCGACTGGGGCCTGGGAGTCAGTATGGCCATCCTTCTGGTTACCTCTTTCGTTCAACATGGAGTGCCCTCTTCACCTTAAGTCCTTTGCTGCATCCTTCTATTGGGCCTGGAGTCAGTGAGGAAGCCTAAGGCTTCGTTTCATACTCTTGTCTCCTGTTTCTTTCGTTTGAGTTTTTGAATAGCAACATGGCCTAAGGCCATGCTAGCATCACCTCGTGGCCAGGTTAGTTCTTAAAGCATGTTTAATAAAACAAAGAGCAAAGCTAAAAGGGTTAACCATAAAAATAAATTAAAAGGATGGAAACGAAAAGAACAAAAATGTTATGTACATGTTTTGAAACGAAAGGGGAGATTATTCACATATTATGCCTGAAACGAAAGATTTAAGGGTAATAGTGACTTACCTTGCTTCAAACTGGAACGTGTGTTGGACCTTGAGTGGTTGCCCTGAGTGCTTCTGGATTCGAAGGGAGGAAACAAGGGTTATGCATTTAGTACTGGATTCGAAGGAGAAGAACAAGTGTGATGTTCTTTCTACTGGACTTGAAGGAAAACCAAGTATGGGGTATTGCTTCCGATTCGAAAGAAGCAAGTTTTATATTCTGGGTTTATGTTTGAAAATGTGTTTAAGTTTTTGAGAGTTTGATGATTTGTTCCCCACCGTCCTTGAAGGTGTGTCCAACCTTAAACGTGTTGTGGAGCCTATTATTTATAGGAAAAGCTTGGCTGCGTTTTTGAGGGAAAATAAACAATTTGAACAATTTGAGTAAACTACTCTATGTAGCTTTTGAGGGACAGTGCTTGTATGCCATTTTGGTGCAAGAATGGGACACTGTTTCAGGACTACTGTGCAGCAGTTTTGGCCAGTGTACCAGGCCTGAACTTGGCAGAAAGCATCTTTGAATATTTCATCCTTTCGTTTTGACCCTCCTCTTCGACCAGATTCTCCTTCAAACAATGTTATTTGATTTTTTCAAACAACAAGTGCCTTTCGAATGGGTCATTTTTATGCATCCTTGGAAGGAGCCAAAAGTGTGCCCTCTTGGATGGTTCACCAAAGTATTCCTTAAGGTGGACTTTGTAAGTCCTTCGAATGGGCCATCAAGCATGTCCTTCGAATGGGACGCCCAGACGTGTCCCTTGAATAGGTCATGTATGTTTCTTTGAAAAGGGCCAAATGTGTCATTCGAATGGACTATGCTATTCTTCGAATGGGCTAGTATAATATATCCTTCGACAAGGACTCCTATGTATGCCCTTCAAATCCAACAATACATGTCCTTTGAAGGGGGCACCAACCATGTGTGTTAAAGGTTGTCAATGGTGGCACTGCAGCATACTAAAGCGAAATGTTGTCCAATTGAAGCTAATATAAACATAGCCAATGCCATGTCGAAGCCTACATGCAGGAGGTCTAAATGCCCAAACGAAGCTTTCAACAGGGGCCACATGCCCAAACGAAGAATGTAAACCCAAGCTTGTATACGCTCAAACTAAGAATGTAAACAGGAGGTAAAGGGCACAAACGAAGCTTGCAGAAAAAGGGGCCATATGTCTAGACGAAGGGTGCACGCAGGAGGCAAGGATGCAATCGAAGGATTCCAAGAGGAGGCTTTTTGCCTTGTAATCGAAGGAGGCTCTTTCCTTGTGCCTGTTGGCCTTGTCAGTGCCTCTTGCATGCAAAAAAGGAGTTATGGCTTAATCGAAAGCTACACATGGTCAGTCATCACCTTGTGAATCAAAGCAAGCATGGAGGGAAATATTTGTCTAATCAACACAAGCATGCAAGCATCTAAGAAAGCAGGCATATAGGCAGTCATTACATTGTGAACCATGTGAGGCCAAAGATGCAATCGAAGGTGGCATGTAGGAAACTCCTGCCTTGTAAAGCAAAACCAGCGTGTCAAAGGCTAGCGCCCAATCGAAGGATGCAAGCCAAGCTTGCATTGAAAGAGACCAAAAGGCCAATCGAAAGAGCTGAATTGAAAAAGGCTTATTTTTTTTCTCCAATTTGTCAAAAAATATTAGTTTTATCTATTTCCCCCTTTTTAACAACTTCCTCTTTAATTTGATACTGGAAAATCCAATTGTACTTGTGCAAGCTTGAATCTTGAGAATCCTTGTGAGAAAAGCCTTGAGGTATGAGAGGGAAAATTTTGGGGTACAACAATAGTTAACCCTCAACCATGTATTATGGTTGGTTTTTCCTTGCCTTAGAAAGTTGGGGGAGTCATCTTGTCACTATGTGAGGTTGTATTTAAGTTGTGGAGAATAATGATTGTTTGTTTATAAGTTGGTTGCTTGAGGTTGGAGCAATAAAGTGGTTGAAAAGGAGAAAGGAAAAAAATGTAAAAAAAGAAAAAAGAAAAAGAAAAAAGAAAAAAAAAAAGAGAAAACATTTTGAAAAAGAAAGAAAAAAATATAGTAAATAAAAATTCATGTGTTGGTGTAACATTTGGGAAAGTTGAAGAAGTTGATTGAGTTGTGCTTGAGAGTTTGTGAATTGATCACTCCCATTAAATTAGGCATTGTTTGTTTCAATTACCTTTAGATATTGACCCTTCCTTGTTACCCAAGCCACACTACAACCCTTTTAAGCCATTGTGATTTTTCTTTTGTGCTTTTCAATATGAATGTGCTTTGATGAATGCATAATTTAGTTGTTGTTAGAAAGATTGTTGGGTGAGAGTTAAGCCCTTCATGTTTGTGTGATTCATCTACCAATGAAATGCGTGCTAGGTGTGATTCATTTATGAACATTGTATTGCCTTAAAAATTTTGACATTTGTTTTGTATTTAGGAGTTGTTACATTTTCATGTTATCGTTGTAGTTTAGTGGTAAGTTTTATTTTGCTCGTACGTTTTTATTTTAAACCATACATTTATTTTCCGTTTTAAAACCTATTGATTCATGATTCTTTTATTATTACCTTTTGTTTCTTTTGATCAAAGATCTTTGTTTGAGGATAAATAATTATGTAAGTTGGGAAGAGTTGATAAGTGCCAAATTATGGTTTTTTGATAGTGAATAATTGGCACTTATTGACTTTATTCTTTTGGTTTTTATGTTAAAACCCCGACTTTTAGTGTAAATAATAGTTCAATAGTTTATTTTTGTAAATATTTTAGCATTTTATAGTTTTTTTAATCTATTTTGTAGGTATTGGTGCATGTTTGAAACATTGAGCAATAAGAGCCAAAGGCACAACGAAGATGTGATTTTAAGCAATTTATCAATAAATAAGGCTCAAATTAAAGAAGTTTAAAATCATCAATTTGGTTGATATAAAGATCATAGTCCCTCGACGACCCTTCGATGCTTCCTGTAGTAAATGATCGTGTCCCTCAATGTTGGCTATGAATATATGATGATAGTCCCTTCAAATTGCTAAATGGTATCCCTATATGTTGCCTTTATGACTATACGATGACCCACGTCTGTCCCTCAAACATCCAACGATAGGGCTTCCTACTAACTAATGGTAGGATAGCACTATCTAAAGGAATAGGAAAAGAATAAAAGACTTTTCAGTAGGTAGATAGTTCTTAATTGCTTGCTCACAAACAAAAACATTTTTCACACAATACACTTCTCTTCTGAAATATTTTCAAAAATAAACACTTTGTATGCCTTCTCAATGATACGGGGATCATTACAAAGTTTGCCTCACTAGGGCATTTTTAAAAATATTTTCAAAACACATAAATACCAAGCATTTTCAAAAGTGAGCTAGCGATTAAGAGCCCGTAGATGACTACGGATGAAAAGGGTGCTAACACCTTCCCTTTTCATAACCTACCCCCCTTATTCAGAAAATTCTCAAAGGTATTTCCTGTTCTTTTCACCCTTTCCTTTATTAGATAAAAGAAAAGTCAATGGCGACTCTTGCTATCCGCAACATTTACGATAAAACGCAAAACCAAAAGTCAGTTCTCCCACTGTATTACAGAACTGGCGACTCTGCTGGGGAGAACTAAAAAGTGGGGTTACCTTAAGAGTTAGATCACATTTTAAATGCTTTACTTGCTTGATTTGTATGCTTTACATTTTAGGGTTTTGCTAGTGTTATTTTTGTAAAGATCCTATACCCGGATCTGGGGGCATTTTAGGTAAGTAGCAATAGATCGTGAAAATTTTATGGCATATAACGATACGGTTGAAGTGATAGCTACGCTAGTGTGACATATTGGTTGGTGTCGGTGTCCCTTGAGTTAAGTCAAGGAGAATGCTAGGCTGCTGCATGGAGTCATAAAGCACTAATTGATCGTAGAACCTTAGTTGACACAACTTAGCCATTAGAAAGTAGTGACATGGAGGGCTTTAGTTTAGACTGAAGTTGGTTGATACTCGATGCTACACTCATTGTTATCGGACTCTCGAGATATTTCGTTTGCAAATCAGATGCTTGTGCTGAAACAATGCCTGAGAGAAAGATCGGTGATATTGAGGCTCCTAGAACCCAATTGTTTTTCTTAGGACAAGTTGAGCCAACTAAAACTCAAGATGGTACTCACCTACAAACTCCATGCAAGCTTGAACCTAAGGCCTTGTGTGTTTTGTTTGTGTATGATTAATTGTTCGAACATGACATCATAACATCATGACATCATACCATATCATTTTCACTAACCATTTCAAGGACCAAGGGATTTATCTTTGTTCTTTGTTGTAGGTTATAGCCTCCACTCACAGAAACACTATCTGGATCAACTTTGTAAGGGTACCTTCTTAGCTTAAGGAGTTAGTCTCAAGGGTTCCGGAAAGTTCTTAATTCATCAAAAGGCATGGTTGACTACTCGATATTGTTACCCCATGTTTTAACGAAGACATGGTGAGTGTTCTATTCCAGTTCTTTGACCCTGCACATCATTGTTTCACCTTTCCAGATTATTAGTTGGTACCCATAATGGAAGAGTTCTCTAAACTACTGGGAGTACCCGCTCTTGATCAGACACCCTTCACCGGTTTACAGGAAGCTCCAAAACCAGAAGATATTTCAGCAGCCTTACATCTGAAACGGTCCGACATTGTATCCAATTAGGAAACAAGAAGTGGATTCAAGGGTTTTCTTATTAAATTTATAATAGAGAAGGCTCAACTGTTTCTGGATGCTATGAGTTTTCAGGCTTTCGAGGAGATCTTAGCTTTGTTAATTATGGATTGGTACTATTCCCTAATCTAGACCAACTTATAGTTGTGAGCACCATCAAAATATTTCTTTCTTGTAATCCTGTGCCTACCTTGCTTGGAGATATTTTGTATTCTCTTCACGCTCATACTATGAAGAGGCGAGGAACTCTCATGTGTTATATACCTCTGCTATCCAGGTGGTTTATTCCGCACCTTCCCCGCTCGATAATAAAGAACGAATAAGGCTTGAGGTGGTCTCAAAGAATAATGTCACTCTTTCATACAGACATCTACTGGTAATCCCGATCTCTTGAGGATATCACTATTATTGACCGCTTTGGAGAATTCCCTAATGTTCCACTCCTTGGAATTATGGGAGGTATTACATACAACCCTTCTCTAGCTCTACATCAATTTGGTTATGCTCAAATAGACGGTCCTCGTGGCACGCTTTTCCAGGGTATTATATTCGATTACAATAATAATCCTCAAGGTTATTGTCAAAGGTTTATACATGCTTGGGGCATGGTGAGAAATATTAATAGCAAGGCTTTAAGACATAAGAACTCCATCCCTCTGGAGCCCTATCTCAAATTAATACGAGCTCGTGCTCAAAACCTTGTTTTTCCATATCCTGTTGGCCTGCCAGTAATCATTGAGCCTGTTGTCGAAGGAGACGTTTCTCGCACCATCCTCCATCCAGACATGCCCACTGATCTTGAAGAATTGCAGAAGTCT
This sequence comes from Vicia faba, assembly GCA_948472305.1. NCBI lineage: Eukaryota > Viridiplantae > Streptophyta > Magnoliopsida > Fabales > Fabaceae > Vicia > Vicia faba. Next base: position 1,023,640,302 of record OX451741.1, read on the forward strand.
TAGATTCAACTCAAGGAAGAATGGGACACCTTTGAGACTCAATTCTATGCAAGTGAGAAGAAAGTTTTGGAGCTCGTGAAGCAACTTCATGAGGAGTAGAGTCTTAACGCATATATAAACACAGAGAGGAGGCACCTATGAGAAACTTAAAGCTTTAGGAGTTTTTAATTTATTCCTTTGAAATATTTTGCATTCACGTGAACTTATTAATAAAAAGCTTTGTTTATGTTCCTTTTGGTTAACAAATTTAAATCTCATAAGGTCCTTGAAAATATTGCATATACATATCATACATCTCACTGTATGACAGGTGTTTCAAGACAGGTTTCTTATCTTTTTAATGTTTATTTCAGCAGAAAGAATGGATCTTGAACAAACAGTTAAGGATCTCCAGGCTCAGAGCGCCCAGTTCCAGTCAATGTTCCTGAATCTAGTCAAAGGGCAGGAAGAATGGAAAGCCCTCATCACTAAAGAGAGGAAGCAGAAAATCAAGAAACCAGCTGGCATCCTCAACATGGGTAGGAGACTCAAAGGTCCGGTAAAACAAGATTTGGAGTTTAAAGAAGAAGATGAAGAGGAAGATGATAAAAGTATGAAGGCTGACAACCAGGGTTCTGATGAAGAAGAAGTGAACTATTCAGATGAACAATATCCTCTGGCTGACGACAAGTACAAGCAGCTGGAAGATCGTTTCAATGCTATGGAGATCTAGAGGGTTCCTGGGTTGTATTTTGAAGAGCTGGATCTCATCTCAGGGGTTGTTATCCCCCACAAGTTCAAGGACCCCGTCTTTTCCAAATACGACGGTGTATCTTATCCTAAGCTTCACCTACGATCCTATGTCCGAAAAATCCAACCCCATATTGCTGATAGAAAATTATGGGTGCATTTATTCCAAGAAAGCCTATCAGGGACGCAATTAGAATGGTTCTATCAGCTAGAAGGAACCAACATTCACACCTGGGAAGACTTGGCTGCTGCTTTTTACAAGAAGTATCAATATAATGTTGACCTTGCACCGACTCGAGTGCAATTACAAAACATGTATATGGGCTCGAACGAGGGTTTCAAGGAATATGCATATAAGTGGAGAGACTTAGCTGGAAGTGTCCAACCTCCCTTGTCTGATTGGGAGCTAACTGATATGTTCATGGACACTTTGAAAGGTCCATTCTTTAATCTTCTAATTGGGAGTTCTTCATCTGGTTTTACTGAGTTAATCTTGACCGAGGAACGAGTTGAAAGCGGTATCAAGAGCGGAAAGATTCTGGTGGCTGCGTCTTCTAGTGTTATGAAGAAGACCGCTCAATAATAAGAAAGAAACTAATGATGTCTATGGTCAGAAGGGCCGTAGTAAGAATGATCATCATCAGTCTGTGGGACCAGTGATGATTTCTAACTCTGCACCTGTTCAATAACAATGATAGGGGAATCAGCATAGGTTAGATGCTTCGAGGAGGCAGTTCACCAAGATTAGTATGCCTTTATCTCAGGCATTACAACATTTGTCAAAGGAAGAATTGATAACACTACGGATTCTCCTCAAAATCTCAACACTTCCTCTCTCAAGTATAACCCGAATGTGAAGTGTGCTTGTCATTCTAACAGTCCGGGGCATGACATCAATAATTGCTGGTCCTTGAAGAATAAAATCCAGGATATGATTGATGTAAAAGAAATTGAATTTGATCCTCCCGAGACCCCTAATGTGATCACTGCGCCTATGCCCAGTCATGGTAAAGGTGTTAATGCTATTGACGATGTTTCTGATGTCTCCACCATAAGTGACTTGACCACTCCCTTGATAACCGTTAAGAAGAATATGTTGTGAGCCCGTTTATTTCTGGGTTTCCCTGAATGTTGTTACCATTGTGCGACCCAAGCTAATGGTTGTATATGGCTGAAGAAGGGTATTCGGCTTTTGATTGACATCCATGAAATTCTGTTTGGAAAGACTCTGATTGTGAAGAGTTTGCATGAAAGTATGTCTCAAGAGCTGATACTTGAGGATGTTTCTATAATCACAATTTCCAATACTTCTGTAAGGATCACCTCTAAAGGTCCTATAAGGATTCTTGCCGAGCCTAGGGTGGCTCCCCTTATCATTACTACACTGGGGCCAGTCCCATATTCCTCTGACAAAGCTATTCCGTAGAATTATGGAGCTGAAGTTTATTACCATGGTGTTAGGCAAGAACCATGGATTGTCGAAGATGAAAATACCGAAGTTACTAACCTCAATGTTGAAAATATTTTCGGAACCAGTAAAGTTACCAGAACAGGAAGGGTCTTCTCTCTAGAGATCTCTCCTCTAAAGAATACCACTACACCAGTATGTATCCCTGCTCCTGGGTCAACTGATGACACCCGGGGCAAAGAGAAAGTGTTTGAGCCTGCCCAGACGGAGGCTCCATCAAAAGATGTTACCGTTGAAGGTTCCTCCAAATAGGAGATGGAGGAAATACTGAATATCATTCTTAAAAGTGACTGCAATATCGTTGAATAGTTAGGGTAGACGCCCTCCAATATATCCATGTTATCCTTGTTATTATGCTCCAAAGCCAAGGCTCAGGCTTTGGTGAAATTTTTGAGGACTGCTCATGTACCTCAAGAGACCTCTGCTGATCAATTTGGGAATTATGTTGCAAGCCTAACAAATAATAATGGATTAGGTTTTTCTGATGATGACCTAAATCTGGTAGGAAAGAATCATAACAAGGCCCTACACATCTCTATTTAGTATAGAGGCACTACCTTGGCGCATGTGTTGGTGGATATATGTTCCTCCTTAAATGTATTACCAAAAGGTGCTCTAGATAGACTGGACTGCAAATGGGTTGTGCTGGAACCCAACGATATTGTGGTAAGAGCCTTTGATGGGTCAAGGAGGATGGTGCACGGAGAAGTTGATCTTCTGATCAAGGTGGGATCTCAGGTATTCAACTCCACCTTATATTTAATGGATACTCGTCTGGCCTATTCCTATCGGTTTGGACGCCCCTGGATTCACAGGGCAGATGGTGTTACCTCTACCTCGCATAAAAAATTGAAGTATCTGGTGAAAGGAAAAATTGTTACAGTTTGTGGAGAAGAAGAATATATGGTCATCCATTTGAATTCTTTCAAATATGTCGAGATGGATGGTGAATTCATTGAAACTCTCTGCCAGACATTTGAAGTAATCTCCCCGATGATTTTTGTTTCTAAAGCTACTCTTGAGATCACCAAGGATCTACCAAGAGTGTCTTCTCTGAAAGATGCTAGGGTTGTGGTAGAAGAAGGTGGTTGTATTATTTGGGGTCAGCTTTTGGACATTCCTTACAAGTCCAACAAATTTGGTTTGGGTTTCACCTCAGAGGCTCAGAAGGTGGTCCGTCGTGCTGGTGCTGGGATACCACCTTTCCGCATCATCAATAATGAAGTCAATGTTATAGAGGACATTGAAAGTGATTGTGATTTGGACAAATGGATATTCCCTACTACTGGCGGTGGACTTAACAACTGGAAGGATAAAGACTTTATAACAATCTCCTTTAGTCAGGAGTAATTGTTATTTCCTGTTTTATTGCTTTCAAGTTTTTGGGATATGTAATTTTAAAACAATAACTTTAAGCCTTGTGTCTTACCCGGGGCACAACGGTTCACTTGTTAGGGTTGTTATCTTTCACTCACATATGCTCATCTAATAAAACATTGGACGTCTTTGCATTCAAATTTTGCGCTCTCTGTATTTTAATTACTTTATTTCTCTCAAATATAGCTATGTGTTTCTTACACACACCCACACACTACATTGCAGATCCACATCCACTCTGGATCTCGTCGATATTGATTCTGCTACTGCCACTCATGACTTTGAAAATCCAATCTACCAAGCCGAGGACGAAGGTGAGGAAGATTGTGAAATACCTGGAGAACTTTCTAGACTCTTAATACAAGAAGAAAAGGCTATCCAACCACATGAAGAGTCGGTCTAAGTTGTAAACTTGGGTACCGAGATAGACCAGAAAGAAGTCAAGATAGGCACAAACTTAGAGAGCAGTGTCAAGATTAGGTTAATTCACATGTTGCATGGCTATATGGGTATCTTTTCTTGGTCGTACAAAGACATGCTAAGGCTCGATACTGAGATTATGGTCCATCATCTTCCAATGAAAGATGGTTGTTCTCCGATTAAACAGAAGGTTCGTTGCATGCGTCTTGGGATGTCAGAAAAGATCAAAGTCAAGGTTATGAAGCAATTTAACGCAGGCTTCTTAGCAGTGACATCATATCCTCAATGAGTTTCTAATATTGTTCCGGTACCAAAGAAAGACGGAAAAGTGCGTATATGTGTAGACTACAGGGATCTAAACAGGGCAAGCCCCAAAGATGATTTCACACTTCCGCATATTGATGTTCTAGTCAACAACACTGCTCAACATAAGGTATTCTCTTTCATGGATGGTTTCTCGAGTTATAATCAAATCAAGATGGCGCTTGAAGATATAGATAAAACTACCTTTGTCACACAGTGGATCACTTTTTGCTACAAGGTTATGCCTTTTGGGTTGAAGAACACCGACACAACTTATCACCGTGCCATGGTAGCTTTATTCTATGACATGATTCATCATGAGATAGAGGTCTACGCTGACGACATGGTAGAAAGATCACACACTAAAGAAGAGCATCTTGATCATCTATATAAACTGTTTTAAAGATTGAGAAAGTATAAGCTAAGGTTAAATCCAAACAAGTGCACCTTTGGGGTGAGGTCCGATAAACTTATGGGTTTCATCGTCAGTGATAAAGGTATTGAAGTTGATCCCGCCAAAGTCAAAGCCATTCAAGAAATTTCAGCTCCTTGTACTGATAAAGAAGTCAGGGGTTTCTTAGGACGACTGAATTATATTTCCCGATTCACTTCTCATTTGACTGCTACTTGTGAGCCAATCTTCAAATTGTTGAAGAAAGATCAAGTAGTAAGGTGGAATGACGATTTCCAAATATCCTTTGATAAAATTAAGGAGCACTTACAAGAACCTCTGATTATGATGCCACCTGTTGAAAGAAGACCTCTAATCATGTACCTAACAGTTCTAGAGAACTCAATGGGGTGTGTACTGAGGCAGCATGACGAGCCTAGTCGAAAAGAGCATGCAATATACTACCTTAGCAAAAAGTTTACTGATTGTGAAACGAGATATTCACCGCTTGAGAAAACTTGCTGCGCTTAGGCATGGGCTGCTCGTTGACTAAGACAATATATGTTGACACATACTACCTTGTTAATCTCTAAAGTGGATCCCATCAAGTACATATTCGAGAAGCCATCCCTCTCTGGAAGAATAGCCCGATGGCAAATGGTCTTGACAAAATATGACATTCAGTACACCACTCAAAAGGCAATCAAAGGAAGTGTACTGGAAAATCATTTGGCACATGAAGCTGTAGACGACTATCAGTCTATGAATTTTGAATTCCCGGACGAGAATATTATGCTAGTTACATATTATGAAGAACCTGGACCGTATGAAGGACCCGAGTCAGGATCTCGATGGGCTATGGTCTTCGACAGAGCGTCCAACGCACTTGGCTACGAAATTGGTGTTGTAATTATCTCTCCTCAGGGTTACCATACGCCCTTTAATGCTAGATTATGCTTTGATTGTACCAGCAACATGGTTGAGTATGAAGTGTGCATTATGGGTATTAAAGCGCTATTGACCTAAGAATCAAGTTCTTGGATGTATATGGAGACTCAGCCCTAGTAATCAGCTAGGTTAAGGGAGAATGGGATACGAAGCACCCAAATCTCATTCCCTATAAAGAGCATGTGTTAACCTTAATCCCGTACTTCAAGGAAATCACTTTTGAGCACATCCCGCGAACAGAGAATCAGTTGGCAGACGCGTTGGCTATGATGTCATCTATTTTCAAGTTCAAATGGGACAAAGAGGCTCCCAGAATTACCATTAAAAGAATGGAGAAACCATCACACTTCTATGAACTTGGCACTGACGGAGTAGAATGAAAATCTTTGTTTTATGAAGAGGTATCTTAAGGCTCAAGAATATCCTGAAGGAGCATCGATCAATGATAAGAAATTCCTACAGATATTATCGGCTAGTTTTTTCCTGAGCAACAGAATTCTGTATAAGCATAACCGTGATTCGACTCTGCTTCATTGTGTTGACAAGAAATAAGCAAAAAAGATTATGGAAGATATGCACGAAGGCATCTTTGGTAATTATTCTAGAGGACATACTATGGCCAAGAAAATTCTGAGAGCGGGTTACTATTGGTCGACAATGGAAACCGACTGTCACCACCATTCAAGAACTTGTCACAAATGCCAGATCTACGCTGATAAAATACATGTACCTCAAGCACCTATGAATATCCTGACTGCTCCTTGGCCATTTGCGATGTGGGGTATTGATATGATTTGAGAGTTTAATCCTACTGCTTCTAACAGAAACCACTTCATTCTCGTCGCCATTGATTACTTCACAAAGTGAGTTGAAGCAGCCTTGTTCGCCTCTGTTACAAAGAATGTTGTGGCCCAGTTCATTAAGCATAACTTTATTTGTTGGTATGTGATATGGTGGTAGAACTGACTGTTATACTGGTTTTGCGTTTGTATTTGCAAATGTCGCGGTAAGCAAGATTCATCACCGACTTTTATTTCATCCAACAAAGGAAAAGGAAAAAGAATAGAAAAAACCTTTTTCGAGATGTTTTTGAGTACGGGGGCTAGATTATAGAAAGGGAAGGTGTTAGCACCCTTTCTATCTGTGGTTTTCCACGGGCTCTTAGGTATTTGCTAATTTTGAAATTGCTTGTGTGCGTTTTGAAAAGTTTTTGTTTAACTTCGTGATAACCCTTGTATCTATCCTCAAGAGTGTGACGAAGTTGTTTTTGAAAACTGTTTTGAAAGTGTTTGTGAAAAAATGTTTTTATTGTTTTGAGCAAGTACTTAAGAGTTTCTACCTACTCAAAAAAGATTGTTCATTTTCTCGTTTCCTTTAGACAGCGCTATCCTACTATTAGTGAGTAAGTAACCCTATTGTTAGATGTTTAGGGACTATCGAAAGGGACGCTATGGTCATCGAAGGCAACATCTAAAGATATCTTAGCATTCGAATGGACTGTCATCATATAGGCAACATCGAGGGACAAGATCTTTTCTCGTAGGAAACTCGAGGGACGTTAGGGACCATGATCTTTATGATGACTTTAGAAGTAAGGGTCTTTGCTAAGACATCCCTACGTTCGAGGGACATGACCATTATTTTCCGAGGCAACCAAGTGGGGACAAACCCTAGGAGTGAACATGTGCAAGTGTGTTTTTTTAGTTAATTATCTTTGCACAATTAGGGTTTTCTACTATATTAATCATTTATCTTTTACATGCAAGCCTATTGTCCATACATCTAGAAGTTAAATAGTTGCGAAAATTAAAAGCGGGAAATTAAAGTCCTAACTATTACAAGGCTTTGGGGAGGGGATTACATAATCAAAAACCTGGGAATAAACAGTAAATAAAACCCTAATTTGAAACTATTACAAACCATCGACAGTTACATTAATTGAAAAATAATGGTACGGAAAGAAATAAACGCGCGAAGAATTAAGATGGGAATAAATTAGGACCTAAGAAATCTAATTAATTAAAAATGTTTTTGTTTGTATTTTCTTTATTGAAAAATAGTCGCAATTTGCAAATTAATCCTAATTTCTAATTAATTTTAATTACAAAAAAATGTTTAAGTTAACCTAATTAAACTAATTAATTAAATGCAAATAAATATTTTATGAAAATAATTAACTAAATCTAATATTTTTTTGTGATTTTCTGATTTTTATGATTTAATAAAAAAAGATTTTTATTGTAAAATGATTAAAACAAAAGATTTTTTGTAAAATAATTAAAACAAATAAAAAAAATTAAAATTTAAAAGAGAATTGGAATTTGGGCCTGTTGCTGAAAGGAAAAGGGGGGTGTGGTGTTGAAACTCGTACTGGGCCCATTTTTGTTTGCCCAATTAGTTTGTTTGGATTCAGTGAGGGCCACGCTTGAGGGTGTACCATGGACCTTGCTTGTATGAGCGCCATATCTGCTTTGATGATGGATCTATTGTATAAGCTCTAGGGTACGCACGGTGGACGCTTGGTAAGGAAGTGTATGGGATCTGCAATGAAACAAATGAGAAAATGAAAAAACTCCAGACCTGGGTATCGAACCCAGGTCTTCAAACGCTTCCCTTTACCACCTAGCCATATTGTCATTTGCGTATATAAATGAACAAAATGTATTATATTGAAAGAATGGTCAGTAGTAATAAAAATGCGCGTGATTTCAAATTAGCCACTGGGATCATGACACTTATTCTTCTTCTTCCTGGAATCTTTGTTTTAGATAACGCCCATTTACCTACAGACAATGTCTGTAGCTACAACCCTGTAAATCTCAAAAGAACTCAAACAAGCAAGATAAATTAAATCCAAACACACAGATCAACTAGGTTTGATCTCGTGAGTATGATAATACCAATCTCGTGCTCTGATTTTACCTGTATCAAAAAGCACTGAAACGCAAACTTAAACCCTAATAATGGTAGTTGTCCATATATGCATCAAAACTCACAATTAACCGTATAAATGCATTCTAAATAATGATACAAACATGAAGCTATGCTTAGAAGTTGTTAATCATGCGTGTATAATCATAATCAAATTCAAAAATAAAGGCAAAATGTGATGCTTGTGTAGGTTGATTCCTGGTTTGATACGTGCAAATGGTGATGTTAGCTTCAGGAGGTTCCCAGGAATGGATTGCTGGCCTTGAAACACCTTGAATCGCCTTCTAAATCAGAATTTGATCACCACTTTTTTTGTCAAAATTTGGAGTTTTTTTGGACGCGTGGAGGCAACTTTTTTGTGTCCTCTCAGTCTGGCAATTTGCGTATATGTATTAGAAGGCATTAGGTCAACAAAGTTGGAACAAATCTTGGAGATTAATGAGAAAGATATTTGATTTTAAACTTGATTCTTTTCTTTCTAAACTTGGCCAAAACATGTTGTTTTTGTTCCAATCAGCCCTTGCACAATTTGATCTTTGTTTGACAGCATATGTCATTTTCATTCAATGCCAAAATCATCCAAAAAATAACTTGTATGATTTGTTTTGATTTTATTTGAATTTTAAATGAATAAAATCACAGTAAATTAAATAAATAAGTGAATGAGGCATGCAGTGGTTCATGGGTCGTGGACCATGTTGGGAACAAGCTCCAAACTTGAAAAGATAGGGTCATATGGAAAAATGCAATTTTGGGCATTGTTGACTTTGTGCAAATTTCCAAAAATGGCCAACTTTGACAATGCATATCTCTCTTAATTTTTACCATAGGAGGGTGTTCTTGGAATTTTTAGAAATCTTAGGATGTCCCCTAAACAACCTCTTTGGTTTCATCTCAATTAGATCTTCCATGTTCATGTAAGGAGGTTTGACCCACAAGGTGTTTTTGTTGACTTTTTGGAATGACCTATAATGTCTGAATCCATATCTTTTGATGAGTGCATTTCTTGAACTCGAGGGATGAAGATGAGTTGTAGGGAATTGGATTCTCTTCAAAATGAGCCTTGGATGAGAAATTTATGATAAACTATGAAAACGTTATGCTTGGTCAAAGTTTGGTTGATTTTTCCTGAGAAACCCTAATTTAGCAACTTTTGAGTTTTGATGAATTAGGAGCATTCCCTTGATGGAATGATGGATATCACTTCAAAATGTTGATGTTGACCAAAAATCTTGAAGTTTGACTGTATGGGCCACATTTGACTTTTGACCTAATACAGTTGATTTTCAAGCATCTGAGCAGTTGATTGAGCAAACTTCTTGTGCAAGGCTTGAAACTTGACATGGAGGGTCTTGAGAACATATTAGGACTATGGAGAGCATATGAGGCCTTTGGAGCTCACACATCTTGATGAAAATGGAAACCCTAGTTGGAGGTTCATTGCTTTAGGAGAGAGTTTGTTTGGTCAGCTCTTGGGCATCCTTGAGCAAGTTAAGGATCTCAATGAGCATGTGTTGAGTAAAATGAGAGGGAAAATTTTGGGGTACAATAGCTGCCCCTGTTCAATCTTCTTAAACCTGAGGATGTAGATTGGTTGGTCTACCTTTCGTGATCTTGAATGTGGAAGATGATTGAACACTAAAGTGCCCAGAAATTTGCACTCGCATGAAGTAATACTGATTGGTGATATAGGGGATGGGCTTACAGATGCCATTTGGAAGCTGACAAAGAAACGTCGGAATTGGGCTTAAAGATGCCATCTGAAAAAGATAGCAGACACATAAGAGATTCCTTTGCGAGAATTCCTGTACCTGCCGTTGAGGAGGACTTTACTAGGGAATGTTGGTTTATGTCCTGAGAAATAGAGTATAGGAGCCTCAGTTGTCCATTACTCTACTGGAGAATTAACTCCTGATTGAGGAAGTGGAAGTAAACTGCATATCTGGTCAGGGTCCAGGATGCCCCGTAACTTACTGGGGAATTTGTGAAATTGACTGTATCGGGTCGGGTCCAGGTCTTATAGTGTTGTAAGTTGTTGTCTAGAGATAAAAGAGAAGGAACCTGGGTCGTAGGGTTTCTTCGGAATGAAAGCTTGGATAGTATGGCTGCGGAAGGAACCTGTATAGTAGGGTTACTTCGAAATGAAAGCCTAGATAGTAGGGCTGTGAGAAGGAACCTGGGTCGTAGGGTTTCTTCGGAAGGAAATACTGGATAGTAGGGCTGCGGGAATGAACCTGGATAGTAGGGTTTCTTCGGGATGAAAGCCTGGATAGTAGGGCTACAGGAAGGAACCTGGGTCGTAGGGCTTCTTTAGGATGAAAGCCTGGATAGTAGGGCTGCAGGAAGGAACCTGGATAGTAGGGTTACTTCGAAATGAAAGCATGGATAGTAGGGTTACGGTAAGGAACCTGGATAGTAGGGTTTCTTCGTTTTTGGTTATAGAGATTAGTTTACCTGTTTGATCTTCGGGAACTGATTTTCTACTGGATGTTTGTAGATATGACGTGTATAACTGTTGGGATTGTTGGTGATAATTGTCTTTCCTGAAAATATAACAGGGTTAATTATATGTTTAATGCATGAAATTCTTTGTGAGATGATGTTCTCAAAATAAATGAGATTATGCTGTATATGATATGTATGCGTATGTCATGATGTATGTACATGAAATGTTGTTGGGACATGTCCGAGCCTGGGAAAGTAAATCCCTGACTGCTGCTGGAGGGTATGGTATTCTTGACTGTTGTAGAGGACTACGGTCTTTTTACTTCTGCTGGGGATGGTGAATGGAAATGATTGTACTTCTGTCAAGGAGAGACTTTGTTTGAGAATAACTCTGCGGGGAATAACTTTGAAGGTGAATTTCTGTAGCTGAAGTAATGGGCTCTGTCGGGGATTGAGCTTCTGTATCCAGAGAAATAAACTCTGCTTGAGGAGATAAAAAAATTATGATGACCCGCTCGCGATTATGACTTTTGGCTGGGGATATAGTTGTCAGGTCTCTGAAAGATCCCGGTTGGGGAGATTACTTCCTGTTTCGGGGAAGCTGACATCAATGCTTTGAATACTTTTACTCTTTGAGGAGTGTATCTACTGATGATTATGATCTAAAGTTGTCTCTGTCCTGGTACCTACTGGGCAGAGTAACTGTCGGGTTTGACATTTCTTGTTTTTGCCCATGTTTCTTAAGTTACGAGTAATTGTCTTTTCATTTCTTATGTAAATATTTATGAGCAGCAATCTTATTTAAATAAATATGTCAAGAATAAATCATTGGACATTCTTGCAAAACAAAATAGAAAAGGAAAAACTCATAGTTTCTTGTGAAAATGATTTTGTATTGATTTTTTTGAAGTTGGCCTGTAATAGGCGTTTTTGTACAAGGAGACTGACGCTCTAGTAATAGAACGTTGTCGTAAAAATAGAAGCTATATAATTTGTGTAAAAAGAAAACAGCTATGTGCAACAATCCCATTGAGTTCTAACTCTGCTATTGCCCCTATGCCTTCGAGCGTCTCATCACTTTGGTACTTGTCCGAAGTTGTTTAGATCGATTGGTGTCGTTAGAGCTTGATAGTCGATAATGAGGTCTGATCGCAAGGTGATCCAATGGGACATAGTGATACGCTTTACGTCCCTAATTTATGCCTGGACTTCCCTTTCGGGTTTTTAGTCCACCGAGATACCCTTTGTTGTCCAAGCCTCCTTTTCAGGTTTTCGACTTGCCAGATGTATAAATTTTTTTCATTTTCATCCCTTATTTCTGCCTGAACCCTTTTGGTTTGCCGGGAAGCCCTTATTTTTGCCTAGGCCAGTCAACCTAACGGGTATTTTAATCAAGCGTAGTATCTTTTTACTATGTCCGCATTGATAGGGTGAGGAAGGTCGTCACCGTCCATGGTGGTTAGAATCATGGCTCCACCCGAGAAAATGTTTTTAATCATAAATTGCCCTGCGTATGTGGGAGTCCATTTTCCCCTGGGGTCACCTTGCAGATGTATGATGCGCTTGATCACTAGATCCCTGATCTTATATTCTTGACGTCTGACTTTCTTGTTAAAAGCCTTGATCATTCGCTTTTGATATGTATGACCATGACAGATAGTAGTAAGTCTCTTCTCGTCGGTTAGATTTAGCTGATCAAGTCGAGTCTGAATCCAGTCGTCTTCGTTCAAACCCGCATCTTTCATAATCCTGAGAGAAGGTATCTAGACTTTGATGGGTAGGACTGCCTCCATACCATATACCAGAGAGTAGGGTGTTTCCCCTGTTAACGTCCGTGCTGAGGTACGGTATCCATGAAGGGAAAATGGTAACATCTCATGCCAGTCTTTGTATGTCACCGTCATCTTTTGTAAAATCTTCTTCATGTTCTTGTTAGCCGCTTCAACAGCGCCATTCATCTTCAGCCGGTAGGGAGAAGAGTTATGATGTTGTATCTTGAATTTCTTACAGAGCTCGGTGATCATCGCGTTATTGAGATTTGTACCATTGTCAGTAATAATTATCTCTGGCACACCATACCGACAAATCAGATTATGTCGGATAAACCGTGCCACAACGTTCTTGGTAACAGTAGCAAAGGAGGCCTCCTCAACCCTTTTCGTGAAGTAATATATGGCCACTAAGATGAAGCGATGTCCATTGGAAGCAGTAGGCTTGATTTCTCTGATCATTTCAATACCCCACATTACAAAGGGCCACAGAGCTGTCAAGATGTTCAAGGGAACTGGAGGAACATGCACCTTATCAACGTAGATTTGGCACTTATGACAAGTTCGAGAGTGCTGATAACAATCTGCTTCCATAGTGGACCAGTAGTATCCTTCTTGTAGGATCTTCTTAGCCATGGTATGTCCACTGGAATGGGTTCTGAAGGTACCTTCATGTAGATCCTTTATAATCCTCTCTGCTTCGCTCTTGTCTACACACCGCAGTAAGGTAGAGTCAAGATTGCGCTTGTAGAGGATTCCATTACGGAGGAAGAAATTCGTGGTGAACCTTCTCAGAAACTTCTTATCATTGACCGATGCCCCTTCGGGATACTCCTGAGTCTCGAGGTGCTTCTTCACTTCATGAAATCAGGGTTTGTCTGCCACCTCTTTGGTATCAATCTCACAATAGTGCGCTGGTTCATCCAACCTCTCAATGGTGATTTGGGGAGCTTCGCTGTCCCATTTGACTTTGAACATGGAATACATGGTAGCTAGCGCGTCCGCTAACTGATTCTCCTCTCGTGGAAAATGTTCAAAGGTTACCTCCTCAAAGTGTGAGAGCAATGTCAGTACGTGCTCTTTGTATGGGATGAGATTCAGATGCTTCGTATCACATTCGCCTTTGATCTGACTTATCACTAAGGTTGAATCCCCGAAGACATTTAAGAACTTGATCCTGAGGTCAATAGCAACTTTGAGACCCTTGATGCAAGCTTCATACTCTGCCATGTTGTTAGTGCAGTTGAAACATAGTTGGGAGGTGAAAGGAGTGTGACAGCCCTCAGGAGATATGATTACTGCGCCAATGCCATTACCGAGTGTGTTCGAAGCTCCGTCAAAAAACATAGTCCATCCGGATCCCTCCTCGGGTCCTTCATTTGGTCCAGGTTCTTCGTAGTCAGTCACCAGCATAATGTTCTCATCCGAGAACTCAAAATTCATGGACTGGTAGTCATCCACGGCCTGATGAGCCAAATGATCAGCCAATACACACCCCTTAATTGCTTTCTGGGTTGTATATTGTATATCGTATTTAGTTAAGATCATCTGCCATCTCGCTATTCTTCCGGAGAGAGCGGGTTTCTCGAAGATGTACTTGATTGGGTCCATCTTAGATATCAACAAAGTAGTGTGGGTCAACATGTATTGTCTTAGTCGGCAAGCAGCCCATTCCAAAGCGTAGCAAGTTTTCTCGAGCAGTGAGTATCGTGTCTCACAGTCGGTAAACTTTTTGCTAAGGTAGTATATTGCGTGCTCTTTTCGACCAGACTCGTCATACTGCCCCATCACACACCCCATTGAATTGTCTAGCATTGTTAAGTACAAAATCAAAGGTCTTCCTTCAACCAGAGGCTTTAGAATTGGCGGTTCTTGGAGATATTCTTTGATCCTTTCGAACACCGTCTGGCACTCGTCATTCCATTTTACCACTTGATCTTTCTTCAGAAGCTTGAAGAGGGGTCCACAAGTAGCAGTCAGGTGTGAAATGAACCTGGCAATATAATTTAAACGTCCCAAGATACCTCTAACTTCCTTCTCTGTACAATGAGCCGACATCTCTTGTATGGCCTTTACTTTTGCAGGATCCACTTGAATACCTTTGTCACTGATAATGAAACCCAGAAGTTTGCCAGACCTTACCCTAAAGGTGCATTTTTTCGAATTCAACCTCAGCTTGTACGTCTTCAACTTGTCGAACAACTTTTGTAGATGATACAGGTGTTCTTCTTCGGTTTGAGACCTAGTTATCATGTCATCAACATAAACCTCGATCTCTTGGTGAATCATATCATGGAACAAGGCGACCATGGATCACTGATAGGTTGCCCCATCATTTTTCAACCCAAAATGCATCACCTTGTAATAGAAGATGCCCCACTGTGTGACGAAGGTTGTCTTCTCCATGTCTTTGGGAGCCATATTGATCTGGTTGTAGCCAGAGAAACCATCCATGAAGGAGAAGATTTTGTGTTGCGCGGTGTTGTCAACCAAAACATCAATGTGGGGAAGCGGAAAGTCGTCTTTGGGGCTCGCCCTGTTCAAGTCTCTGTAATCCACGCACATCCGTACCTTGTCGTCCTTCTTAGGTAGTGGAACGACGTCAGAAACCCACTGTGGATAGGAGGTGACAGCTAAGAAACCTGCGTCGAACTGTTTCATGACCTCTGCCTTGATCTTATCTGACATTTCAGGGCACATACGGCAGACCTTCTGTTTAACCACAGGACAGTCTTCTTTGGTCGGCATACGATGTACCACAATATCAGTGTAAACCAGGCATGTCTTCATATGACAAGGCGAAGATGTCAACATGGTTATGCAACATCTGTATCAACCGCTGTTTGGTCTTGGCTTCCAGATTTGCACTGATCTTGACTTCTTTTCTGTTCACTTCCATGCCCAAGTTTATCGTCTCAATTGGCTCTTCATGGGGCTGTATAGCCCTCTCATCTTACTGTAACAATCTACAAAGTTCTCCTGGAACTTCACAATCATCCTCACCTTCGTCCTCGACTTAGTTGATCGGATTTTCAAAGTCATAACCGGCAGTAGCAGAACTGTTGTCAATGGGATCCAAAGTGGATATGGATCTGCAGTATGAGATGTGGGTGTGTGTAAGAGTATAGTTGTTTTGATAAAGTGAAAGAAGAAAAGAAAAACAAAGAGCGCAAGATTTGTATGCAAGGAACGCCCAATTTTTTATTGATGATATATGAAATGACACTTAATAGCCCTCACAAACAAAACCAATGTGCCTCAGGCAAGACGCAAGGCTGTAGAGCTTAAATTGTTTATTACAATCTCAACAAAAAAAAAACAAGTAAGACAATTACTGTGGAATAAAAGAAACTTGTATAAAATCCCTAGTCGTCCAGTTACTCGGTCCACCGTTGGTAGTTGGGTAGATCCAGCTGCCAATGTCAGAGTCTTCCTCACTGTCTTCAATGGAATTAATTCCCTGATTGCTGATGTGCACGGGAAGTCCTCCAGCTCGAGCACGTCGAACATCCCTTTGAGCTAAAGAAGTAAAGCCCTAACCAAACTTGTCAGTTTTATGAGTAAAATCAGGGAGTTGTCCCTAGTTGGTATACCCACCTTCTTCAACCACTGCTCTGGTGTCTTTGAGAGAAGCCATCTTCAGAGGAGATTTGGTGTTAGTAGTGGTCTCAGTCGATGCCAAGATTTGGGGAACCTCTTTAAAATTCTGGCAAGGAGTCTCTATGAATTCCCCGTCCATCTCTATGTACCTGAAGGAGTTGAGGTGGCTCGCCATATACTCCTCTTCGCCACGTACAGTGACAATCTTCCCCTTTACTAGATACTTCAACATTTGGTGCAGTGTAGAAGTAACAGCCCCAGCTTCATGGATCCAAGGACGACCCAACAAACAAGAGTATGACAGCTGAATGTCCATTACATAGAAAGTGGACTCAAAGGTCTGAGAACCTACCTTGACAGGGATGTGCACCTCCCCATGCACCATTATCTTCGACCCGTCAAAAGCCCTTACCACAATGTTACTAGGCTTTAAGGTCAAGCCCTCACAATCCAACTGATCCATTGCCTTCTTAGGCATAACATTCAGCGAAGACCCAGTATCTACCAGCACATAAGCCATAGTGGTGCCCCTGCATTCGATCGAGACATGCAGAGCATCATTATGCTTCCTCCCTTTCGGTGTCAAATCGGAATCTGAAAAACCCAGCCCATTGTCAGCAGTCAGGCTGGCCACACAATCTTTGAATTGATCAGTTGAGGTCTCCTGCGGCACGTGCACAGTCTTAAGGAATGCGATCAAAGCCTTCACATGGGCCTCAGAGCATAACAGCAGAGACAACATGGATATCTTTAAGGGGGTCTACCCCAGCTGCTCGACCATATTGTAGTCTCTCTTTTTGATTATTTTCAATATTTCCTCTATCTCTTTCTTAGAGGCTTCTACGATAATTTTCCTAGGTGCCTCCGTCCGGGAAGGCTCGCCTATAACTTTTTTGCCTCAGGTACCAGATGACTCGCCGACAGGGGTAACAATTGGAGTAAGAACAGGAGTAGTAGTTGAAGCATCAGTAAGAATAGCAGGTGAAATAACAGCACACCTATTGACAGTCCTTGGGGAAATCTCGGGGGAGAAAACCCTTCCACTTCTAGTAATTTTACTGGTCCCGAAAATGTTGCTGACATCGGGATCAGCCTCTTCATTATTCAGGTCTTATTTAATGCCATGATAGTAGACATCGGCGCCATAATGCCAAGGGACAACTTTGTCCGAGGCGTATGGGACAAGACCAGGAAGGGTGATTATTAACGGATCAACTTTTGGAGCAAATGTAATCCTAACAGGTCTTCTCGAGGAGGCCTTGGAAGGACTGGCAGAAATGGTTATAATTACGATATCTACACATGGAACATTTGGGATCAAAGTTTTCTCGAACAAAATTTCTCTGTTGTCCATCATGCGTTGAACACTTGTTTTCAACAAATGGCAACTGGAAGGCAGAGATGAACACACGTGGCAACCTTCACCACAAACCGGAAATAAACCGGCCAACAACAAATTCTTCTTAATAGTCGTGAGAGGAGTAGAAACTTCATCAACTGAGGTCAAAAACATATCGGTATCAACAACATTAACTCCACGATTATGCTTAGGCATGAGAGCAGTTATGACATTGGGCTTTTCCGGAGCATCGAACTCAATCTCCTTGCCCTCGATCAGATCATGTACCTTATTTCTCAGAGCCCAACAGTCATTTGTATCACAACCAGGACTCTCAGAATGATAGGTACACCGAGCATTTGAATTATACCGAGGAGATGTGGTATTCGGATTCTTGGGAGCCTCTTTCAAGGTTGCCAAGTTGGATCTTAGCATATGGGGTAGAACTTCAGCCAACGCCATGTTAATCCGGGTAAATTTTCGTTGTGGTCTTTCCACCCTTTGTTGATTATTGCGCTGTGGAGCAGCCGCAGGTCTAGGTATCATTACAACATTTACTGTCTGACGGTGTTCAGTCCTGCTTTAGCCTCTCGGGCTATAGATGGCACTGGCTTCCTTCTTACCAGTGAAAGGCTTCTTTACTGAACTTGAAGAGGCATCTTTCTGTATCTTAACGCTCTGAATCCAAGCTTATACCCTTTCTCCTCTTAATATCAGCTCGGTGAAACTAGCTGATGAGCTACCAATCAAATGTTTAAAGAAAGGACAAGACAGTGTCCCAAGAAACATATCGACCAAGTCCCTGTTGAATAAAGGGGGTTGGACTCTGTCGTACCCCAAATTTGCCCTATCTCTTTTATTTTTGTCTGGTTTTTGAACTTTGCATTCCATTTGCATCATTTTATTATTCAGTCATTTGCATATCCCGCATCTCAGGGAATCAGGCGCTTTGGTTTAAAGTTTTAGGGTTGCACCCTCTTTATGTTAATCTTGTTTTGAGGTTTTCTTATCAGGTAAAAAGGAAGCACATCTGGTTCTCGATTAGCGGATCATGGAATGAATTGTGTCGTCAGGTTACAAGGTTGGTTCTCGCTCAAATTTATCAGAGCTTGAATTAGGGTTTATTTCCCTGTGTGTGCCGGTCAAGATGTTAGGGTTTTCAGATTTTTGGTTTATGTGAAGATGTTTCTTTCGCCTGCCTCGAGGATGGCTCAAAGCTCAGTGCATTAGATATGGAGTTCGAGCACTTCATAAAATGGGGTTAAAGGTTCATGATAATCAAGACTTATTTTTATTGCTTAAGTTTCAATTTATGGTGGGATGAATGTCAAAGTCAGAGTTCTGTTCGAGAAGTGAGAGTGTGGTTCAGACATGATTTGAAGATCAAGGTTCAAAGCGACTGGTGTTTTGGGTTCGAATTAATTAGTGGAATTAAATTCTTGAGCATTCATTTTGTTTTGTTTGAGAGTTTGATTATAAGACGCGTGTTTTGTTTGGAATACAAGTTATAATCATTATTCATGATTTCTTGAGATTTAAGTTACAAAGTTGAGATGGCATTTGAATTATTCGAAAGGAAATCTTAGAATTCAAACAAATTCATGAGTCATTTGATTTCCACAACAAGATTCATTATTGATAAGTTCGTTCCAATTTGTGCTCATTACATTTTTGAGACAATATTACAAGGCATATTACAGTATGAAATACAAATCACATTGGTTTGTTTACAAAAAAAGAAAGAGAAATAATTTGTGTTTCTTCAAGTCTTCATCTTCAAGTCATTCATCCTCACCTTGGTATTCTCATCGGTCAATCTTGCTTTGGATCGTCCAATAATCGTGCTCATGAAACAAGAAAAAAGAAAGGTTAGCGATCAAAACATAAAAAAAAAATTCAAACAAGAATTAATTGATTGTTATGTCATCATAAGGGTTTGCCTTTTGGAATCAGTTAAAGAGGGAGATGTTTTTTTATCATGTCTTAGTTTTCTCCTAAATTGAAAATCACAAAGAGTTTTTCTCTTTGGTTCACAAAAAGAAAAAAAAGAAAAAAAAAGAAAAATTGCCAAATGAACAAACTGTCAAAGCAAGCAAGCACATCGCACAAGACAATATGCAGCAGGTCAAAGCAAGCAAGCACAACGCACAAGACAATATGCAGCAGGTCAAAGCAAGCAAGCACAGCGCACAAGACAACATGTAGCAGGAAGCAAACAAAGCCAAGGCACAACAAGCATATCAGAACAACAAAGAAAGTAACAAGCAGGCTAGCCAAATGTAATGCAACATAAATGGTATCAAACATATAAGCAACAAGTCAAAACATTAGTGCAAGCAGCCAAAACACCCTAACTTCATCATTTTCCAAATACACAAACCCTTCAGAACTTTAAGGAAAAAAAAATTAAGCTTTGCATCATTGAGAGGTAAGAGAGAGAAAGAAAAACCTGCACATTGCTGTCCAACAAAACTGTTAAAACCTGTTCAAAAGCTTGCACCAAATAGGCAAGTTAAAAACCTGCATTCTAAAGCCACAAGACAACATACCAATATGTTCAAAAATTTCTCTAATTTCCCTCCCAATTCCTACTGTTATTTCATTATAAAAACACACCACTGTTTCATAAAAAAGATCCTGGACATAGCTCAAAAAACCAAAACTTCAAACCACAAAACTGTAAAACCAAAAAACCAAAACTTCAAACCATAATCTGTCAAAAACAACATCAATCAGAAAGGACTTTTTTATCTCATTTTTACACCAACTAGAAGCTGAAGAAATCAACAAACCAGAAAACTGCATCAAACCAAAACCGATAGAACAGGATCTGAGACACATTACCTAAAACACAAAAAAGGAGGATTTTTCTTTTGGAGGTAGCAAAGCAAGAGAAACATATCAAAGAAAAGCATACCAGGTTTTTTTTGCTATAACTCATGCTGTTTCATTACTGTTTACTCTCATATCTGTATCAAATTTCTATTTCGATTGCCATGTTGTTGTGTGATGTTATCACTAAGAAAACCTCAATCTGTTAACCAGCTTAACTGTCAAAGCACTTACCCTGTCAAAAACATAACAGCCTGCAAACCAGCTTAGAAACTGTTACAAATTTTTTTTGAACTTGTTAAAAAACCTTAAGCTGGTAAAAACCACTAAAACCTGTTGTTAAGCTTAGAACCTGTTACAAACATACAACCATAACAATAGAACCTATTAGCAAACCGTAAAAATGCGTAACCTGTTAAAACCCACAACAGAGTACCAACCTTCTCTTCGTTCCTCTCTAGTCCTCATTCTATAGAATCACACTTCCATCTCTCTCAAAAAATAAAAACTTAACAACAAATACTCTTCAACCTCCCATCATAAATCACATCTCACACATCATTTTACTCACCAATAACTCCCTTAACCTACCTCAAAGTTCTCCTCTAGACCGTCATCATGCTCATACTCCTTCGAGTCACAACACACAAACAGCGATGTTGATAGCTCGCTTAATCACATGCGTAACATAAAACAAAACCGCACGACAGAAGGGAAAAAAAGGAAGAAAAAAACATAGATTACAGTAACTTCCTCCATCCATCATTTGAAGCTTCATCTTCGATTCAAACATGCAAAATAGAATAAGATTCTTGAAATCTTCAGTGACCAAATCAAAACCAAAGCGCCCAATGTTCAACCTTCAGTACACATAATCGAAATTGATGAACTCAACGCATAAAAAATGTCTTGATACTGCAAATCCAAATAATGATTTCAAAGCCAGAAGAATAAAGGAAGAAGAGGATCGAAGCAGAGAAATTTTTTTTGAATCCTATACCTGAGTTTGAAGTCTCGTTAAAGGAAATTTGATTGGTTGCCTTTCTGAACCTTCATTTCATACTCAATTTGGACTTTCGATTAGGATTCTTGTCTGTTTTTAAATCTTTGATGTGTGATTTATTGTTTTCTCTTTTGTTCTTCATTGAGAGTTGTTGTAATTTATTTTCAAAGTGAAACAAAAAAAGCGTAAGAGAGAAGAACGGAAGGTACGTTTGGATTTGAGAGAACGCTGTTGTTGATAGGAACGAAGATGAATGCAGAGAGAGAAAAGGGTTTGAGAAGTTTGCGTTAGTGTAGGAACCGAAGAGAGAGAGTTTTCTTCCTTTTTTTGTTGTTGTTTTAATTGTTGAGTTATTGGGAACTAAAGAACAAATAATAATCTTTAAATTTTCTTTTCCTCTTCCTTATTTCCACGACGCCCCTTCACTACACTAGGGTCTTCAAAATATTTCTTGTTTCATTCCTCCAATCGGGTCAGCCCATTGGGCTGCTGGCCCAATCCAATCATTGTTTCCCCTTTTGTTTTAATTAATCCATTGCTATAATGAATAAACAACATAGCTCAACTGGCAAAGCATCTAGCAATAAACCTTGGGGACCCGGGTTCAACCCCTGCTGGGGCATTTTCCATTTTTTTAGTTTCTTTAGGCTTTATCTTTATGCATTTTATCATATACTTCTAAAAATATATATATTTATTTAATAGTTATTGCATGAGAAAAAAAATACAAAAACATGTTTTTATTTAATTAATTTTTCATTTTGTTATTTACTTAATTATTTTGTTTAATTTTCTTTAATTCAATTTTTTTTATTTAACTTAATAAAATACCCAAAATAAGTTAAAATTAGGTTTCGATACTCATTTCGCAATAAGTTGTAAAAAATATTATAGTACTATTTTTCTTAAAACAATAAATATTTAGGGTCTTAGTTTCTTTATTTGTTCATTCAAGCCCCGATGCCATACTCCCTTAGTTAGCTCCGTGAGGCGATTAAAACCCGTTCGATCGCCTTATGTCGAAATAGACTTTTAGCTCTCTTGTTCATAACAAACAATTAGGTTTCTAGTATCCCCCTTAACCCTTTTCTTTTGTAATTAAAACTTCTCATTCACAAATCAAAAAAATCCAAAAACACCTCTTTAATCATTACTTGAATTTATTTTAAAACTCGCAAAAAAACACTCAACCAAGCTAAACTCCCCCAAGGGCATGTTATCTTCGTTCTACCGTGATACCGGCCGTGCCTATTGCTAGAATGCGTGCGTTAACGTCACCCATTAAAAAACACAAACAAATCAATCATTTTCTAGAGGAACTACGATGTTCTGATTCCTTCATTGGATACGTAGGCAAAGGGTCGCGAAACCCTCACGAACGTAATAATCAAAAACCATCCATTTCCATTTTAGCAAGCCTAGTAGTAGATAAACACACCCTTTAAGACAAACAAACAAAATGGATCTCATTGAGTACAACAAATGCGAGGGGTGCTAATACCTTCCCCTCGCATAACCGACTCCCTTACCCTTTCTCTTGGTCGCAAGACCATCTTATCCATTCCCTTGTGGTTTTATCGATATTTCCCCTTCCTTCGGGATAAATAAAGTTCGGTGGCGGCTCTGTGTTTCCCGCTGGTGGTTTCAGCTGGAGACTCTGTTGGGGACCTTTATCGAGTCTCTCCTAGTTTTGTTTATTTGCCTTTTTGGGTGTTTAATTATTTGCTTTATCTTGCTTTATTGTTTTATCTCTTTATTTGTTTTATTATTTTTTATATATTGCATATATTGTTTCTACTCACATATTCTGGATACATTGTGTTGTTGGGTTTAGTGTTTATTTTTGATAAGTCCTCTACCCGGACTTGGGTTACACATAGGATTAGGACGGGAGGTATAGTCATGTTAACTTTGAGGGAGTAATCCCGAAGAAGGAGGCATGAAATCCCCCACTCAATGGAGGTCCCCTTGAAAGTAGTGATGTTTACCAAGTAATCGGGAAGACATCGTTGCTTTCAAACTGGGAACTCGAGAAGCTGAGGGCCGTAGAACCATTAACCCATCCTAGCCTTTTAGGTGCAATGCAGAGACTGTAACAGAGTAATTCGCAAGTAGTTGTCACGCGATATTGCACTCGGACGAATTTTTCCTGTGAATTTTACTGATTACCAAGTAATTGGGACGTCGGTAATATCCAAAGGAAGAGCGTAGACTTAGAGAACTCTTTAGAACCTTGTTCGGCAGGTGATAAACCCCTAGTACATACCTCGTGGGTGGTTACTTTGACTCCATGCATGTAACATCGAACTTTTGATCCTGTTACTTTTCAGCCTGTGCAACGGACTACACAATGGTTATCCAGAATGTGTGGAGCTTAGACTTCATGCCATAGCATACCATAACATCACATCATCATGTACATATATCTCATATCTAGAGAAATCCAAAGACAAGTCTTGTTGATATAGCTTTTCAAAAAAGGAAATTTTAAAAAGATGGACGAGTCTTTGGGTCTCATCAGAAATGAAGATAAAGCATTCATCCATATTACCATGCATTCATTTTTTTCACAACAAAAACTCATTGGGGTCCATTTTATCAGAATCCAGTAGACAGCAAAGACGACTCATCCATATCCTTATCGTACCAGAGGCAACCAGCAAAGGCTAATGGATATTTTCGAAGAAAATCAGAATGCACTACGTCGGGATAACATCACACGAGCAAAGGGTTGATCATGATTCATCAAGAAAACTCTCAAATCATCAAAAGTCAAAAGTTGTCAAATTAGGGTTTTCTTAAAGAGAAGTTAACTAAACTTTGACCAAGCACAACTTCCACATGCTTCATTAAATTTTCCTCAACCAAAGCTCATTTTGAAGCAAATTCAATTTCCTACAACTTTGTCTTTAAGCTCAATTTCAAAAAATGCTTCATTTGAGAGATATGGGCCAATATATTATAGGTCATTTCAAAAGTCAACAAAAAGACACTTTTTGTCAAGGAAACTTACATCAAGATAAGGTCTTCAAATGTAAAAATGATAAAAATAGAGATTGTAGAGGACATCTTGGGATTTCCAAAAAGTCCAAGATCACCTTCAAATGACAAAAATTGAGAGAGTTGTGATTTGGTGCAAGTTGGTAAATTTTGAGCAAATGCATGAAACCAAAAGTAATCAAACTTGATGTTTTGGGCTATCGAGCTTATGATTCAAGGTCCATGTGTATTTTATACCTCAAGATGAACACCAGATCTTACTCATACACCCCTTGGATTTTTATTATATTTATTTATTTTTTTTATTAATTTAAATTCAAAATAAATAAAATAAAACAAAGGCTTTTCTTACAAAGGTCCAAGGCCACAAACATTTGACCTAATTACATGCTTATATATTCTCATCAATTCAGACAAGCATGGACACGAACCCTTGCAGCAATAAACCTCTTCCAAACTTCCAAAAAATCTCAAAAATATCAAAAACTAGGGCAACTTGAAAACCCTAGTTGCAGCCACTTTCAAAGCATTACAACTCTTCCAATCAATCTCTGAAGAGGTATAAGGTAAGGAAGGATCAGACTTGATGATCCAAAGCACATAAAACCTGCACGCATACATCTCCGATTACTTGATTTTTTTCAAACTCATATTTTTGTTTTCTTTGTGATTTAACGCAAACTAACCTTACTGGCATTCTTCTGAGGTTTAATAGTGTGGGAATAACCGAAAGCATGAGCCCCATAATGGCTAAATCGAAGCTTTCCATGTTCATACCAATTTAAATTACTTTCGTTGTAGCTCACTATCCATCGTGTTTTAGCCCAAACCAATGTTTCCATTGAACTCGCATGGCTTGATTTAGGGGGCTAGAGTCCCTTTGGATTGCTAACAAGTGTTGTTTTTGCAGGTTGAAAAACATACTCACCAGAGAAGACGACCGGAGCTAGGGCTCCGCCTCTCCGATCCATGCAATGTTGTTATTTTATATTTCTTTTGTTTCAGGAATATAACCGGATGTACAACCACCCCAGTGGCAAGCGAGCGTGCATTAAGGCATTTGTATATTGAGGCATGGGTTCGATCCTTGCTTTTGACACTTTTTCATAATTTTCCAATTCCTGCAGATTTGTCACATAAGGAGCTAATTCCATACCCTAACACCAGTGCACACTTGGCGTTATGGTGAACATGTTGGGTAGAAGAGCTAAGGGCGTGGATTCAACATCCACCCCTGACATTTTGTGGTTTTTCCCTATTTTTAGCCTTGTTTCTCTTTTTCCTTAAAAACCCTAAACTCATAAAACCATAAACCGTTTTTTAACAAACCTAATTTTTTTCAAAAACCTTTTTATAGACCCTAATCAAATTAGGTTTTAGGTTTTTTTAATTAATTTAATTAATCAAAATTTTTAATTAAAATTAATTAGACTTTTTTAAGGTTTATTTAGTTAACTGTCAAAAAATATTTTTCATCAAAAATCACCAAAAACATTTTTGTTATCCTTTTTCTTATTCTTACATTTTTTTGTGTAGCTTGTTCTTCTCCCTATTTTTTTCTTGATCATGTAATTGCTTTAGAATGTAATAACTTAGGTTTCACTTTTCGCTTTTATATTTTATAACTGTCCCAAGGCCATGTAATATCGTAGGAACCTTTACTTTTCGCACATTTACTACTTTTCTATATTTGCTACTATTTCTTAGTAATTAGGGTGTATTGCAAGACTAATAAACGAATCGATAGAAAAACCTAATTCAAGACTAAATAACTGAACACAAATCACTTTCACACTTACACCTTTAAGCTAACCTCCCTTGTTGCCTTCGGAAAACGGTCATGTCCCTCAAACGTAGGGACGCCTTAGCAAAGATCCTCGATCAAGTCATCACAAAAAGATCATAGTCCCTCGATGACCCTTTCGATGATGCCTTTCGAAAATGATCTAGTCCCTCGAGTTTCCTACGAATAAAATGATGACAGTCCCTTACAAAAATTGCTAAGGTATCCTTACGAGTTGCCTTTGTTGACCGTACGATGACCCTTGTTTTTCCTTCACATCCAACGATAGGGCTTCCTACTAACTAATGGTAGGATAGCACTATCTAAAGGAGGAGGAAAATTACAAGAATGACCTTGAGTAAGGGTAGAACAGTTAATCGCTTGCTCACAAAAACAAAAACAAAATTCACAAACACTTTCAAAATATTTTCAAAACAAACGCTTTGTATACACTCTTAACGATACAAGAGTCAATACAAAATCGGCCTTACATTGGCAAGCTTTTCAAAATATTTTCAAACACACAACACAAAGCAATTTTCAAAAAAAAGTGAGCTAAGCGATTAAAAGCGTGTAAATAACTACGGATGAAAAGGGTGATAACACCTTCCCTTTTCATAATCTACCCCCCGAACTCAAAATCTATCGAGGTTTTTCCTGTTCTTTTCACCCTTTACTTATTGGATAAAATAAAATTCAGTGGCGAATCTTGCTATCCACAACATTTGCGATCAAACAAAATAAGTCAGTTCTCCCACCGTATTATAATCCTATTTTCATATTTCATGATCATCGGTGTCATAAAATCAAGAGAAGAGGTCAAATTGGAGATAACTTGTTCAAGAAGTTATTTGGACACTTAGAAAAATTCCCAAGTCCTTAACTCCCTATAGTAATGAACTGTGGACATCTATAACTTTCTCATTTTTTATCCAATGGAGGCAAACCCTACATGCTTGGAAATCTTGAGAAAAAAACCTTCAAGATTGTCAATATGTGTTCAAGTCCCAAAAATGAAGTATTTGTGAGTTATTGGACTTAGGAATTTAGGGCATAAAGATGGAAAGTTACAAGTTGTGTTGCATGCTCCTGCAGTCACTTCTACAAACACATGGTAAGCCCCTATTCATGATGGTCTAGCTCTTAATACAAGTGATAATTTAAATTTGAATTCAAAAAGAAGTTGTAATTGGGTATGTAAGCTACATTTTTATCTTTGAATCACTTAGTTTGGATAATTATTGAATGAGATACTAGGGTTTAAATGTTGGTTCTTAAAGCTGACAAAATTATCAACATGTAAGCCATGCACGCGCGCACGCCTAGGCCTACAGGTCCCATTTTTCCTAAATTTCACACCAACTTTTCTTCATGATCCAAGCACCTTTTTAAAAAATTCAAAGTTCTAAAATGAACTACATTGAAAGAGATTTCTAAAGGTCTCTTAAGCAAAGAAATTGCATGATCCAATTGGGAGATCTTTAGGTTGAAACTGAGCTGATCATGAGCCATGCATGCAGTATACCATATTTGGTTTTGTGCATACACTCTTGTGTCACATGATACGCACGCATCACACTCTCATTCTACTCCCTTTAAGCCCCCAAAATGATTGTAAGCTCAAACAAAAATGACATAAAACATAGGAACTCCAAAACTTTCTCCAACGACTCCAAATTGCAAAAGATTGTCTTACCCTCAACAAAAACTTCTTCAACACACTTCATTGCTCTATATAAACTCCCATTCATTCTCATTTCGAGGGAAGCTTAACCAACATTCACACAAAACCTCTGAAACTTTTCCTCAAAGCTCAACTTCTCTCTCAAAATATAATTTTCTTCTTAAAATTTTCTCACAAGATTCTTTGCTCAAAGCTCCAATTGTTGCATAGTCACACTTCGTTGAAGTGAAAGAGAGAGAGGTTCATCGGATTTCTTTCAATTTCAGAGGCATATAGTGAATTTATTTTTCACTCACTTAAGGTAAGTTGATTCTTAAGCTTAAATATGAATTTTCACTTATAATTAAGATGTAGATCTCGTACGATATCATAGTTGGCCATATCTTAAATCTGATGAGTGTTCACATATAATTTGAAGTTTGAATTCGTACTCTGCAATTTATGCCCAAATTATTTATTGCAGTAACTTCATGTTTAGGTTTTGTTTTGCTCTTGCAAAAGTTGAAAAGTCTAATAGCATATTCGTATTCCTTTCACTTTTTTGATGAACTTTGATGTTTGGATCATTAGATTTGGTGAAGAAACAAGAAAGATTTGTGGATCTAAAAATAGCATGTTGGATTCTGTTTTACACGTTCACAACTTGTTGTTTTTAGTGATTTTTGCCTTCGCTTTCCTCCCTGATTCGCACATCATTTTGAAAAATCTTTGATCCTATGAGATCTTTAATTCTATCAAAGTTTATTTGTTTTCATCAAGAAATGAGAGAGAAATCGCGATCTGAATCCAACATGTCAAAGTGAGCAAAAACGTTAGGGCATGGTTAGAAGACAGAGATGATTACGTGGCGTGTTTCAATTAAACATGTTTTGAATTTCTTTTACAGCGTGTTTGATCTTTAACAGGTGTAATAGACTTTGGCATTTTTTAATTTTAAATACATTTTATTTGTTTTCTTTAATTTTGTTTTAATATTTTCTCTCACTCAAAAATTATCAAAAAAATATATTAGACTTCTTTTTTTTAGTCTATTTTCATATTATGAATTTTACTTTTTTTTTTTATCATTTTTGGAAAATTAAATAATTCAATTAGTTCAATTAGGGTTTCATCATATTTTAAGTGCTAGAATTTTATTTTCCAATTTTTACTAACCTAAAAAATCCATAAAAAATATTCTGAGTTTCTTTGTGAATCTATTTCATAAAAATAATTTTTTTTGATAAACTTTTGTGACAAGCAAATAAAATCAATCATCAGTTGTATGATTTTCTTTACCTTCTTTTGTTATATTGTGCAAATAATTTTTGTTTCATATCTTCCTCTAGTGATAAAATTCCACAAAAATGTACTTGCTGGTACTAAACTAATTTTCCATGATTTTTAATTGAATTTACATTTCAGTTTTCCTATATTTTGAAATTTTAGAAGTTAATGTTAGTTTTTTATCTTTCTTCTTGCTTAAGCCTAAAGAAACATTTGAAAACCTAACTTATCTTATTATAAAAATCAAAGAAAATATATTTGAATTTCTTGGATAACTCAAGATCATAAAAATCATGTTTGTTGAATTTTAACTATCGATCTTACATTTTTTTACAAATATTTTGCTAAAACTCTCTAGTTTTGACCCTTTTGTCAACTAGTCTTGGAAGTTTCCTATCATTTCTACATCTTTGAGTTAGTCCAAGAAAATTCATATCATATTTCTGACTTTAATATGTCATTAGGAAGTTATAATTTAATTGACTTAATTTTACAAGTTTATTTTCCTATTTTTAACCTAATTTTCATTTAGGAATGTGCATAGGGCTTTATCTTGACCAAGGTGCTTGTGTTTGGAAATTTGTTTGCATACTATAGGGTTAATTTTTGGCATAAGTATATAATGACTTGATGCTTTTGAATTCCATTCCTCCTTTTTTTCTCACACTCCTAACATCTTTCTTTCCCATCAAACCTTGAATACTTCTTATCCACCTCTCTTGGTGTGTTTAAGATTCCCAACCTTTGCTTTTTTTTATCATAAAAATGTTGAGTGTTCATGATGCTTGGCCTTTCCTTGAGTGATAATATTTCATCCCTTTCCCTTTCTTTATTATACTCTCCTCTTTTATGATCCCCATATGATCTTCAATTCAACCTTTTCTAAGTGTGAATTGAATAGACCTTAGGCTTATATCCATGTATGCCAATATTAGGAAGATATTTACCTCTTTTATCCTCAACTATAGGATTAACAATGCATGACAACTCTAGGGTTATTTTGCTAGTATCCCCTTAGACTTTTCTTTCTTCTTTTGCATCTCATTAAAATAAAAACTTATTTTTCTTGCAAACTTCAAAACACTTAAAAATTACTGATGGGATTCATACCCTCGTTGAGTATGGGAGATGACAAGTGGGTTTGTTCTCGATCTTATTTTCCTTCCATTCTAGGGTTTGGTATGGTTCAAGTCTCAAATACGCCTTTCGTGGATAAGTGGATAAGTGACTAATATCTCTTTCTTATGATCAACTAGATATTATCCGCAACAAAAACACCAACTAACACAAACTCTTTTTGCCTTCGGGGTTTTCTTTCAAAACTTTTCAAAAGAACATATTAATTCACTTAAGTGCTGACGTGTAAGTCTTCAAAGGTCGAGTTGTGGAAGAAGGCAAAATTAATATTGTTCATTAAAAAAATACAAAACAAATGGAAATTCTTGAGCCGAACTATGGCGCTCTGATTCCTTAAAAGGGATACATAGGCATCTGGTCACGGGGCTCAACTGAGCAACCTTTGTAATATTTCCTTCTTTTCCGCGTGTTTTCTCTTTTGCATGCATTCCCTCTTTGCATTTTTCTTTGTAGCTCTTAAGCTTTAGACATATATTTTACACACCCTTAGATTAGAACAACATAAGTGAATCCTATGAAGTACCGCAGATGTGTGGGGTGCTAACACCTTCCCCTTGCGGAACCAACTTCCTTATCTGATCTTTATGGTCGCAAGACCGTGATTTCACCCCTTCAGGTTTTTGCGATGTTTACCTTTCCATTTCGGCAGGATAAAAGACGTTGGATGGCGACTTTGTTGAGTTTTATCTTTGATGATTTCACCAGTTGTTTCAACTGGCGACTTCACTGGGGAAAAGTTTACCAAATGCTGGTCCATCCTTATGCAAGTCAGTCCTAGCCTATGTTTGCTTTCTTTTCTATTGGGTGTTTATGTGTTTATTGCTTCCTAGCTTCGTTTGTTTATAGGATTTGATAATATGCTTTCATACATTGCATTTTGGTGTCTCCTATACTCTAGATAATACTGTTGTATTGTCTCTTTATGGGGTTGGGATGATACTTCTTGAGGTTAAAGGCCCAATACCCAGGACAGAGTCATGAACTCATAAGAAACCTAGGAATAGAGTGGGGACATGACAGTAATAGGACGTGGTCTGATTAATTCAATCATGTTTTTGTACCCCAAAGTTTTCCCTCTCTTTTCTCAAGATATTTCTCACCAAATATCTCAAATGCTCAAGCGTTCTCAAGGGTTTGATCAGACAAGCTCACTTCCTAAGCACTGAGCCTCCAAATTAGGGTTTTGATTTTCTCAAGGAAAATTGGAATTTTTATGCTTCAAATTACTTTAATGGTTCATTATAGGTCTCCAAGAATGTCCATACCAAGCTTCAGGTCTTGCATCACAAATTTGCTCAATCAATTGCTCAGATGACTGAAAATAAATTATATTGGATAAAAAGTCAACTATGGTCAACATACAGTCAAACTTCATGATTTTTGGCCAACATCAACATTTTGAAGTAATACTTATCAATTGATCAAGTGTTGATCACAATTCTTCAAGAAAAGCATTCAAATCATGAAAGGGGGCAAATGGTCAAAATTAGGGTTTTGATTGAGATAGACTGATCATTGACTTTTGACCTAATACATGACCCAATGGCTTGAAGTATGATTTCAAGGATTCAAATACAACATGTTGACCTAACTTCATGGCCCAAATAATTTCTCAAGATCAATGGATTGATAGTTGAATTTTGGATCAATTGATGAAAAGTCAACTGATACACAAAAAGTCAAACTTTGACTTTTTGATTAACATTGAATTTCAAAGATCAAGATTCATCAAGATACTCAAAAATATCAAACTTGATCATCAAGAATCAAGAAAGTCAAGAAAGTCCATAAAAAGTCAAAATTTTCTATACTTAGAAAATTTCTAAATATTTTTAACCTTGATAATTTCAATACTTCATGACAAATTTTCACCAAAATGCAAGATGATTCAAGATAAACTTTCAACATGAAAGTTGTAGATCTTAATGAATTCTAAGAATTTGTATTAGAGGGTTGATGTCCAAAAAATGTTTAGATTTGAAGATATAATCCCATGAAGTCATGACATTTCTCATAAAACACTTAGTGAAGATTTTGGCAAGTTAGGCAGATATTTTGTCCCAAATTCTTGGCAAAACACCAAAGGTGGGAGAACTGACTTATGTGTTTTGCGTTTTATGACAAATGTTGCGGATAGCAAGATTCGCCACCAACTTTTCTTTTATCCAATAAAGAAAAGGGTGAAAAGAACAAGAAAGACCTTTTGAGAATATTTCTTGAGTTCAGGGGGGTAGGTTATGAAAAGAGGAGGTGTTAGCACCATTTTCATCTGTAGTTATCTACGGGCTCTTAATTTCTATATCACTTTGAAATGTTTTTGTGTTTGTGTAAGTTTGAAAATATTTTGAAAATGCCTTAGTGTGGGAAATTTTGCAATGATTCTCGCATCTTTGAGAATGTATACAAAGTGTTGGTTTTTGAAAATATTTTGTTTGAAAATGAATGTTTGAAAAGATGTTTGAAAATGCCAATGTAAGGTAATTTTGTAATGATTCTCGTATCGATGAGAATGTATGAAAAATGTTTGTTTTGACAAAGTGTTTTGAAATTGTGAGGTGTAAATGGTTTTGTTTATGAGCAAGCCATTACGAGTAATCTACCTACTCAAAAAGTATTTGTTCTTTTCCTCCTTCTTTTAGATAGTGCTTGTCTACCATTAGTTATATCATTGGATGTGACTGATGGATGTGGGTCGTCGTATAGTCATAGAAGGCAACTTATGAGATGTTTTATAAATTTTCATAAGGGACCAAGATCATTTACCGAAGGCAACATCGAGGGGTCATTGAGGGGCTATGATCTTTTAATCTAGGGTTTTTGCTAAATTATCTCACGTTTGAGGGACACGACTGTTTATATATGAGGCAACAAGTGTGGGTTACTCTAGAGGTGAAAGTGTGCAATGTGTTTTTGTTTTAATGTATTTTATCTTGAATTAGGGTTGTCTAATGTTTGATTTTAAATCTTTCCATACAAACCCTATTTACTAGCAATGATATGGAAAGCGATAAATTACAGAATTTAAATGTCCTACGCTATTACAATGCTTTGGGGGATGGGGGATACAAGTTTAAAAATGTGGATGACAAGTAAAAATAAACCCTAATTACTATTATAAGGCTTTGACAATTACATAAATTATAGCGTGAAATAATAAAATGTACAAAAATGTAAAGATGAAGAAAAGAGATTGTTTTTTAGGGTTTTTTGACATAAAAGGTTCTGTAGTTAATTTAATTACAAAAGGAGTTAATTTATTAAAAAATTAAATCGAAGTCTAATGATGTCAATTATTTTAGAAAATAACTTGAATATTTTATCTAGAAAAAAGTTTTTGTATAGTGTTAGGCCGTCTCCAAGTAATGCAATATGTCCAAAGTAACCTTAATGGTCTAAAACTACAACAATATCTCAAAATTAGGAATTTCAATGCCTGAGCTGACACGGGTCGTGTCAGAGGACACGGGCACACGTGTCAGGATTGCCCAATGCTCCTTTCTCATTTTTCTGTCCCAGCTGAACTGACACATGTTGTGTCGTGTGACACGGGCGCCCGTGTCAGGCCTTCTAAATCATTTTTTTGGGATTTTTAATATTTGCACTTCTATGCCTAGATTTCTGTCCCAGCTGAACTGACACATGTTGTGTCGTGTGACACGGGAGCCCGTGTTAGAATTCCTGCAAAGCAAGATTATGCATCATATCATGTAGATTGGATTATGTGTTCTTCACCAAAATGACATGCAATTCAAGAATGGATGCCCAACTTCATGCCTTTGAATCTCCTAGCTCAAGTGTGATAAATTTATGCTCTTAGACACTTTGGAAAGCTTGAAACATTGTCTACAACTTTCATGTTGACCATGTTGGCTAAATAAAATTGGAACTTGATGAAAATTGGCCAAGAAGTTGGGACAAAAATCTGACCAAACTTGTTGAAAATTTCTCTAAGTGTTTATAAAAAAAATTTCATGACTTCATGAGCCTATATCTTTAAATCTAAGCATCTTTTGGACATCAACCCTCTAATACAAAGTTGTAGAATTCATCAAGATCTACAACTTTCATGTTGAAATTTTTCTTTGAATCATCTTGCACCTTGGTGAAAAATGTCATGAAGTAATGAAATTATCAAGGATGAAAACACTTAGAATTTTTCTAAGTCTTGGAAATCTTGACTTTTTGTTGAATTTATTGACTTTCTTGACTTTCTTTATTCTTGATGATCAAGTTTTATATTTTTGAATGTCTTAATGAATTTTGATCTTTAGAAAATAATGTTGACCAAAAAGTCAAAGTTTTCCTGTTTGTGTATCAGTTGACTTTCCATCAGCTGGTCAAAAATTCAACTATCAATCCATTAATCTTGAGAAGTGATTTGAGTCATGAAATTAGGTCAACATGTTGTGTTTGAGTCCTTGAGATTATGTTTAAAACCATTAGATTATGTATTAGGTCAAAATTCAATGATCAGCCAACTTTAGTCAAAACCTTAATTTGTGGTCTCAGTGCTTAAGAGGTGGGTTTGTCTGATCAAACCCTTGAGAACCCTTGCGAAATGTCTTGAGAAAATAGAGGGAAAATTTTGGGGTACAATAAGTTTTACTTCAAAGGCTCATAAAGATGTTTGACGTGCTCGTGCTGGTGGACCACCTCTCTGTATTAGCAACAATGAAGTCAATGCACTGGAAGACACTGATAGTGACAGTGACCTAGACAGCTAGATCTTCCCAACTGCTGACGGTGGACTCAACAACTGGAAGGCCAAAGAATTTATCTCAATCTCCTTCAACCAGGAGTAATTTTGATCTCCTGTTTTTATTGCTTTAAGAACTTTGTCTACATAATTTCCTTCAAAACAATGACTTTAAACCATGTGCCATGCCCGGGGCACAATGGTCCATTTGTTAAGGGTTTGTCATTTCATATATCATATACTCATTTAATGAAAACATTGGACGATTTTGTATTCAAATTTTGTGCTCTTTGTATTTCTTTTACTTTACTGCATTTTCAAATAGCCATGTGACCTTACATGCACACACACACACACACATTTGCATATCCACGTCCACTCCGGGTCTCATTGACAACAATTCTGCTATTGCCATCTATGACTTTGAGAATCCAATCTCTCAAGCCGAAGAAGAAGGTGAAGAAGATTGTGAGATACCTGGAGAACTCGCCAGACTCTTGATACAAGAGGAAAAGGCTATCCAACTGCATGAAGAATCGGTCGAAGTGATAAACTTCGGTACTTAGGCAGATAAGAAAGAAGTTAAGATTGGTGCCAACTTAGAAGACATTTCCAAGAGCATATTGGTTCAGATGTTGCATGACTATGTCAAGGTATTCGCTTGGTCATATGAAGACATGTTGGGGCTTGATACTGATATCGTGGTTCATCGTCTGCCAATGAAAGAGGGTTTTTCTCCAATCAAACAAAAGGTTAGTCGCATGCGTCCTGACATGTCTGAAAAGATCAAGGATGAGGTAATGAAATTGTTCAATGCAAGTTTCTTGGCAGTGACGTCGTATCCCTAATGGGTTGCAAATGTTGTTCTAGTGCCGAAGAAAGACGTTAAGGTCCGTATGTGTGTAGACTATAGGGATTTAAATAGAGCAAGCCCCAAAGTTGACATCCCACTACCGCATACTAATGTCTTGGTTGACAACACTGCTCAACACAGTTTTCTCCTTCATGGATGGCTTCTCGGGATATTACCAAATCAAAATGGCACCTGAAGATATGGAGAAGACCACCTTTGTCACACAGTGGGGCACCTTCTGTTATAGGGCCATTCCTTTTAGACTAAAGAATGCAGGCGCAACTTATCAATAGGCTATGGTGGCTGTGATACGATGATAGAACTGACTTGAGGTTTTTGCGTTTGTGTTTGCAAATGTTGCGGTTAGCAAGAGTCGCCACCGACTTTCTTTTATCCAAAATGAAAGGTGAAAAAGCACAGGAAAAACCTTTGAGATGTTTTCTTGAGTTCGGGGGGTAGATTATGAAAAGGGAAGGTGTTAGCACCCTTTTCATCCATGGTTTTCCATGGGCTCTTAGTTACTTGCTAGATCACTTGCTTTTTTGTTTTGAAATTGTGTTTTTGTGTGGTTTTTGAAAGTATTTTGTAAAAGAGGCCATTGTTTAGGCAATCTTTGTAACGATTCTCGTTCGTAAGAATGTATACAAAGATGTTTGTCTTTTTGAAAATGTTTTGGAAATGTGTGTGTTTGTTTTGAAAATAGCAAGGATATTTGTTTGAAAGTAGATCAAGTAACTAGAAGCAATCTACCTACTCAAATGTCTTTCTTATGCATTTTCTATTCCTTTGACATTGTTGTCTTACCATTGATTTGGTAAACAACCCTATCTTTGGATGTAAACGGGACGGACGTGGGTCATCGTATAACCATGATTAGCCATGTTGCAAAGTATCTTATCATTTTTGAGGGACTAAGATCATTTTATAAGGCAACTTAGAATAGTGTCATCGAGGGACTATGATCTTTTGATTTTGTTTGTTTTACCAAGATACTTTGCATGCGTAATATGGATATTTTTGTATAAGGAAACCAAGTGGAGAAACCCTAAGGGTGTTTGTGTGCAAAGTGTGTTTGATTGCATGCTCTTGTCTTTGATTTTTTTGGTGGTCTATTTATTGATTTTATCTTGCATTTACATTTGAAAGCGATAAATTGCAGAAATGTAAAGTCCTACGCTATTACAACATTTAGGGGGTGGGGGTACAAATTTATGAATGGGGATTGCAAATGAAAATAAAGTACTAAATTACTATTACAACCATATTGAAATACATACAAGAAAATATTAAATGAACTTGTTTTGTTTTAAGAAAATATTTTTTGTCTTTTTGTTTTAAGGAATAAAATAAAGTGTGAATGAAAATATTTTTGGTGTTTTGCTGATTAATTAAAATGGAGAGTGCCAGCAAGAAAAATAAAGAAAAATAAAATAACAAGGGGAAGAAGAAAAGAGGATCAGCGTGCTGCTGAAAGGAAGTCAGAGGTTCTAACCCTGGCGTGTTGCAGAACAGAACCCTGTTAGTGAAAATGTATAGGTCAGAGGTTCCGACCCTGGCACGCTGCAAAACAGAAACCTGTTAGTGAAAATGTATGAGCTTAGAGGTTCTGACCCTGCTGGGAACACAATAATTTTTAGAAGTTCTGATATTACTGATAACAAAACAGGCTCCAGAAGCGCTGATGCCAATGTCAGAATTTGGTCTCCCTCTATGCTAGTCAAAACATCTGCAATTTGGTTATTTCTCCACAAAATAGAAGACATGCCTAGGACAGTTTCAGCATGTGTCATAGCGTTTCAAAAATCATAACCAAAAATCAGAGGCAAGTTCTGAATTGATTCATTCTCTACTTAAGCATACAGATGCGTGAAAATATCAGAACATGTACAACATCAGAAGCATGATATCTACATTGTGTTTTTGAGCATGCAAATCAGGTTATGCTTAAGCAATGTGGTGAGAATCAGCAAGTGCTTACCTTGCAGCTGTAAGAAGTTCTATGAACTGGAGTTAGCCTCAACACTGATGATGTTCTGAATAGCTTCTTTGAATGGATGGATGGAGGGTATGTAGTAGTATGAATACAGAAGTTGTGGCAATTTCCAACGTGCGGGTCAGAAACTGTATGGGTGTTTTTTAGTCAAGAAATATTTTGAGAACAAATGGAGTTTGAAAGCAACGGATCCAAAGTTAATGTTTTGTATGATGTGTTTACAGTTTTTGAAACTCTAGGAATTTTGGGCAGAGGTTCAAGACTTTTCTTTCTCAAAATTTTGATTTCTTTTACAAAATTTTCTGGACCTCTTCTCAGTGACCAATGGTATTCTTTTTATAGGCAAAGCTTTGTGGGTTTTAAAATGTCAAGTGGCGCCAATATCATGCACTAGATGCTGACTTACTCTTGAATAAAGTTCAAAAAAGGTTGTGATTGATTGACAACTTTTAGCCTAGGTTGGGTTAGTAAGCAAGGATTAAGGAAAAGTGACACCCATGAGAGAAAAGTAGCGCATGAACCCATACCTAAATCTGTACAAAGGTTTTTTATGCTACACGTGGAGAGACCCTTTGGACAAAGAATTAAAAGTGGTTGTGAGCATTAATGAGCATTAAATGGTGATGAGATTTATCAAAATCAGAAATCTTACAATATGAGATTTGCATCATTACTTAAATCTGAGTCAGAAATTCCATTTAGGACAAACATCCAACTTCTGATCTTCTCACTTTGTATCCTGTTGCCTCAGCAAGCTCCGAAGGATCCTCAGGCTTTCCAGTAAACTTCTTTGATTTGCCTCTGAAAACTCTGAACTTAGAGATTCTACTTCAGTGTAGAACCCAATCTTCTGACCCTCTTACCTTCTGGTTCCAGCATGTTCTGAAGGAGCTTTTAGGCTCTGTACTACACTTTAATGCCTTCTTTGTATTATTCTAGCAAACTCTGACTGAACTTGCGTAGATGTTGAAAAGCCATGTTCTGACTAAATATTATGTGCTGAACCACCCTTGCAACTTCTGACTGCTCCTGCCTGGAGGCTGGCTAGAAGTTCTGAAGTGTCATTTTTCTTAAATACTTTAGAAAAATTCTAAGTATTTAGAATTAACTTTTCCAGGGTAAAATTTGACTTTTGAGCTTCTTGATGAACCAAACATCATATTCCAACATGTCTTGATGAAATATGATTTTTGTGATTTGATTTTGATCCAAAAACCAAAGTTTGACTTTTCAGTGTGCAAATGACCATTTTGCCCTTGTAAATGGCTTGCTTGGAAAGAAATGATAATTCAAGGCTTGGATTTGTTTAAGAGAAAACTTTGAGAATCCAGGGTGATTTCCTGAGAAATGATAGGGCAAATTTTGGGGTACAGCAGCTGCCCCTGTTCAATCTTCTTTAACCTGAGGAGTTAGATTGGCGAGATTTGCCAATCGCGACTCAAAGGTGGAAGATGATTGGACACTAAGGTGCCTAGAAATTTGCACTCGGCGATGATAGGAGGAATGGGCTTAAAGATGCCATTTGGAGAGGTAATAAAATCTTGTTGGGGATGGGCTTGTAGATGCCATCCAAGAATGCTTGTTGAGATGTAATCTGTAAGTCGAACCTCAGAATGGCGTCCGTGTCTGGAGCGTACCTGAAGTCGTCTTTGAATGAGTATCTGAATGGCTTCTGGGTCTGGAGCGTATCTGAACTGTATCAAAAATTGAATCTGAATGAGCATCAGAATGGATTCTGGGTCTGGAGCGTATCTGAACTGTATCAGGAGTGTTGAAATCTAAATGAGTATCATAATGGCTTCCGTGTCTATAGCGTATCTGAGTTGTATCAAGAGTTGTCTTTGAATCTGAATGAGTACCAGAATGGCTTTCGTGTCTGGAGCGTATCCGCACTGTATCAGGAGGCGTCTTTGAATGAGTATCAGAATGGCTTCCGGGTCTGGAGTGTATCTAAACTGTATCAAAAGTTGAATCTGAATCTGAATGAGTACCAGAATGGCTTCCGTGTCTGGAGCGTATCCGCACTGTATCAGGAGGCGTCTTTGAATGAGTATCAGAATGGCTTCCGGGTCTGGAGCGTATCTGAACTGTATCAAAAGTTGAATTTGAATGAGTATCAGAATTGCTTCCGTGTTTGGAGTGTATCTGTACTGTATCAGGAGGCATCTTTGAATGAGTATCAGAATGGCTTACGGGTCTGGAGCGTATCTAAGTTGTATCAAGAGTTGTCTTTGAATCTGAATGAGTACCAGAATGGCTTTCGTGTCTGGAGCGTATCCGCACTGTATCAAGAGGCGTCTTTGAATGAGTATCAGAATGGCTTCCGGGTCTGGAGCGTATCTAAACTGTATCAAAAGTTGAATCTGAATCTGAATGAGTACCAGAATGGCTTCCGTGTCTGGAGCGTATCCGCACTGTATCAGGAGGCGTCTTTGAATGAGTATCAGAATGGCTTCCGGGTCTGGAGCGTATCTGAACTGTATCAAAAGTTGAATTTGAATGAGTATCAGAATTGCTTCCGTGTTTGGAGTGTATACGTACTGTATCAGGAGGCATCTTTGAATGAGTATCAGAATGGCTTACGGGTCTGGAGCATATCTAAGTTGTATCAAGAGTTGTCTTTGAATCTGAATGAGTACCAGAATGGCTTTCGTGTCTGGAGCGTATCCGCACTGTATCAGGAGGCGTCTTTGAATGAGTATCAGAATGGCTTCCAGGTCTGGAGCGTATCTAAACTGTATCAAAAGTTGAATCTGAATCTGAATGAGTACCAGAATGGCTTCCGTGTCTGGAGCGTATCCGCACTGTATCAGGAGGCGTCTTTGAATGAGTATCAGAATGGCTTCCGGGTCTGGAGCATATCTGAACTGTATCAAAAGTTGAATTTGAATTAGTATCAGAATTGCTTCCGTGTTTGGAGTGTATCCGTACTGTATCAGGAGGCATCTTTGAATGAGTATCAGAATGGCTTACGGGTCTGGAGCGTATCTAAGTTGTATCAAGAGTTGTCTTTGAATCTGAATGAGTACCAGAATGGCTTTCGTGTCTGGAGCGTATCCGCACTGTATCAGGAGGCTTCTTTGAATGAGTATCAGAATGGCTTCCGGGTCTAGAGCTTATCAGAACTGTATCAAAAGTTGAATCTGAATGAGCATCAGAACGGCTTCCGGGTCTGGAGCGTATCTGAGCTGTATCAAGAGTGCATATTGTTAATGGTAGCTGTTAATCTTTTCCTGAAAAGGGTAAAATGTTAGCTGAAACACCAAGTTATGTTGCATGAAATGTATGGTGCAATGTATTGGCTTTATTGATGTTTATGATATATGGATGTAATGTATGCGCATGTGAGCTAATCTGATGTATTGCTGTCGGATTGGGGAAAAATAATCCCCGACTGCTGTTGAGGATATGTAAGTCTTCATGTCTTAAAGTCGAAGTGTTGATGAATTTATGCTGAGAGAAATAAACTCTTGTTTTAAGGGAAATGCCATGTATTGCTTGTGAAATCTTCTTGAGGGATCCTGAGAAATTTGATAACTTCTACTGGGGATTAACTAATGGGAGTTTTTGTTCCCGTGGGGAGTATTGAAAACTCTGTGGGGAAAAAGTTTTGTTCCTGCTTGGGGAATTATCCTTGGCTGGGGAGAATCAAAAGTTAGTTGTTATCTGGTTGGATTCCAGGGTTCACAATAAACTGCTGGGGAAATTTGAGAAATTGGGCGATTTCTACTAGGAATTGATAAACTAGAAGCTTCGTTCTACTGGGTAGTTGGGAGTTTTTGTTCCACTGGGGATTATTGAAAACTCTGTGGGGAATATGGAGTGGTATGGGAATGTTTTCCTGTCCTTTCAACCTATCAGTAATTGTCTTTCTCATCTTCTTTATTTGTAAATAGTGATGATGTTCAAATGCATATGTTCATCAATGAATCATTGGACGTTTTTTCGAACAAAACACAATTGTGAAGAAAAGACAAATAGTTTTTGTACTTTCAAAGAGGTATTTTTGTATTGACTTTGAATAAACATTTTGTACAAAGGAGACAAACATTCTAGTAAGAGAATGGTTCCATAAAAACAAGAAAAATTTATGCAAAGAAAGATAGCCATGTGTAATAATCCCATGGGGTTCCCATTCTGCTATAGCCTTCGTATCTCTGAGAGTCTTGTCTATTTGTTGCTTCGTCTGAAGATGATTGAATTGATCAGAAACTCCGAGTTTGCCAGTGGAAGTCAAATATGGTCCGTTAGTGATCCGACAGGACATAGTCATACGCTTTTATTCCCTAAGTTTTTCCTGGACTGCCCTTTCGGGTTTTCAGTCCACCGGGAAACCCCTTTTTTCCCAAGTTGCCCTTTCGGGTTTTCAACTTGCCGGGTGTACAAATTTTTTATTTTATCCCTAATTTTTTCCCAAACCCTTTTGGTTCGTCGGGATGCCCTTGTTTTGCCTAGGTATGTCAACCTAGCGGGTCTCTTATGTGTAGTATCTTTTGACTATGTCTGCGTTCGCAGGGTGTGGCAGGTCGTCACCGTCCATGGTGGTCAAGATCATTGCCCCACCGGAGAATATGTTCTTGATTACAAACGGTCCTTCATAGGTAGGAGTCGATTTTCCCCTGGGATCACTTTGTGGCAAGATGATATGTTTGATCACTAGATCCCCAACTTGATATATTTGGCGTCTGATTTTCTTGTTGAAAGCCTTGATCATCCGTTTTTGATACATTTGACCATGGCAGACAACAGTAAGTCTCTTTTCATCAATTAAGTTCAGTTGATCAAGTCGAGTTTGGATCCAATTGTCTTTATTCAAACCTGCATCCTTTATAATCCTGAGAGGGGATCTGAACTTCAAGAGGTAAAACAGCTTCCATGTCATATACCAAAGAGTAGGGTGTTGCCCCGGTTGAGGTGCGAGCCCTGGTACGGTACTCGTGGAGAGCGAATGGTAGCATCTCATGCCAGTTTTTGTATGTGACTGTCATTTTTTGTATGATCTTTTTAATGTTTTTATTTGCAACTTCGACAGCACCATTCATCTTTGGCCGGTAGGGAGAATAATTGTGATGCTTAATTTTGAATTGCTCGCATCGGGAGGTGATCATATTGTTGTTAAGATTTGTACCATTATCAGTGATGATCCTTTCTGGGATACCGTACCGGCGGATGAGATTTTTCTTGATGAAGCGGGAAACAACATTCTTAGTAACAGAAGCGAAGGAAGCTGCTTCGACCCTTTTGGTAAAGTAGTCAATGGCCACTAGGATGAAGCGGTGTCTATTAGAGGCTGTAGGCTTGATCTCCCCAATCATATCAATTCCCCACATAGCAAAGGGCCAAGAAGCCGTCAATACATTCAGAGGAACCGGAGGTACGTGCACTTTGTCCGTATAAATTTGACACTTATGA
Organism: Vicia faba; assembly: GCA_948472305.1. Classification (NCBI taxonomy): domain Eukaryota; kingdom Viridiplantae; phylum Streptophyta; class Magnoliopsida; order Fabales; family Fabaceae; genus Vicia; species Vicia faba. The sequence goes on from OX451741.1 coordinate 1,023,683,681, forward strand.
CAGGTCCGAGAGTGTTGATAGCAATCTGCTTCCATGGTAGACCAATAATAGCCTGCCCGTAGGATTTTCTTTTCCATTGTATGCCCACTGGAGTGAGTGCCAAAAGTACCTTCATGTAATTCAGCCATGATCTTTTCCGCCTCAATCTTATCCACACACCGAAGAAAAACGGAGTCATGATTGCATTTGTATAGGATGTCGTTACTAAGGAAGAACTTAGCAGAGAACCTCCTTAAGAACTTATTATCATTGATTGAAGCTCCTTCTGGGTATTCTTGATCCTCGAGATACCTCTTGACTTCATGAAACCAAGGCTGGTCCATTACTTCTTCAGTATTGATCTCGTGATAGTGTGTTGGTTCACTCATTTGTTCGTTGGTGATCTGGGGAGCCTCGTTATCCCAATTAAGTTTAAACATAGATGACATTGTGGCTAGAGCATCTACTAGCTGATTTTCTTCTCGCGGGAAATGCTCAAAGGTAATCTCCTCAAAATGTGGTAGCAATGTCAAAACATGTTCTTTGTAAGGGATATGGTTTGGGTGCTTAGTGTCCCATTCCCCTTTGATCTGACTGATGACCAAAGCTGAATCTCCAAACACATCTAAAGATTTGATTCCCAAATCTATGGCAGCCTTGAGGCCCAAGATGCATGCTTCGTACTCTGCCATGTCGTTTGTACAATTGAAGCAAAGTCTTGCAGTAAAGGGAGTATGACACCCTTTCGGAGATATGAGTACAACGCCTATACCATTACCAAGTGCATTGGAGGCCCCATCAAAGAATAAGGTCCATCGGGATCCTTGTTTAGGTCCGTCATATGGTCTGATTTTTTCACAGTCGTCTAATGTCATGATGTCTTCATCCGGGAATTCAAACTTCATGGACTGATAATCTTCTACAGCTTGATGAGCAAGGTGATCAGCTAGCACACTGCCCTTTATAGCCTTTTGGGTAGTGTACTGTATGTCATATTCTGTTAGGATCATCTGCCATCTAGCTATTCTCCCAGACAGAGCAGGCTTTTCGAAGATGTATTTTATCGGATCCATCTTAGATATCAACAAGGTAGTATGAGTCAGCATATACTGTCTTAGCCGGCGAGCAGCCCATGCCAGAGTGCAGCAAGTTTTCTCGAGCAGTGAATATCTGGTTTCACAGTCGGTAAACTTTTTGCTCAGGTAGTAAATCGCGTGCTCTTTTCGGCTAGACTCGTCATGCTGCCCCAATACACACCCCATTGAGTTTTCTAAAACAGTCAGATACATGATCAATGGTCTTCCCTCGACTGGTGGCATCAAAACAAGAGGCTCTTGTAAGTACTCTTTGATTTTGTCGAAAGCAGTCTGGAATTCATTATTCCACTTGACTCCTTGATCTTTCTTCAGTAGTTTGAAGATTGGCTCACAAGTAGCTGTTAGGTGAGAAATGAATCTGGCAATATAGTTCAGGCGTCCCAAGAATCCTCTGACTTCCTTCTCAGTACGAGGAGTAGGCATTTCTTGTATTGCTTTAACCTTGGCAGGATCAACCTCAATGCCTTTGTTACTGACGACAAAACCTAAAAGTTTACCAGACCGTACAACGAATGTGCATTTGTTTGGATTCAACCTCAGCTTATACTTCTTCAGTCTCTCAAACAACTTTTGAAAGTGATCGAGGTGCTCTTCTTCAGTTTGTGATCGGGCTATCATATCATATATGTATACCTCTATTTCATGGTGTATCATATCATGAAACAAAGCTACCATGGCACGCTGATAGGTGGCCCCAGCATTCTTCAGTCCGAATGGCATCACTTTGTAGCAGAATGTCCCCCACTGTGTGATAAATGTAGTTTTCTCCATGTCCTCAGGTGCCATTTTGATTTGGTTGTAACCTGAGAATCCGTCCATGAAGGAAAACACTTTGTGTTAAACCGTATTGTCAACCAGGATATCAATGTGGGGAAGTGGAAAATCATCTTTAGGGTTGGCCCTATTCAAATCTCTATAGTCCACGCACATTCATACTTTGCCGTTCTTTTTAGGCACGGGAACAATGTTGGAAACCCATTGGGGATAGGAAGTGACAGCCAAGAATCCAGCATTGAATTGTTTCATGACCTCTGCTTTGATCTTCTCTGACATATCAGGTCTCATGCGGTGGACTTTTTGTTTCACTGGTGGACAGTCTTCTCTTATTGGCAGACGATGTACGACGATGTCTACATCAAGTCTCGGCATGTCTTCATATGACCAGGCAAAGATCTCAACATAATCACACAACAGCTGAGTCAGACGCTCCTTGACACTGACCTCTAGATTGACACCTACTTTGACCTCTTTTCTATTCTCCTCGGTACCCAAGTTGATTGTATCCACCGGTTCCTCATGAGGTTGAATATCTCTTTCCTCTTGTTATAGTAGCCTGGCCAGTTCCCCTGGTACTTCACAATCTTCCTCACCTTTGTCTTTGGCTTGGTAGATTAGATCCTCAGAGTCATGAAAGGCCATAGCAGTATCGTTACCCATGGGATCCAGAGTGGATGGGTACCTGCATTTGTGAGTGTGGGTGTGTGTAAGGGTATAGCCATCTTTTAAAAGGAAAATAAATGAAAAAGAAAAACAATGAGCATAAAAGTTTGTATGCAAAACGTCCGTGATTCATTGAATGTCATATGAAGATGAAATGACAACCCTTACAAATGGACCATTGTGCCTCGGGCAAGACACAAGGTTTTAAATGTGCAAACTGTTTGTGAATATTACAAGTCCAACAGAAATGTAAAAGATAAATTACTGAGGGATGAAAGTTATTGGGACAAAGTCTATGGCTTCCCAATTGTGGAGTCCTCCGTTGACAGTAGAAAAAATCCAATCCTCCAAGCGGCAATCCTCTTCACCATCTTCCACCGTGTTGACCTCTCGGTTTCTAATCCTCAAGGGTGGCCCTCCAGCACGAGCACAGTGCACAGCCCTCTGAGCACTTGAAGTAAACCCTAAGCGAAACTTGTCATATTTGTAAGGAATATCTGGAAGTTGTCCCCAGATGGTGCATCCACCCTCCTCTACTACTGCTTTGGCGTCTTTTAGAGATGACATCCAGAGTGGAGGTCTTGTAATATTGGGAAATGGGGACACAGTCTTGGTTACCGCTACCTCTTGTGGAATTTCTTCGAAATGTTGAAAAGGAGTTTCAATGAATTCGCCATCCAATTCCACATACCGGAAAGAATTGAGGTGGCTATCATATACTCTTCCTCTCCGTGGACAGTGATAATCCTTCCATGGACCGGATATTTCAGCACCTGGTATAGTGTAGAGGTGACAGCACCGGCATTATGGATCCACGGTCGTCCTAGCAGACATGAGTAAGAGGGGCGGATGTCCATTACAAAGAAGGTTGAGTTGAAAGTCTGAGTCCCAACCTTTATGGGGATATCCACTTCCCCGTGCACCATCCTCTTTGATCCATCAAATGCTCTCACGACTATGTTACTGGGTTTCAATGTTAATCCTTCACAGTCCAGTCTGTCGAGAGCTTTCTTCGGTAAAACATTCAAAGATGAGCCAGTGTCCACCAAGACATGGGCCAGAGTTGGTGCTCTACATTCCATAGAGACATGCAGTGCCTCGTTGTGCTTTCTTCCCTTCGGAGTCAGATCAGCATCCGAGAAGCCTAGGCTGTTGTCTGCCGTCAAACTGGCCACACAATCCCGAAATTGATCAGCCGATGTCTCTTGAGGCACATGGGTTGTCTTCAGAAACTTCACTAGAGCTTTCGCATGTGCCTCAGAACACAACAACAATGCCATCATGGAGATCTTGGAGGGAGTTTTCCCCAACTGTTCAACTACGCCGTAGTCACTCTTCTTTATTATTCTCAAGATCTCCTCCATTTCCTTTTTGGAGGTTTCGGGGATAGTCAGTGGTTGAGCCTTCGTTCGGCCATGCTCTTTTTGAATACCTTTTCCTCGAATTTCAGCAGTAGGGGCATTGGCAGGGATAACAACAGGGTTGTGTCATCTTTGTCAGTAGGAGTACTTGCAGATATGATTATTGGTACGGAGGGAACCTTTGGAGCTACTACGGGTCCAAAAACTGCCTTTGGGGGGGGGGCAATTTCTGGAGAGAAGATTCTACCGCTTCGGGTAATCTTACTGGTTCCGGAAGTATTGCTGATGTCGGAGTCTTCTTCTTCGGAGTTTGATTCTTCGGTGACCAGGCCATCTTGTTTGATACCATGGTAGTAAATGTCTCCACCATAATTCCACGGCATTGTTTTGTCTGATTCATACGGGACCGGCCCGGGCATTGTAATTATAAGAGGAGTGGTTTTTGGAACCGATGTAATCCTAACGGGTCTTTTGGGGACCCTGGAAGAATTGGCGGAGATGGTTATGATCGAAACGTCTTCAACAGGAACAGGTGAAACAGGAGTACTTTCAAACAGAATCTCTTTGTTGTCTATCAAGCGTTGAATGCCTGTCTTCAATAAAGGGCAAGCAGTTGGTAAGGATAAGAAGAGATGGCAGTCTTCATTACAACCCGGTAATACACCGGCTTTCAACAAGTTTATCTTAATGATTGGGAGCGGAGTCAAGAGTTCATCAACCGTAGTAAGAAACAAGTCTTCTTCGATAGCATTGGTGTTGTGACCATGTCTAGGCATAGGAGCAGAAATGACGCTTGGTTTCTCGGGTGCATCAAACTCAATCTCTTTTGCCTCTATAATATCTTGAATCTTGTTTTTCAGGGCCCAACAGTTGTTGGTGTCATGACCCAGACTTTCAGAATGATATTTGCAGCGGGCATTTGGGTGATAATAAGGGGACGCATTGTTGGGGTTCTTTGGAGCTTCTTTTAAAGTTTCCAAATTGGATTTCAGAAGATGCGGTAAAACCTGGGCTAGAGTCATATTGATTTTGGTGAATAGCCAGACTGGCCTCTCTACCCTCGGTTGATTACCTCTTGGTTAATCAGATATGGGTTTTGGGATCATAACAGCTCCTACCATTGGTCGGCCTTCAGCTCTCCTTTGGTTCCTTTGTGGGTAAACAGCAAATACCTCCTTTTTCCTGATGAAAGGCTTTCTCACAGCTATAGAGGTAGATGAATCCTTCTGAATCTTTCCACTTTTTATGTCAGCTTCCACCCTCTCTCGGGTTAGTATTAACTCAGTAAATCTAGCAGATGAGCTTCCAATCAGATGTTTGAAGAAAGGGCCCGATAGAGTTCCCAAGAACATATCCACCAATTCCCTTTCAGACAGATGGGGTTGAACCCTCCCAGCTAGATCTCTCCATTTTTGTGTGTAATCTTTGAAACCCTCATTTGAAACCATAACCATACTCTGAAGTTGAGTACGGGTAGGCGCCAAATCTGCATTATACTGGTATTGCTTATAGAAATTTGCGGCAAGATCTTCCCAGTTGTGGACGTCTGCCCTTTCCAATTGGTAAAACCAATCGAGTTATGTTCCAGATAGGCTATCTTGGAAAAAATGCACCCATAGATCTTTATCGGCGGAGTGCTGCTGGATCTTTCTTACATATGATCGGAGGTGCATCTTAGGACATGACACCCCATCATACTTTGCAAACAAAGGCACTTTGAACTTCGGTGGGATCACAATTCCTGACACTAGTCCCAATTCTTCAAAGTCTAGACCTGGTATCCTTTGTATTTCCATAGCGTTCAAGCGTTCCTCAAGATGTTTGTACTTATCATCAGCTGGCGGATACTGTTCCTCGGAGTAGTCTTCCTCTTCTTCCTCTTCTTCAGATTCTGACGGAACCGTTGTTTCCTTTCCTTTTCCTTCATCAGAGGTTGTTGCGAAATTCAAGGTTCTTGTAGTCTATCCTTGAAACCTTCTCCCCATGATTACCAACACCGGTTGGTTTTTTCTCTTTCTTCTTCTTCTCTTTGGCCAACAGAGTCTTCAACTCCTGTTGCTCCTTGGCCAGGGTCATGAGTAAATGTTGAAACTGCGTGTTTTGAACTTGAAGATCTTTGACTGTCTGTTCGAGATACATCTTACTAAAATAAACAATAGAGAGATGAGGGAACTTGTTGCAAAAAGACATGTTTATGCTATGATGAATGATATGTGCATATGCAATGTTTTCAAGAATTTCAAAGATTCAAGTTCGTTTTAGACAAAAAGAAACACACTTATATTAATAAGATAGAGTTTGAATATAACAATTCCCCTTGGGAAAAATAATACACTCTCTAAGATAAAAAAGTGGTGTGCATCCTCTTCGGTGCAATGTAGTCATTTAGAGTCTGCTCCTCATGAAGTAGCCTAGTGAGTTCCAAAACCTTTTTCTCGCTTGCATAGAATTGGGATTTGAAAGTATCTCGCTCTCCTTTGAGCTGTATCCAATCCCTTTGTAGGTCTTCAAGAGATGTGGGCATGTCAGGATGTAGGATAGTGTATGGAACTTCTCCTTCCTTAACAGGCTCAATGATTACCGGGAGAATGGAAGGATAAGGCATCATAAGACTTTGAGCGCGGGTTCGTACCCACTTGAGGTAAGGCTCAAGAGGGATGGAATTATTGTGTCCCAAAGTCTTGCTATCCACCTTGTTTTGCATCCTCCATGCTCGGATGAATCTCTGGCGAAGACCTTGATTATCGCTGTCGTAGTCGAATACCAAGCCTTAAATCAGCATCTCATGTGGGCCATCCCTTCGGGCATAACCAAATTGTCTTAGAGCTAAGCATGGGTTGTAGGTGATGCCTCCCCTAACGCCAAGTAGAGGGACATTAGGGAATTCCCCATAACGGTCAATAATGATAACATTCTCTTTGGATCGAGAGCACCAATGAATATCTGAATGTTTGAGCCTCATTAACCTTTGTGACCACCTTAATCCTTGCTCATTCTTTAAGACTGATTGGGGAAGATGAGAAATAAACCATCTTTCCAGGAGGGGAGTGCAACGCATAAGGACACCTCTTTTCCTCATTGTGCGAGTGTGAAAAGAGTGTAGGATATCCCCTAGCAATGTAGGCACCGGATTACGTGACATGAAGATTTTGACGGTATTCACATCTATGAGTTGGTCAGGATTGGGGAACAACACCAACCCATAGATAAGAAGGGCCACGATTTCTTCAAAATCTTGAAAGTCTAGGGAATTCCAACAGCTTTGGGCTTTCTCAAATAGAAACTTTGCTAGGAAGCCTTTGACACCACTCCTAGTTTCCCAATGAGTTTGACATCAGATGAGTGCAAGTGCAGAACTTGAGCAATCTCTTATGGCTTTGGGTCTCTTTCCATACCGTTGATAGGTAGTTGTCTGAGAAAGGGAATCCTCAAGAGTTGAGAGAATTCTTCCAAAGTAGGCACAAGCTGGTAGTCAGGAAATGTGAATCAATGGTGCAAAGGATCAAAGAACTGGAAGAGCACCTTTATCATATCCTCCTCTGTGTTGGAGGTGACCAAGTTGAGCAGACGACCATGCCTCTCGGTGAAAGGAGAGCTTTCAAGGATCCTTGAAGCTAGCTCCTTGAGTTGTGGAGGAATTCTTACAAGGTTGACTTGGATAGTTTTCCTGCGAAGTGAATCCATATCCTACAAAACAAGAACAAAGATGAATCTTCAAAATCCTTGAAATGGTTAGTAGATGCATATGATGCTCATGATGTCCATGATGTTATGCACAAGTATGTATACACAAGCAAAACAAACAAGTTCTTAGTTTTAGGCTTGCATGGGGTTTTATAGGTATGTACCCTCTTAAAGTTTAGTTGGCTCAACCTGTCCTAGTAATAGTAACCGGGTTCTAAGGAGCTCATTATCACTGGATTGTTTCTTTGGTCATTGTTTCAGCTCAAGCCTCTTTAATGGAGACCGAAATATTCCAAGAAACCAACCCTCAATGAGTGTAGTATCGAGTATCTACCAACTTCAGATTGCACCAACATCGGTCATCTCACTACGCCCTAAAGGCCAAGTTGGTCAAGTAAAGGTTCTAAAAGTTCGTTAGTGCTTCATGACATCACTCAGCGGCCCCGTATTCTCTTTGATTAACTCAAAGGCTACCGGTACCCACAAATATGTCACACTAACATAGTTATCGCTTAGAGCATGTCGGTATACCCCGCACAGTTTCCATAATGTATTGCTATTTACCTATAATGTATCCCCAAATCCGGGTAGAGGATTCATACCCAAACAAAGAACCGTAATGTAAAGCAAATAAATCAAACAATGTAAGCCAAGTAAATGTGATCTAGCCCTAAGGTAACCCCACTTTTTTTTCATTATATCCCCAACAGAGTTGCCAGTTTTGTGATACGGTGGGAGAACTGACTTGAGGTTTTTGCGTTTGTGTTTGCAAATGTTACGGTTAGCAAGAGTCGTCAACGACTTTTATTTTATCCAAAAGTAAAGGTGAAAAAGCACATGAAAGACCTTTGAGATGTTTTCTAGAGTTCGGGGGGTAGATTATGAAAAGGGAAGGTGTTAGCACCCTTTTCATCCATGGTTTTCCATGGGCTCTTAGTTACTTGCTAGATCACTTTCTTTTTTGTTTTGAAATTGTGTTTTTGTGTGGTTTTTGAAAGTATTTTGTAAAAGAGGCCATTGTTTAGGCAATCTTTGTAATGATTCTCGTTCGTAAGAATGTATACAAAGATGTTTGTCTTTTTGAAAATGTTTTCAATGTTTGTAAATTTTTTTTGGAAATGTGTGTGTTTGTTTTGAAAATAGCAAGGATATTTGTTTGAAAGTAGAGCAAGTAACTAGAAGCAATCTACCTACTCTAATGTCTTTCTTATGCATTTTCTATTCCTTTGACATTGTTGTCTTACCATTGATTTGGTAAACAACCCTATCTTTGGATGTAAACGGGACGGGCGTGGGTCATCGTATAACCATGATTAGCAATGTTGCAAAGTATCTTAGCATTTTTGAGGGACTAAGATCATTTTATAAGGCAACTTAGAATAGCATCATCGAGGGACTATGATCTTTTGATTTTGTTTGTTTTACCAAGATACTTTGCATACGTAATATGGCTATTTTTGTATAAGGCAACCAAGTGGGGAAACCCTAAGGGTGTTTGTGTGCAAAGTGTGTTTGATTGCATGCTCTTGTCTTTGATTTTTTTGGTGGTCTATTTATTGATTTTATCTTGCATTTACATTTGAAAGCGATAAATTGCAGAAATATAAAGTCCTACACTATTACAACATTTAGGGGGTGGGGGTAAAAATTTATTAATGGGGATTGCAATGAAAATAAAGTCCTAAATTACTATTACAACCGTATTGAAATACATACAAGAAAATATTAAATGAACTTGTTTTGTTTTAAGAAAATATTTTATTGTCTTTTTGTTTTAAGGAATAAAATAAAGTGTGAATGAAAATATTTTTGGTGTTTTGCTGATTATTGAAAATGGATAGTGCCAGCGAGAAAAATAAAGAAAAAGAAAATAACAAGGGGAAGAAGAAAAGAGGATCAGCGTGCTACTGAAAGGAAGTCAGAGGTTCTGACCCTGGCGTGGTGCAGAACAGAACCTTGTTAGTGAAAATGTATAGGTCAGAGGTTCTGACCCTACTGGGAACACAGTAATGTTCAGAAGTTCTGATATTACTGATAATAAAACAGGCTCCAGAAGCGCTGATGCCAATGTCAGAATTTGGTCTCCCTCTATGCTATTCAGAACATCTGCAATTTGGTTATTTCTCCACAAAACAGAAGACATGCCTAGGACAGTTTCAGCATGTGTCATAGTGTTTCAGAAATCAGAACCAAAAATCAGAGACAAGTTCAGAACTGATTCATTCTCTATTTAAACATATAGATGCGTGAAAATCTCAGAACATGTACAACATCAGAAGCATGATATCTACATTGTGTTTTTGAGCATGCAAATCTGGTGATGCTTAAGCAATATGGTGAGAATCAGCAAGTGCTTACCTTGCAGCTGTAAGAAGTTCTGTGAACTGGAGTTAGCCTCAACTCTGATGATGTTCTGAACATCTTCTTTGAATGGATGGATGGAGGGTATGTAGTAGTATGAATACAGAAGTTGTGGAAGTTTCTAACGTGTGGGTCAGAAACTGTATGGGTGTTTTTTAGTCAGGAAATATTTTGAGAACAAATGGAGTTTGAAAGCAAAGGATCCAAAGTTAATGGTTTGTATGTTGTGTTTACAGTTTTTGAAACTCTAGGAATTTTGGGCAGAGGTTCAAGACTTTTCTTTCTCAAAATTTTGATTTCTTTTACAAAATTTTATGGACCTCTTCGCAGTGACCAATGGTATTCTATTTATAGGCAAAGCTTTGTGGGTTTTAAAATGTCAAGTGGTGCCAATATCATGCACTAGATGCTGACTTACTCTTGAATAAAATTCAAAAAAGGTTGTGATTGATTGACAGCTTTTAGCCTAGGCTGGGTTAGTAAGCAAGGATTAAGGAAAAGTGACACCCATGAGCAAAAAGTAGCGCATGAACCCATACCTAAATATGTACAAAGGTTTTTTTATGCTACACGTGGAGAGACCCTTTGGACAAAGACACAAAAGTGTTTGTGAGCATTAATGAGCATTAAATGGTGATGAGATTTTTCAAAATCAGAAATCTTGCAATATGAGATTTGCATCATTACTTAAATCTGAGTCAGAAATTCCATTTAGGACAAACATCCAACTTCTGATCTTCTCACTTTGTCACATGTTGCCTCAGCAAGCTCTGAAGGATCCTCAGGCTTTCCAGTAAACTTCTTTGATTTGCCTCTGAAAACTCTGAACTTAGAGATTCTGCTTCAGTGTAGCACCCAATCTTCTGACCCTCTTACCTTCTGGTTCCAGCATGTTCTGAAGGAGCTTTCAGGCTTCGTACTACACTTTAATGCCTTATTTGTATTATTCTAGCAAACTCTGACTGAACTTGCGTAGATGCTGAAAAGCCATGTTCTGACTAAAGATTTTGTGTTGAACCACACTTACAACTTCTGACTACTTCTGCCTGGAGGCTGGCTCAGAAGTTCTGAAGTGTCATTTTTCTTAAATACTTTAGAAAAATTCTAATTATTTAGAATTTAACTTTTCCAAGGTAAAATTTGACTTTTGAGCTTCTTGATAAAACAAACTTCATATTCCAACATGTCTTGATGAAATATGATTTTTGTGATTTGATTTTGATCCAAAAACCAAAGTTTGACTTTTCAGCATGCAAATGATCATTTTGCCCTTGTAAATGGCTTGCTTGGAAAGAAATGATAATTCAAGGCTGGGATTTGTTTAAGAGAAAACTTTGAAAATCCAGGGTGATTTCCTGAGAAATGATAGGGAAATTTTGGGGTACAACAGCTACCCCTGTTCAATCTTCTTTAACCTGAGGAGTTAGATTGGCGAGATTTGCCAATCGCGACTAGAAGGTGGAAGATGATTGGACACTAAAGTTCCCAGAAATTTGCACCCGGCGACGATAGGAGGAATGGGCTTAAAGATGCCATTTGGAGAGGTAATAAAATCTTGTTGGGGATGGGCTTGTAGATTCCATCCAAGAATTCTTGTTAAGATGTAATCTGTAAGTCGAACCTCAGAATGGCGTCCGTGTCTGGAGCGTACCTGAAGGCGTCTTTGAATGAGTATCAGAATGGCTTCCGGGTCTGGAGCGTATCTGAATTGTATCAAAAGTTGAATCTGAATGAGCATCAGAATGGCTTCTGGGTCTGGAGCGTATCTGAACTGTATCAGGAGTGTTGAAATCTGAATGAGCGTCAGAATGGCTTCCGTGTCTGGAGCGTATCTGAGCTGTATCAAGAGTTGACTTTGAATCTGAATGAGTACCAGAATGGCTTCCGTGTCTGGAGCTTATCCGCGTTGTATTAGGAGGCGTCTTTGAATGAGTATCAGAATGGCTTCCAGGTCTGGAGCGTATCTGAACTGTATCAAAAGTTGAATCTGAATCTGAATGAGTACCAGAATGGCTTCCGTGACTAGAGTGTATCCGCACTGTATCAGGAGGCGTCTTTGAATGAGTATCAGAATGGCTTCCGGGTGTGGAGCATATCTGAACTATATCAAAAGTTGAATCAGAATGATTATCAGAATGGCTTCCGTGTCTGGAGCGTATTTGAGCTGTATCATGAGTTGTCTTTGAATCTGAATGAGTACTTGAATGCCTTCTGTGTCTGGAGCGTATCCGCACTGTATTAGGAGGCGTCTTTGAATGAGTATCAGAATGGCTTCCGGGTCTGGAGCGTATCTGAATTATATCAAAAGTTTAATCTGAATGAGTATCAGAATGGCTTCCGTGTCTGGAGCGTATCCGCACTGTATTAGAGGCATCTTTGAATGAATATCAGAATGTCTTCTGGGTCTGGAGCGTATATGAGTTGTATCAAGAGTTGTCTTTGAATCTGAATGTGTACCAGAATGGCTTCCGTGTCTGGAGCGTATCTGCACTGTATCAGGAGGCGCCTTTGAATGAGTATCAGAATGGCTTCTTGGTCTGGAGCGTATCTGAACTGTATCAAAAGTTGAATCTGAATGAGCATCAGAATGGCTTCCGGGTCTGGAGCGTATCTGAGCTGTATCGAGAGTGCATATTGTTAATGGTAGCTGTTAATCTTTTCCTGAAAAGGGTAAAATGTTACCTGAAACACCAAGTTATGTTGCATGAAATGTATGGTGCAATGTATTGGCTTTATTGATGTTTAAGATATATGGATGCAATGTATGCGCATTTGAGCTGATATGTTGTATTGCTGTCGGATTGGTGAAAAATAATCCCCGACTGCTGCTGAGGATATGTAAGTCTTCATGTCTTAAAGTCGAAGTGTTGATGAATTTCTGCTGAGAGAAATAAACTCTTGTTGTAAGGGAAATGCCATGTATTGCTTGTAAAATCTGCTTGAGGAATCTTGAGAAATTTGATGACTTCTACTCGGGATTAACTAATGGGAGTTTTGTTCCATTGGGGAGTATTGAAAACTCTGTGGGGAAAAAGTTTTGTTCCTGCTTGGGGAAAAGAATTCAGGAGTCTCGGTTGTCCATTTCTTTACTGGGGAATTATCCTTGGCTGGAGAGAATCAAAAGTTAGTTGTTATCTGGTTGGATTCCAGGTTTCACAACAACATGCTGGGGAAATTGGAGAAATTGGGTGATTTCTACCAGGAATTGATAAACTAGAAGCTTCGTTCTGCTGGGTAGTTGGGAGTTTTTGTTCCGCTGGGGATTATTGAAAACTCTGTGGGGAATATGGAGTGGTATGGGAATGTTTTCCTGTCCTTTCAACCTATCAGTAATTGTCTTTCTCATCTTGTTTATTTGTAAACAATGATTATGTTCAAATGCATATGTTCATCAATGAATCATTGGACGTTTTTGCGAACAAAACACAATTGTGAAGAAAAGACAAATAGTTTTTGTACTTTCAAAGAGGTATCTTTGTATTGACTTTGAATAAACATTTTGTACAAAGGAGACAAACATTCTAGTAAGAGAATGGTGCCATAAAAATAAGAAAAATTTATGCAAAGAAAGATAGCCATGTGTAATAATCCCATGGGGTTCCCATTCTGCAATAGCCTTCGTATCTCTGAGCATCTTGTCTATTTGTTGCTTCGTCTGAAGATGATTAAATTGATCAGAAACTCTGAGTTTGCCAGTGGATGTCAAATTTGGTCCGTTAGTGATCCGACGGGACATAGTCATACGCTTTTATTCCCTAACTTTTTCCTGGACTGCCCTTTCGGGTTTTCAGTCCACCGGGAAACCCCTTTTTTCCCAAGTCGCCCTTTTGGGTTTTCAACTTGTCGGGTGTACATATGTTTTATTTTATCACTAATTTTTTCCTGAACCCTTTTGGTTCGTCGGGATGCCCTTGTTTTTCCTAGGTATGTCAACCTAGAGGGTCTCTTATGCGTAGTATATTTTGACTATGTCTGCGTTCGCAGGGTGTGGCAGGTCGTCACCGTCCATTATGGTTAAAATCATTGCCCCACCGGAGAATATGTTCTTGATTACAAACGGTCCTTCATAGGTAGGAGTCCATTTGCTCCTGGGATTACTTTGTGGCAAGATGATACGTTTGATCACTAGATCCCCAACTTGATATATTTGGCGTCTGACTTTCTTGATGAAAGCCTTGATCATCCATTTTTGATACATTTGACCATCGCAGACAGCAGTAAGTCTCTTTTCATCAATTAAGTTCAGTTGATCAAGTCGAGTTTGGATCCAATCGTCTTCATTCAAACCTGCATCCTTTATAATCCTCAGAGAGGGGATCTGAACCTCAATAGGTAAAACAGCTTCCATGCCATATATCAAAGAGTAGGGTGTTGCCCCGGTTGAGGTGCGAGCCGTGGTACGATACCCGTGGAGAGCGAATGGTAGCATCTCATGTCAGTCTTTGTATGTGACTGTCATTTTTTTGTATGATCTTTTTAATTTTTTTATTTGCAGCTTCGACAACACCATTCATCTTTGGCCGGTAGGGAGAAGAATTGTGATGCTGAATTTTGAATTGCTCGCACAAGGTGGTGATCATAGTGTTGTTAAGATTTGTACCATTATCAGTGATGATCCTTTCCGGGATACCGTATCGGCAGATGAGATTTTGCTTGATGAAGCGGGAAACAACATTATTAGTAACGGAAGCGAAGGAAGTTGCTTCGACCCATTTGGTAAAGTAGTCAATGGCCACCAGGATGAAGCGGTGTCCATTGGAGGTTGTAGGCTTGATCTCCCCAATCATATCAATTCCCCATATAGCAAAGGGCCAAGGAGCCGTCAAGACATTCAGAGGAACCGGAGGTACGTGCACTTTGTCCGCATAAATTTGACACTTATGACAAGTCCGAGAGTGTTTATAGCAATCTGCTTCCATGGTAGACCAATAATAGCCTGCCCGTAGGATTTTCTTTGCTATTGTATGCCCACTAGAGTGAGTGCCAAAAGTACGTTCATGTAATTCAGCCATGATCTTTTCCGCCTCAATCTTATCCATACACCGAAGCAAAATGGATTCATGATTACGTTTGTATAGGATGTCGTTACTAAGGAAGAACTTAGCAGAGGACCTCCTTAAGAACTTCTTATCATTGATTGAAGCTCCTTCTGGGTATTCTTGATCCTCGAGATACCTCTTGACTTCATGAAACCAAGGCTGGTCCATTACTTCTTCAGTATTAATCTCGTGACAGTGTGCTGGTTCACTCATTCATTTGATGGTGATCTGGGGAGCCTCGTTATCCCAATTAAGTTTAAACATAGATGACATTGTGGCTAGAGCATCTGCTAGCTGATTTTCTTCTAGCGGGAAATGCTCGAAGGTAATCTCCTCAAAATGTGGTAGCAATGTCAAAACATGTTCTTTGTAAGGGATAAGGTTTGGGTGCTTAGTGTCCCATTCCCCTTTGATCTGACTGATGACCAAATCTGAATCTCCGAACACATCTAAAGTTTTGATTCCCAGATCTATGGCAGCCTTGAGGCCCGAGATGCATGCTTCATACTCTGCCATGTTGTTTGTACAATTGAAGCAAAGTCTGGCAGTAAATGGAGTATGACACCCTTTCGAAGATATGAGTACAACGCCTATACCATTACCAAATGCATTGGAGGCCCCATCAAAGAATAGGGTCCATCGAGATCCTTGTTTAGGTCTGTCATATGGTCTGATTTCTTCACAGTCGTCTAATGTCATGATGTCTTCATCCGGGAATTCAAACTTCATGGACTGATAATCTTCTACAGCTTGATGAGCAAGGTGATCAGCTAGCACACTGCCCTTTATAGCCTTCTGGGTAGTGTACTGTATGTCATATTCTGTTAGGATCATCTGCCATCTAGCTATTCTCCCAAACAGAGCAGGCTTTTCGAAGATGTATTTTATCGGATCCATCTTAGATATCAACAAGGTAGTATGAGTCAGCATAGACTGTCTTAGACGGCGAGCAGCCAATGCCAGAGTGCAGAAAGTTTTCTCGAGCAGTGAATATCTAGTTTCACAGTCGGTAAAATTTTTGCTCAGGTAGTAAATAGCGTGCTCTTTTCGTCCAGACTCGTCATGCTGCCCCAATACACACCACATTGAGTTTTTTAAAACAGTCAGATACATGATCAATGGTCTTCCCTCGACTGGTGGCATCAAAACAAGAGGCTCTTGTAAGTACTCTTTGATTTTGTCGAAAGCAGTCTGGCATTCATTATTCCACTTGACTACTTGATCTTTCTTCAGTAGTTTGAAGATTGGCTCACAAGTAGCTGTTAGGTGAGAAATGAATCTGGCAATATAGTTCAGGCATCCAAGAATCCTCTGACTTCCTTCTCAGTACGAGGAGCAGGCATTTCTTGTATTGCTTTAACCTTGGTAGGATCAACCTCGATGTCTTTGTTACTGACGATAAAACCTAAAAATTCACTGGACCGTACTCCGAATGTGCACTTGTTCGGATTCAACCTCAGCTTATACTTCTTCAGTCTCTCAAACAACTTTTGCAAGTGATCGAGGTGCTCTTCTTCAGTTTGTGATCGGGCTATCATATCGTCTATGTAGACCTCTATTTCATGGTGTATTATATCATGAAACAAAGCTACCATGGCACGCTGATAGGTGGCCCCAGCATTCTTCAGTCCGAATGGCATTACTTTGTAGCAGAATGTCCCCCACTGTATGACAAATGTAGTTTTCTCCATGTCCTCAGGTGCCATTTTGATTTGGTTGTAACCTGAGAATCCGTCCATGAAGGAAAACACTTTGTGTTGAGCCGTATTGTCAACCAGGATATCAATGTGGGGAAGTGGAAAATCATCTTTAGGACTGGCCCTATTCAAATCTCTATAGTCCACGCACATTCGTACTTTTCCGTCCTTTTTAGGCACGGGAACAATGTTGGAAACCCATTGGGGATAGGAAGTGACAGCCAAGAATCCATCATTGAATTGTTTCATGACCTCTGCTTTGATCTTCTCTGACATATCAGGTCTCATGCGGCAGACTTTTTGTTTCACTGGTGGACAGTCTTCTCTTGTTGGTAGACGATGTACGACGATGTCTATATCAAGTCCCGGCATGTCTTCATATGACCAGGCAAAGATCTCAACATAATCACACAACAGCTGAATCAGATGCTCCTTGACACTGACCTCTAGATTGGCACCTACTTTGACCTCTTTTCTATTATCCTCGGTACCCAAGTTGATTGTATCCACCGGTTCCTCATGAAGTTGAATAGCTCTTTCCTCTTGTTGTAGTAGCCTGGCCAGTTCCCCTGGTACTTCACAATCTTCCTCACCTTCGTCTTCGGCTTGGTAGATTAGATCCTCAGAGTCATGAAAGGCCATAGCAGTATCATTACCCATGGGATCCATAGTGGATGGGTACCTGCATTTGTGAGTGTGGGTGTGTGTAAGGGTATAGCCATCTTTTAAAAGGAAAATAAATTCAAAAGAAAAACAATGAGCATAAAAGTTTGTATACAAAACGTCTGTGATTCATTTAATGTCATATGAAGATGAAATGACAACCCTTACAAATGAACCATTGTGCCTCGGATAAGACACAAAGTTTTAAATGTGCGAACTGTTTGTAAATATTACAAGTCCAATAGAAATGTAAAAGATAAATTACTGAGGGATGAAAGTTATTGGGACAAAGTCTCTGGCTTCCCAATTACGGAGTCCTCCGTTGACAGTAGGAAAGATCCAATCCTCCAGGCTGTAATCTTCTTCACCATATTCCACCATGTTGACCTCTCGGTTTCTAATCCTCAAGGGTGGCCTTCTAGCACGAGCACAACGCACATCCCTCTGAGCACTTGAAGTAAACCTTAAGCCAAACTTGTCAGATTTGTAAGGAATATCCAGAAGTTGTCCCCAGATGGTGCATCCACCCTCCTCTACTACTTCTTTGGCGTATTTTAGAGATGACATCCGGAGTCGAGGTCTTGTAATCTTGGGAAACGGGGACACAGTCTTGGTTACCGCTACCTCTTGTGGAATTTCTTCGAAATGTTGAAAAGGAGTTTCAATGAATTCGCCATCCAATTCCACATACCGGAAAGAATTGAGATGGATAATCATATACTCTTCCTCTCCGTGGACAGTAATAATCTTTCCATGGACCAGATATTTCAACATCTGGTGTAGTGTAGAGGTGACAACACCGGCATTATGGATCCACGGTCGTCCTAGCAGACAGGAGTAAGAGGGGCATATGTCTATTACATATAAGGTTGAGTTGAAAGTCTGAGTCCGAACATTTATGAGGATATCCACTTCCCCGTGCACCATCCTCTTTGAGCCATCAAATTCTCTCACGAATATGTTACTGGGTTTCAACGTTAATCCTTCACAGTCCAGTCTGTCGAGAGCTTTTTCGGTAAAAAATTCAAAGATGAGCCGGTGTCCACCAAGACATGGGCCAGAGTTGTTCCTTTACATTCCACAGAGACATGCAATGCCTCGTTGCGCTTTCTTCCCTTCGGAGTCAGATCAGCATCCGAGAAGCCTAGGTCGTTGTCTACCGTCAAACTGGCCACACAATCTTGAAATTAATGAGTCGATCTCTCTTGAGGAAAATGGGCTGTCTTCAGAAACTTCACCAGAGCTTTCGCATGTGCCTCAGAATACAGCAACAATGCCAGCATGGAGATCTTGGAGGGAGTTTTCCCCAACTGTTCAACTATGTCGTAGTCACTCTTCTTTATTACTCTCGGGATCTCCTCCATTTCCTCTTTGGAGGTTTCAGGGATAGTCAGTGGTTGAGCCTTCGTCCGGACAGGCTCTTTTTGAATACTTTTTCCTCGAATTTCAGCAGTAGGGGCATTGGCAAGGATAACAACAAGGGTTGTGTCATCTTTGTCAGTAGGAGTACTTGTAGATATGATTATTGGTACGAAGGTAACCTTTGGAGCAGCTACGGGTCCAAAAACTGCCTTTGGGGGGGGGGCAATTTCTGGAGATAAGATTCTACCGCTTCGGGTAATCTTACTGGTTCCGGCAATATTGCTGATGTCGGAGTCTTCTTCTTCAGAGTTTGATTCTTCGGCGACCAGGCCATCTTGTTTGATACCATGGTAGTATATGTCTCCACCATAATTCCACGGCACTATTTTGTCTGATTCATACGGGACTGGCTCGGGCATTGTGATTATAAGAGGAGTGGTTTTTAGAACCGATGTAATCCTAACGGGTCTTTTGGGGACCCTAGAAGAATTGGCGAAGATGGTTATGATTGAAACGTCTTCAACAGGAACAGGTGAAACAAGAGTACTTTCAAACAGAATCTCTTTGTTGTCTATCAAGCGTTGAATGCCTGTCTTCAACAAAGGGAAAACAGTTGGTAAGGATAAGCAGAGATGGAAGTCTTCATTACAACCCGGGAATACACTGGCTTTCAACAATTTATCTTAATTATTGGGAGAGGAGTCAAGAGTTTATCAATCGTAGTAACAAACAAGTCTTCTTCGATAACGTTGGTGTTGTGACCATGTCTAGGCATGGGAACAGAAATGACGCTTGGTTTCTCGGGTGTATCAAACTCAATCTCTTTTGCCTCTATAAGATCTTGAATCTTGTTTTTTAGGGGCCAACAGTTGTTGGTGTCATGACCCGGACTTTCAGAATGATATGCGCAGCGGGCATTTGGGTGTTAATAAGGGGACACATTGTTGGGGTTCTTTAGAGCTTCTTTTAAAGTTGCCAAATTGGATTTCAGAAGATGCGGTAAAACCTGGGCTAGAGTCATATTGATTTTGGTGAATTTCCGGACTGGCCTCTGTACCCTCAGTTGATTACCTCTTGGTTGATCAGATGTTGGTTTTGGGATCATAACAGCTCCTACCATTGGTCGATGTTCAGCTCTCCTTTGGTTCCTTTATGGTTAAACAGCAGATACCTCCTTTTTCCAGGTGAAAGGCTTTCTCACAGCTGTAGAGGCAGATGAATCCATCTGAATCTTTCCACATTTTATGCCAGCTTCCACCCTCTATAAATCCAGCAGATGAGCTTCCAATCAGATGGTTGAAGAAATAGCCCGATATAGTGCCCAATAACATATCCACCAATTCCCTTTCAGGCAGAGGGGGTTGAACCCTCCCAGCTAGATCTCTCCATTTCTGCGCGTAATCTTTGAAACTCTCATTTGAAACCATAGCCATACTCTGAAGTTGAGTACGGGTAGGCGCCCAATCTGCATTATACTGGTATTGCTTATAGAAAGTTGCGATAAGATCTTCCCAGTTGTGGACTTCTTCCCTTTTCAATTGGTAAAACCAATCGAGTTGTGTTCCAGATAGGCTATCTTGGAAAAAATGCACCCATAGATCTTTATCGGCGGAGTGCGACTGGATCTTTCTTACATATGATCGGAGGTGCATCTTAGGACATGACACCCCATCATACTTTGCAAACAACGGCACTTTGAACTTCGGTGGGATCACAATTCCTGACACTAGTCCCAATTCTTCAAAGTCTAGACTTAGTATCCTTTGTATTTCCATAGCGTTCAAGCGTTCCTCAAGATGTCTGTACTTATCATCAGCTGGCGGATACTGTTCCTTGGAGTAGTCTTCCTCTTCTTCAGATTCTGACGGAACCACTGTTTCCTTTCCTTTTCCTTCATCAGAGGTTTTTGCGAAATTCAAGGTTCTTCTAGTCTGTCCTTGAAACCTTCTCCCCATGATTACAACACCGGTTGGTTTTTTCTCTTTCTTCTTCTTCTCTTTGGCCAACAGAGTCATGAACTCCTCTTTCCCCTTGGCCAGGGTCATGAGTAATTGTTGAAACTGCGTGTTTTGAACTTGAAGATCTTTGACTGTCTGTTCAAGATCCATCTTACTGAAATAAACAGTAGAGAGATGAGGGAACTTGTTGCAAAAAGACATGTTTATGCTATGATGAATGATATGTGCATATGCAATGTTTTCAAGTATTTCAAAGATTCAAGTTCGTTTTAGACAAAAAGAAACACACGTTATATTAATAAGATAAAGTTTGAATATAATAATGCCCCTTGGGCAAAATAATACACACTCTAAGATAAAAAAGTGGTGTGCATCCTCTTCGGTGCAATGTAGTCATTTAGAGTCTGCTCCTCATGAAGTAGCCTAGTGAGTTCCAAAACCTTCTTCTCGCTTGCATAGAATTAGGCTTTGAAAGTATCTTGCTCTCCTTTGAGCTGTATCCAATCCCTTTGTAGGTCTTCAAGAGATGTGGGCATGTCAGGATGTAGGATAGTGTATAGAACTTCTCCTTCCTTAACAAGCTCAATGATTATCGGGAGAATGGAAGGATAAGGCATCATAAGACTTTGAGCACGGGTTCGTACCCACTTAAGGTAAGGCTCAAGAGGGATGGAATTCTTATGTCCCAAATTCTTGCTATCTACCTTGTTTCGCATCCTCCATGCTCGGATGAATCTCTGGCGAAGACCTTTATTGTCGTTGTCGTTGTCGAATACCAAGCCTTGAATCAGCATCTCATGTGGGCCATCCCTTCGGGCATAACCAAATTTTATTAGAGCTAAGAATGGGTTGTAGGTGATGCCTCCCCTAACGCCAAGTAGAGGGGCATTGGGGAATTCCCCATAACGGTCAATAATGATAACATTCTCTTTGGATCGAGAGCACCAATGAATATCTGAATGTTTGAGCGTCATTAACCTTTGTGACCACCTTAATCCTTGCTCATTCTTTAAGACTGATTGGGGAAGATGAGAAATAAACCATCTTGCCAGGAGGGGAGTGCAACACATAAGGACACCTCTTTTCCTCATTGTGCGAGTGTGAAAAGAGTGTAGGATATCCCCTAGCAATATAGGCACCGGATTGCGTGACATGAAGATTTTGACGGCATTCACATCTATGAGTTGGTCAGGATTGGGGAACAAGACCATCCCATAGATAAGAAGGGCCACAATTTCTTCAAAAGCTTGAAAGTCTAGGGAATTCCAACAGCTTTGGGATTTCTAAAACAGAAACTTTGCTAGGAAGCCTTTGACACCACTCCTAGTTTCCCAATGAGTTGTGACATCAGATGAGTGCAAGTGCAGAACTTGAGCAATCTCTTCTGGCTTTAGGTCTCTTTCCGTACCATTGAAAGGTAGTTGATTGAGAAAGGGAATCCTCAAGAGTTAAGAGAATTCTTCCAAAGTAGGCACAACCTGGTAGTCGGGAAATATGAAGCAATGGTGCAAAGGATCAAAGAACTGGAAGAGCACCTTTATCATATCCTCCTCTGTGTTGGAGGTGACCAAGTTGAGTAGACGACCATGCCTCTTGGTGAAAGGAGAGCTTTCAGGGATCCTTGAAGCTAGCTCCTTGAGTTGTGGAGGAATTCTTACAAGGTTGACTTGGATAGTTTTCCTGTGAAGTGAATCCACATCCTACAAAACAAGAACAAATATGAATCTCCAAAATCTTTGAAATGGTTAGTAGATGCATATGATGCTCATGATGTCCATGATGTTATGAACAAGTATGTATACACAAGAAAAACAAACAAGTTCTTAGTTTTAGGCTTGCATGGTGTTTTATAGGTATGTACCCTCTTGAAGTTTATTTGGCTCAACTTGTCCTAGTAATAGTAACCGGGTTCTAAGGAGCTCAATATCACCGGATTGTTTCCTTGGTCATTGTTTCAGCTCAAGCCTCTTTAATGGCGACCGAAATATTCCAAGAAACCAACCCTCAATGAGTGTAGTATTGAGTATCTACCAACTTCGGACTGCACCAAAGCCGGTCATCTCACTACCCCATAAAGGCCAAGTTGGTCAAGTAAAGGTTCTAAAAGTTCGTTAATGCTTCATGACATCACTCAGCGGCCCCGTATTCTCTTTGATTAACTAAAAGGCTACCGGTACCCACAAATATGTCACACTAACATAGCTATCGCTTAGACCATGTCGGTATACCCCGCACAGTTTCCACAACGTATTGCTATTTACCTATAATGTATCCCTAAATCTGGGTAGAGGATTCATACCCAAACAAAGAACCGTAATGTAAAGCAAATAAATCAAACAATGTAAGAAAGTAAATGTGATCTAGCCCTAAGGTAAACCCACTTTTTTTTCATTATATCCCCAGCAGAGTCGCCAATTCTATGATACGGTGGGAGAACTGACTTGAGGTTTTTGCGTTTGTGTTCGCAAATGTTGCGGTTAGCAAGAGTCGCCACCGACTTTTCTTTTATCCAAAAGGAAAGGTGAAAAAGCACAGGAAAGACCTTTGAGATATTTTCTTGAGTTCGGGGGGGTAGATTATGAAAAGGGAAGGTGTTAGCACCCTTTTCATCCATGGTTTTCCATGGGCTCTTAGTTACTTTCTAGATCACTTGCTTTTTTGTTTTGAAATTGTGTTTTTGTGTGGTTTTTGAAAGTATTTTGTAAAAGAGGCCATTGTTTAGGAAATCTTTGTAATGATTCTCGTTCGTAAGAATGTATACAAAGATGTTTGTCTTTTTGAAAATGTTTTCAATGTTTGTAAAATGTTTTGGAAATGTGTGTGTTTGTTTTGAAATTAGCAAGGATATTTTTTTGAAAGTAGAGCAAGTAATTAGAAGCAATCTACCTACTCAAATGTCTTTCTTATGAATTTTCTATTCCTTTGACATTGTTGTCTTTCCATTGATTTGGTAAACAACCCTATCTTTGGATGTAAACGGGATGGGCGTGGGTCATCGTATAACCATGAATAGCAATGTTGCAAAGTATCTTAGAATTTTTGAGGGACTAAGATCATTTTATAAGGCAACTTAGAATAGCGTCATCGAGGGACTATGATCTTTTGATTTTGTTTGTTTTACCAAGATACTTTGCATACGTAATATGGATATTTTTGTATAAGGCAACCAAGTGGGGAAACCCTAAGGGTGTTTGTGTGAAAAGTGTGTTTGATTGCATGCTCTTGTGTTTGATTTTTTTGGTGGTCTATTTATTGATTTTATCTTGCATTTACATTTGAAAGCGATAAATTGCATAAATGTAAAGTCCTACTCTATTACAACATTTAGGTGGTGGTGGTACAAATTTATGAATGGGGATTACAAATGAAAATAAAGTCCTAAATTACTATTACAACCATATTGAAATACATACAAGAAAATATTAAATGAACTGGTTTTGTTTTAAGAAAATATTTTTTTGTCTTTTTGTTTTAGGGAATAAAATAAAGTGTGAATGAAAATATTTTTGGTGTTTTGCTGATTAATGAAAATGGAGAGTGCCAGCGAGAAAAATAAAGAAAAAGAAAATAACAAGGGGAAGAAGAAAAGAGGATCAGCGTGCTGCTGAAAGGAAGTCAAGGTTCTGACTCTGGCGTGTTGCAGAATAGAACCCTATTAGTGAAAATGTATAGGTCAGAGGTTCTGACCCTGGCACGCTGCAAAACAGAAACCTGTTAGTGAAAATGTATGAGGTCAGAGTTTCTGACCCTGCTGGGAACACAGTAATTTTCAGAAGTTCTGATATTACTGATAACAAAATAGGCTCCAGAAGCGTTGATGCCAATGTCAGAATTTGGTCTCCCTCTATGCTAGTCAGAACATCTGCAATTTGGTTATTTCTCCACAAAACAGAAGACATTCCTAGGACAGTTTCAGCAGGTGTCATAACGTTTCAGAAATCAGAACCAAAAATTAGAGGCAAGTTCTGAACTGATTCATTCTCTACTTAAGCATACAGATGCGTGAAAATCTCAGAACATGTACAACATCAGAATCATGATATCTACATTGTGTTTTTGAGCATGCAAATCTGGTGATGCTTAAGAAATATGGTGAGAATCAGCAAGTGCATACCTTGCAGCTGTAAGAAGTTCTGTGAACTGGAGTTAGCCTCAACTCTGATGATGTTCTGAACATCTTCTTTGAATGGATGGATGGAGGGTATGTAGTAGTATGAATACAGAAGTTGTGGCAGTTTCCAACGTGTGGGTCAGGAACTGTATGGGTGTTTTTTAGTCAAGAAATATTTTGAGAACAAATGGATTTTGAAAGAAAAGGATCCAAAGTTAATGGTTTGTATGATGTGTTTACAGTTTTTGAAACTCTACGAATTTTGGGCAGAGGTTCAAGACTTTTCTTTCTCAAAATTTTGATTTCTTTTACAAAATTTTCTGGACCTCTTCTCAGTGACCAATGGTATTCTATTTATAGGAAAAGTTTTGTGGTTTTTAAAATGTCAAGTGGCGCCAATATCATGCACTAGATGCTGACATACTCTTGAAGAAAGTTCAAAAAAGGTTGTGATTGATTGACAGCTTTTAGCCTAGGCTGGGTTAGTAAGCAAGGATTAAGGAAAAGTGACACCCATGAGCGAAAAGCGGCGCATGAACCCATACCTAAATCTGTACAAAGGTTTTTTTATGCTGCACATGGAGAGACCCTTTGGACAAAGACTCAAAAGTGGTTGTGAGCATTAATGAGCATTAAATGGTGATGAGATTTGTCAAAATCAGAAATCTTGCAATATGAGATTTGCATCATTACTAAAATTTGAGTCAGAAATTCCATTTAGGACAAACATCCAACTTCTGATCTTCTCACTTTGTATCCTGTTGCCTCAGCAAGCTCTGAAGGATCCTCAGGCTTTCCAGTAAATTTCTTTGATTTTCCTCTGAAAACTCTGAACTTAGAGATTTTGCTTCAGTGTAGCACACAATCTTCTGACCCTCTTACCTTCTGATTCCAGCATGTTCTGAAGGAGCTTTCAGGCTTCGTACTACACTTTAATTCCTTCTTTGTATTATTCAAGCAAACTCTAACTGAACTTGTGTAGATGCTGAAAATCCATGTTTTGACTAAAGATTATGTGCTGAACCACGCTTGCAACTTCTGACTGCTCCTGCCTGGAGGCTGGCTCAGAAGTTCTGAAGTGTCATTTTTCTTAAATACTTTATAAAAATTCTAAGTATTTAGAATTTAACTTTCCCAAGGTAAAATTTGACTTTTGAGCTTCTTGATGAAACAAACTTCATATTCCAACATGTCTTGATGAAATTGATTTTTGTGATTTGATTTTGATCCAAAAACCGAAGTTTTACTTTTCAGCATGCAAATGACCATTTTGCCCTTGTAAATGGCTTGCTTGGAAAAAATGATAATTCAAGGCTTGGATTTGTTTAAGAGAAAACTTTGAGAATCCAGGGTGATTTCCTGAGAAATGATAGGGCAAATTTTGGGGTACAACAGTGACTTTATTTCATGACATGATCCATCGTGAGATAGAAGTCTACGTGGTTTACATGATAGCAATATCCCAAACTGAAGAAGAGAACCTTGATCATCTGCACTTGCTGTTTGAGAGGCTGAAGAAATATAAGCTGAGGTTAAATCCCAACAAATACATCTTCGAGGTAAGGTCTGGTAAGCTCCTAGGTTTTGTCGGAAGTGGAAAAGGTATTAAATTCGATCCTGCAAAAGTCAAAGTAATCCAAGAAATGCTATCTCCTCGTACTGAGAAGGAGGTTGGAGGTTTTCTAGGACGACTCAATTATATTGCCCGATTCATCTCTCACTTGACTGCTACTTGTGAACCATTCTTCAAGCTGCTGAAGAAAGATCAAGTGTTAAGATGGAATGACGACTATCAAATAGCTTTTGGAAAGATCAAAGAATACTTACAAGAACCACCAATCTTGATACCATGAGTTGAAGGAAGACTTCTAATCATGTACTTAACCATGTTACATAATTCAATGGGGTGTGTGTTGGGGCAGCATGACGAGTCTAGTCGAAAAGAGCATGCAATATATTACCTTAGCAAAAAACTTACCAATTGTGAAACAAGATATTCACTGCTTGAGAAAACTTGTTGCACTTTGGCATGGGTTACTCGCCGACTACGACAGTATATGTTGACTCATACCACTCTATTGATCTCTAAGATGGATCCCATCAAGTACATCTTTGAGAATCCATCTCTCTCCGAAAGGATAGCCCGATGGAAAATGGTCCTAACTGAATACAATATCCAGTACACTACACAAAAAGCTATCAAAGGAAGTGTGTTGGCGGATCATTTGGCACATCAAGCTGTGGATGACTACCAATCTATGAACTTTGAATTCCCATACGAGAATAATATGTTGATTGCGGATTGTGAAAAGCCTGGACTGTATGAAGGACCTGAGCAAGGATCTCGATGGACTATGGTTTTTGATAGAGCTTCCAACGCATTGGGTAACAGAATTGGTGCTATGATAATTTCCCCTGAAGGTTTCCATACGCCTTTTACTGCCAGACTTTGCGTCGACTATACCAAAAATATGGCCGAATATGAAGCATGCATCTTGAGTCTTAAAGCTTATATTGACTTAAGAATTAAATTTTTAAGTGTATATGGAGACCCAGCTTTAGTCATCAGTCAAGTTAAAGGAGAGTGGAACACAAAACATGTAAGTCTTATCCCTTACAAAGAGCTTGTGCTAACCTTGACCCCGTACTTTGAAGAGGTTACCTTTTAACATATTCTGAGGGAAGAAAATCATTTGGCATGTGTTTTAGATACCATGTCTTCTATATTCAAAGTCAGATGGGACAACGAAGCTCTATGAATTACTGTCGAAAGATTTGACGAACAATCACACTGTTGTGAGACTGAAACTGATTATGTAGAGGAGAAGCCTTGGTTTCATGAGGTGAGAAGATATCTCGAAGCTCAAGAATATCCTGAGGGGCGTTAGTTAATGACAAGAAATTCTTGCGGAGGTTCTCAGCCAAGTTATTCCTAAGCAACGGGTTCTTATACAAGCGCAACCATGATTCAATTCTGCTCCGTTGTATGGACAAGAAGGAAGCAGAGAAGATCATGGAGCATATGCATGAAGGTAGCTTTGGTACTCACTCTAGCGGACACACTATGGCCAAGAAGATTCTGAGAGCTGGCTACTATTGGTCGACCATGGAAACTGATTCTTACCACCACTCGAGGACTTGCCATAAGTGCCAAATTTATGTTGATAAGGTTCACGTGCGTCCAATACCTTTGAATGTAATGACTTCCCCTTGGCCATTTTCAATATGGGGAATCGATATGATTGGAGATATCAAGCCTACTGCCTCTAATGGACACCATTTCATTCTTGTCACCATTGACTACTTTACCATGTGGGTTGAAGCAGCTTCATTTTCCTCAGTTACCAAGAACGTTGTGGCTCGGTTGATCAAGCACAACCTCATCTTCCGGTATGGTATCCCTGAGAGGATCATCACTGACAATGGAAACAACCTTAACAATGCCAAGAATCACTGATCTCTACACGCAGTTCAAGATCAAGCATCATAACTCTTCTCCATACAGACCTAAGATGAATGGCGCAGTGGGAGTTGCTAACAAAAATATAAAGAAGATTATGCAAAAGATGGTGGTGACCTAGAAAGACTGGAATGAGATGCTACCATTTGCTCTTGATGGCTATCATACGTCGGTGTGAACATCAACTGGGGTAACCCTTTTCTTTTTGGTCTATGGCATGGAATTTGTCCTGCCTGTCGAAGTTCAAATCCCTTCTCTAAGGATTATGAAAGAAGCAGACTTAGATGAAGAAGAATGGAGTCAGACAAGGCAGGATCAATTGAATTTGATTGACGAGAAGAGGTTGGCTGCTATCTGTCATGGTCAGATGTACCAGAAACGCATGACCAAAGCTTTCAACAAGAAGATCAAGCATCGAGTATATCAGGTTGGTGACTTGGTAATAAAGTGCATCATCCTACCACAAGGAGATCCCAGGGTCAAATGAACTCCCACTTACAAAGGGCCATTTGTTGTCAAGAAAGTATTCTCAGATGGTGTTATGATGCTAACCACTATGGATGACAAAGATTTCCTGCACCTTGTGAACGCATACATAGTCAAAAAATACTATGCATAGAAATGCCCCTCTAGGTTGACATACCTAGGAAAAAATAATGGCATCCCAGTAAACCAAAAGGGTTCGGGAAAAAGTAAGGGATATATACAAAAGATTGTACACCCGACAAGTCGAAAACCTGAAAAGGCGGCTTGGGAAAAAAGGGTATCCTGGTGGACCAAAAACCCGAGAGGGCGGTCCAGGAAAAAATTAGGGATTAAATGTACGATTATGTCCCGTTGGATCACTTATAGCCAGCTTTATTACCAAGGTCAAAAGTTCGAATGGATCAATCACCTTCTTCTGATGGCAAAGGACGAGATGTTCGAAGACATAGGGGAAATAGCAGAGTTGGAACTAAATGAGATCATTTTTCACATGGTTATTTGTTTTCACTTTGTATTCTTTCATTTCACGACAATTTTCCTCTTACAAGGATTTCCGTCTCTTTATACAAACTCTCCTGTTTATAGGCAAATTATCGATACAAATATACTTTAAAATCCAAACTTTTTTTTTCTGTTTTGCTTGCAAAAACGTCCAATAACTAAAATGGAATGGGAATATGCATATGAACATGACTAACTGTTAACAAATAAATGCATAAGAACGAGAATAAACATTTACTCAAAACTCTAGGAGTTTGGATGATACTCAAGCTATTTGTAAATCCCCACAATCCCTTTCATAAGATTATCCCCAGTGAAGTCGCCAGAGCCACTTCTATGAGGTTATCCCCACATAATAGTTTTCACAAATAAGAGCATATTCCCCATAGTTTCCCCGACAGATCACTCCAAAAAATAAAGGAATATAATCTCCTCCCTGTGAAATCTCCCCACGGAGTCCCAATCAGTACAATTCATGAAAATTCTCATCCCCAACTGAGTTTGTTCCTCCAAAACTAAAGAAAGAGACCCTGTAGAGTTTCTTCTCTTTAGAAAATTCAATCTCCCCAAGAGAGTTAGTTTCCTCAACATAGCACTTCTCCATCAACAAGGGTTTATTTCCCCAACAGGGTTTATTTCCCCAACAAACTACAAATTCCCCAGCTAATCACTGACAAAATTATTTTCCCTAGTAAAGTCATCACTATCCCCAGAAAGTTGATGCGAAACTTGGAACACGACCCGATACCAGTTAACTCTATCCCTAGTCAGGGTATATAAAGAATAAATTCCCCAATAGAGCAACAGACGACCAATGTACCTAAACTCTACTCCCCATACAAAAATAAATACATCCCCTGCAGATTTTCCTCAAACAAGTAACCATGAATCCCCAACGGAAGTATTCTAGAAAAGATTGAAGATACACATACTCTTCATCCCCGACAATAGTCAGGGATTTATTTTCCAAGACGAAGATACACTTCTGAAGATGTGAAAAACACAAGAAGGGGGGTTGAATTGAAAAAACTTAAATTAAAAGGCTTAACAATACAGTATTTTTATCCTGGTTCGTTTGATCTCAAACTACTCCAGTCCACCCGTCAAGGTGATTTCTCCTCTCTCCAACGAGGTCTTAATCCACCAATCTCAAAGGATTACAACAGCTACTTTAACAACTACTAAAGTCTTCTTGAGTAAAACCACAATCCGGTTAATCTCAAGGAACTTCTTTTACAAATAATTGAACAAGAGTGTGTTGTTGTTTTCTTACAAAACTGGATACCACAACTGTGATAATTACACAAAAATAAGCTTGGAATAAAATGAATTTGCTAAAGCTTTGAATATGTGTGGTTTGGATAGCTTGGAAAATTTTGAGTGCGTGCGTACGTGCTTCTTTTCACAAGCAGACTTGTTTATATAGGCAAGCAAAGATATGTTGTCCATAAAGCAGGTTTTAATGATAATAATGCACTTTCCTTTTGAAGAAGATCTTTGTCTGAAGAAAGTCGTTAGCATTTAATTCTGTCTTGAATAATCAGTAACGCTTCAGATTCTTCTTTGCTGTACCTGCTGATAACGCTTCAGAGTGTTGATGACTTGGTAAAGATGTCTTTGATCAGAGTCAGAGTGTATTTGTTTAGGCGCAGATTTTGGTCATCAAGCTTCAGCGTATAATCTGGTAGCTTCAGCGTGTAGCACATATTGCTGATCTTCAGATGTTGATTCCATTCTGATGCTGATTCCATCAGAACTTCTGCATATACAAAACATAATTTTAAGGAGCATAATTGTTCTTTGTATATATCTTTGAAATAATTTATTATTTGTATTTTGTTATCATCAAAACTCTAATCAAGGGTTGTAGAATCAAACTATGTTCTAACAATCTCCCCCTTTTTTATGATGACAAAAACCAGATTTTTCAGTTAGAAATAAAGAATAAAAAGTATAGAATTAAGAAGAAAGACTCCTCCTGAGTTGATTACTTCCCTTTAATTCCATAGTCTTTGAGCATCAGAATCTTACTGTATCTTTCATCAGAGTTTTGTACTTGTTCAAGCTTTTCAGAAGAGAAAAATTGAGTAGATAAGAATGTTTGAGACTTATGTCTCAGTAATCCGTTATTGAAAATATATTATTCTTTCTCCCCCTTTCTGTCAGTTATCAAAAAGAACATATAATCAGAGTTAAAAAGGATTTGTATTAAGATTAGAAGCAACGATAAGAAGTTCAGAACAGCAGTAATGTAGAAAATATTACAGATAAACAAATTTTAAAACAAAGGAAAAATCTAAGATGGAGGAGGAAGGCGCGTGAACAAAGCTTCCAACAAGCCCTTGATCTGGATGTTGGTTTCCTCTTATTTTGTTAACATGCTCTTGATTTCCGAAATTTTATCAACCTGTTTATCCATCCTTTCCTGCATAATAATATCGGATCTCTTCAGTTCTTCCAGAGTCTGCCTTTCATAGGAGGAGGCTTGAGAATCTTCAGTAACTGGATGCTTCTCAGAGCATTCTGCAATGTCATCTTTTTGAACCAAATCCTCTGCAAGAATCATCTCATCTTGAGCAGCAGTCAGAGTAAGATTTTCTGACTCTGGTTGAACATTTTCTGCTGGACGATGTTCTGACCAGGGAGCATTGTCCAGAGGGAGAACTTCTTCCTTGAGCAGTTGGCTCAGAACTTGGTCTTCAATTACCTTTAGAAGATTACTGAAGTTCTGTTGAACTTGTCTGTAGCTCTGTTCTTGCATCTTATGAGTTTCAGAATATACCCATTTTCTGAAACTTGTCCAAAGATAATCTGATGCAGCAAGATTAATCATCTCAAGACTAGCTTGCTTCAGAGAAGTTATCCACTTCTGCATTTCTGTTTCAAATATCAATAAACTAGTACCAACATCTGGTGAGGGTTCAGATGGTTTTGGTTTTGGAATGGCTGTTTTGTGGGTTATGGCAGCAAGACGTTCAAAAACAGTTAAATCAATGATAGTTTTGGCGTTGTCATTTGGATTGTTCTTTGGTGAGGGAGTGGGAGAGTCTGGAATGATTATTAGACTAGTTGGGGAGTTTGGTGGAGTTGATTCTAGTGAAGAGGGAATTTGGGGAATATCCAGAATGGTCAGGGGCATACGGATCGCCAGAGGTTCAGTAATTCCAGGAATGGGAATGGTATCAGAATCAGTAGTTTGGTTGGATTGAACGTTATGAGATTCTGGTTCAGAAGGTTGGACCTCAGAAGTTTGAACTTCTGGTTGTGATAGTTCAGGTTGCAGAGAAGGTGGATGAATTTCTGGTTGAGGAGATGGAGGTAGTGGTATTTCTGGTTGTGGAGAGAGGGGAATTTCTGATTGTGGTGCTTCTGAAATGGTTTCAGAGTTTGGATTTTCTGGTATGGGAGCAGAAATATTCTGGTCAAATTTTTCAATATCTGACAGAACTTTTGCAAGTTCTGGTTGAGTTGTTTCAATAATTGGATTGATAGGTAGGGAGTGAGATCCTCTAAGAGTTAAAGTTTCTGAGGGGTCAAACCCAATGTCAAAATCATCAAATGTTTGAGGGGTAGGAATTTCTGAATGGGTAGGAGTTGGTTCAGATGTTTGTACAGATACTGAATCTAAAACAGTTACAGAAGAAGGATTACCTCTCTTTTTAGCAGCTTTGGGAGTCCGCTGGGATGATCCTTCTGCTGCTGCCTTCCTTTTCTTGTTCTTCTTCAGCACAACTTCTGGAGCCTTCTGTTGCAGATCCTGAATGTTTAACTCTGGTGCAGTACCATCTGCCTTGCATGCATCCAGATATCTTACGATAATCTCAGGCTTGGAATCAATTTCTGAGAACATGGGAAATTCATCCAGAGGGATTCTTCTGCTGGTGATTGTTGCAAAAGAAGTAACACTGGTTTCCTTCTTGATGTTATCAATAATCTTCATCTTCTTCAGATTCTTCGCATTCAAAGGCTTTCCAGCAGTTGCCTCTAAAGAGCTGATTTTCTGTGCTTCTGTTAGATGCTCTATCAGCCTATTCTCTGTGAGAATATCTGATATGAGCCTTCCAAGGGGTATCCAATCCCTTTTGGTGCGCTCATCTTCTCTAGTCTCCTTAACACTCGTTCTCAGATGATTGAACATCAAATGAGCCAGATTCACCTTAGTCTTTTGGGAGATGAAGTAGATCAGAAACTGCTGATCAATGTTGATGTAGTCAGGAGAGCTGGTTGGCTTCCTGTGGTTTATGCATCCCAGAATAATCTTAGCCCATATTCTGTGATGGTCCTTCAGATCCCTTATCTTGCTGGAGGGAAGACCCGAAGTGAAAATTTCTCTAGCAATTGAAGCGACATCAGCACATCTTTCAGCCATGTCTATACACCTTACGCCACCGCCACTGTAACCTATCAATCTTGCAATAAGGTCTTCAGTAATCACTATCTTCTTCCCCATTACATATGAAGTAACTTGATGGTTGGAGGATGAAGCATGAATCCAAAATTCCTTCACAAGGATTGGGAACGTTGGACCTAGCAGACGGTCAAAATACTGGTTCCATCCTTGAGACTTTACTTCTTCAGAAAGATTAAACCCATTTTCTTGAAGACTTTCAAAGTCCACAATCAATTCTGAGAGTACTTCTAGGTTTTCAATGGGCGTGAGGAGAGTTCTGAATGGTTCTTCATATTATTCTGTGGATTCTGTTCTCTGAGTACTGGAAGTTGGGTTGCTTTAGGAAGCCATGTTCACACCGAAAATTTG
This sequence comes from Vicia faba, assembly GCA_948472305.1. Lineage (NCBI taxonomy): Eukaryota > Viridiplantae > Streptophyta > Magnoliopsida > Fabales > Fabaceae > Vicia > Vicia faba. The sequence goes on from OX451741.1 coordinate 1,023,717,639, forward strand.
AGAAGAAAATGAAGGGGTTTTGAAAAAGATGCAAACTGAAAACAATTAGATTGTAGAGAAAGTGAAAGTGAAAGAGTGTAAAGAGTGAGAAATACGTTTAAATAGATTTTGAAAATGTAAACTGCAAGAGAGAGAAATAAATTGTAATGATTATAAGCATTAATGACAGCTGATTTTGGGGGATTCAGAAAGATATTTGAACGGTTACCCATGACATGTGTCTCAATGCATCCAATCAGCGCTTTTGACCTTTCAGAAAAATGAACGCGTGTTCAGCCTCAGAAGGTAGCTGATGGGTGGATGACAACTGTTTGCTTACGTGAACAGCACACTTCTATCCTTGAAATGAAATGCTCAGATCTTCATGGATAGATTCTGATACAATCTGTACTTCTAAAAATCTGAAGGCGGGTTGATTAGCAGTTCACAGAAAATAACCAAAATTCTGAAGGTTAAGATATGCAAATAAAACAGTTTTATTCTGGGCAAAGCTTCATGCTGAGATGATTCAGGATGAAGTTAAACCTATCTTCAGAAAGAGGTTTTGTAAAGACATCATCCCATTGATGGTCTGTGTCAATGAATTTTAAATTGAGAATCCCTTTCTGAATATAGTCCCTAATAAAATGATGTTTTATTTCTATATGCTTAGCCCTAGAATGCAAAATAGGATTTTTACTTAGACAAATAGCAGAAGTATTGTCACAGAGGATAGGGATGTTACTCTCAAATATATTGGAGTCCTCAAGTTGACTTTTCATCCATAGAATTTGCGTGCTACATCCAGCTGCTGCTATGTATTCAGCTTCTGCTATTGATAGAGCTATTGTGGATTGTCTTTTGTTGGACCATGAGATTAGATTTTCTCCCAAAAACTGGCAGCTTCCAGAAGTGCTTTTACGTTCTACTCTGTCTCCAGCAAAATCAGCATCACAGTATCCTACTAAGCTGTAATCACTTGATTTTCTATAAAACAAACCCAGATTAGAAGTACCTTTCAGATACTTGAAAAATCGCTTAACTGCTGTTAAGTGAGATTCTCTAGGATCTGATTGGAATCTAGCACAAATGCAAACACTGAATAGAATGTCAAGCCTTGAAGCCGTCAGATAGAGAAGAGAACCAATCATACCTCTGTAGACCTTCTGTTCTACCTTTTTACTTACCTCTTCTTTTTCCAGAATGCACGTGGGATGCATTGGAATCCTTGATGGCTTACATTCTGAGAGATCAAATTTCTTTAGAAGTTCTCTGACATATTTGCTCTGATGAATGTAAGTTCCTTCTGGAGTTTGATTAATCTGAATGCCCAAAAATAATTTTAGTTCCCCCATTAGGCTCATCTCAAATTTTGCCTGCATACATTTAGAAAACTCTCTTCCCAGAGAGGGTTTAGTGGATCCAAATATGATGTCATCAACATAAATCCGACATACTAAAATGTCATTCTTAACTGACTTACAGAACAAGGTTATGTCCACTTTCCCTCTGGTGAATTCCTTTTCTAACAGGAAGTTACTTAGTCTTTCATACCAAGGTGTGGGGGCTTGTTCCAGACCATAGAGTGACTTCTTTAGTTTGAAAACATATTCTGGATTTTTGGAACTTTCAAAACCAGGGGGTTGGTGCACATATACCTCTTCTTCTATATAGCCATTTAAGAATGCACTCTTGACATCCATCTGATACAGAGTGATGCCTTTATTGACAGCAAATGAAATTAAAAGTCAGATAGATTCTAACCTGGCGACTGGAGCAAAGGTTTCTGTATAGTCTATCCCCTCTTGCTGACTATAACCTTGTGCTACCAGTCGTGCTTTGTTTCTGATGACTTCACCTTGTTCGTTCAGTTTGTTTCTGAACACCCATTTTGTACCTATGACGTTGAATCCTTTTGGTTTGGGAACCAGATCCCATACGTCATTTCTTGTGAATTGATTTAGCTCCTCTTGCATTGCCAGAATCCAGTCATTGTCCAAAAGTGCTTCATCAATTGGTGTTGGTTCAATCATAGAAACCAGTCCCATGAGGGATTCTTCAGAGTTTCTGAAGGTAGATCTTGTTCTGATTGGATCTTCCTTCCTTCCTAAGATTGTTTCTTCTGGGTGATCAACGCTGCTTCTGGATGGTCTTTTCTGGAGTTGATCAACAGAAGGTGTTAGGTTGCTTGCAGTGACTCTTTATGATGTTGAGGGAGTGTCTCTATTGAGAGCCTCTGATGAGTTGTATTCAGTACCTGTGAGTTTAACTTCCATACCTGCAAGGAATTTATTCTGCTTTGACTTTTGAGAGTCAAGCTTATCATCAAACCGAACATTGATTGACTCTTCAACAATCTGTGTTTCTGTATTGTATACTCAGTACCCTTTTGAGCATTCAGAGTATCCTAACATAATACACTTTTGTGCTTTTGAGTCAAACTTGTTCAAATAATTTTTTGTATTCAAAATAAAACATATACATCCAAATGGGTGAAAATAAGAAATGTTAGGCTTTCTGTTCTTCCACAATTCATATGGAATCTTTTCCAAAATAGGTCTTATAGAGATTCTATTCTGAATGTAACACGCTGTGTTTATTGCTTCTGCCCAGAAGATCTTAGCAACGTTAGTCTCGTTGGTCATGGTTCTGGCCATTTCTTGCAATGTTCTGTTCTTTCGTTCTACAACTCCATTTTGCTGGGGAGTTCTAGGACAAGAGAAATCATGCAGAATGCCTTTTTCATTAAAGAATAATTCAAAATCTTTATTTTCAAATTCTCCACCATGATCACTTCTCACTTTGACGATTCTAAGATCTTTTTCATTCTGAACTTGGTTGCAGAAGGTAACAAACACAGAGTGTGACTCGTCCTTGTGCCTTAAGAACTTTACCCACGTCCATATGCTATAGTCATCTACGATTACTAACCCATACTTTTTTCCACTGACTGAAGCAGTTTTAACTGGTCCAAATAAGTCAATGTGCAGAAGTTCTAATGGCTTAGAGGTGGAAACAACATTTTTGGATTTGAAAGCAGGATTTGCAAACTTGCCTTTCTGACATGCTTCACACAGAGCATCTGAATTGAACTTCAAGTTAGGAAGTCCTCTGACCAGATTGAGTTTGTTAATCTGAGATATTCTTCTCATACTAACATGTCCCAATCTTCTGTGCCAGATCCATTGCTCGTTGTTAACTGATAGAAGATATTTTACATTCTGACTTTTGAGTTCAGAAATTTTGATTTTATAAATGTTGTTTTTCCTCTTTCCATTAAATAGGATAGTCCCATCTTTCTGACTAACAGCTTTGCATGAATTTTGATTGAAGATTATATCATAACTGTTATCACTTAATTGACTTATGGATAATAGGTTATGCATTAATCCATCAACTAATAAAACATTACTTATAGAAGGAAGATTTCCATTACCTACTGTTCCAGAGCCAATGATCTTTCCCTTCTGATTGCCTCCAAAGCTTACGTGGCCTCCAGGCTTAAGTTTCAGGCTTTGGAACATATGCTTTCTTCCCGTCATGTGTCGTGAGCAGCCAGAGTCCAGGTACCATGACTGGTGTTTTTGCTTTGCTTCTAAAGATATCTACCACATGTATTATTTTATCCTTAGGTACCCACATTTTCTTGGGTCCTGATTTGTTAGTTTTATCAAAACTCTAGTTGAATCTTGGTTTGACAGAGTAATCACTACTTGTATATTTTATGTCATGTGTGTGCCCATATATAAAGTGTGAATCAAGTGGAGTACGTTTTATAACTAAATCCATAGCATTTTTTGGTGTAGGAACCTTACCTTGATATCATATCCCTTTTCTGCCATTTCTGCTAACTCCATAATTCATTGAAGCCATTTTGCTCCTGTCTATGTTTTTAGCCAGAAACTTATGAAAGCTGTGATCATACTCTTTGATGATCTCATCAGCATTGCTGGGAGTTTCAGGGATTGTTTCCTTCTGAGAGTTTTGCAATTGGTTTTCTAATTTTGAAATTTAATCTTTTAACTCAGAATTCTCCAATTTGAGACTCTCAAGATTATCAGAGTCAGAAGCAAGATTCCTTTTCAGGTTTCTGAATTTGACTCTGATCTGCTGATATCTTTCCAGAATTTCATTAAGACTTTCAGCTAGTTCAGCCTTAGTAAAGTTTATAGTAAAGTCAGGGAATACCTCTTTTGTATCTGATTCAGAGTCTAACTCAGAAGCTTCACTGTCTTCAGATATGTTTGCCATGAGAGCTATGTTTGCTCTTTCATCATCTGATTTTGAGTCAGCTTCAGATGTGTCAGAATCATCCCATGTAGCCATGAGACTTTTCTTCTTTTCCTTGCCAAACTTCTTTTTGGGCTTCTCCTTCTGAAGCTTTGGGAAATCACTTTTGTAGTTCCCTTGCTCGTTACACTCATAGTAGATAATGTCTTTGTTGTTTGGCTTTCTGTATCCTGAAGAGCCTTCAGATCTTTTATGTCCAGAGGAGGATTCTGACCTTCTGTATCTGGAGGAAGGTTCATTCTGATTTTCTGATCTTTTGGGATTCCTGAACTTCCTTTGCCTCTGTTTCCACAGTTGGTTCACCCTTCTGGAGAGGAGAGACAGTTCATCTTCTTCTGATGAGGATCCATCAGAGGTTTCTTCCACAGCCTGCAAAACTTTGGAGTCAGATTTTCTGTTAGATTTTAAAGCTAATGGCTTACCTTGCTTTTGAGGTTCATTTGCTTCTAGCTCTATCTCGTGACTTCTGAGGAAGCTGATAAGTTCCTCCAGAGAGATTTTGTTGAGATCCTTGGCTAGCTTAAGCGCTGTGACCATTGGCCTCCACTATTTTGGCAATCTTCTGATGATCTTTTTAACGTCATCAGCAGTGGAATATCTTTTGTCAAGAACTTTTAGACCAGCAACAAGAATTTGGAATCTTGAAAACATAACTTCTATTGATTCACTATCTTCCATCTTGAATGCCTCATACTTATGAATGAGCGCAAGGGCTTTGGTTTCTTTGACTTGAATGTTGCCTTCATGCGTTATTCTCAGAGAATCAAACATATTCTTGGCAGTTTCTCTATTTGATATTTTCTCATATTCTGAATATGAGATGGCGCTGAGAAGAATTGTTCTGGCCTTGTGATGATTTCTGAATTCATGCTCTTGCTGATCAGACATCATTTTCCTGTCAATCTTCTGACCACGTCCATCCACTAGGTGCGTGTATCCATCAATCACCATGTCCCACAGATCAGCATCATGGGCCAGAAAGAAACTCTCAATTCTGTCTTTCCAGTAGTCAAAGTTTTCTCCATCAAATACTGGAGGTTTGCCACTGAATCTGTCCATTTCTTCATTGTTGTCATTGTTGATGTTTTGACTTGGTCCGACCATTGTGTTTTTCTAACGCTGGATCTTGTACTGACACGGTTAAGTGTTGAAGCTCAGAACCAGGCGCTTTGATGCCAATTGAAGATGTGAAAAACACAAGAAGGGGGGGTTGAATTGAAAAAACTTAAATCAAAAGGCTTAACAACACAGTATTTTTATCCTGGTTCGTTTGATCTCAAACTACTCCAGTCCACCCATCAATGTGATTTCGCCTCTCTCCAACGAGGTCTTAATCCACTAATCTCAAAGGATTACAACAGCTACTTTAACAACTGTTAAAGTCTTCTTTAGTACAACCACAATCCGGTTAATCTCAAGGAACTTCTTTTACAAATAATTGAACAAGAGTGTGTTGTTGTTTTCTTACAAAACAGTATATCACAACTGTGATAATTACACAAAAATAAGCTTAGAATAAAATGAATTTGCTAAAGCTTTGAATATGCGTGGTTTGGATAGCTTGGCAAATTTTGAGTGCGTACGTACGTTCTTCTTTTCACAAACAGACTTGTTTATATAGGCAAGCAAGGATACATTGTCCATAAAGCAGGTTTTAATGATAATAATGCACTTTCCTTTTGAAGAAGATCTTTGTCTGAAGAAAGCCGTTAGCATTTAATTCTGTCTTGAATAATCAGTAACGCTTCAGAGTCTTCTTTGCTGTACCTGATGATAATGCTTCAGAATGTTGATGACTTGGTAAAGATGTCTTTGATCATAGTCAGAGTGTATTTGTTTAGGCGCAGATTCTGGTCATCAAGCTTCAGCGTATATTCTGGTAGCTTCAGCGTGTAGCACATATTGCTGATCTTCTGATGCTGATTCCATTCTGATTGTGATTCCATCAGAACTTCTGCATATACAAAACATAATTTTAAGGAGCATAATTGTTCTTTGTATATATCTTTGAAATAATTTATTCTTTGTATTTTGTTATCATCAAAACTCTAATCAAGGGTTGTAAAATCAAACTATGTTCTAACAACTTCAACACCATTACACATTCATACATCATAGCATATGCATACGAAACGCATATAGCACAATCTCATTTATTTTGAGAACATCATTACGCAATGCATTTCATACATCATGAAATTGCATACGACTAACTTTTTACCTTTTCAGGAAAGACCAATCAACAAACGAATATCATCAACAATTCTCAAACAAGTTCTAGATTAATTCCTGAAATAGGACGGGATGACTATCTACATGACAAACACTACCTTCATAGATCTACTGGTTCAGTTTAAATCGACCAAAGGTTTATTCTGATACTTCTTCCAATAGACGCTTTTTCTGGTTCAGTTTAAATTAACCAAAGATTTATTCTGATTCTTATTCGGTTAAAGACAAATACACACATCTGCTGGTTCAATTTAAATCGACCAAAGATTTATTCTGATACTTCTTCCAGTTGACACTTTTCTTGTTCAGTTTAAGTCAACCAAAGATTTATTCTGATTCTTTTCCAATTAAAGACAAATACAGACATCTGCTAGTTCAGCTTAAATTTCCTAAAGATTTATTGTTTTCCGGTAGATACTTTTTTTGGTTCATATTTATTGTGATTCTTATCTGGTTAAAGGAAAATACAAGACATCTGTTGGTTCAGCTTAAATCGCCTAAAGATTTATTCTGATTCTTTTCTAGTAGACACTTTTTCTGGTTTAGATTTATTCTGATTCTTATCCAGTTAAAGGCAAATACTAGGCATCTGTTGGTTCAGCTTAAATCGCCTAAAGATTTATTCTAATTCTTTTCTGGTGGACACTTTTTCTGGTTCAGATTTATTTTGATTCTTATCCAGTTAAAGACAAATACAAGACATCTGTTGGTTCAGTTTAAATCTCCCAAATATTTATTCTAATTCTTTTCTAGTAGATACTTTTTCTAGTTCAGATTTATTCTTATTCTTTTCCAGTCAAAGACAAACACAAACATCTTCTGGCTCAGTTTAAATCAAGCATAGATTTATTCTGATACTCCTCAGATACAGTCGAGCGTAGACTCATTCTGATATTTCTGTCAACAGTTACTTTGGATGGTATATTTAAGCCCATCTCTGACAATTCTCCATCATCTTTCCAAATGGCATCTTTAAGCTGATTCCTGGTATAATCAACAAATAGTTTTTCTTCATGCACAAATGAGTGCAAATTTTTGGGCACTTAAGTGTTCAATCATCTTCCACCTTCAAGTCACGAATGGAGGACAAGTCAATCTAACTCTTCAAGTTTAAGAAGATTGAACAAGGGTAGCTGTTGTACCCCAAAATTTTCCCTCTCTTTTCTCAAGACATTTCTCACCAAAGATCTCAAATGCTCAAGGGTTCTCAAGGGTTTGATCAAACAAGCTTACTTCCTAAGCATTGAGCCTCCAAATTAGGGTTTTGATTTTATCAAGGACAATTGGACTTTTGATGTCTCAAATTACTTTCATGGTTCATTATAGGTCGCTAAGATTTCCCGTACCAAGCTTCAGGTATTGCATCACAAATTTGCTCATTCAATTGCTCAGATGACTGAAAATCAGCTATATTGGGTAAAAAGTCAACTATGGTCAACATACAGTTAAACTTCGTGATTTTTGGCCAACATCAACATTTTTAAGTAATACCTATCAATTGATCAAGTTTTGATCACAATTCCTCAAGAAAAGCATTCAAATCATCAAGAGGGCAAAATGGTCAAAATTAGGGTTTTGATTGAGATGGACTGATCATTGACTTTTGACCTAATACATGACCCAATGGCTTGAAGCATGATTTCAAGGATTCAAATACAACATGTTGACCTAACTTCATGGCTCAAATTATTTCTCAAGATCAAGGGATTGATAGTTGAATTTTGGATCAATTAATGAAAAGTCAACTGATACATAAAAGTCAAACTTTGACTTTTTAATTAACATTGAATTTAAAAGATCAAGATTCATCAAGATACTCAAAAATATCAAACTTGATCATCAATAATCAAGAAAGTCAAGAAAGTCCACAAAAAGTCAAAATTTTCCATACTTCATGAAACTTTTTCACAAAAATGAAAGATGATTCAATGAAAACTTTCAACATGATAGTTGTAGAGCTTGGTGAATTCTACAACTTTGTATTAGAGGGTTAATATCCAAAAAATTCTTATATTTTAAGATATATGCCCATGAAGTTATGACATTTCTCATAAAACACTTAGTGAAAATTTTGGCAAGTTGGGCAGATTTTTTGTCCCAACTTCTTGACAATTTTTCACCTAGATCCAATTTGATTTAGCCAAAGTAGTAAACATGAAGGTTGTAAATAGTGTTTAAAGCTTTCCAAAATGTCCAAGAACCTGAAGGGATCATGCTTGAGCTAGGAGAATCGGAGAGAAGAAGTTGGACATCCATTCTTGAATTTTAGGTCATTTTGATGATGAACACTTAATCAAATCTCAAGCCATGCTGCATAAATCTTGCTTTTCAGACTTCTAACTTGAAAATCACTCCATAATTAATTTTTTACACAACTGTTAGAGCTATGATCCAAGCATTTGAGCCATTGTCCAAGAGATTCATCAATTTTTGGCACAAAGTAACATTGGCATTCTTCTAAAGTTGCTTTAATCATAAAGTCAACTTGTCTTGAGCCTCTAACTTGTTTGTTCTGAACAAACTCAACATACAATATCATATAAGCATGTTTAAATCCTCTAATTACTCTATATTTCCTTGTACTATACATTGGAACAATGTTTGTCAAGGTTGCTTCAAAAACAAGTCAAAAAACCATAACATGTGATCTTGTGAATCTGATCACTTCAAGCCCTCAAACCTCTTGCCTATAACTAGAGGCACTATATTGCAAGCCAAACACGAATGCACAAGCCTTAAAACTCCCTCAAACACTCCAACACTCAGAATTGCTCTCAAACTCCATTTTTTTGGCATTTCTGACCTTGAATCCCAAACTCACATTTCACTCGTGCGTTCTTACTCAAAATCAATCATAAAGCTTCCATACATCATTAAGAACCTATCCAAGACCCTGTTACACAACTGTGACACCTCCATCACCATCCTCCATTTCCAAAAACAGTCATCTGCACATTGACTTCTACAAGAATATTCGGCCACTCTCAATCCAAAGTAAGCATTATATTAGCTTCCTAGGAGTCCACTGAAGCTATTCAGATCATCACAACACCTCTAGGAGTGCTCAAAATCAAAACAAAATTTCCAATTTTGAGGTAAGTTTTCTCAACTTTGAACTTCTGATACAAGCATCATTAATAGTTATTTTGTAAAGATAAAATGTGGACATTATTTCCCAGAAGCTAACCATGCCCTTAGTTTTCATTTATCTTTCCTGAGTGATGTGAATTTTGAAATTGAAGTTACAGAAAATTTAGGTCATAATTTGTTACCAACCGAAATTCGTATTCATTTTTGAGTTATAGCTTAAGTTATTTACATATTTGAAATCGTGATGAAATTTTTAACAAGTTTGATGTTTACACTTTCTGAAATGGTTGAGAAATGAGCAAGTTTGAAAATTCAAAAAAATCTGGTTTGAAGACTGGCCCGAGGAAGAAGAAGATGAACATTTAGAACTGAGTTTATTTTAAATTTAACAGTTGTTGCATAAACTAACGGATGTATCACCACCCCAGTGGTTAAAGAGCGCGCCTTTCACCTATGGGACCTGGGTTCGAGCCCCAGCGTCCCATTTTGTTATTTTTCATAACATCTTCAGCGCGCCTGGGCCTCCCTTCTGGGACCTCTTCTCTTTTTATTTTATTTTTACTATTTCATCACCCTCCTGATTACTCACAGCAATAAGCCCGTTTCCATTTTTTTATTTTTTTATTCAACAAAAATCAAATTGGGCCCAACGTTTTTTTTCTTTTCAACCTCCTTTCTACTTTTTAACCCCCTGGCCCAACTTTTTATTTCTCTTTTATATTTTTTATATTTTTTATTTTTATTTCTTTTATTTATTTAATAAAAAATACAAAAATATATTTTCTTAAATGATTAGACTAAAAACTTTCTAATTTTATTTTATTTTTACTTTATTTATTTTTATAAATAAAACACTAAAAATATTTTTCTTAACTAGTTAATCTCTTTTTTTAGAATTAAAAATAATTAGACTTAGGTTTTATTTAATTTTCTTTCTTTAATTAAATTAGATTTTTGGTTTTTTTAAACAATTAGTTAACTTCTCTTGTAAATTAATTAGTTTAATTTGGTTAATTAAAATATTTTCCATCAAAAAAACCCACAAAAACAAACTCTTTTCTCTACTTCACATTTATTTGCGCATTTTACTATTTCGCATTGCAATTTATGTAACTGTCAAAGCCCTGTAATAGTAATTAGGGTTTATTTTACTTGTCATCCCCATTTGTAAATTTGTACCCCCATTCCCAAGGCGTTGTAATAGCGTAGGACATTTAAATTCTTCAATTTATCATTTTCCATATTATTGCTAGTAATTAGGGTTTGTATGGCAAGATTTAAAATCAACATTAGACAACCCTAATTCAAGATAAAATAATTGAAAACAACACACTTTGCACACACGCACCTCTAGGGTAACCACACTTGTTGCCTCGGATAAAAAACAGTCATGTCCCTCGAATGTGGGATGTTTTAGCAAAGACCCTCAATTAAAAGATCATGGTCCCTCAATGACCCTTCAAATGTTGCCTTCTATAAATGATCTTAGTCCCTTAGGACAATTGCTAAAACATCTTACAAGTTGCCTTTTATGATATATGATGGCTCACGCATGTCCCTCACATCCAATGATAAGGCTCCCTACCAATTAATGGTAAAGTAGAACTATCTAAAGGAGGAGGAAAAGAACAAAGACTTTTTGATTAGGTAGATTTCTCATGATTGCTTGTTCACAAACAAAAATATTTCCACACTTCACACTTTCAAAACATCTTTCAAAATAAACATTTTGTATACATTCTCAACGATACGAGAATCATTACAAAATGTCATTACATTGGCATTTTCAAACATCTTCCCAAACACTTATTTTCAATAAATATTTTCAAAACCAACAATTTGTATACATTCTCAACGATATGAGAATCATTGCAAAGTTTGCCAAACTTAGGCGTTTTCCAAATATTTTCAAACTTACAAAAACACAAAAGCATTTCAAAGTGATCAAGCAATTAAGAGCTTGTAGATAACTACGGATGAAAAAGGTATTGTTGTACCCCAAAACTTGCCCTCTTATTTCTTAAAGGATCACCCTGGACCCTCAGGTTTGTTCCCATCCAATTTCAAGCCTTGAATTGCAAAGTTTCCAAGAAAGTCATTCACGAGGGCAAAATGGTCATTTGCACACTGAAAAGTCAAAATTTGACTTTTGGATCAAAATCAAGCTTCAAGAATCATATTTCATCAAGACACATTGAAATGTGAAGTTTGTTTCATCAAGAAATTCAAAAGTCAAAATTCTAAATACTTAGAATTTTTCTAAGTGTTTAAGAAATATGACAAGCTCAGAACTTCTGATCAAATTATCACCATGATGCAAGCTGATTCTGGAAGAACTTCTGGCACAAAAGTTATAGGTTTCAATAAGATCTAAAACATTGCAGACCAGAACTTCTCTTGGAAATGCTGGAATTTCAAGTTATAAATGTTCAAAGACACGTCCATGAAACTAAAGCACTCATCAAATTTTAGACACTTTCAAGACAGAGTTGGGTCAGAACTTCTGGGCCAGTTTTCATAAAGGTTCAGTCAGAGTTTGCAAGGGTAATTCAAATAAGGTTACAAAGCATGCTACAAGCTTCCTGGAAAGTCTGAGAGCTCCTTCAGAAAATGCTGGAGCAAGGAGATACAAGGATCAGAAGTTGGATGTTTGTTTTAAATTATGCTGAAGCTGAACTTCTGACCCAGAATTAAGCAATGATGCAAAATCTCACATTGCAGGATTTCTGGTTTGATAAATCTCATCATCATTTAATGGTCACAACTAATTTTGAGTCTTTATCCAAAGGATTTCCCCCACGTGTGGCATAGAAGTACCATTACTGTCTTGGAAAAGAAAACTCTTGTACAAGAGTGTGCTGGGCCCATGTGTTGCTTTTTCTTTTGAAGATACCTTTCCTTAATTACTGCATGCATTTCCAGCTTAGGCGCTGCTAAGGCTACAAACCACCATACTTGCTTCAAGAACAAGGCAGCTCCCAAGCATGTGATGGTTGTACTCTCCAAGCTAGTAAACCTTTGCCTATAAATTAGACTTTATTGGCAACAGTAAAGAGGTCGGAAAAAATTGAGAAAGAAAAAATCCTTGAACCCCTGCTAAAATTCCAAGAGTCCAAAGTGGAAAACACAAAATACAAAACCTGTTAACTTTTGATTTCTTGCATTCAAACTCCATTGTTCTCAAGTGTTTCTTGGCTAAAACCATCCACACAGTTTCTGATTCACATATTAGAAGCTATCATAACTTATGTGTTCATACTGTAATACACTCTCCATCCACCTCCACCTCAAAGAAGTCAGAACATTACCCCATGGCTGTTCCAGAAGTTGAAAACTTCCAGCCTGCTGAGTACGTGAAGAAGCTGCTCAGAACATCACCAGAGTTCAGGACCAAACTCCAGTCCACAGAGACTTTTCCAGCTGGAAGGTAAGCTTCTGCTGACTCTCATCATATCACTTAGGCATTATCAGATTTGCATGTTCAAAAAAATACAATGCAGACATCATGTTTCTGAGGCTGTACGTATTCTGAGGTTTCACGTATTTGTATGCCTAAGTAGGGAGTAAATTAGTTCATAACTTCTTAAGGAAATTGGAATTAGCAAATTCATGCTTACCTCTGATTTATAGTTCTGATACCTCTTGTTTCTGAAACATTGTGAAACCATCCATAACTGTTATATGCGCATCTTCTATTCTGTTGAGAAATGACTAAGTTGCAGATGTTCTGACTAGCATGGAGAGGGAGACCAAGTTCTGCCAGTGGTATCAGAACTTATGAAATCTTCTTTGTTCCCTGCGGATCCAGAACTTCCGACTTTACCTATTTTTACTAATATGATCTCTGTTTTGCAGCATGCCAGAGTCAGAACTTTTGATCTCTTTTAGTCAGCAATACGCTTATTCTATTTTCTTTTTCCTCACTATTTTTGCTATCGCTTCCTGTTTCATTAATCAAAAAACACCAAAAACATTTTTTCATTTTTTACATGCTTTATTTTATTTCTTAAAACAAAAAGATCAAAAATATTTTCTTAAACAAAACTTATCTCTTTTCTGAAACAAAACAAGTTCATTTCACATTTCTTGTACATTCGTATTCCTTCAATATGGTTGTAATAGTAACTAGGATTTAATTTTATTTGCAATCCCCATTTGTAAATATATACCCCCATCCCCATAATGCTTGTAATAACGTAGAATATCTATTTGCTGCACTTTTTATTGCTTTCATATATTGTTAGTAATTAGGGTGTATGGCAAGACATGAAATTGACAAGTACATAACCCTAATATAGACTAAAAATGCATGCAATAAAACACACTTGCACACTAGCACCCTTAGGGTAATCCCCCCTTGTTGCCTATCAGAAATATAGTCATGTCCCTCGAACATGAGCATTTTAGCAAAGACCCTCGATAAAAGATCATAGTCCCTCGATGACCCTCGATGTTGCCTTCAGTAAATAATCTAGTCCCTAAACGACATTTCTAAAACGTCTCATAGGTTGCCTTCTATGACTATACAAATGTCCCACACTCGTCCCTTCACATCCAACGATGGGGCTTCTCACAAAAACAATGGTAAGATAGTAACATCTAAAGGAAAAGGAAATGAACAAGAAAGACATTTGAGAAGGTATATTGATCCTAATTACTTGCTCCATTTCAAAACAAACATCCTTGTTATTTTCAAAACAATCACATACACTTTCAAACATCTTACAAAATTGAAAAACATTTTCAAAAGATCAACATATTTGTATACATTCTTACGAACAAGAGTCGTTACAAAGATTGCCTAAACAATGGCATCTTTACAAAATACTTTCAAAACCCTCAAGTACACATTCAAACAAAAGAAAGTGATCTAGAAAGTAACTAAGAGCCCATGGAAAACCATGGATGAAAAGGGTGCTAATAACTTCCCTTTTCATAATTTACCCCCCCCCCCACCCCCACCCCCCCCCCCCCCCCCCCCCCGAACTCAAGAAACAATCTCAAAGGTCTTTCCTGTGCTTTTTTCACCTTTCCTTTTGGATAAAAGAAAAGTCGGTGGCGACTCTTGCTAACCGGAACATTTATGATAAAATGCAAAAACCTCAAGTCAGTTCTTCCACCGTATCACAGAACTGGTGACTCTGCTGGGGATATTTCTAAAAGTGGGGTTACCTTAGGGATTATATCACATTTATTTGCTTACATTGTTTGACTTGTATGCTTTACATTATGGTTCTTTGTTTGGGTTTGAATCCTCTAGCCGTATTTTGGATACATTATAGGTAAGTAGCAAAACATTGTGGAAACTGTGCGGGGTATACCGACATGGTTTAAGCAATAGCTATGTTAGTGCGACATATTTGTGGGTACCGGTAGCCTTTGAGTTAATCAAAGAGAATACGGGGCCGCTGAGCAATGTCATGAAGCACTAATGAACTTCTAGAACCTTTACTTGACCAACTTGGCCTTTAGGATGTAGTGAGATGACCGGCTTTGGTGTAGTCCGAAGTTGGTAGATACTCGATACGACACTCATTGAGGTTTGGTTTCTTGGGATATTTCGGTCGGCATTAAAGAGGCTTGAGCTGAAACAATGACCAAGGAAACAATCCAGTGATATTGAGCTCCTTAGAACCCGGTTACTATTATTAGGACGGGTTGAGCCAACTAAACTTCAAGAGAGTACTTACCTACAAACTCCATGCATGCCTAAACCTAAGGACTTGTTTGCTTTGTTTGTATATGTGTACTTTTACATAACATCATGAACATCATGAACATAATATACATCCACTAACCATTTCAAGGATTTTGCAATTCATCTTTGTTCTTGTTTTGTAGGATATGGATTCACTTCGCAGAAAAACTATTCAAGTCAACCTTGCGAGAATCCATCCATAACTTAAGGAGCTAGTTTCAAGGATTCCTAAAAACTCTCCATTCACCGAGAGACATGGTCACCTACTCAACTTGGTCACCTCCAACACAGATGAGGACATGATGAAGGTGTTTTTTCAGTTCTTTGGTCCTTTACACCATTGCTTCACATTTCCCGACTATGAACTTGTGCCTACTTTGGAAGAATTATCCCAACTCTTGAGGATTCCCATTCTCAATCAACTACCTTTCAACGGTATGGAAAGAGACCCAAAGTCAAAAGAGATTGCTCAATCTCTACACTTGCACTCATCTGATATCACAACTCATTGGGAGACAAGGAGTGGTGTCAAAGGTTTCCTAGCAAAGTTCCTGTTTGAGAAAGCTCAAAGCTGTTGGAATTCCTTGGACTTGCAAGCCTTTGAGGAAATTGTGGCTCTCCTCATCTATGGGATGGTTTTGTTTCCAAATCCTGACCAACTCATAGATGTCAATGCCATCAAAATCTTTATATCGTGTAACCTGGTGCCTACATTTCTAGGAGATATGCTACACTCTTTCCACACTCGCACAATAAGGAAAAGAGGTGTTCTTATGTGTTGCACTCCTCTCTTGGTGAGGTGGTTTATTTCTCATCTTCACCAATCTGTATTAAAAAATGAGCAAGGTTCAAGGTGGTCACAAAGGTTGATGACGCTCAAACATTCAGACATTCATTGGTGCTCCCGATCCAAAGAGAATGTTATCATTGTCGACCGTTGTGGAGAATTTCCTAATGTCCCTTTACTTGGAATTAGGGGAGGTATCACCTCCAACCCATGCTTAGCCTTAATACAGTTTGGTTACGCCCGAAGGGATGGCCCGCACGAGATGCTGATTCAAGGTTTGGTATTTGACTACGACAACAACGATCAAAGTCTTCGCCAGAGATTTATCCGAGCTTGGAAGATGTTAAACAAGCTGGATAGCAAGACTTTGGGGCATAAAAATTCCATCCCTCTTGAGCCTTACCTCAAATGGGTAAGAACTCGCTCTCAGAGTCTTATGATGCCTTACCCCTCCATTCTCCCGGTAATCATTGAGCCTGTCATGGAGGGAGATGTTTCATACACTATCCTACATCCTGACATGCCCACATCTCTTGAGGACCTACAAAGGGATTGGATACAACTCAAAGGAGAGCGAGATACTTTAGAAGCCCAATTCCATGCAAGCGAGAAGAAGGTTTTGGAACTCACTAGGCTACTTCATGAGGAGTAGACTCTCAATGCCTACATTGCACCAAAGAGGATGCGTACAACCTTTTTATCTTAGAGTTTTTGTATTATTTTGACCAAGGGGCATTGATGTACTCAAACTTTATCTTATTAATATAACGTGTGTTTCCTTTTTGTCTAAAACAAATTTGAATCTTTGAAATCCTTGAAAACATTGCATATGCATATACCATTCATCATAACATAAGCATGTCTTTTGCAAAAAGTCTCCTCATCTCTCTACTGTTTATTTCAGCAAGATGGATCTCGAACAAACAGTGAAAGACCTCTAAGCTCAGAATACACAGTTTCAACAGTTGCTCTTGACCCTAGCCAAGGGACAAGAAGAATTGAATA
This sequence comes from Vicia faba, assembly GCA_948472305.1. Classification (NCBI taxonomy): domain Eukaryota; kingdom Viridiplantae; phylum Streptophyta; class Magnoliopsida; order Fabales; family Fabaceae; genus Vicia; species Vicia faba. Next base: position 1,023,734,720 of record OX451741.1, read on the forward strand.
CTTTGTTGGCTGAAGAGAGGAAAAAGAAAACAAAAAAGGTAACCGGAGTCCTAAACATGGGAAGAAGATTTCATGGGCAGACAAGAAGGACCTTGGACTTTGCAATAACATCCGGTGAAAGAGACAACCAAGATGGGAAAGGCAAAGAAACAGTTGTCCCGTAGAATCGAAAGAGGAAGAGGAAGAAGAGGACTACTCTGAAGAGCAATACCCTCCAACTGATGACAAGTATGAACATCTCGAGGAGCGGCTGAGTGCGATGGAAATCCAAAAGGTGCCTGGCTTGGACTTTGAGGAATTAGGTTTGATATTGGGGATTGTGATTCCTCCGAAATTCAAAGCACCTATATTCGCCAAATATGACGAAGTTTCATGCCCTAAAATGCATCTCCGGTCATATGTAAGGAAAATTCAACCCCACACTGCTGATAAAGACTTATAGGTGCACTTCTTCCAATACAATCTGTCTGGAACTCAACTTGGCTGGTTTTACCAACTAGAAAGAGCCAACGTTCACAATTGGGAAGATCTTGCTGCAGCTTTCTACAAACAATATCAATACAATGCTGATCTTGTGCCTACCCGTGCTCAACTCTAGAGTATGGCCATGGTTTCCAATGAAGGTTTCAAGGACTATGCGCAAAAATGGAGAGACTTGGCTGGAAGAGTTCAACCCCCTCTATCTGAGAGAGAGTTGGTAGACATGTTCTTGGGTACCTTGTCTGGTCCTTTCTTCAACCATCTAATTGGAAGTTCATCTGCAGGCTTTACTGAACTAATATTAACCGGAGAAAGGGTAGAAGCCGGTATAAAGAATGGAAAGATTCAGAAAGATACATCTTCTTCTACCGCTGTAAGGAAGCCCTTCATTGGAAAGAAAGAGGTGGTTGTCGTATATCCACAAAGAAACCAAGATAGGGTCGAACTCGGACGAATGGTGGAGGTTGTTATGATTCCTAAGCATGCGCCTGATCAGCAAAGAAATAATCAACCAAGGATGGAAAGGCCAGTCAGGCAATTCACCAGAATTAACATGACCCCGTCTCAAGTATTACCGCATCTACTAAGATCCAACTTGGTGACCTTTAAAGAAGCTCCAAAAAACACCAATATAACATCTCCTCATTATCATCCCAATGCCCGTTGCGCATATCACTCTGAAAGTCCTGGTCACGATACTAATAACTGTTGGGCTCTAAAGAACAAAATACAAGACCTCATTGAAGCAAAAGAAATTGAGTTCGATGTGCCTGAAAAGCCAAATGTCATTTCTGCCCCTATGCCCGGACATGGTCACAATACCAATGCCATTGAAGAAGGATTGTTTGTTAATTCAATTGATGAGCTCATGACCCCACTTCTGACTATTAAAATGAATTTGTTGAATGTCGGTGTGTTCCCGGGCTGTGATGAAGTTTGCCATTTCTGTTTATCCTCACCAACCAGCTGTCCTTTGTTGAAAGCAGGCGTTCATTGCCTAATAGATAACAAAGAAATTTTGTTTGAAAAGACTCTTGTCCCACCTATCCATTTTGAAGATGTTTCTATCATTACCATTTTCGCCAATTCTTCCAGGGTCTCCATCAAAAGACCCGTTAGAATTACATCAGTTCTGAAAGCAACTCCTTTAATAATTACAATGCCTAGACCAGTCCCATATGCGTCAGACAAAACCATACCATGGAATTATGGAGGGGATGTCTATTACCATGGTATCAAGCAGGACTGGCCAGCCGCCGAAGATTCAAGCTCCGAGAAAGTTAACTCTGACATCAGTAATATTGCAGGAACTAGAAAAATTACCCGAAGTGGTAGGATCTTTTCTCCAGAAATTGCTCCCCCAAAAGCAGTTTCTGGACCTGTAATCATTCCTGCTATTGCTCCCCCTAAAGTTGTTCCCGGTCCTACAATTATCTCCAACAATACCCCAATTGACAAAGTCGTTACAACCCCTATAATCATTCCTACTGATACTCCTGATGCCAAGTTAACCGAGACTCGAGGAAAAAGTATTTTGATTGAGACGGTCCGAACAAAGGCTCAGTCATTGACTATCCCTGAGACCTCCAAGAAAGAAATGGAGGAAATCCTAAAAATTATAAAGAGAAGCGACTACGATGTAGTTGAACAACTGGGGAAAACTCCCTCTAAAATCTCCATGCTGGCATTACTACTATGTTCCGAGGCACATGCAAAAGCCTTGGTGAAGTTCTTAAAAACCTCCCATGTACCTCAAGAGACATCTGCCGATCAGTTTCAAGACTGTGTAGCTAGCCTAACTGCGGACAATGGTTTAGGTTTTTCAGATGCTGATCTAACACTGAAGGGAAGGAAACATAATGAGGCATTGCATGTCTCAGTGGAGTGTAGGGGCACAACTTTGGCTCATGTTTTGGTGGGCACTGGCTCATCTCTGAATGTATTACCCAAAAAAGCTCTTGATAGACTTGACTTGAGGGGTTGACTTTGAAGCCAAGCAACATAGTGGTAAGGGCTTTTGACGGCTCGAAGAGGATGGTACACGGGGAAGTGGATATCCCCATAAAAGTTGGAACCCAAACTTTCAATTAAACTTTTTATGTAATGGACATTCTCCCTTTATAATCCTGCTTTCTAGGATGACCATGGATCCACAATGTTGGCACTGTTACTTCTACGTTGCACCAAATGCTGAAGTATCTAGTTTAAGGGAAGATTATCACCGTTCATGGAGAGGAAGAATACATGATCAGCCATCTCAATTCCTTCAGATATGTGGAATTAGATGGTGATTTCATTGAAACTCCATTTCAACACTTTGAAGAGGTCCCCCGAGATGTGGCAGTAACTAAGGTTATGTCTCGGGTTCCCAAAATTACAAGGCCTCCACTCCGGATGTCATCTCTGAAGGATGCCAAAGCAGTGGTAGAAGAAGGAGGGTGCACTATTTGGGGACAACTCCCAGATATCCCGTACAAGTCTGACAAGTTTGTCCTAGGTTTCACTTCAAGTACTCAAAAGGTTGTACGCCATGCTCATGCTGGAGGACCACCCTTGAAGATCAGTAACCATGAAGTAAACGCGGTAGAAGATGGAGAAGACGGTTGCAACCTGGAGGATTGGATCTTCCCGACTGTCAATGAAGGGCTCAGTAATTGGGAGGCTAGAGACTTTGTCCCGATCACCTTTATCCCACAGTAATTTGTCTTTACATTTTGTTAGATCTGTAATATTGAAATAATTCACACTCTTAAAACCTTGTGTCTTACCCGAGGCACAATGGTCCATTTGTAAGGGTCATTATGTCATTTTCATATGACATCAATGAATCATGGATGTTTTCGCATACAAACTTTTGTGCTCATTATTTTTATTTTACATTTTATTTTCTCTCAAAGATAGTTATACCCTTACACACACCCACACTCACAATGCATGTATACATCCATTCGGGATCCCATGGGTAACGATACTGCTATGGCCTTTTATGACTCTGAGAATCTAATCTACCAAGCCGAAGACGAAGGTGAGGAAGATTGTGAAGTACCGGGGGGAACTTGCCAGACTGCTACAACAAGAAGAGAGAACCATTCAACTCACGAGGAACTCGTGGATACAATCAATCTGGGTATTAAAGAAGACAAAAAAGAGGTCAAAGTGGGCGCCAATCTGGAACCTAGGGTCCAGGAGCGTCTGATTCAGTTGTTACACGATTATGTTAAAGTCTTTTCATGGTCATATAAAGACATGTCAGGACTTGACGCAGACATTGTGGTACATTGTTTGCCTACAAGAGAAGATTATCCGCCATTAAAGCAAAAGGTTCACCGCATGAGGTCTGATATCTCAGAAAAGATTAAAGCAGAAGTCATGAAGCAGTTCAACGCTGGATTCTTGACTGTCACCTCTTACCCCCAATGGGTTGCCAATATTGTTCCCGTGCCCAAAAAAGACGGCAAAGTGCGAATGTGTGTGGACTACAGAGATTTGAATAAGGTGATCCCTAAGGATGATTTTCCACTCCCCCACATTGATATCCTAGTTGAAAATATGGCACAGCATAAAGTGTTTTCCTTCATGGAAGGATTCTCAAGTTACAACCAAATCAAAATTGCGCCCGAGGACATGGAGAAGACAACATTTGTCACACAATAGGGCATATTCTGCTACAAGGTAATTCCATTCAGACTAAAGAACGTTGGAGAAACCTATCAGCGTGCCATGGCAGCTCTATTTCACGACATGATACATCACGAAATAGAGGTCTACATGGACGATATGATAGCCAGATCTCAAATAGAATAAGAGCATCTTGATCACTTACAAAAACTGTTCGAGAGACTGAAGAAGTACAAGCTAATATTGAATCCAAACAAATGCATATTTGGAGTATGGTCTGGTAAACTCCTAGGATTTGTTGTCAGCAACAAAGGCATCGAGGTCGATCCTGCCAAAGTTAAAGCAATACAAGAGATGCCTGCTCCTCATACTGAGAAGGAAGTCAGAGGATTCTTGGGACGTTTGAACTATATTGCCAGATTCATTTCTCACCCGACAGCTACTTGTAAGCCAATCTTCAAACTATTGAAGAAAGATCAAGTAGTCAAATGGAATGATGAATGCCAAGTTGCTTTTGACAAAATCAAAGAATACTTACAAGAGCCTCCTGTGTTAATGCCACCAGTGGAGGGAAGACCATTGATCATGTATTTGACTGTTTTAGAAAACTCAATGGGGTGTGTATTGGGGCAGCATGACGAGTCTGGCCGAAAAGAGCATGTTATTTATTACCTGAGCAAAAAGTTTACCGAATATGAAACAAGATATTCACTGCTCGAGAAAACTTGCTTCGCTCTGGAATGGGTTGCTCGCCTGCTAAGACAGTATATGCTGACTCATACTACCTTGTTGATATCTAAAATAGATCCGATAAAATACATCTTCGAGAAGCCTGCTCTTTTTGGGAGAATAGCGAGATGGCAGATGATCCTAACAGAGTACGACATATAGTATACTACCCAGAAAGCTATAAAGGGCAGTGTACTAGATGATCACCTCACTCACCAAGCTGTAGAAGACTACCAGTCCATGAAATTCAAATTTTCGGATGAAGACATCATGACATTAGACAAATGTGAAGAATTCAGGCCATATGACGGACCTGAACAAGGATCCCGATGGACCCTGTTCTTTAATGGAGCGTCGAATGCACTCGGAAATGGTATTGGTGTTGTACTCACATCTCCGGAAGGGTGTCATACTCCCTTTACTGCCAGACTTTGCTTCAATTGTACAAACAACATGGCAGAGTATGAACCGTGCATCTTTGGTCTCAGAGCTGCCATAGACTTTGAGATCAAATCCTTGGATGTATTCAGAGATTCAGCTTTGGTTATCAGTCATATCAAAGGGGAATGGGACACCAAACACCCTAACCTTATCCCTTACAAAGAACATGTTTTGACATTGCTACCACATTTTGAGAAGATTACCTTCGAGCATTTCCCACGAGAAGAAAATCAGCTAGCGGGCGCACTAGCCACAATGTCATCTATGTTTAAACTTAATTGGGATAATGAGGCTCCCCGGATCACAATTGAACGAATGGATGAACCAACGCACTGTCACGAGATTAATACTGAAGAAGTAGTGGACCGGCCTTGGTTTCACGAAGTCAAAAGGTATCTCGAGACTCAAGAATATCCAGAAGGAGCTTTAGCCAATGATAAGATGTTCTTAAGGAGATTCTCTGCTAAATTCTTCCTTAGTAACGACATCCTGTATAAACGCAATCATGACTCTATGTTACTTCGGTGCGTAGATAAGGTTGAAGCTGAAAGGGTCATAGATGAATTACATGAAGGCACTTTTGGCACCAACTCCAGTGGGCATACGATGGCGAAGAAAATCCTACGTACAGGCTATTACTGGTCTACCATGGAAGCAGATTGCTATCAACACTCTCAAACCTTCCATAAGTGTCAGATTTATGCTGATAAGGTGCACGTACCTCCGGTTCCTCTGAATGTCTTGACGGCTCCTTGGCCCTTTTCTATGTGGGGGATTGACATGATTGGGGAAATCAAGCAGACAACCTCCAATGGACACCGCTTCATCCTAGTGGCCATTGACTATTTTACAAAATGGGTGGAGGCAGCTTCTTCGCTTCCGTTACTAAGAATGTTATTGCCCGTTTCATCAAGCAAAATCTCATTTGCCGATACGGTATCACGGAAAGGATCATCACCGACAATGCTACAAATCTCAACAACACTATGATCATCGCCTTGTGCGAACAACTCAAGATTCAGCATCACAATTCTTCTCCCTACCAGCCAAAGATGAATGGTGTTGTCGAAGATACAAATAAAAACATTAAAAAGATCATACAGAAAATGACAGTCACTGTGATACGGTGGGAGAAGTGACTTGAGGGTTTTGTGTTTTATCGCAAATGTTGCGGTTAGCAAGAGTCGCCACCGACTTTTCTTTTATCCAAAAGGAAAGGTGAAAAAGCATAGGAAATACCTTTGAGATTGTTTTTTGAGTTCGGGGGGTAGATTATGAAAAGGGAAGGTATTAGCACCCTTTTCATCCATGGTTTTCCATGGGCTCTTAGTTACTTGCTAGATCACTTGCTTTTGTTTTGAAATTGTGCTTTGTGTGGTTTTGAAAGTATTTTGTAAAAGAGGCCATTGTTTAGGCAATATTTGTAATGATTCTCGTTCGTAAGAATGTATACAAAGATGCTTGTATTTTTGAAAAAATTTTCAATGTTTGTAAGATGTTTGGAAATGCGTGTGTTTGTTTTTGAAAATAGCAAGGATGGTTGTTTTTAAATGGAGCAAGTAACTAGAAGTAATCTACCTACTCAAATGTCTTTCTTGTTCATTTTCTTTTCCTTTGACATTGTTGTCTTACCATTGATTTGGTAAGCAACCCTATCTTTGGATGTTAACGGGACGGGCGTGGGTCATTGTACGACCATGATTAGCAATGTTTGCAAAGTATCTTAGCATTTTTGAGGGACCAAGATCATTTTGTAAGGCAACTTAGAATAGCGTCATCGAGGGACTATGATCTTATATTTGTTTGTTTTGCTAAGATACTTCACATGCGTAACATGGCCATTTTTGTATAAGGCAACCAAGTGGGGTAACCCTAAGGGTGCTTGTGTGCAAGTGTGTCATTTTCATGCTTTGATTTTGTCTTGGATTAGGGTTTTCTATTTGATTGTTTTCATCTTACCATACAAACCCTAATTACTAACATGTAACGTAAAAGCGGTAAATTGCATAATTAAAAGATTACTACGCTATTACAATATTTTATGGGAGAGAGGTATACAAATTATAAATGGGGATTTGCAATAATGTAAACCTAATTTAATATATTACAACCAAATCGAATTTATACGAATATTTGAACAAATAATATACAATATAAATTAAATATGCAAAGGTATATATATGCAAAAAAAAGATTTTTGTGTGAAAAAAGAGTTTTAAACTAAACCTAACAATTTAAGAAAAAAAAAAGGAAATTATTTCTTAGAAATTGATTAACCCTAATTCTAATTTTGTTAAAAGAAAATAAAGTTCTTTAAGTATTATTTTTTTGTATTTTTTGTCTTGAAAATAATAAATAGTATTTATGAAATATTTTGGTCTTTTTATATATTAAAATAAATATTTACAAGTGTGAGAAAAATAATAAATATTTAAACTCATTCTATTTTTTAATTACAAGTTTATTTAAGAAAAATAGTTAATATATAATTTAATAAAAAAAAATTATGAGAAAATAAAATAAAAATAAACAAAATGTAATATTTATCATGTTTTATGTTTTTTATTATTTTTTATGTTAAGGAAAATATATTAAATAAAATGAAAATGAAAATAAAATAAATAATAAAATGTATGGGCCAAGGGTGCTGTAAGAAAAAGGAGGTGGATGTTAGAAAAAGAAAAATGAGGCCCATATGTTAAAGCCCACGCTGCCAAACAAACAAAAACAAAGTTGGAAAAATATGAAAAATGCAAAAGGCAGCGCCAAGGTTCGAACCCATGACCTATGGTATTTACGCGCGCTGCCTTGCCACTAGGGTGGCTGTACATCCGTTAGTTCAAATGAAACTAAAAATACATAACACAAAGTGATTCCTTGCCCTATACTTCGTCTTCTTCCTCTAGTTAGCCGGACCCCCTGTATCTCTCCCATTTCTCCATGAAAATGGAAACTTCAAACATGAAAATGATAGTACTCTTTCCCATGATTTCAACCATGTAACTCATGTAAACTAACAATCAAAGATCAAAGATAATTTCACTGGCCCTAATTTCAAACCTAATTTTTACAGAAATTTGAAATCTAAAATTATCTATACACAATGAATATAAATGAAATTTATGAACATGGTTGGCTTTAGCACAAGGATATCTACATTTTATTTTCACAAATCGAGACCCAAGGATGCCTGTATGAAGAGATAGAAGTTACAGTTCTTACCTCTTTCAGCTGAGATCGTGAATGTAGTTTGAGTGAGTTTTGAGAAGGCCTGAGGATCTCTTTAGCTTGCCTGGACCTCCCTGAGTGTGTTCCAATCCTTATCTTGCCTTGAAAGTTCCTGAATCTCCCTACCCAAATTAACCTGCAAGCTTGAAATGCAAAAATGGCAGATAGAGAAGGAGGAGTTACAGTTAAGGGATGATGGTATGGAACACTTAGATATGATGTAGGTTAAGTGTTTAGGTGATTAGAACTTGAAACGCACGAGTAGATTTTGAGATTGCTATGCTTGATGCAAAACTGCAAGTTATGGAAGGTTTTTGGTGATAGAGAGTTTGGGAGAGTTTCTGAGTTTTTCCAATCGTCCCCTAAGTCATAATATGTTTTTGTATAAGTATAAAAAAGGTTAGACCTCAAGCTCCCTCCAGATTTCTGAGTTATAGACTTTTTGCTCTATTGCTTGTTTTTGAAGAAAAGTGAGGAGACAACTCTCTACATGCTTGTACAAGCCTGATCTGAGTTGGTACAAGTCTTAGGCACATTGCTTTTGGTTTATAGGGTTTGTGTGTGCATAAGGAACATGTACAAAGCTCAAGGAGTTGATAAATGCAAAAGTTGTGCTTTACTAAAATGGAAATGGCAACTTTGTGCCATTTATGGAATTAAAGCTTGGACAAAGGCTCTAATACTTGGATTAAAGATTTATCAACTATGTAAGCATTTAATTATGGAGTGAGGAACAAGTTTGAGACCTGAAAAGCAAGAATTATGCAGCCTAGGTTTGGATTTGAATTTTGGTCTTCATGAAATGGCTTGAAATCAAAGTGAGAAATTGCCAACTTCATCTCTTCGATTCTCCCTACTCAAGAATGATCTCAAGGAGTTCCTTGACATTTTGGAAATCTTCCAATGTGCTCTATAACTCATCTTTGAATTTCTTTCCAAAATTCCACTTGGAACTAGGTGAAAAGTTGCCATAAAGTTAGGTCAAAAACCTGCCTAAATTAGGGAAAAATTTCACTAAGTTATTTTAGTTCATGAGCATGTATTCACAAAATTATATCTTGATATCCAAGCATCTTTAGGAAAAAATGTGTGAAGCAAAGTTGTATATTTCATGGAGATTTACAACTTTCATGTTGGGAACTTCCTTTGAATCATCTTGTATCATGGTGAGAATTTGGCTTAAAGTTGAGAAAAATAAGAAATTTTCTATAAGAAAAATTTTGAAGTTAAGAAAATTTCAAATTTCAAAACAAAATCTTCAATCTTTGATTTCTTGATGAACAAGTTTCACATTTTGACATATTTTGATGAATTGTGGTCCTTGGCACTTGAATTTGACCAAAAAGTCAAAGTTTGACTTTTCCGTATACAGTTGACTTTTGATCAATCAACTACAAAATTCATTTGTCAATCCAATGGATTTGCAATGTTTTGAACCATGGCTTTAGGTCAATATGATGCAATTGAACTCTTGAAATCATGCTTTAATTCAATTGATCATTTGCTAGGTCAAAAATCAGAAATTTCCCTTTCTCAGTCAAAACCCTAATTTTGACCATTTTGCCTTTTTGATGATTTGATCAAATTTCTTGAAGAATTATGGTCCAAACTTGATCAAATGATTCATATGAGTCTAAAATGTTGATGTGGATAAAAAATTATGAAGTTTGACTGTAAATTGGCCATGGTTGACTTTTTTCCCAATACAGCTGATTTTTAGGTCAACTGTCCAATTGACTGATCAAAAAATATGATTCAAGGCTTGAAACTTGACATGAGTAATCTTAGGGGTCTATAATGATACTTGAAAGTCATATGAAGCATTTATAGTCCAAAAATCTTTGTGCAATCCCAAACCCTAATTTTGGGTTATCAGTGCATGATGAGATGTCTTGAGCTGATCAAACCCTAATCCAGTCTTGAGTCAAAGAGATCTTGTGAGAAAAGTATTGATAAATGAGAGGGAAAATTTTGGGGTACAACAGTCACATACAAAGACTGGCATGAGATGTTACCATTAGCTCTTCACGGGTATCGTACCACGGCTCGTACATCAACTGGGACAACACCCTATTCTCTGGTTTATGGCATGGAGGCCGTCTTGCCTATCGAGGTCCAGATCTCCTCTCTGAGGATTATAAAGGATGCAGGGATGAATGAAGACGACTGGATCCAGACTCGACTTAATCAACTGAACTTGATTGATGAAAATAGACTTACTGTTGTTTGCCATGGTCAAATGTATCAAAAATGGATGATCAAGACTTTCAACAAAAAAATCAGACGCTAGGTGTATCAAGTTGGGGATTTAGTGATCAAACACATCATATTGTCACAAGGTGATCCCAAGGGCAAATGGACTCCTACCTACGAAGGACAATTTATATTCAAAAACATTTTCTCTGGTGGGGTAATGATCTTGACCACCATGGATGGTGACGACCTTCCGCATCCTGCAAACGCGGACATAGTCAAAAGATACTACACATAAGAGACCCGCTAGGCTGACATACCTAGGCAAAACAAGGGCATCCTGGCGAACCAAAAAGGTTCAGGCAAAAATTAGGGATAAAACAAAAAAAAAACCTGTACACCCGTGTAGCGATAAAAAATGTAGCGGGGTAAATCGGAGATCGAATTATTGATTAATTCGTCTCACAAAAGCAAGAGTCGCCACCGCGCTTTATTGTTTCCAAGGGAAAAGGGAAAAGAGCGAAATAAAACCCTAAATATGCTATGTAAATAATACTTTTGAAAGTAATAAAAATACAAGGCATTTTTGAAAAGAGATCTATGGTTCGGGGGTTGGTTATACAATGGGAAGGTATTAGCACCCAATGTATCTATAGTACTCTATAGGAACCTTTTGAAATATCTGTTTATTAAAATTGTTCGTTTGATTGAAAAATGAATCGTTTTGGCCGAAAAAGGGGTACGGGCGGGTTTTTGAAGATACGACGACCTAATGTCGAAGTTTTTGCTTAAAGGGTATAAGTTTGGAAAAGATTGAATATTTGAGGAAAAATTATCCTAAGTTTTAATGAAATGCGAATGTTCGCGCGATTAGACTTGAGGACATGAAGTCGACAAATTTAATCGCTTTTCCCTTGGATTTAGAAGTAAACAGAATAAACAAGTAAATATGAAATAATTAAACAGAAAAATTATGCGGATAATAATTAAATAGCAACAGTTAAAGAAATGACTAAATGGTGTAAATATGCATTTTTTGGATTTTTGTTTAATATTAATGAAAAGAAAATGTTTTTAATAGTTTTCATTTTTTACGCATTTTTAATATGGATAAAAGTAATGAGAATTAATTAAGGAAAACAAAAATATTTTTAAGTTTCTATTTTTTATGTTCTTAGAGTTTTTATTATTATTTTTTTATTTATTTTTAATATTAATATAAGATATTGCCTTAAGAATTATTAAATAGTTAAGCTAAATTAAAGCCTTTAAAAAAATTAATTAAGTCTAAATAAAAAGAGGAATATCAAAATTACCAAAATTAATCCTAAAATTAATAAAATTGGTCACCTTATTACAAATGTTAATTAAAATTATCCTATTTGATTAAATTACTAATTAATTAAACTAAATGAGTAATAGTTCTAAAAACTAAAAAAAAGGAATAAATAGGAAAAGGGTGTATTAGAAAAAAAAGATGAGCAATTAAATATGGGCCAAAGGGTCTGAGGGGCCCAAACCAAAACTGAAGACAGGGGGGTGCAAAGGGGTTTTCGCTGGGCTTAGGCAGTTAAGTCGAAAATGCATTTCATAATTCTTGTTTTAGGTTAAACATGTTTGGTAATTGAATTAGGGATTTAGGTTTTGTGACCATGGCACCGTTCGCTTGCTTGTCTTCTTCGCGTGATTCATCTCTTCGTCTCTTGCTTCGCTTCTATGGCTCTGAGCCTCCCTCTGTCCCAACGGCCACCATCTCTTCACTTTCCTCTTCCCTCCAGCATAACGTTAGGGGGCGACGGATTCGGTAAGTTCGTTTTCGTATTCGGTGTTTTTGTTACAATTTGCATGTTGTGATTTTGGTTCTGTCTTGATTCTTACTCATTTTCACATGGTTATTGAGGTATTATGAAGAAAAAACAAAGAGGGTGAAAAAAGATACCTGGAGAAGGAGGAGGGAAGGTGAGTATAGCTAGGAGGCCGGGACGGCGAGGTTTGACGTTGTGGGCTTGCTTCAGTTGCCGGTACTCTGTGTTTATCTTTCTTTTCTTCTTCTGTTTCCGTGTATTTGATGCTTGGTTGCCTTGAAAACTTTTCCTATCTTCTTCTTCACTGTGTTGATGCTGGACCGTTTCTTCCTTCTTCTCGCTATTGTTGCCTTCTAATGGCCTATGATGATATACTGATGCCTTTGCGTTGCCTTGAACATTTTGAATGCTATGTTGAAAAATGATTTTTGACTAGCTTGATGATATTGACGCTTTTTCTCTTCTTCTTGCTGATTTCTGTATGCTTTTGTTGGAATGGTTTGACAGTCTCTTTTCTTCTTCTCGCCTATACTACTGTATGATTTGTTTATGGCCAATGATGAACATGTTGAGGCCTTCGTGTTTGGACATTGGTTTTGATTTTTGGTGATACAGGTTTGTGGTTTATGTTTGACAGTAGGGATGGTTTTGTGATGGTTTTGGATGGTACTGGTTTGGTGGTATTATGCAGTGGGAAGGGTTTTGGGATGGTTTAGGCCATGTTGTTGTTTATGGTTCTATGCATGTTTTACAGTAGGCTATGGTTTTTAGGCCATGTTTTTGATGGTTTTGAAAATGGTAGGTTTTTGAATTGGTTATCTTGATGGAAATTGGTTTATGTTGTAGTATTGTTTTTACTGAATGCCTTTTTGCAGGTTGAATTCTCTTCTTGTTTTTGAAGGGGTTTGTGTGTTATGTTACAGTTTTGCTTGGCATCTCCTCTTTATGCCACAGGTTTTGAATATTTAACTATATTTCCTTGGCCTCTGCACAATACTGCTTCGTATGGTTTGTTTGTATTCCTTTCTTATGCTCCTTTTTTCTACTGAGTTACTGCTGTAGCTTTGTTTTATAACTCCTTCTGCCTAAACCAAAACCTGTAAAACCATCTTTCTATCTCTCTTCTCTCTCTTAAGTACATTTGATGCATTAAGATGATGTACTGTACTGTATTCTGAAATTGCATAGGCTGGAACATGATGAAATGGGAAATATGCTTGCTTGCAAAATGGTTTTAAAATGCATGCTTCTTTTTGTCAACCATGTGGTACAGTGTGGAGCCTATGTTTTTTGGCTTCTTCTTATATGGTTGCATGGTTTACGTTGCAATTTGAACATGTCATTTGTTTATGCATATGCTGTGGATTTTGTATGCTGTGTATATTTTTTGAAATATGCATTTGGCCTTTTTTTTTAAAATGCAATGCAGTTTTGAAAAATAAAAATGAATTTGTGCATGTTTTAAATTGTGCATTCATTTATGAAAATAAAAATTCCTCCCTTTTTTGTGAACCGGGAGAAATCCCGTGATTTGCAAAAAAGGGTAAACTGATTCCAGCCGTTGCTTTTAATGATGAACACTGAAATAATTTTCTGCTTTTAATCATTTATTTATTTCTAACTTTTCTTTTAATTTTTTTTGCAGGTAAAATTAAATGAGCAGACAAAAACATTGGATAGAAGATTTAGAATTAGAATCTTAGAAAAATAGTTCTATTTTACTTTAAGCTTTTATGTAATTTGTTATTATAAATATTTTGTAAATACAATATTTAAATAACAATTGTAATAAAATAGAATAAAGTGAAATAAAATTCTATTATTTCCCAGTCAATTCTCTTTCTTTCCAATTATTTATTTATCGTTTATAATTCTTTAAATTGTATAATAATTGAAAATCAATTTCAATCACTTAAATTTAGAATAATAAATGAATAAATAGACATCATTGATCAATTAATAATTTCAATTATTTAATTCGTTATTTATAATTTTCTAAATTATAATAATTAAAAATAGAATTTCAATTATTTAGCTTAGAATGATAAATAATTAAATAACCATTATTGACCAATTAATGAACTTCTTTTCAAATATTTATTATATTATTCATAAATCTTTAAATTATGTAATAACTGAAAATAAATTCCAATTATTTAAATTTAAGATAATAAATAATAAATAAACACTGTCTGAACGATTAATATGCCTCTTTTCAAATATTTATTTTATTATTTATAGATCTTTGAATTATATAATAACTGAAAATAAATTCCAATTATTTAAATTTAAGATGATAAATAATTAATAAACATCATTTAAGTCTTGATCAGTTAATAAATTTAGCGTTCAAAAATAAACAGCTCTCGACCTGAAAAAGTTATGAATTTTTAAAAATCAAAAGATCAAAACGCTTGCAATGTAATGATGCAGATGGGAGATGGTATCTTAGGTCAAAATTTTGGGTACAACAGCTGCCCCTATTTAAGTTTCTTCTATCCGGAGATATGAAGATTAAAATCTTCGTTTCGACGAGATTGAAGGTACTTAAATACATAATACACAAATTTTGTCCTAAGATGCCGCCATCATGTTTGATATGAATGCAGTGATTGAATTCACAGAGAAAGATATTGTATGAAACAAGACAATGCTGGAGGAATCGAACACCAACAAAACACAGAGACATGGATTATACATTACTGGGGAAACGAGCCATCGACTTCAAACGACAGACTCTTGACGGCGAATAAAATTGAGGGAATACGACCTCCGACCCTAACAAAGAAGGCATCTTGCATAGGCCATAAAACAGATTATCGACCCGAAAATAGTGAGTTCACAACTCAAAGTCAAAGATAGACAGAGAGTATCAAATTTTGCTGATGATGGATTACCGACTTCTGAAGGTAATGATTCATGAGAAGCTTCTCTACGAGATTTCCCGAGATATACTCATTAATGTTGATATAATAATATTGTAGATACGCAAGTTGTTCAAATAAAGAAACTGCCACTTGCTGTCGTCCAAAGAAAATACCGATAACGTACAAGATGCTCAAGTAAAGAGGCTGCCACTTGTTGTCGTCCAAAGAAAATACCGATAACGTACAAGCTGCTCAAATAAAGAGGCCGCCGATTGCTGTCGTCCAAAGAAAGAACCAATAACATACAAGCTGCTCAAATAAAGAAGCTGCCGCTTGCTGTATTCCAGAAAAATAATAACGTACAAGTTGCTCAAATAAAGAGACTGCCGCTTGCCGTTGTCCAAAATAATAACGCACAAGTTGCTCGTGAAGAGCTGCCACTTGTCGTTTTCCAACGATGTCTATAACGTACAAGTTGATCATGAAGAGACCGCCGCTTGTCGTTTTCCAAAATAATAATAACGTACAAGTTGCTCGTGAAGAGCTGCCGCTTGTCGTTTTCCAAAAATAATAATAACGCACAAGTTGCTCGTGAAGAGCTGCCGCTTGTCGTTTTCCACAAGATAATAATGACGCACAAGTTGCTCGTGAAGAGCTGCCGCTTGTCGTTTTCCGATGTCTATAACGTACAAGTTGCTCGTGAAGAGCTGCCGCTTGTCGTTTTCCAAAAATAATTCAGAAGGGAATTGCAGTGACACTGGCAGAGAATAGAATCTTCGTCAAAGAAAATCATGAATCAATCCTTCCCGAGGAGATCACATATAAATGTGCAAAATAAATGCACCATCTGTCTAGATCACGATTTCACTGGGAAAAATCATGAGATAGCCTATGCAAGAGACAACAACTTCATCCAGGAATAACTAGAGAGAAAACATTCAAACAAGACCCTACCCAATGAGAAAGCAATTCGATTGGGGAATTCATCCTATCCAGAAATGGACAAGGTGAGCTAAATCAAAAATCATCCATGAGGATTAGCTCAGTTGGCGAATTTAGAAAGGAAGCACATTTTCTGCCTAAGCTAACCTTCTACTTGGAAAGAAACATGTACGTTATCTGAATAAACAAAATACAACCCAAAAACCGATGGCAAATGTGAATATGTATGCGTGATATAAGTGTAAATGGGTAAATGAATGTTATGCTGACAAAACAAACAGATGGAATATCCTGAAGACGATAAAATGTCACGACAAGATAGATACTCGGCCAATCTTAAAAAGACGGAAGATAACTGGAACTGGAATCACAAAGCAACGTCGGAGCGTATCACGCTACAAAGCTCAAATCTTCTGAGGAGAAAAGCATTCAAATCCAAACTTATAATACCAATAGACCACTGGCAGAAGACAAAGCGTACCACACCTCAGAAATCTGCCAAATAAAGATAACTGAAACAAACTTTAACTGGGACAGTTGGGGAGTCATCAAACTTAGCACCACTAGGACCAAGAGTGTACACAACCAACACCTCATGAAGATTTTGAAACGAAACATGCTCATCATGCAAGGATAAATTACTGTACTGTTTTGCATTTCATGGCTCGACCATCCTTGGAACAAACTGTTAATATTCCTTTCGTTATTCACGACACATTTTTAAAATAAGAATACTTTAAGTAAATTTGTTTCAAGTATTTCCACAAAAAATTAAAATTTTGCCCACAAAAGGTAAATGCTCAAATTTCATTAATAATATGGTAGTTCGCTAACAATGCGACTCCAACGATTTACAAAAGTTTGGGAAATAGTACATGAAAGAAAGGGTTACACAAAAACAATGATCACTATTCTCCCTAACAACTTCGAATTCCAAAATGTGCTCAAATGCCAAGACTGGCCTGACCAAAAGCCTGCCTAAGCGAAATACTTCTTGACTGCATCGGCGTTCATGGGACGCGGGAGCTCTTCACCGTCCATACTGGTGAGAATCAAGGCACCTCCAGAGAAAACTTTCTTAACGACATACGGTCCTTCATAATTTGGAGCCCACTTGCCCCTAGAATCAGGTTGGAAAGATAATATATTTTTGAGCACAAGGTCACCTTCTCTGAACTCACGCGGTCGAACCTTCTTATCAAAAGCCTTCTTCATTCTCTGCTGATACAATTGACTGTGACACAAAGCTGTCAATCTCTTCTCTTCGATTAAATTCAACTGATCATATCTACTTTGACACCATTCAGCCTCAGAAAGTTTAGCTTCCATCAACACTCTCAGAGACGGAATCTCAACCTCCACGGGGAGTACTGCTTCCATACCATAAACTAGGGAAAATGGGGTTGCGCCTGTTGAAGTTCGAACTGAAGTACGGTATCCATGTAAAGCAAACGGAAGCATTTCATGCCAATCTTTATAGGTTACCACCATCTTCTGGACAATCTTCTTGATATTCTTGTTAGCAGCTTCAACAGCCCCATTCATCTTCGGTCTGTAAGGAGAAGAATTATGATGTTCGATCTTGAACTCTTCACAAAGCTCTCTCATCATCTTGTTATTCAAATTCGAACCATTATCAGTAATGATCTTGCTCGGGATACCGTATCGACAAATGATCTGATTCTTGATAAATATGACTACCACCTGTCTGGTTACATTAGCATAAGATGCTGCTTCCACCCACTTAGTAAAATAATCGATCGCTACCAAGATGAAACGATGACCATTTGAAGCTTTGGGTTCAATCATTCCAATCATATCAATGCCCCACATAGAGAAAGGCCAAGGTGAAGAGATGACATTGAGGATGGTCGGCGGCACGTGCATCTTGTCCGCATAAATCTGGCATTTATGACACTTCTTCACATATTTGCAGCAATCAGATTCCATGGTCATCCAATAGTAACTAGCTCTCAACATCCTTCTAGCCATCGCATGTCCGTTGGCATGAGTGCCAAAGGATCCTTCATGTACTTCTTGCATCAGCATGTCCGCTTCACGTCTGTCTACACATCTGAGCAAGACCATGTCGTAATTCCTCTTATACAAAACTTCTGCATTGAGAAAGAAACTGCTTGCTAATCTTCTCAATGTCTTCCTATCTTTATTGGATTCCCCAGGAGGGTACTCTTGAGTTTGAATAACACGTTTAATGTCATAGAACCACGGTTTGTCGTCGGTGACCTCTTCTACTGAGAACACATGAGCAGGTCTGTCAAGGCGCATAACTCTGATTGTAGGAACATCGTTCCAACCATTCACTTGAAACATTGAAGACAAAGTAGCTAAAGCATCATCCATTTGGTTCTCATCTCTAGGGATATGATGTAATTCCACTTTGTTGAAGAAAGTTAACAATCTTCTAGCATAGTCCCTGTAAGGGATCAAACCAGGATGACGAGTCTCCCATTCTCCTTTGCTTTGATTAATTACCAATGCCGAATCTCCGTAAATATCAAGAATCTTAATCCTCAGATCCACTGCTTCTTCGAGACCCATAATACACGCCTCATACTCAGCCATGTTATTTGTGCAGTCAAACTTCAATCTCGCCGTGAACGGGATATGAGTACCTCGGGGAGTGACGATGATTGCCCCAATTCCATTTCCATAGGAATTCACAGCTCCGTCAAATATTAAACCCCAATGCGACTCAGGATCAGGTCCTTCTTCAGGTAACGGCTCTTCACAATCTTTAGCTTTCAAGTACATAACATCTTCATCTGGGAAATCAAACTTGATGGATTGATAATCGTCAATTGGTTGGTGAGCCAAATGATCGGCTAAAATACTCCCTTTGATTGCTTTCTGAGTGTGATACTCAATGTCATATTCAGATAACAACATCTGCCAACGGGCTATTCTTCCAGATAAGGCGGGCTTCTCAAAGATATACTTAATCGGATCCATTTTGGAGATCAACCAAGTGGTATGGTTAATCATATAATGGCGCAGACGGCGAGCAGCCCAAGCTAAAGCACAACAGGTTTTCTCAAGCAATGAGTATCGAGACTCACAGTCTGTGAATTTCTTACTCAGATAATATACGACATGTTCCTTTCTTCCAGTCTCATCTTGTTGACCAAGCACACATCCCATGGAATCTTCCAATATAGTCAGGTACATAATCAGAGGTCTTCCTTCCACCGGAGGAATCAAAATGGGAGGTTCAAGCAAATATTCTTTGATGCTATCAAAATCTCTCTGGCAATCTTCTGTCCACACACATCCTTGGTTCTTTCGGAGAAGCTTGAAAATCGGCCCACAGGTAGCAGTCATATGAGATATAAACCTAGAGATATAGTTCAGTCTCCCAAGGAATCCTCTCACTTGTTTTTCCGTCTTGGGTGCGGGCATTTCTCGAATAGCTTTGACTTTATCAGGATCTACCTCAATACCTTTCTGACTGACAATAAACCCCAGAAGTCTTCCAGAACGAACACCAAAAGTGCATTTGTTGG
The DNA here is from genome assembly GCA_948472305.1 of Vicia faba. Classification (NCBI taxonomy): domain Eukaryota; kingdom Viridiplantae; phylum Streptophyta; class Magnoliopsida; order Fabales; family Fabaceae; genus Vicia; species Vicia faba. The sequence continues at coordinate 1,023,754,544 of OX451741.1, forward strand.
GATTCAGACGGAGTTTGTACTTCCTCAAACGCTGGAATAACTTCAACAAATGCTCCAAGTGATCTTCCTCAGTCTGCGATTTGGCAATCATATCATCCACATACACTTCTATCTCCTTATGCATCATGTCATGGAACAAAGCAGTCATGGCTCTTTGGTACGTTGCGCCAACATTCCTCATACCAAACCTCATAACCCGATAACAAAATGTTTCCCAAGGTGTAATGAAGGTTGTCTTCTCCATATCTTCTGGTGCCATCTTGATTTGATTGTAACTAGAGAAACCATCCATGAAAGAAAAGACTTTGAACTTTGCGGTACTGTCGACCAATACGTCAATGTGCGGTAATGGGAAGTCATCCTTTGGGCTAGCTCTATTCAAATCTCTGTAGTCTACACACATCCGAACTTTGTCATCTTTCTTTGCAACAGGCACTATATTGGCTAACCACTGAGGATAGACCGATGTAACAAGGAAACCTGCGTTAATCTGCTTCTGAACTTCCTCTTTGATCTTGTCAGCCATATCGGGACGAGTCCTTCTCAGCTTCTGTTTGATCGGCGGACATTCAGGTCTCAACGGTAAACGATGCTCCACAATATCGTTGTCCAAACCCGGAATATCTTGGTAGGACCAAGAAAACACATCAACATACTCTTTGAGAAGCTCCAACATCTTCTCTTTAACTTCCGGGATAAGCAATGCTCCGACTTTGACTTCCTTTCTATCTTCTTCATCACCCAAGTTGACCAACTCTACAGGTTCTTCAAATAGCTGGATAATCTTCTCATCATGCTCAAGCAAACGGGAAATTTCAACAGGAATCTCTTCATCATCCTCTTCTTCGGCTCTGAACACAGGGAATTCAAAGTTGGGAGAGGGCATAGGATCATTGTTTTCGATGGTTAAGTCATGGATTAATCTGCACATATGATTATGCTTTATTTTAGAAATCGATTTGTGCAAATAAAACAAAAGGTTATTATATTTCCCTATTACTACCAATTAATTTTCATTACTATTTCCCAGAAAAAAAATGTGAAAAGTAAAACAGTAGTAGACAACATAACATTTTTATTCATTGAAGGGAAATACTTGAAACAAAGGGCCCAGACATTTCTCTTTTGCCTTGGGCAGAGCAAAAGGAATTATTTTTCATAGCCCGACACAAAATACTTTTCGCCTTGGGCAGAGCGAATTTTTTCTAAGAAAAACAAAACAAAACATTACTCGGAAATGTGCATAACGACAGGAACATCAACAACTATCCAGTTTTGGCAAGCCAATCCAGGCGTCACAAAATCGGGAAAATCTTCCTCGGAATCATCCTCTATGATAGCATCAACCTCAAGATGTATAAACCCTGCACTTTGGAAAACCTCTTGAATCGGACGAACAACCACCTCCTTCTTGACTCTTGCAGACACGGGACGAAAACCAAGACCTTCCCCAAATTTGTTCTCAGGCAAAGTCAACACCTGGCCCCATCCTTCGTCCGAACCACTTTCCACCACTCGCCGCGCATCCTCAAAAGAAGAAATGGATGCCCCTGGCCTCTTCACTTCATTCTTGGCAACAGATAAACCTTGGAACTGGGTTCCAACATCCTCGTCAGCATCAATAAAAGAGAATGATGATAAATGGCTTAACACCATAGCCTGCTCTCCCCCAATCATCACTAGCTTCCCATGCCTTACGAACTTCAGTCTCTGATGGAGCGTGGAGGTGACTGCCCCTGCATCATGGATCCATGGACGACCCAATAAGCAACTGTAGGAAGCATGAATATCCATTACTTGGAAAGTGATTTGAAAAGTATGGGGACCAATTACTATAGGGAGATCCACTTCACCAATGACTGTCTTCCTAGAACCATCAAACGCTTTAACAATTACTCCACTAGGTCTCATAGGAGCACCTGGATACGAGAGTCGAGATAAAGTAGTTTTGGGCATCACATTCAACGACGAACCTGTATCTACCAACACACTTGATAAGGTATCATTTCCACAACTTACTGAGATATGCAAAGCCATATTGTGGTTTCTCCCCTCCTCCGGGAGTTCTTCATCACTGAAACCAAGATTGTTACACGAAGTAATATTTCCGACAATCCCATCAAACTGGTCAACCATCACATCATGATCCACGAACGCCTGGTCCAAGACCTTCATCAAAGCTTCTCTATGGGCACCAGAATCTCTCAGTAAAGCAAGCAAAGAAATCTTGGAAGGAGTTTGCAAAAGCTGGTCCACAATCTTATATTCACTTCTCTTGATAAGCTTCAGAATCTCATCATCCTCAGGGTGAGGGATAGGTTCACTGGATCGGCCTATCTCAACCCTTGGTTCGACATTTCTCATTGGGATTTCCGCCAGTATGGGCCTCCTGACTTGAACTTCTGGTCTCTTCAAAGGTACTGCTGCAAAAACACGTCCACTTCTCGTAACTCTACTCACATCAGCAATGTTAACAAAAGACGGTCTTGTTGGTATAGGGACTTCTACCCCATTCTCAATCATTGTGGCATTATACTTGTACGGTACAGCTTGGTCTGAGTTGTAAGGCACAGGACCAGGCTGATAAATAATCAAAGGATCAACAGGTGCAGTCTGACTGTCGTAAACGATCTCTACTGATTCAGGCAAATTGAATTGTGGTATGATAACATTCACTTCATCCTCCGGATTTCTGTCATACGTAACAGTGATAACTCTTTGGTCCAACAACTTCTGAATATCCTCCTTCACAATGGGACAATCAACCTCCCTTGAACAAAATTCACAACCATCATAATCATGCTGATGCCTAACAAAGGCAAGTCTTCTCAAACTCTGATGTAACCTGATCAACGATTCTCTTATGTGTTCAACTTGAAAAACTTGAAACTTCCCCGGACAACCTTCCACCATATTCACTGAAGCTGACCCATGTCGAGGCAAAGGATTATCTCTAACATTTGGATTGACATCCTTAAAAGACAAGATACCATTCTTAACCAACCTCTGCACGTCCTCCTTCAAAGCAAAACAGTTTTCAAGGTTGTGCCCCGGCGACCCTTGATGATACTCACAAAACTGATCCGCCTTGTACCACGGAGAAGTACTGTTTGGTGCGACAGGAGGAGGCTTTATCGTTATGAGGTTCTTTCTGATAAGAGCAGGGAACAATTCAGTATAAGTCATAGGAATGGCATCGAACTGCAGTTTTCTTGGCGAACGGTTCTGATTGTTGAATGGATAAGCCTGTTGTCTAGGCTGCTGCTGAAATGGCCGTTGTTGAGTTGGTGGGGTTTGATGAGCTGGGGTCATCAAAGCTGGGCGGACAGCCGGAGTGACTGCCACAATGTGAGAGTAACCTCTCCTTGGTCTAACTGGGAACGAAGGGCTGACATCCTGCTCTTTTCTTTTCGGGAAAACACTTCCGAACTTCTTAGTACTGCTAGACGGACTTCCTTCTTTAACCAAACGCCCTTCTCGGATCCCCTCCTCTAACCGCATGCCCATGCTTACCATTTCGGTGAAGTCACTGGGTGCACTGGCTATCATTCTTTCATAGTAAAAGGAGCCTAAAGTCTTCAAAAATATCTTAGTCATCTCTTTCTCCTCAAGAGGTGGATAGATTTGAGCAGCAATTTCACGCCACCTCTGGGCGTACTCCTTGAAAGATTCTCTGTCTCTTTGCGACATTGCCCGGAGTTGATCCCTGTCCGGCGCCATGTCAACGTTGTACTTATACTGGTGGACAAAAGCTTCGCTAAGATCGTTAAAGTTGCGGATCCGAATGTTGTCTAAACCCATATACCACTTTAGAGCAGCACCCGTCAAACTATCTTGAAAATAATGAATCAACAAGTCATGATCATCGGAATACGTAGACATCTTTCTCACGTACATTGTCAAATGACTTCTAGGACACGAATCACCCTTATATCTTTCAAAGTCTGGCACTTTGAATTTTGCTGGAATCTTGACATTCGGAACTAAACAAAGGTCATGTGTGTTCTTCCCAAACAAGTCCTTCCCCTTCAACGCTCTAAGCTCCTTCTGCATTTCTTGGAACTGATCCTGAAACTCTTCCATTCTCTCAAAAAGACCCAAACTTTCAGCAGGCTCGGCAGGATAAGTAGGTTCATTCAAGTACGGCACGGAGTGAACCACAGGAGCGACCGTTGTCATTACCGGTTGCGGAAACGGTGTTACAGAGGGGATTACTGGCGGCATGGCAGTTGTCTCTGGTCGAGGAGGAGACAAAGCAGGTTGAAACAAAGGCTGTACGGCAGGCTGATATCCCTCTGGCACAAAGTTGTAAGGCATTCCCCACAGAAAACCTTTCGGCATATGATGTTGAAGCGGAGAGTTGATCTGAGTCACAGAGGTAGGAACGGTGACAATCTCGGAAACCACTGGAGTTGAAGTCTGAATCTCGGCAGCCGTAGTCGATGGCTGATTCTGAACAGCCACCAAACTTTCCACTAACGCAGTCAACTTTTCCATCTCGATACGAAGCGTAGCAACTTCCCCATGAAGCTCATGATTTTCCTGTTCCAGATCTTCCATTTTCCTCTGACGATTGGCTCGAGTGTCGTATTGGTGAGACAGCTTGACAACCTTTGGAGTGGAAAAAGAAACAAGGATAAGACTCTAGAAAACATGTGAAGTGGAATGTGGAATGATGCATGATGTGCGATGCAAATGATGATTCATTTTAATAGTTTTTCAAGGAACTTTGATAATTTTGCATACATCAATGGTGAAGGAATTTGGAACAACAAAAACTCAATCCACTAATCAAAAAGCGGTAAATTACAACTTACAACTTGAAACAACAAAATAATAAATTACACTTTGGGATAACAACCCAATAATAAAAGCAGTAACTTACAATTTTAGAACATGAAACTCATAATAAAGCAATAAATTACAACTTTGGAGCATTAAAGCCCTTAATAAAGCAATAAATTACAACTTTGAGACATGAAGTCCATAATAAAGCAGTAAATTACAACTTCGGAGCATGAAGCCCTTTTACATAGTTTTACAAAATGACATCAATAAAATAAAACTAAAAGCTAAAGATCACTCTGAAACATCAGATGAAGGACCAAACACCAACTGTAACCGGAGCTTCTTGATCTTCTCTTCATAAAAGTCTTCCATCTCTTTCTTCTCAGCTACCAGTCGATCGATGATTTCCTTCTGTGGGTTAGGAACGAGAGCCACGCTTAACGAACCTTCCTTATTTCTCTTCCTCTCACTAGCATACTTCTTCAGTAAAGCATTCTTTTGACGAAGTTTCTCATCGTGATCAATGAACCAGCCGTCTTGAATAAAGAGTAAATCCTCCTTTTCCTTTAGTTGTCGAGTCAGGACTCGATTCTCATATTCAGACATATGGTACTTTTCTTTCCAAGCATCCCTCTCGGACTTCATCCTAGCCAGATTTCCTTGGTATTCTCCTACGTTCGCGATAGGGATAACAATAGATGATGATGCCACGGTAGGGAATAAAGGTTTCTCAAGTTTATAGGGCATCTTGAGAGCACAAGCCCTAGCACGGACCCACTGTAGGTAAGGCTCCAAAGAAACGGCACCTCTATGTCCTAACATATCCCTCCCTTTCCTGTGGATGTGGCGCCAAGCTCCTTCGATCTCCCTCTTAGCTGCCTGATGATCTTGTCCTTCCTGTAGAAAGAAACCACTCACATGGATGTTGTTTGGCTTATCTCTCATCGGGTACCCAAACTGACGGCGCGCGAGAACATGGTTATAGTTGATTCCACCTCTCGTACCGAGAAGAGGCACGTTAGGAAAAGCACCACAGCTATCGATGATCTTCACGTCATAGTAAACTCGATTATACCAATCAATTTCGAAATGAGTGAGAGCCATAATCTTTGGCGCCCATCGCGGTTCCTTCTCGAGACCCCAGAAAACATCAGACCCGGGTAGATGCGAGACATACCACTGATACAGCTACGGTGCACAACAAATAATTATTCCTTCTTGATAAGAGTTTCGAAGATGGATGGAGTAGTAGGTATCTCCGAGCAGCGTAGGGACGGGATTTCCAATCAAGAAAATTCTGATGGCGTTGATATCCACAAACTTATCAATGTTAGGGAACAAGAATAGACCATAGGCGAGTAAAGCAAAGACGTCTTCAAAGGCAATAGCATCTTTCATCTCAGCGAACTGACGAGCTTTCTTCAACAAAAACTGCACAAACAAACCCCGGATTCCCCCTTTTGTAGTCATGTTCTCCTCTATCTCTGACTTCTTCAAGTGGGTGATGGTCGCTATCTTGTGAGGTTTGGGCTCCTCTTCTAATCCAGAAAAAGGAACACAGTCGGTGATCGGCAAACCAAGTATGTAGGAATACTCTTCTAAGGTGGGCATCAACTGGTAATCCGGAAAGGTGAAACATCGATACAAAGGATCGTAGAATTGAACCAACGTGTTAAGAATTCCTTCCTTCATCTTGCGCCTCATGAGAGGTATAATGGACCCATACTTCTTCTGAAAATCCGTCGGGTTCTCGATCTTCAGAATCAAACTCTTCAGTTCTTCAATCTCGGGCTCCTTAAAACTAAAGCTTCGAGTGTTTCTCCTTCCAAATTCCATAATAACCTGGGATGTCTGCAAAAATCATTCCGAAGTTCCTTGAAAAACAAGTTTCTTTACAAAAAATGTTGATGAATGCATGGATGAATGATAATGCAACAGTCACACACAAGTTTGCAAACATGGGGTTCAAAGGTTCAACGTTCAGCATGAAGTCGAGGGTAAAGCCCACCCAAAGGTATGTACTAATGGTTCAATCACACCTGTAAGACAAGGTTCTAAGAGTTTCCAGATCTACATTCCTCCTTCGGATATTACCAACATCTTGATTACTCAATAATTAGCAATATTCTCAAGAGAAACTCGTCCGAGCGTAGCATCGCGTAACAACTACTTCCGAATTACTCCGTTATAGTCTCCGCGCTACACCTAAAAAGGCCAAGATGGGTTAGGGTTCTACGGTCCTCAACTTCTCGGGCTCCTAGGTAGAAACTAATAATGTCTTCCCGATTACTCGGTAAACAAATATTAAGTTCAAGAGGGCCTTCCATTGAGTGGGGGATCTCATGCCTCCTTCTTCGGGATTACTCCCTCAAAGTTAACATGACTGTACCGCCCGTCCTATTCTTAAATGTAACTTAATCCGGGTATAGGATTCGTCCTTTGCAAAAAAACCCAAACACCCCAAATTAAACACATAATCAAACAAAACAAATAATAATAAAACAAATAAGACAAATTAGGCTTAACCCACTTAGGGATGGACCAGCAAGAGGTCAATCTATCCCCAGCAGAGTCACCAATTCTGTAGCGATAAAAAATGTAGCGGGGTAAATCGGAGATCGAATTATTGATTAATTCGTCTCACAAAAGCAAGAGTCGCCACCGCGCTATATTGTTTCCAACGGAAAAGGGAAAAGAGCGAAATAAAACCCTAAATATGCTATGTAAATAATACATTTGAAAGTAATAAAAATACAAGGCGTTTTTGAAAAGAGATCTATGGTTCGGGGGTTGGTTATACAATGGGAAGGTATTAGCACCCAATGTATCTATAGTACTCTATAGGAATCTTTTGAAATATCTGTTTATTAAAATTGTTCGTTTGATTGAAAAATGAATCGTTTTGGCCGAAAAAGGGGTACGGACGGGTTTTTGAAGATACGACGACCTAATGTCGAAGTTTTTGCTTAAAGGGTATAAGTTTGGAAAAGATTGAATATTTGAGAAAAAATTATCCTAAGTTTTAATGAAATGCGAATGTTCGCGCGATTAGACTTGAGGACATGAAGTCGACAAATTTAATCGCTTTTCCCTTGGATTTAGAAGTAAACAGAATAAACAAGTAAATATGAAATAATTAAACAGAAAAATTATGCGGATAATAATTAAATAGCAACAGTTAAATAAATGACTAAATGGTGTAAATATGCATTTTTTGGATTTTTGTTTAATATTAATGAAAAGAAAATGTTTTTAATAGTTTTCATTTTTTACGCATTTTCAATATGGATAAAAGTAATGAGAATTAATTAAGGAAAACAAAAATATTTTTAAGTTTCTATTTTTTATGTTCTTAGAGTTTTTATTATTATTTTTTTATTTATTTTTAATATTAATATAAGATATTGCCTTAAGAATTATTAAATAGTTAAGCTAAATTAAAGCCTTTAAAAAAATTAATTAAGTCTAAATAAAAAGAGGAATATCAAAATTACCAAAATTAATCCTAAAATTAATAAAATTGGTCACCTTATTACAAATGTTAATTAAAATTATCCTATTTGATTAAATTACTAATTAATTAAACTAAATGAGTAATAGTTCTAAAAACTAAAAATAAGGAATAAATAGGAAAAGGGTGTATTAGAAAAAAAAGATGAGCAATTAAATATGGGCCAAAGGGTCTGAGGGGCCCAAACCAAAACTGAAGACAGAGGGGGTGCAAAGGGGTTTTCGCTGGGCTTAGGCAGTTAAGTCCAAAATGCATTTCATAATTCTTGTTTTAGGTTAAACATGTTTGGTAATTGAATTAGGGATTTAGGTTTTGTGACCACGGAGCCGTTCGCTTGCTTGTCTTCTTCGCGTGATTCATCTCTTCGTCTCTTGCTTCGCTTCTATGGCTCTGAGCCTCCCTCTGTCCCAACGGCCACCAGCTCTTCACTTTCCTCTTCCCTCCAGCAGAACGTTAGGGGGCGACGGATTCGGTAAGTTCGTTTTCGTATTCGGTGTTTTTGTTACAATTTGCATGTTGTGATTTTGGTTCTGTCTTGATTCTTACTCATTTTCACATGGTTATTGAGGTATTATGAAGAAAAAATAAAGAGGGTGAAAAAAGCTACCTGGAGAAGGAGGAGGGAAGGTGAGGATAGTTAGGAGGCCGAGACGGCGAGCTTTGACGCTGTGGGCTTGCTTCAGTTGCCGGTACTCTGTGTTTATCTTTCTTTTCTTCTTCTGTTTCCGTGTATTTGATGCTTGGTTGCCTTGAAAACTTTTCCTATCTTCTTCTTCACTGTGTTGATGCTGGACCGTTTCTTCCTTCTTCTCGCTATTGTTGCCTTCTAATGGCCTATGATGATATACTGATGCCTTTGCGTTGCCTTGAACATTTTGAATGCTATGTTGAAAAATGATTTTTGACTAGCTTGATGATATTGACACTTTTTCTCTTCTTCTTGCTGATTTCAGTATGCTTTTGTTGGAATGGTTTGACAGTCTCTTTTCTTCTTCTCGCCTATACTACTGTATGATTTGTTTATGGCCAATGATGAACATGTTGAGGCCTTCGTGTTTGGACATTGGTTTTGATTTTTGGTGATACAGGTTTGTGGTTTATGTTTGACAGTAGGGATGGTTTTGTGATGGTTTTGGATGGTACTGGTTTGGTGGTATTATGCAGTGGGAAGGGTTTTGGGATGGTTTAGGCCATGTTGTTGTTTATGGTTCTATGCAGGTTTTACAGTAGGCTATGGTTTTTAGGCCATGTTTTTGATGGTTTTGAAAATGGTAGGTTTTTGAATTGGTTATCTTGATGGAAATTGGTTTATGTTGTAGTATTGTTTTTACTGAATGCCTTTTTGCAGGTTGAATTCTCTTCTTGTTTTTGAAGGGGTTTGTGTGTTATATTACAGTTTTGCTTGGCATCTCCTCTTTATGCCATAGGTTTTGAATATTTAACTATATTTCCTTGGCCTCTGCACAATACTACTTCATATGGTTTGTTTGTATTCCTTTCTTATGCTCCTTTTTTCTACTGAGTTACTGCTGTAGCTTTGTTTTATAACTCCTTCTGCCTAAACCAAAACCTGTAAAACCATCTTTCTATCTCTCTTCTCTCTCTTAAGTACATTTGATGCATTAAGATGATGTACTGTACTGTATTCTGAAATTGCATAGGCTGGAACATGATGAAATGGGAAATATGCTTGCTTGCAAAATGGTTTTAAAATGCATGCTTCTTTTTGTCAACCATGTGGTACAGTGTGGAGCCTATGTTTTTTGGCTTCTTCTTATATGGTTGCATGGTTTACGTTGCAATTTGAACATGTCATTTGTTTATGCATATGCTGTGGATTTTGTATGCTGTGTATATTTTTTGAAATATGCATTTGGCCCTTTTTTTTAAAAATGCAATGCAGTTTTGAAAAATAAAAATGAATTTGTGCATGTTTTAAATTGTGCATTCATTTATGAAAATAAAAATTCCTCCCTTTTTTGTGAACCGGGAGAAATCCCGTGATTTTCAAAAAAGGGTAAACTGATTCCGGTCGTTGCTTTTAATGATGAACACTGAAATAATTTTCTGCTTTTAATCATTTATTTATTTCTAACTTTTCTTTTAATTGTTTTTGCAGGTAAAATTAAATGAGCAGACAAAAGCATTGGATAGAAGATTTAGAATTAGAATCTTAGAAAAATAGTTCTATTTTACTTTAAGCTTTTATGTAATTTGTTATTATAAATATTTTGTAAATACAATATTTAAATAACAATTGTAATAAAATAGAATAAAGTGAAATAAAATTCTATTATTTCCCAGTCAATTCTTTTTCTTTCCAATTATTTATTTATCGTTTATAATTCTTTAAATTGTATAATAATTGAAAATCAATTTCAATCACTTAAATTCAGAATAATAAACGAATAAATAGACATCATTGATCAATTAATAATTTCAATTATTTAATTCGTTATTTATAATTTTCTAAATTATAATAATTAAAAATAGAATTTAAATTATTTAGCTTAGAATGATAAATAATTAAATAACCATTATTGACCAATTAATGAACTTCTTTTCAAATATTTATTATATTATTCATAAATCTTTAAATTATGTAATAACTGAAAATAAATTCCAATTATTTAAATTTAAGATAATAAATAATAAATAAACATTGTCTGAACGATTAATATGCCTCTTTTCAAATATTTATTTTATTATTTATAGATCTTTGAATTATATAATAACTGAAAATAAATTCCAATTATTTAAATTTAAGATGATAAATAATTAATAAACATCATTTAAGTCTTGATCAGTTAATAAATTTAGCGTTCAAAAATAAACAGCTCTCGATCTGAAAAAGTTATGAATTTTTAAAAATCAAAAGATCAAAACGCTTGCAATGTAATGATGCAGATGGGAGATGGTATCTTAGGTCAAAATTTGGGGTACAACAACCCGGCAAGTTGAAAACCTGAAAGGGCGACTTGGGAAAAAAAGGGTTTCCCGGTGGACTGAAAACCCGAAAGGGCGGTCTAGGCAAAAGTTAGGGAATTGAAGCGTATGACTATGTCCTGTTGGATCACTTTACGAACAACCTTTGGCTTCCACTGGAAAACTCAGAATTTCTGATTAATTCAATTATCTTTGGACGAGGAAACAAATAGACAAGATGCTCAGAGATACGAAGGCTATAGCAGAATGGAAACCCCATGGATTTTTTTTTACACATAGCTATCTTTTCTTTGTATCAAATTTTTCTTTTTACGACAACATTTTCTTACTAAAATGTTTGTCTCCTTGTACAAAAATACTTACTCAAAGTCAATACAAAGATATCTCTTTGAAAGTGCAAAAACTATCTGTTTTTCTTTACGCTTGTGTTTTGTCTACAAAAATGTCCAATGATTCATTGTCGAACATATGCGTTTGAATATAATTACTGTTTACAAATAAACAAAATGAAAAAAATGCAATTACTGATGGGTTGAATGGATAAGGAAATGCCTCTAGGCTATTACCTAATAAATCCCCACAGTACGTCGTTTAATCCCCAGCGGAACAAAACTCCCAGTTATCACTCCCCAGCAGAAGTCGTCAAAATTCTCAGGATTCCCCAATGGAATTTTACAAACAGTACACGACATTCCCCTTACAACAAAGTTTATTTATCTAAGTATAAATTCATCAACACTTAGATTTCACAACATGAAGACTTACACTCCATATCCTCAGCAGCAGTCAGGGATTTATTTGCCCCAATCCAACAGTAGTGTAGCAAACTAGCTCACATACGCATACATTGCATCCATATATCATAAACATTGATAACACGAATGCATTATACTATTCATTTCATACAACATGAATCTACATTTTAGCTAACATTTTTTACCCTTTTCAGGATAAGATTAAACAGTTACCATTAACAATGTTCAGAGTTTCTTTTGATACACTTCAGATACGCTCCAAATGCGGATGCCATTCTGATACTCATTCAGATTTCAACTTTTGATACAGTTCAGATACACTCCAGACATGGACGCCATTCTAATATTCATTCAATTTCAGATACAGTTCAGATATGCTCCAAATACGGATGCCATCCTGATACTCATTCAGATTTCAACTTTTGATACAGTTCAGATACGCTCCAGACACGAACGCCATTCTGATACTCATTCAATTTTAGATACAGTTCAGATACGCTCCAAATACGGATGCCATCCTAATACTCATTCAGATTTCAACTTTTGATACAGTTCAGATACGCACCAGATATGGATGCCATCCTGATACTCATTCAGTTTCAGCTTTCAGATACAGTTCAGATACGCTCCAAATACGGATTCCATCCTGATACTCATTCATATTTCAACTTTTGATACAGTTCAGATACGCTCCAAATACGGATGCAATTCTGATACTCATTCAGATTTCAACTTTTGATACAATTCAGATACGCTCCAAACACAGATGCCATCATGATACTCATTCGGATTCAACCTTCAGATACAGTTCAGAAACGCTCCAGACACGGACGCCATTCTGATACTCATTCAATTTCAGATACAGTTCAGATACACTCCGGACACGGATTCCATTTTGATACTCATTTAGACTTAGCTTTCAGATACAGTTCAGATATGCTCCAGACACAGACGCCATTCTGACACCCATTCAGTTTCAGCTTACAGACCCGATTCATCAATCATTTTTGGATGGCATCTACAAGCCCATCTCCAACAACTTTCTATTACCTCTCCAAATGGCATCTTTAAGCCCATTCCCTCAACCATCACATCACCGAGTGTAAATTTCTGGGCACTTTAGTGTCCAATCATCTTCCACTTCCGAGTCACGAATGGCAGATTCGCCAATCTAACTCTTCAGGTTTAAGAAGATTGAACATGGGCAGCTGTTGTACCCCAAAATTTGCCCTCTTATTTCTCAAAGGATCACCCTAGACCCTCAGGTTTGTTGCTATCCAATTTCAAGCCTTGAATTGCAAAGTTTCCAAGAAAGTCATTCACAAGGGGGAAATGGTCATTTGCACACTGAAAAGTCAAACTTTGACTTTTGGATCAAAATCAAGCTTCAAGAATCATATTTCATTAAGACACGTTAAAATATGAAGTTTGTTTCATCAAGAAATTCAAAAGTCAAAATTCTAAATACTTAGAATTTTTCTAAGTGTTTAAGAAATATGACAAGCTCAGAACTTCTGATCAAATTATCACCATGATGCAAGCTGATTCTGGAAGAACTTCTGGCATAAAAGTTATAGGTTTCAATAAGATCTAAAACATTGCATACCAGAACTTCTCCTCGAAGTGCTGGAATTTCAAGTTATAAATGTTCAAAGACACGTCCATGAAACTAAAGCACTCAGCAAATTCTGGACACTTTCAAGACAGAGTTGGATCAGAACTTTTGGGCCAGTTTTCATAAAGGTTCGGTCAGAGTTTGAAAGGGTAATTCAAAGAAGGTTACAAAGCATGCTACAAGCTTCCTGGAAAGTCCGAGAGTTCCTTCAGAACATGCTGGAGCAAGGAGATACAAGGATCAGAAGTTGGATGTTTGTTCTAAATTATGCTGAAGCTGAACTTTTGACCCAGAATTAAGCAATGATGCAAAATCTCACATTGCAGGATTTCTGGTTTGATAAATCTCATCATCATTTAATGCTCACAACTACTTTTGAGTCTTTATCCAAAGGATTTCCCCCACGTGTGGCATAGAAGTACCATTATTGTCTTGGAAAAGCAAACTCTTGTACAAGAGTGTGCTAGGCCCATGTGTTGCTTTTTCTTTTTAAGATACCTTTCCTCAATTATTGCTTACATTTCCAGCTTAGGCGCTGCTAAGGCTACAAACCACCATACTTTATTCAAGAACAAGGCAACTCCCTAGCATTGTATGGTTGTACTCTCCAAGCTACTAAACCTTTGCCTATAAATTAGACTTTATTAGCAACAGTAAAGAGGTCTGAAAAAAATTGAGAAAAAAAAAGCCTTGAACCCCTGCTAAAATTCCAAGAGTCCAAAGTGGAAAACACAAAATACAAAACCTATTAACTTTTGATTTCTTGCATTCAAACTCCATTTGTTCTCGTGTTTTTCTTAGATAAAACCATCCACACAGTTTCTGATTCACATATTAGAAGCTATCCTAACTTCTGTATTCATACTGTAATACACTTTCCATCCACCTCCACCTCAAAGAAGTCAGAACATTACCCCTCAAAGAAGCTGCTCAGAACATCACCAGAGTTCAGGACCAAACTCCAGTCCACAGAGTCCTTTCCAGCTGCAAGGTAAGCTTCTGCTGACTCTCATCATATCACTTAGGCATTATCAGATTTTCATGTTCAAAAAATACAATGTAGACATCATGTTTCTGAGGTTGTACGTATTCTGAGGTTTCACGTATTTGTATGCCTAAGTAGGGAGTAAATTAGTTTAGAACTTCTTAAGGAAATTGGAATTAGCAAATTCATGCTTACCTCTGATTTATAGTTTTGATACCTCTTGTTTCTGAAACACTGTGAAACCAGCCATAACTGTTATATGCGCATCTTCTGTTCTATTGAGAAATAACTAAGTTGTAGATGTTCCGACTAGCATGGAGAGGGAGACCAAGTTCTTCCAGTGGTATCAGGACTTCTAAAATCTTCTTTGTTCCCAGCGGACCCAGAACTTCTGACTTTACCTATTTTTACTAATATGATCTCTGTTTTGCAGCACGCCAGAGTCAGAACTTCTTATCTCCTTTAGTCAGCAATACGCTGATTCTATTTTCTTTTTCCTCACTATTTTTGCTATCACTTCCTATTTCATTAATCAAAAAACACCAAAAACATTTTTTCATTTCTTGCATGCTTTATTTTATTTCTTAAAACAAAAAGATAAAAAATATTTTCTTAAACAAAACTTATCTCTTTTCTGAAACCAAACAAGTTCATTTCACATTTCTTGTACACTCTTATTCCTTCAATATGGTTGTAATAGTAACTTAGGATTTAATTTTATTTGCAATCCCCATTTGTAAATATATACCCCCATCCCCCTAATGCTTGTAATAACGTAGAATATCTATTTTCTGCACTTTTTATTGCTTTCATATATTGTTAGTAATTATGGTGTATGGCAAGACATGAAATTGACAAGTAGATAACCCTAATCAAGACTAAAAATGCATGCAATCAAACACACTTGAACACTAGCACCCTTAGGATAATCCCACCTTGTTGCCTATCGGAAATATAGTCATGTCCCTCGAACATGAGCGTTTTAGCAAAGACCCTCGATAAAAGATCATAGTCCCTCGATGACCCTCGATGTTGCCTTCGGTAAACAATCTAGTCCCTAAACGAAATTGCTAAAACGTCCCATAGGTTTCCTTTTATGACTATACAAACTCCCCACACTCGTCCCTTCACATCCAACGATGGGGCTTCTCACCAAAACAATGGTAAGACAGTAACATCTAAAGGAAAAGGAAATGAACAAGACATTTGAGTAGGTAGATTGATCCTAATTACTTTCTCCATTTCAAAACAAACATCCGTGCTATTTTCAAAACAATCACATACACTTTCAAACATCTTACAAAATTGAAAAACATTTTCAAAATATCAACATCTTTGTATACATTCTTACAAATAAGAGTCATTACAAAGATTTCCTAAACAATGGCATCTTTACAAAATACTTTCAAAACCCTCAAGTACACATTCAAACAAAAGCAAGTGATCTAGAAAGTAACTAAGAGCCCATGGAAAACCATTGATGAAAAGGGTGCTAATACCTTCCCTTTTCATAATTTACCCCCCCCCCCCCCCCCCCCCCCGAACTCAAGAAACAATCTCAAAGGTCTTTCTTGTTCTTTTTTCACCTTTCCTTTTGGATAAAAGAAAAGTCGATGGTGACTCTTGCTAACCGCAACATTTGCGATAAAACGCAAACACCTCAAGTCAGTTATTCCACCGTATCACAGGCACTAACACCTTCTTTTTTCATAACCTACCCCCCGAACTCAAGAAAATTCTCAAAAGGTCTTTCCTGTTCTTTTCACCCTTTCCTTTATTGGATAAAAGAAAAGTCGGTGGCGACTCTTGCTATCCGCAACATTTGCGATAAAACGTAAAACACCCTAGTCAGTTCTCCCACAGTATCACACATCTCATATGCCATGCTCGGATGAGGTTCAAAGTGAAGGTATTTTCATCATGCACATCTGTGTTGCGATGATTTTACTTTTTGGAGGACCTGTCATTGTTAAGTTACCCTTGCCTTACCCTGACCTAGTCTTCACCCGTGAGTGGGAGGGTTGATTTGTTACAGGTATAATTGATGACTTTGGTTCTGTTGGTAACTTTGTCTGGTTCAGTTGGTAACTTTGGTTTTGTTGATTACTATTAGTGGTGACTGTACCGAACCTTTGGACCTATGACTCTACACAATAATACAGTAGTGTCCAGTTTATTTGGAAATCATGGTCCTATCATGTTGCATCATATCATATTTATTTTTCAAAAAAATGATGTACAAAAAAAATAATGATTAACCTGCATATGCATTGTCATTTCCAGGATTTTCCAAAGTTTTCTTTTTCTCCAAGAATGGAAGACAACACTGATATTATCGTGAAAACTAAGAGGGATAATTCAGCTACCAGTTCAATCCAAGTGTTTGGCCTTTTCTTGAAGATCTTAGAGATCTCATGAACTATCAACAGATGGGTGTTTTTAGTGAAAGATATGGTAATATCCTACCTTTGTTGGATGCTCGGGTTGATGATAAGGTTGTCCAGACTTTGCTACAGTTTTATGATCCAGAGTTGCATTGTTTCATGTTTATGGATTATCAGTTGGCGCCCACTCTTGAAGAGTATTCTCATCTTCTCCACATCAGAAATACTAATCACATTCCATTCATCCAGGTCCCTGTTGAGCTTGACTATGAAGCTATTGCTAAGGTTCTTTATTTGAGCCTTAGTGATGTAAAAGGAAAGTGGTGACGTAATAAAGTCACTTATGGTCTTCCAGTAGATTTCTTGGTAGGAAAGATCAAAGAAATGGAGAGCAAGGGATTTTGGGATGCTTATTATGCATTATTTGTTGCTACCATTTATGGGGTTATCCTCTTCCATGAGATTAAGTAAATAGTGGACTTGGCTTCTTTGTGTTTTTTTATGATTAAAAATCTGATACCCCCCTTATTAGCTGATACTTACCATGCCATTCACTCCAGGCATGGGAAGAAGGGAGTCGTGGTATTTTGTGTGCCAATGCTTTACAAATGGTTCATGGCACAATGGCTTAAAAAGGGACCATTCAAGGAAAATCCTTGTTCTTTGGCTTCCAAAGTGATGACACTCACCTCTTTTAATATTCAGTGGTATAAACTCAAGGTTGATAGTGTTGAGGTAATCTCTAACTGTGAAGGTTTCTCTAATGTCCCACTCATAGGAACAAAATGGATTATCAACTACAATCTAATACTTGTTCTTCGCCAGTTAGGATATGCTATGAGGCGTACACCCACAGCTAAAGAGGTTAAAGATGTGTATTGCAAAATGGGGGGAGGATCATGAATTGTTGAAAAAAGAATAAATTGCTTGGGCCCGCATTGGTAGGAAAGGAAGAGAGTTCTTTGGATTGAAGGAGGTGTTAGCTTTTGATCCTTATGTGGATTGGGTGAAAGAAAGGGTTAAAACTCTTATGTTACCTTTTGAAATGGAGGTATCCTTATATCCTCAACCCACTGAGCTACATCACGATATACCTAAAGAACGCTTTTATCAAGTGCAGTTGGAAAATAGGGATCTTCGTTAATACCTTGAAGATGAAAAAATATAAATATATTTCTTAACAGAAAAGAAGAGAGAATTAGTCCGTCAGCTAAAAGAATATGAAGGAGAAGGTAGTTATGGAGTAGGAAGACCAAAATAAGATCTGGGGTAGAATACTTTGCTATATCTACTGAAGAGTATCAGATTGCCCTTTGCCATGCAGAGAAGAATCATCAAGAGACCTTGAAGTTCCAAATGGCCAACAATAGAAACAAGGTAAAAGCCAAAGAGTCGGGGAAGCAGCTCAAAGATGCTAAGATGGAACTAGAAGCAAAGAAAGATCAAATGACTGAGGTGATGAAAGAAAATGCCAGACTGTGAGACAAGATAAAAGAGATGGAAAATTTGCTCGTGCCCATAGCTTTTCCAGAGTGCAAAGAGTGTGATCGCTTCCTGGAGAAATGTGTGTATTTGGAAGGACAACTATTTTGGAAAGATGTGGTGATTGATAGCTTTGGACATGGACGAGATCGTGAAAAGAGAAATAAACTATTCACAGAAACCAAAGAGTGGAGTGAAGGGTACTTCCGACACAGAGATCAGAGACCCACCACATTGACTGTTGTTTTTCTTTGATGTCGTTTGATCACCACCAGTCTTATTGGATGGGATCGTTTATATTTCATTATGTACTTTGGTTCATTCTTGTACGAACCTGCTATTGATCCTGAGGATCATTTCTATTATGAATGAAGTCAATTTCCGTTGTTATATCTTTTGTCGTTCTCTGATTGTCTCTCTTATCATCTATTTTTAATATTCCTGGGGGTTGATAAAAAATTTGGATACCTTGGAAGTGACAAAACATTTCATGCATGGTCATGCACTCATGCATATCATATCATGACAGGTGGTTCTCGCAGGTTTTCTTATCTTCAATTTGGGTTTTCTTTATAGAAATTACTACTACAATCTCGCACCGTTACAAAACTTGGAGTACATCCAAAAGACAAATGGAACAAATTTAGGAAGATGTTGTGGCTATGGTTGTCAAGATAGACACTCGTGTGGACCAGTTGATGGAGATTACCCAGAACATGGCCCGTCAACAGGAAGAGATGAGAGCCTTAATAGTGAGGCTGGCTGATACTGAATAATGGGAATGGTATGTTGATTGTCAATCCTCGAGGGGTTGTTGTTAACAATTTGGCCGATGATCCAGGCGGGCTGAATGTGAATAATGCTCAGAATCTAAATGGCAACCAAGGTTCTCAGAACTCGATTGGTGGTCAGAATGAGAATGGAAACCCAGGTGGCGCTCAGAATGTGGATTTGAATGCAAATGTTGGTCTAAGTCTTCAGAATGGTTAAGCTGTGAATCATGGTAATCTTGCTGGTAATCAAGACATGCTTGTATTCCAAGTTGTGGGAAATTATTTGCCTCCACCCACTCCTACTCGACAGCACAATGAGCAACAGTTTGTTCAATCAAGGCTTGTGTATATTCTTACTCGTCAACTTGAGGAGGATAGTTATGATGACTGAATATATCATGCTAATGAGCCAACCAAAGCTAACAAAAAGATATGTATGCTTGAGGAGCGTATGCAGGTGTTTGAGAATCAGGGTGCAATGGGACATGACATGTCTGATTTAGGTTTGGTCCCGAGAGTAAAGATTCCTCCAAAATTAAAAGTGTCAGACTTTGTAAAATACAAGGGCACCTCTTGCCTAGGACGCATGTCAAATCCTACTATAGGAGGATGTCCACATATTCTGATGATGAAAATCTTCTTATGCACTTTTTCCAAGATAGTTTAACTGGTGGACCACTTGAGTGGTATATGCAATTGGATAGTACTCATATTTGTATATGGAGAGACTTGGCTGAAGCTTTCATCCAACACTACTGATATAATATTGATATGGCACCCACGAGGACTCAACTACAAAATTTATCTCAAAAACAGAATAAATCATTTAAAGATTACACTCAGAGGTGACGTGAGATGGCTGTTAGGGTTCAACCCCCTATGATGGAGCGTGAAATGATGGACATGTTCACTGGCACTTTACAGGGGCAGTATTACACGAGTTCTAGTACTTCCGATTCATTTTCTGAAATGGTGACATATGGGAAAATAATTGAGGTTGGAATCAAGCTTGGAAAGATTCAAGATGTCTCCCAAACTAATGATGGCAATACTAAAAAGCCTTTTGGGGGTTTCTAGAAGAAGAAAGAGCCTGAAGCCAATGCACTCTATAAGAGGAAGGTTAAAGGGAAGACCTATCATGGATCTAATCCCCAAGTTGCGGCTATTACAATTCCAGTTATTGCACCTCAACAACAAACATATATGTCTAGGCATGGCAATCAATAGAAGCCGAGACCACCCCCTAGGAAGTTTGATGCACTTCCCATGTCATATGCTGAGTTGTTACCTCGGTTGCTTGAGTTGAAGCTGGTTGAGTTGCGTACATGGAAGATCGACCCTGAAACATTACCAGCTAGTTTTGATCCAAATGCCAGATGTGATTTCCATTCCGGTTGATAGGGTCATACCATTGAAAATTTCTATCCTTTTAAGCATAAAGTGCAGGATTTGTTGGATTCTTATGCCATTAATTTTATCCCACCACCCAATATTACTAATCAACCTTTGCCACCTCATGGAGGCGTCACTTTCAGTGCAATCATTGAAAGTGAAAATCTAAATTTGGTTACGGATGTTTATCAGCTGACCACATCCCTCTCATTCGTGAAAGAACAGTTTTCACTGAAAGGGTTGTTTTTTGGCTACGGGCTTAATTGTGAAGATTGTTTGGTACAACCAGAGGGTTTCCAGTGCTTGAAGGATGCAATCTAGGATTTTATTACCAAGGGAGTTCCGTTATTTGACTGCATAGTTGCTGAGACTAAATTTGGTGATGGTGAGGTTGATGAAATAACTATTCTTGTCAAGGAAAAGACCATTCAAGTACCTGTTAAGATTCCAGTTCCTATCAGGAAATCACCTATAATTATCATTGTGCCTGGGCCAGTACCTTATGTTAGCAACAAAGAAGTTCCTTGGCATTACGGTGGTATATGTTATCAATAAGGGCAGAAACTTACTACTCAGAAGTCTGAAAAAGGCAAGTTTGAAGAAGAGGAGTCTGAGATTCATGACGTCGTTGGTGAAAGTAGGATTACTCGCAGCGGTCGGATTTTCTCCCCACCAGAACAACCCGAAAGTAGTACAGACATTGTGGCTAAGGCTAAAAGGATTATGGTTGACGGTGCGAGACCAGGGCAAAATACTCCTACTCTGGATGCCGGGATGGCTAAAGATGTGACTGAATTGATGAGGTATATAAAGAAAAGTGACTACAAGATTATTGACCAGCTAAGCCATACGCCTGCTAAGATTTTGATTCTTGCTTTACTCAGGGATTCAGAGGCCCACATAGATGCATTGATGAAGCTGTTAGGAACTTCTTTTGTTCCTCAAGAGATCTCAGTGAATCAATTTGAAGGGATTATGAATAGTATTTCTGCGAGTAATAGACTCGGGTTTACAGATTTTGATTTACCCCATGAGGGGAGGAAACACAACAAGGCATTGCACATCTCTATGGATATTGCGAAAACCACTTTATCTCGTGTGTTGGTTGATACGGGATCCTCTCTCAACGTGTTTCCTAAGTCTGCTCTTATGAAACTTGATTATGAAGGGGTCATTTTGAGGCCTAGTGACTTGATTATAAAGGCGTTTGATGGGTCTAGAAGGATTGTGTTTGGGGAGGTTGAGTTGCCTATTAAGATAGGTCCCAAGTTTTTGACGTAACGTTCTTCATTATGGACATTAATCCTTCTTATTGTTGTCTGCTTGGCCGTCGGTGGATTCATGGGGCCGGTGTTATCACATCCACACTACATCAAAAGTTGAAGTTCATGTTGAATGGAAAGGTGGTCATCATTTATGGTGAGGAAGATTATATTGTCAGTCATTTGAGCACCTTTTTCTATGTTGAAGTGGAGGGAGAAATACATAAGACTCTGTGTCAAGATTTTGAAATTGAGGTCTCCATGTCATCTTACCGACAAGCACAAGCAATTGTTCAATCTGGCCATCCTAAAGGCTGGGGCAGAGTGCTGGATCTCGACACACAGACGGACAAGAAAGGTTTAGGTTTTTTGGCTGGTCGAAGCGTGTCAACTACTACTCCTCTCAGGGTTGATGGTGTTCCTTCACCAATTCAGTTTGTCAGTGGTGGTGTTATACATGAAGAAGCACATGTTGTGGAGGAGGAAGGTGATAGCGATTGCGAAATGGATAAGTGGGTTTACCCTACTATGACGGGTAAAGAGATCGCTAATTGGTTTGTTGAAAACGTCATTGAAATCACCCTTTATGAAGAGTAATTTTATTTTATTTTTCATCATGCAAAAATTCCTACATTCTGCCCAAGACGTAGTGAACATGCTGTAGGGTCACAATGTTTTTCATTTCAAATTTATCATTAATAAAGGATGTCTTTTACATTCAAATATTTTGCTCCCTGACTTTCTTTTTTAATTTTGGCAATGTGATTTTCTTATTGTCCCTGTTAATCCAAAACTAAATTAAAAATAAAAACAATCATGCAGATCTTGTCCCTCATTAGTCCAGGATTATGTCGGAAATGATTATGGAATAGCTCATTATGACTTTGAAATTCGATCTATCAAGCTGATGAAGGAGTTGAAGAAGAATGTGAACTTCCTGAAGAGCTTTCTAGATTGTTGAGGCAAGAGGAAAAGATCATTCAGCCGCACCAAGAGACTATTGGGGTGATTAACTTGGGAAATGAAGAGATCCGAAGAGAAGTCAAGATTGGGGCTGCTTTAGAAGACAATGTCAAGCAAAGATTGATTGAAATGCTCCGTGAATATGTGGATATCTTTGCTTGGTCCTATGAAGACATTCTTGGGCTAAATACAAATATTGTTGTGCACATACTGCCTCTTAGAGAAGAGTGACCTCCTATTAAACAAAATCTTCAAAGAACTCATCCTGAGATGTCTAAGAAGATCAAAGAGGAGGTTCAGAAACAGTTCGATGCAAGTTTTTTAAAAGTGACTTCTTATCCACCATGGATCGCGAATGTTGTGCATGTTCCTAAGAAGGATGGTAAAGTGAGAATGTGTGTGGATTATAGGGACTTAAAAAGAGCAATCCCTAAAGGTGATTTTCCTCTCCCTGATGTGCGATCGACCTAATGTGTCTAACGGTATCTTAACTGCAAGTGCACAGCCTATCGCAGTAGTAATAAAAAGATGTCGAACCCACAGGGACTTTGTAATCACTCTAGTGCTATAAAGGTTTGCTAGTTTAGCTAAGGAGGATGTTGTCACGTTTGGTTTTTAGAAGTTAAAGTAGAGGAAAACTAAATCGAACTAAGGAAATAATAATAATAAAGCGGTCGGTATGTAATATAGAGAACTTAAGCGGATTTAATCGAACCTAAGCATATAAAGATGTTTAACTTAAATGGTTCTATAGAAATTATCAGTTTAAAAACCCTCAACTCACACTCTCGTGGTCTTATCTCGTATTGTACGCCTAAAGCCCTATGCCTGCTCTCGCTAGCCCATAAGTGTTTATAAAATACTCTTTGAAAACTTAATAAAGTCTAATTCGTTTTAAAGCGCTCTCGCTGTATTTAAATCAAATGCATAACTTTAGCTATCCGGTTAAAACCTCATACTCTCGCGGTCTTGATCCTAACCTATTCTACTTTTCTTACTCTCGTAACAAAAAGATTGATTTTAATTATAAAAAGTCACAGCCAGAAATTAAGTTAATTTGGATTTTAGCTTAGGAACAATTTAATCCATTTAGTTACTATTATCACATCCCGACTCTAGAAATTTAGCTAACCATGGTACTTGAAACAGACAGACAGGAAATATAATTGGAAAGCAGTGAAACATTCATGATAAATAAATAACAGTAATTGAACGTAAACAAATTGTACTTAAAATTAAATTAAATGTGATTAAAACCTGAATAATAATACTATTCCTCAAGCTCCCTCTTCCACAAGTCGGCAAGATTGGAACCTTCGGAATCGAAACTTGAAACAAAGTCTGAGGCTAAAAACAAATTCTAACTAAGATAGAAATTTCCCAATGTTGGAAATGGCTATTAAATGGTAAAAGGGAAATAAAAACAAGAACAGCAGGAAAAATGCAAACTGGGAAATGGTTCGTAAATTCGGCAGAGCTTCCGCAAGAAATTTGTGAAAAATAAAACTTCCGTCCCAAAATAAATAAAAAATGCTCCCCCTTCTTCATTGAAATCTCACGTATTTATAGAGGAGATATTGACAGTTAAAAGAAACAAGAACGTGGAATTTTCACTTCAGTTGTGGAGAGAAACCAGGCAGAATGGGCATTGGTGAGGTTGAGAGATTGTAGGAGTATCTGAAGACTCCTTTCTTTTCGTTGCCCACGTCTCCTCACGTTCTTCATAAAGTTGAATTAAGCGCATTACGTTCGTAACAAGTGTGTTACGGGCATTCTTCATGTAATAAGCGTGTTACGGTCGTAACACCAAGGTGACAGGCGTAAGACGCTTAGCAGCGCGTTACATTCGTCAGTGATGTGTGACGACCGTCACAGCATCAAAAACTGCAGAACTTTGCAGAATTGTCCCTTTTCTTCTGGTTTTCATGTTAACTTTCTTCATATGATCTTTTTCCACTAAATTAACTTGAGAAATGTTGTACCTGTGAAAAGACATAAAAACTCGGAACAATCGGGAGTTAAATGGATTAATGCAGTATGAAAACGGACTAAAAACGTAGCAATTATACGATACGATTTCTCGTTATCAAATTCCCCCATACTTAAACCTTTTCTTTTCCTCAAGCAAATAATCATTTAGAAATATCGGACAAGTTTTATCATACGCACATGCCTAACATACCTTTGGTTTTCAAAACAATTACGGGAAATCAATCGTTAGTTCGACCGATACTTAAGTAAAACACTAACGATACACTAATGACACAAGTAACAAGTTAAGTCGTGGACTTCCATTTTAAACAAATTGTCCAATAATTCTGTTATAATTCTACCCAGAGTCTCTTGTACCTATTGAAATTCTGGCTGCAGATACTCAATGTCACGTTCAATGTTATGACATCGTATCTGACTTACTATATGACAGTAAATACAAAAGCAATAAAGAACACAGTCAATTATTTACCCAGTTCAGTGTGCAACAACACCTACTCTGGGGGCTACCAAGCCAGGGAGGAAATCCACTATAAGAGATGTTAATTCAGGAATAAACCAACCAGTTTATCTCCTTCACTTAAGACCTACCCAATGCAATTCCAATCTAAGTACAACTTAAACCTGAGTTCCTACTCACTCCCCCTCAATCACAGCAGTGATACATAAAACAATTTGACTAATGATTTGATGAAGACACTCTTCAAAAACAAACACTTGATTAAGCTTCACAGCTTTTTAATCAAGCAACACAATCACTCTTGCTTCACAGCTTTGAGTGATGCACACAACTAACTTGACTCTGCTTCACAGCTTTAGTCAAGGAACATTCAAACACTCTTGCTTCAAAGCTTTGAGTGCTACACAACCCTTACAATTAAAAACCTATTCCAAGTCACTTATCACAATGATAATTGCTTGGAGTACAATAATCTAACCTATACAGATTACAAATGATCTTCTGATCAAAAAGGGATTCCTTGCAAAACAGCAGCTCTGTTGAATATATAGCAGCTGCAACTTCAGTTAGGGTTTCCACAAAAACCTAGGGTTAATTCCGTTTGACCTCAAGACCAGGTCACAGGACTTTATTAACCAGGTTAGGGTTGAGCTAGGTTACCCCTCAGAAAATGCAGGATTATGTTCTGAAAAGACTGAGTTATTTTCCTGAAAAAACTCAGAATTAACAAACCTGCAAACCTGTTAGTTCAGAACAGGATGTCTTAACATCTGTTATGACATCTGAGAAAACCTATCTACTGATTTAGCAAAATGTGATCATTTTGCAAAATGCTCAGATACACACTTATAAACATCAGTTCCTGAATGACAATATTTTTCTGCAAAGGTACCTAATGAATCAGTACAAACTAAACTAGAATGTTATGACATCAGTCATGACATTCACACATACACTTGGGTTTTACCAAAAATGAAAGCCAATACCTAAACAACTACAAACTCCCCCTTTGGCAGATTTTTGGCTAAAGACCCTAAGCAATCAGAGATAGATAGCAGCAGAAAGAAATTACTGCAGAAAAATAGAATGTCTAATTGAGCAAGTACATATTAAGTACCAAAATATTCTCCCCCTCTTTAGCCACAAATGGGCCAAAGATACATGTTCATAATGATTATACAGTTATCCAAAACAAATAATAAGAGCAGCATCAGAAAAAAAACTGAACACACTTCCAAACTCCACCAGATATCATCACCAACCAGCAACACCACCAAACAGCAACCAACCTTCAAGCACTGTCATCAGACTCAGAGGAGCTAGTTTCTTCAATGTTGAGATGACCTTCAGCTTCTACACCTTCTTCCCTTCTGTTTTCTTCAGCTTCCTCCTTTTCTAGCCTGGCAATTAGGATTTCTAAGGTCTTTTTCCTAGCATCCAGCTCTTTGCAAGTCTCTTTTAGAACAGCTATGACATCTGATGTCTTGGACTGGGTCTTCACAGACGATGTCTCAGCTGATGTTATGACAATGTCTGGACCATGAGATCCCTGAAACAGTTTGTAGTGCAAGCCAAGGGCAGGAGCTCTTTTGTAGGCTGTATCTCTTGCCACAAGGATATCAGGGTATTGTGCAAGGATAATTCCACAAAGGAGGGAGGGAAAGGCAATTGGTCCTTTGACAGCATAACTGCCAGCATGCTTTAAAGTTTGTTCAAAGATGTATCTGCCATAGTCAAAAGCAGTCTTGGTTCCCACAGCATAAATAAATCTCCCCAATCCTGTGGAGATAGTTGATTTATGATTTATAGGCACCCAGTTGGCTGCACCTATTTTATGCAAGATGGAAAATTTCATGCTGAGTTTACTGGCATTCAGCTTGCCTTTCAAGGGCCAGCACTTTACTTGCCTGGCTGTGATGGTTTGACAAACTTCATTGTCAGTTGCCTCCAGATCAGGACAATCCTCATTTGTTCTTCCAAGAAACTTGTTGATTTCTGATGGAGAGAACTTGACTCTTCTTCCTCTAACAGAAACACTTTCAAAGTCAGCTGACCTTCCATCAGCACAATCATTAGACAAGTTCACTACAAACTCCTTGACCAGATTTTCATAACATTTGTTAAATTTTATCACTGTCTTCATTAGTCCAGCATTCTTGATCAGGTCCATGATGTCTTTGCACTCCAAGGCATCATTGTTGAGTTCTCTCTCTAAAGCTATTCTCTTTAAGCAAACATACTTCCATCTGTTTGCATT
Source organism: Vicia faba (assembly GCA_948472305.1). Classification (NCBI taxonomy): domain Eukaryota; kingdom Viridiplantae; phylum Streptophyta; class Magnoliopsida; order Fabales; family Fabaceae; genus Vicia; species Vicia faba. The sequence continues at coordinate 1,023,782,109 of OX451741.1, forward strand.
GTCAGGATGATGAAAAGAGATCTTGTCTGTTGGGACTTCAGGCACTCTAGAAATTTTGCTGGAGGGGAGCTTCCTTCTGATAGGAGTTTCTTCAGCATCAATCTCAAATTCTGATTCCTCATCAGAATCAGAGGATTCAGGTTCTTTTCTCTTCTTAGAGATTGGTTGTCTAGCAGTATGCACCTGGGCCTTCTTCCCTTTTGTCTGAATACTTTTCTCAGCCATGCCTTCAGCCTTAGATTTCTTAGCAGCAGGTTTATCTTTGGACACACATTTTGCATCATTCTGATTACTCTTTCTTTTCATCAATCTCCTAGCTATGCTAGGGTTTACATTAGCAATCAGATCATTATCTGAGTAATCTTCATCCACATCAATGATAGGTGGATCAGCAGCCTTTTCTGAAGGGTTCTGAATGTTGTCTTTTTGTGTCACAACATTCTCAGTGACATCTACATTCTCAGAGACTTCCACATTTGGACTTTCTGATTGATTTAAAGGGACAGAAATCCCCGGTACAGATTGGTTTCCACTCAGTATACTAGTAACAAGCCTAGCAATAGCTTGATGAACTTGAACTGATCCTTCTCTATTTGGTACAGAAGAAGAAGGATGAGAAGAATTACCAGAGGCTGAAGCTTGAGCTCTTCCTGCATGTCTGGTTCTGAGCTTTTTGACTTTGGCTGGGTCAGTTGCCATCTCTCTGAGAGGAGTGACCTCAAGAACTTCAGATTCTATGCATGTGGTGATTGCTCTAGAGTCTTGGTCAGATGATGAGGATGATGAGGATGATGAAGTCGCTTTGGTTGAAGACGATGTCTGAGACATTTTGATTGACTTTGAGTACCAGTGGCAATTTGAGAAAAATCTTTGATTGAGAGGAGGAAACAGGTTGCAAGGTCGAGAGAGGTAGGAGGCAAAAGGGAGTCTTTTCAACTTCTTAAGGATTTTGAAAGAATTGGGAAAGCATATGATTAACCCACTAAAAATAGACTTAATAAAATTACCTCCTTCAACCCTTGTTTTAAGCAAAATTAATTGCTATAATTTCTCATGTTGGTAAATACCCAACCTGCCCCTGAAATTTTCAAGTTTATTTCCAACAAGAGCCTTGGTAGAAGAATCAGTCAGCTGAAGCTTAAAGAAACTATGTTCCAGTTTAAATGACTTCTTCTTAATGTGCTTGTTCCTGTTATGCTGAATAGGGTTCAAGGAAATATTGACTGTATTCAGATTGTCACAACACAATGTCACAACATCTTGTGAGACATTATACTCAGTGAGCATCTGTTTTGACCAGATATTTTGAGAACAATTTTTCCTAGCAGCAACCATTTCCGCACAGAGTTGGGAAGGAATTCTTTTGATATGAATCATAGTTCTGGTTGATTCTTGAATGATTTTCTTTTTGTCCAGTCCATTTTGATGGATAGTTATAGGAGAGGAGACTTCAAGCCTCATTTCTTCAGGGAAACAGAATTTATTAGACTTGTTATTTCCAACATCCTTGTCAAGATAACTTATGGTTCTGACAACACATCCTTCTTCAAGTTTATTTGCCACATCACAGACATTATCAACCTGTAGTTTTGGAGTTCTTCTGACTACTTCCATAGAAATAGCTCTTTTCATTCTTCTTAGATGAAGAGGACCAAGTTTATGCTGCCACAGTTTCATCTCTTTTTCTTCTTTGGTAATTGGACACATAGTGGAGATATCAGTGTTCTCAGGCTGCCACAAGTAGCAGTTATCTTTGGATCTGATTCCTCTCATTACAACTTCTAGTTTTTCATTAATTACTAGACATTCAGATTTTGAGAAGTTGACCTTGAATCCTAGATCACATAATTGACTGATACTAATGAGATTAGCAGTCAGCCCTTTTACCAGCAGTACTTTATTCAGACTTGGAACTCCAGGGCAGTCCAAATTACCAATTCCTTTGACTTCACCTTTAGCACCATCTCCAAAGGTCACAAAACTGGTGGTGTGAGGCATAACATTATTGAGGAGATTTTTGATTCCAGTCATGTGTCTGGAACATCCACTGTCAAAGTACCAGCCTTCCTTTGCAGACACTCTCAGGGAAGTATGGGCTATCAGGGCAGTAGCCTTTTTCTTCCAATGAGGAGTATGTGGTACCCTTTTTGGCTTAGGTTTAGCACCTGAGTTTTGATTAGGGTATCCATGTAATTTGAAGCAGAAGGGCTTTATGTGTCCATACCTCCCACAATGATGACATCTCCATCTTTGATATTTTTTCTTCATGTATTTCTGATGTTGAGAGTTGTGTTGAGACATCTGCTTTGACAATTGTTTAACATGCCTGATCTTCTTGTCTGCACCAGGTTTCTTAGCTTCCACAAATCCTAGACCAGATTTGTTTCCCACATTTTGTCCAACTTGTAGGATCTCTTCCAATTTATCTGATCCATTGGTCAACATCTTGACGGATTTTGTCATTTGGTTCAGTTGTGAGTTCAGTAATTGAACTTCCCCTTCTAGGTGACTTATAGTTTCAAGATCTGCCCTTTTTTCAGCCTCCAGCTTTATAATGAGTTTTTATTGTTTCTCATTCTGCACACAGACTTCAGCACTTCTGATACACAATTTCTTGTAGGTATCAGCCAGTTCTTCAAATGTAACTTCTTCATCACTAGTGTCACTTTCAGAAGTACAAACACTAGTTAGAGCAGTAACTAGTTTGGCAGATTCTTCTTCAGAATTACTTTCTGAATCATAGTCAGACCAAGTAACAGTCATTCCTTTCTTTTGTTTCTTAAGAAAGGTAGGACATTCAGCTCGAATATGTCCATATCCTTCACATCATTGGCATTGAATACCTCTGCCTTGGTTTCCCTTTTCTTCTGACCTTGGTCTTCTGCTGGAACTGTCAATGTCAGAGGGAATGTTATGAACATTAGACCTTGACTTTGGATCCATTCTTTTGATGAGCTTGTTGAACTGTCTTCCAAGCATGGCAATTGCTTCTGAAATATTTTCTTCTTCATCCTCCTTGTTTTCAACATCAGTGTTGGATACAAGTGCTAGCTTTTGTTCTTCTTGTCACCATTATCAGTGATCCCCATCTCAAAAGTCTGAAGAGACCCAATAAGTTCATCCACTTTCAACTTGCTGATGTCTTGGGCTTCCTCTATGGCAGTTACCTTCATTGCAAATCTTTTAGGCAAGGATCTGAGAATCTTCCTCACCAGTTTTTCTTCTGACATCTTTTCTCCCAGTGCTCCTGAGGTGTTGGCAATCTCCAAGATGTTCATGTGAAACTCATGAATGGTTTCATCTTCCATCATTTTTAGATTCTCAAACTTGGTAGTCAACATCTGAAGCCTTGACATTTTTACTTTGGAAGTGCCCTCATGAGTAGTTTTGAGAGTGTCCCAAACTTCCTTGGCCAGTTCATATTGATGTACTATTCTGAAAATGTTTCTATCAATTCCATTGAACAAGGCATTTAAAGCTTTGGAATTTCCCAGGGCTAACTCATCTTCCTCTTTACTCCAATCTTCCTCAGGCTTCAGACTGATTGTCCCATCTTTCTCAGTTATGGTGGGATGGATCCATCCTTTGTCAGCAGCTCTCCAAGCCTTTTTGTCCAGAGATTTTAGGAAGGCAATCATACGGGGTTTCCAGTAGTCATAATTAGTTCCATCCAGAATGGGTGGTCTATTTCCAAAAACTCCTTCTTTGTCCATAGTGCCAGAAAGTGATATCCCTAGATCTCACCCAGTAATACAGGCAGGGTGCCTGCTCTGATACCAATTGAAATTCTGGCTGCAGATACTCAATGTCACGTTTAATGTTATGACACCGTATCTGACTTACTATATGACAGTAAATACAAAAGCAATAAAGAACACAGTCAATTGTTTACCCAGTTCAATGTGCAACAACACCTACTCTGGGGGCTACCAAGCCAGGGAGGAAATCCACTATAAGAGATGTTAATTCAGGAATAAACCAACCAGTTTATCTCCTTCACTTAAGACCTACCCAATGCAATTCCAATCTAAGTTGTGATCGGTGGATCTGGAACTGACTGTTTAACGCTGGTTCGCGAAATGTCGCGGAAGCAAGAGTCGCCACCGTCTTTTATTTTCTCCAAATGGAAAGGACAAAAGCACAGAAAAATTCCTTATAGAGATTGCTCTCGGTTCGGGAGGTAGGTTATAGAAAGGGAAGGTATTAGCACCCTTTCTATCCATGGTTATCCATGGGCTCTTAGATACTTATTCATTGTGTTTTCAAAATTGTTTGTTTTCTTTTCAATGTGGGTTTTAAAAAGTTCCTTTGAAAAAATTTCAGATCGACTCATACGTCAGAGTGTTTGAAAAGTTTGCTTTGAAAGCTTTTGAAAAGTGTCAGTGTGAAAAGTCTTTTTGAGTTTGTTTTGAGATTAGAGCAAGTATCCTTGAGAACCTACCTACCCTAAGGAATTCGTCTGTGTAAATATCCTTTAAAGTAGTGCCATCCCACCATTGAGAGGTAGGTAGCACCACCGTTGGAGGTGTTCGGGTCAATTCGAGTTTAGGGACATGGTGATCACCGGAGCAATAGGAAAACACCTTAGAAGCTACCCTCATGCCAGGTTCCCGGATCATGAGGACTTACTAAGACGTTTTCTACTCGACGACCACCTTTCGAAAGGCAACAGTGAGGCGTACCCTAGGGGTGGTGTGTGCGAATTGTGTGTCATGTTCATTTATTTTTCTTGTCATGTTTGAAGTGTTCTACGCTTGATTTTAATTAAGGCCATTCATTCTTGCATGCATATTTAAGAGTTATAAAATTTGCGGAAAATAAATCTAAGGCTATTACAAAGGCGCGGGTCCACATCGCCAAAATTAAACCGGACCCGATTTAGCGGAAAATAAATAATGCGAAGAAATAAAGTGCGAAAAGTAAATTACATGGCTTAGGGACAATTACATAATTATAATTAAACGACATAAGATAAATGCGCAAATTAAATAATTAAAACGAAACTAGGGCGTTGGACCCTTTTTGCAAATAATTAAAATTAATAAGGACTTAAAAATTAAAATTAAATGAGAATGATATTTTTGTATTTTTTAGATTTAATAAGGAAAAGAAATTAATTGAAATTAAATTAAGAGACAAACCCTAATTCTAGTATTTTTATTTGTTATGAAAGATTTAAATTAAGATCTAAACTAAACCTAAAATTTATTATGCACAATTTTTAATTATAAAAATAAAATAATAAATAAATAGTATTGTGAGAAATAAAAATTAAAAAGATATTAAAACTATTAATTAACCTAATTCTACATGTTTTTTTGGATTTTTATTAAAGAGAAATTAAAATTAAAACCTAATTAAATTAACTAATTTATTCATGGCAATAATAAAATAAAAATTGTATTTTTTTTGTCTTTTCTGTATTTTTTATGTTTTTATATTTTGATTAAAATTTAAACAAACAATAATTAAAATAAACATGATAATTAAAATCAAAATTAAAAAGATATAAGGAAAAATAAAATTAGATTGGCAAACCCTGGTGGGGTGTTCTGTCCCAAATAAGGAGGTTCAGGCCCAGCAATTCAGGTCCAACAAGCCTTGAATTCGTTGACTTTTCCAGTTAGGTATGATGCATTGACTAGCGTATGTGGTACACCTTTGATCTACACCTTTGATTTACTCTCCAGGACGCGTGGCTAGCAGATTTTTGAGGACGTATGGTGAATCCTTGTCTTATGCCTGTATGAGATTACCAAAGGAAAAATAATATGAAATTGTGGAAGACCTGGGACTTGAACCCAGGTCTTGAAGATTACAAGTGTTGTCAACGCCCACTGAGCCATTTGCATTTCAATTAACAAATAATAAATAATAAACAATATAATAAGAACGCGTTAGTGCTTATTGAAATTCGCGCGAAAATTTAAACTGGCGAATCACAGGTTGCCACCACTTCATCTTCTTCACGTCCCCTATAATATAAACAATATGGCAACGGTTTATGGAGCGTGGCCTAAAGCTATATATCAAAAAATAGCGATTAGACCCTCGACGCTCATAAATTGAGCGCGAGGGTTGGAAGCTTTTCGTCTGGTCGTGCTCAATGCAATGGCAATGGTCTGGAGCTCCAATTTTACGTTATCTCAAAAGCCCTAAATCAGCAAGCCTGCAAACCCTAGTACCGTTCATGGTGAAATCATGCTTATGCCACAAAAACTCAATTAATTATGATGGTTAGTTCACAAACTTCATAAGGAGTAAGAATATACAAACAAAAATGCAAAAAGATGCTTAAATCATGCTATGCGATTTCAATATTTTCTTGGTGCAGTTTGAGGTCGTGATACCGTTTCAAGGCGTTTCAATGGATGTTCTTGGTTGGTATTTGATCAGGAGTGCCTGAGGATGCTAATGGTATAAGAATTAGAGCTTGACTCGGCTTAAAACCTAGATTTCAGTGTTTGAGTTTTTTAGAGAATTTTTCAATATGCAAAAGCTTGTTTCTGCGCAGCTTCCAGTCTAATGCTTTTAGGTTAAGAATATTACACAAAATCCATGGCAATGATGATTTCAATCTTTGATTTGTTAAGAATCTTTTCCAATCTTTTTCCCATGTATCTTGTACCAAATCTGATCAATTAGCACCAAAGCTTGCCTATTTGAGATGTGCACGAATTATAGAGGCCAAATCATGCATAAAAAGATTTTTTTAGGTTAGGCTTATATTTTTCATGAATTAAAATGATTTAAATGAATATAAATTAATATAAATTCAAATAAATAATTAAAAAATATGAAAATACTTCCCTTTGGGCCTAGTGGTCGTGCATAGGCTTGGCATGAAGAAACTTGGAAGAAAAATGGGCCCATTTGCATTTTTAGGCCTTTTGCATCAATGTTGACTTTCAAAAATTTCCAAAAATTTCCCAACTTCCACAAGGCATAACTTGGTCAATTTTTAAGCTTTTCACATGTTCTTGGACATTTTGGAAAGGTCTTTGAGTCCTTTAACCAATGCCTTTGGTCCCATGTCATTTTTATTTACCAATCTCAAGTTATGGCCTTTGACTTAAAGTCCCTTTTTGTTGACTTTTGAAAATGACCTATAATGTTGAAATTGATAACTTTTTGTGAGAGCATTTCTTGGACTTGAAGTATGAAGATGAGTTGTAGGAAATGTCTTTCTCTTCAAAATGAGCTTTGGATGGAATTTTTCTGATAATCCATGTGAAAGTTATGCCCTGGTCAATTTCAGTTGACTTTTTCAACTGTCCAAATATAGCAACTTTTGCATCTTTGATGGTTTCTGAGCCAAATTTTGAGAATCATGATCAAGCATTGATCAAATGATGTTTGTGGCTTCAAAATGATATATTGACCAAAAATTTGAACTTTTGACTGTCAAATGACCATTTTGCCCCTACAGTTGACTGTAGTGCAATCTAGGGTTTTGACTGTGCAATTTTGAGCTGAATGCCTTGAAACTTGACATGAAGACACTTGACCATCTTTTTAAGCATATGAGACTTGATTGGGCCTTTGAAAAGTTCATTTGCTTGACCAGAACTCAAACCCTAGTTTTGACTGTATAGGAGACAGTTGAGCTGCACAACCCTGGGGGAATTTTATGACCTTGACTTTGACAATTCTTGATGAATATGGGAGGGCAAATTTTGGGGTACAACAGTTGCCCCTGTTCAATCTTCTTAGACCTGAGGATGCAGATTGGCTGACGTGCCTTTCGTAATCCGAGGGTAGAAGATGATTGGACACTAGAGTGCCCAGAAATTTGCGCTCACATAGTAGCAATGATGATGAGGGAATGGGCTTATAGATGTCATTTGGATGTTGCTTGGATAGGATGATGGGCTTATAGATGCCATCTGGATGTTGATCGCGTAAGAGATTCCTTAGCGAGAACCTGCATACCTGCAAAACAGAAAAATGAGTACCTGACACGTCGCAGGAGCTGATTTTAGATGCTTGATATAGATATGTCCTGACTGGTTACAGGAGCTGGGTCTGGAGCTTCAAACGTTGATGAATGAACCAGGGATGGTTACTGCCTTAGCATGGATGGTAAGAGAATCCTGAATGATTTCAGCCTCAACAACGCTCGTTGAGAAAATCTTGGTGAGAATTACCATCTTCGTAGTGTCAGGAAGAGAACCAAAGGACATTATAATCTCAAAGGGAGTCACCTCACTCGCCGTTGGGGAGGGAACTATAGGAACTTATAATCTGAAAGGAAATATCACCTCACTCGCCGTTGGAGAGGGAAACATCTTGAAAGGGAATTACCACCTCACTCGCCGTTGGAGAGGGGACCATAATAGAATATTACCTCACGCTCATGCCGGAGAGGGAAACATCTGAAAAAGGAATTACCACCTCACATGCCGTTGGAGAGGGGACCATAAGAGAATATCACCTCACGCTCATGCCGGAGAGGGGAACATCTGAAGAAGGAATTACCACCTCACACGCCGTTGGAGAGGGGACCATAAGAGAATATCACCTCACGCTCATGCCGGAGAGGGGAACATCTGAAGAAGGAATTACCACCTCACACACCGTTGGAGAGGGGACCATAAGAGAATATCACCTCACGCTCATGCCGGAGAGGGGAACATCTGAAGAAGGAATTACCACCTCACACGCCGTTGGAGGGGGGACCATAAGAGAATATCACCTCACGCTCATGCCGGAGAGGGGAACATCTGAAGAAGGAATTACCACCTCACACGCCGTTGGAGAGGGGACCATAAGAGAATATCACCTCACGCTCATGCCGGAGAGGGGAACATCTGAAGAAGGACTTACCACCTCACACGCCGTTGGAGAGGGGACCATAAGAGAATATCACCTCACGCTCATGCCGGAGAGGGGAACATCTGAAAAAGGAATTACCACCTCACACGCCGTTGGAGAGGGGACCATAAGAGAATATCACCTCACGCTCATGCCGGAGAGGGGAACATCTGAAAAAGGAATTACCACCTCACACGCCGTTGGAGAGGGGACCATAAGAGAATATCACCTCACGCTCATGCCGGAGAGGGGAACATCTGAAAAAGGAATTACCACCTCACACGCCGCTGGAGAGGGGACCATAAGAGAATATCACCTCACGCTCATGCCAGAGAGGGGAACATCTGAAAAAGGAATTACCACCTCACACGCCGTTGGAGAGGGGACCATAAGAGAATATCACCTCACGCTCATGCCGGAGAGGGGAACATCTGAAAAAGGAATTACCACCTCACACGCCGTTGGAGAGGGGACCATAAGAGAATATCAACTCACGCTCATGCCGGAGAGGGGAACATCTGAAAAAGGAATTACCACCTCACACGCCGTTGGAGAGGGGACCATAAGAGAATATCACCTCACGCTCATGCCGGAGAGGGAAACATCTGAAGAAGGAATTACCACCTCACACGCCGCTGGAGAGGGGACCATAAGAGAATATCACCTCACGCTCATGCCGGAGAGGGGAACATCTGAAAAAGGAATTACCACCTCACACGCCGTTGGAGAGGGGACCATAAGAGAATATCACCTCACGCTCATGCCGGAGAGGGAAACATCTAAAGAAGGAATTACCACCTCACACGCCGTTGGAGAGGGGACCATAATAGAATATCACCTCACGCTCATGCCGGAGAGGGAAACATCTGAAGAAGGAATTACCACCTCACACGCCGTTGGAGAGGGGACCATAAGAGAACTTCTACTGAGTCTTTATCAGAAAAATCTGTTTGGAGTCGATTTAACTGGGCTAGAGAAGTCCTTGAAATATATTTGAGAATTTTAACTGCATCTTTCCTGCAAGGTAAAGGTTAGTTATATGCAATGCATGATATGGATCAAGCAATGATGTTCTCAATATGGATGCGATTTGTATGACACGATGCATACATGCATGCTATAATGATGTATGTGATGATTCATGTATGTTTTCGTCTAGGAAAATAAATCCTTGACGGGTGCCGGGAAGTCATATCCTGGGCTGATGTTGAGGAAGAGATTTTGCTTCCGCTGCGGATGATTGTTGCAAGAATACCGGTAGGAGAAGATAACTCCGTTGAGGAATGAAATAATTCTGCGGGAGAAAAGATACTCTAGCGATCATGCTGGGGAGTGCTACTCTGTGGGGATAGCGATGTTTTGCTGAGTTTGATGAAGATAACTCCGCTGGGGATACCGTTGATGAGTTATGCTGGGGATAAGAAGACTTCGTCGACGATGATCTTTCCGTGGCTTTTGGCTGAGGATAACCCAGTTATATCCTGTTAAGGAAATAACTCTTTAAATCAAGCCGGACGACGCATTCGTGCTCTGCGAGGGGGTAAGCTTCCAGAATCTTACTGGGGATAAGCTTGTTGCTTGGGGATATGAATTCCAATTTTCCTGGGGAAACTGGATTGGATTCTTCTGGGGAAGTTTTGAACTGTAGGGGAAGTGATTCCTTTGAATGCTGGTATACCGCCGGGGAACAATCTTTAGGTCAAGACTGCCGGGGATGCTTGTTAAGAATACATATACTGCTGGGGAGTGTTGAGACCTGCTGGAGGGTACCCGACTTCCTTAAGTTTGACTGTAACTTTGCTTGGGGAGAGTGTACTGCTTGCTGGCTCACTCTCTGGGGAATTGAGATATCTGGTTATGTTCTTTAGCTGAAACTACCTTGGTGCCTTGGAGGACAGAGCAATTAGATTGCTTTGACAACTCTTTATTGCCCCTGTTTCTATGGGGGAGAGGAAGACCTGTGAGGTGCTGATAGTTGTTGATGGACAAACCTTCTTCTGGTAGGCGAGTGATGAGATGACAGGACATAGTCGTACGCTTTAATCCCTAACTTTTGCCTGGACCGCCCCTTCAGGTTTTCAGTCCACCGGGATACCCATTTTTGCCCAAGCCGCCTTTTCAGGTTTTCGACTTGCCGGGTGTACAGTTTTTTTTTCATTTCATCCCTTATTTTTGCCCGAACCCTTTTGGTTCGCCGGGAAGCCCTTATTTTTGCCTAGGTGTGTCAACCTAGCGGGTCTTTGATTGTGTGCAGTATTTTTTCGACTATGTCCATGCTCTCAGAATGTAGGGAGTTGCCCCTGTTAGAAGTGTGTTGTCATGCCACCAAAAAATTTTTTTGTTTTTTTTTGTTTTTTTTTTTTTTGACCAGGCAAGGTTCGTTGTTGGAATGCCCCAAGTGACTCAGGCGGAGACTTGCCCCAGGCTATTTGGCCTTTGAGAGATTCTCCGAATCTTGATTGGATTGCCCCAGATAATGGACCGTGGTCATGTCCTGCCCCTTGATTGGAAGTACTTCTGTTCATTAGGCATTCGTCGTGCGAACTTCTGCTGTTCAAACAAAAAGTCATATGCAAACAAAGTTATGTTAAAAATGCAAAGCCTATGTCTGTCTTGAAAATTTTGAAAATGCATTCTTTTTCATAAAACAAATGATTGTTTGTAAAACGTGATGTCAACTCCGTATTTACCGTAAGCCTTAAGGAGTCAGGATACCTTTCGTAACAATATGCTTTCGAACTAACCCATGCTTCAGCTAGGACTTTTAAGGGTTGTAGCGTGGCCTGGTTCACGGTTTAAGAAACAAAGGATAAAGGCTCAAATTATTTGTACCCACCCGCTCTTCGTGATGTTCTCCAAACCTAAACTCAGTTGATCATACGTTAGACCTTGTTTGAGTCTTTGCTCTGATTTTCCGGTGATGGTTCGGATATTGATGATTTATTCTGAATAGGCAGTCATTTTTGTTATTGTTGAGGGTTTGTAGGACCTCTTTCTTGTCTGACTTTTGTTATCCCTTTCTTTTTTTTGCCTGAACTGTTTCCTTTTTTTTTGGAATTACAGTCAGCGGGATGCCCCAGTTTTATAAGTCTCCTTCATGGGTTTTGACTTTTTGGGCTTTTCATTTATGAATTTTTTTGATAATGACTGCTTTTCTTTATTGATCATTCGGAACCATCACTGTCTTTCTTTGTTTTATAAGGACCTCTTTGGTGCCATTCGTTATGCACTTGGATCAACTGAGAGACTACCCTGCCCCAGGTTATGATTAAGGGTTTTGAATTTCGAAAAGAAAAAACTCCTACTTCTTTGGCTCAGAGGGGTTGACGAGGGATTATCTTCCTTATTACTCCAGTGTCTAGGAATTGAAACAATGCCTGTACCTCATCAGCGGGGTCTGTTCAAAAGCATACTGTAGATTGTGGTATCGTTTTCGTCATCCTCCCTCAAGAGGCTTAGGATTATTAATTAAGAGTTGACATCAGAAAAAACATGAAAATAATTTGCATTTAGTGAATACGAATATATTGTTTCAAAACAGACATATGCGATGCATTAATGAAATAACAATGTTTAACAATGAACAAATGTTTGATCAAAAGAAAATCGCAACTTGAACATTCGAATGAACAAAAGTTTTCTAGATCTCAGAGCTTGTCACTTCAAATGGTGAGCCTTGGCGGGATGGTAGAAAAATTCAGCCTGACCATCTTGGGTGAATTCCACAGCTCCTTCCTCAATCAGATCCTGGATTTTATTTTTCAGAGTCCAACAATCCTCTGTAGCATGCCCCGGGCTGTCAGAATGATAAGCGCAGTGAGCGTTGGGGTTATACCTTGAAGGTGTCCTGTTGGGATTCTTAGGAGGATCCTTTAGAGTTACCAAGTTCAACCTCAGCAGTTGTTGTAAGGCTTGAGGCAGCGACACATTAAGCTTGGTGAATTGTCTTTTGGGCTCGTCTGGCTGAAGCTGGTGAGGTTGATACTGAATTGGTGATACTGGAGCCATATGAGGAGCTTTCTCCTCGCCTCTTTGTCTCAAAGATGGTCGAACGATGACTGGCTTTTTACCCTTAGATGTTTGCCCCAGTTGGTTATTCTGAAGCAGTTGGTTGACGAGAAACCGGAGCTCATCTTGTCTTTGAGCTAAACCTTGAATGGCATTCCTCTGCCCCAGCATTTGGGCTTTCATTGCATCCATTTCAGCTTGCAAGTGTTTCAGCCTTTCATCCTCAGCACTGTTCTTGACAAAAGTCTCCATGAGAAGTGTCCTTAGCTCTTCCTGCCCCTTGGATATATTCAGGAGGATTTCCTCGAACCGAGTCCCTTGAGCAAGAAGGTCCTGGTTATCTTGTTGGGAAGCCATTGCTGAAATAAACAGCGGAGATGATAAGTGACTTGTCCAAAGGGTACCTGTTATGCAATGATATGTATGATATGCATGTAATGTTTTCAAGGACCTCGCGGGGTAAACAAGAAAATTTGTTAGCATTTGGATCCAGTAGCTTGATTGAAGGAACTTCGGATTGTTAAGAGTCCTTTTTCAAGGGTCAAAGGCTCACCATATCCAGTGGGTCATAGCCTCTGACTTTAGTCATCATGTCTGGTTTTGATTTCCAAACAACCTTGGTTAAGGGAACCTTCTTCAAGAGTCAGAGCTCACCATATCAAGTGGGTCATAGCCTCTGACAACTTTGGCTAGAGGAAAATAAATCCTCTTTGCCCCTTGCTAGATGTTTGATTCATCGTGACCTGCATCACAAGCCCTTGAGATCCTTGAAATGGGTTAGGATGTATGCAATGGTATGATGTTATGGTATGCATGGGGTAATGTAAGTAGCCCTGTTATGAGTCCCAATTAAGGACTGCAAACCAAAACCTGCAAGAAACTCAAGTAAACCTGTCATGAGTCCCAGTTAAGGACTTAAAACATAACCTGCAAGAAACTTAGTACCCTGTTATGAGTCCCCATTAAGGACTATAGACAAAACCTGCAAGAAACAAGCGTCAGGTAACAAGCATGCAGATAATCAAGTACGAAGGCACACAAGTCACACAAGAGAAGCCCTTAGAGTTTAGGCCAGCATGGGGTCTAGGTGTTACCCTCTTTCAGTCGGTTGGTTCATACCTGTCCTATCAAAGTAACCGGGTTCTTAGAGGATCCCAATATCATTGACTATCCTCAATCGGTCATAACTCCAGCATCGCAATCTTTTCTTGCGGCCAGAACCATCACGAGAGTTTAGCCTCAATGGGCGTAGCATACTGCTACTATTCTAATGGCCAAGTTGTGTCATTTAAGGTTCTAAGGTTGTTGGTGCTTAATGACTCCTCAGAAGACCCATATTCTCCTCGTTGCAACACAAGGGATATCGGTACAGACCAAGGTGCCACACCAACGTAGCCACTGTTTCACCCGTGTCGGTCTACGCCGGACAGGTCCCTCACAGCTTATGCTACCTAAACAGGGTATCCCTAGATCCGGGTTAGGATCTATGTAACTCCCATGCGACCCACAAATTTAAAGCAGACAAGTCAATACAATTGAAAACACAGTTATGAACTAACCCTAAGGTACACCTCACTTTATAAAGGGTCCCTAGCAGAGTCGCCAGTTCTGTGATCGGTGGATCTGGAACTGACTGTTTAACGCTGGTTCGCGAAATGTCGCGGAAGCAAGAGTCGCCACCGTCTTTTATTTTCTCCAAATGGAAAGGACAAAAGCACAGAAAAATTCCTTATAGAGATTGCTCTCGGTTCGGGAGGTAGGTTATAGAAAGGGAAGGTATTAGCACCCTTTCTATCCATGGTTATCCATGGGCTCTTAGATACTTGCTCGTTGTGTTTTCAAAATTGTTTGTTTGCTTTTCAATGTGGGTTTTAAAAAGTTCCTTTGAAAAAATTTCAGATCGACTCATACGTCAGAGTGTTTGAAAAGTTTGCTTTGAAAGCTTTTGAAAAGTGTCAGTGTGAAAAGTCTTTTTGAGTTTGTTTTGAGATTAGAGCAAGTATCCTTGAGAACCTACCTACCCTAAGGAATTCGTCTGTGTAAATATCCTTTAAAGTAGTGCCATCCCACCATTGAGAGGTAGGTAGCACCACCGTTGGAGGTGTTCGGGTCAATTCGAGTTTAGGGACATGGTGATCACCGGAGCAATAGGAAAACACCTTAGAAGCTACCCTCATGCCAGGTTCCCGGATCATGAGGACTTACTAAGACGTTTTCTACTCGACGACCACCTTTCGAAAGGCAACAGTGAGGCGTACCCTAGGGGTGGTGTGTGCGAATTGTGTGTCATGTTCATTTATTTTTCTTGTCATGTTTGAAGTGTTCTACGCTTGATTTTAATTAAGGCCATTCATTCTTGCATGCATATTTAAGAGTTATAAAATTTGCGGAAAATAAATCTAAGGCTATTACAAAGGCGCGGGTCCACATCGCCAAAATTAAACCGGACCCGATTTAGCGGAAAATAAATAATGCGAAGAAATAAAGTGCGAAAAGTAAATTACATGGCTTAGGGACAATTACATAATTATAATTAAACGACATAAGATAAATGCGCAAATTAAATAATTAAAACGAAACTAGGGCGTTGGACCCTTTTTGCAAATAATTAAAATTAATAAGGACTTAAAAATTAAAATTAAATGAGAATGATATTTTTGTATTTTTTAGATTTAATAAGGAAAAGAAATTAATTGAAATTAAATTAAGAGACAAACCCTAATTCTAGTATTTTTATTTGTTATGAAAGATTTAAATTAAGATCTAAACTAAACCTAAAATTTATTATGCACAATTTTTAATTATAAAAATAAAATAATAAATAAATAGTATTGTGAGAAATAAAAATTAAAAAGATATTAAAACTATCAATTAACCTAATTCTACATGTTTTTTTGGATTTTTATTAAAGAGAAATTAAAATTAAAACCTAATTAAATTAACTAATTTATTCATGGCAATAATAAAATAAAAATTGTATTTTTTTTGTCTTTTCTGTATTTTTTATGTTTTTATATTTTGATTAAAATTTAAACAAACAATAATTAAAATAAACATGATAATTAAAATCAAAATTAAAAAGATATAAGGAAAAATAAAATTAGATTGGCAAACCCTGGTGGGGTGTTCTGTCCCAAATAAGGAGGTTCAGGCCCAGCAATTCAGGTCCAACAAGCCTTGAATTCGTTGACTTTTCCAGTTAGGTATGATGCATTGACTAGCGTATGTGGTACACCTTTGATCTACACCTTTGATTTACTCTCCAGGACGCGTGGCTAGCAGATTTTTGAGGACGTATGGTGAATCCTTGTCTTATGCCTGTATGAGATTACCAAAGGAAAAATAATATGAAATTGTGGAAGACCTGGGACTTGAACCCAGGTCTTGAAGATTACAAGTGTTGTCAACGCCCACTGAGCCATTTGCATTTCAATTAACAAATAATAAATAATAAACAATATAATAAGAACGCGTTAGTGCTTATTGAAATTCGCGCGAAAATTTAAACTGGCGAATCACAGGTTGCCACCACTTCATCTTCTTCACGTCCCCTATAATATAAACAATATGGCAACGGTTTATGGAGCGTGGCCTAAAGCTATATATCAAAAAATAGCGATTAGACCCTCGACGCTCATAAATTGAGCGCGAGGGTTGGAAGCTTTTCGTCTGGTCGTGCTCAATGCAATGGCAATGGTCTGGAGCTCCAATTTTACGTTATCTCAAAAGCCCTAAATCAGCAAGCCTGCAAACCCTAGTACCGTTCATGGTGAAATCATGCTTATGCCACAAAAACTCAATTAATTATGATGGTTAGTTCACAAACTTCATAAGGAGTAAGAATATACAAACAAAAATGCAAAAAGATGCTTAAATCATGCTATGCGATTTCAATATTTTCTTGGTGCAGTTTGAGGTCGTGATACCGTTTCAAGGCGTTTCAATGGATGTTCTTGGTTGGTATTTGATCAGGAGTGCCTGAGGATGCTAATGGTATAAGAATTAGAGCTTGACTCGGCTTAAAACCTAGATTTCAGTGTTTGAGTTTTTTAGAGAATTTTTCAATATGCAAAAGCTTGTTTCTGCGCAGCTTCCAGTCTAATGCTTTTAGGTTAAGAATATTACACAAAATCCATGGCAATGATGATTTCAATCTTTGATTTGTTAAGAATCTTTTCCAATCTTTTTCTCATGTATCTTGTACCAAATCTGATCAATTAGCACCAAAGCTTGCCTATTTGAGATGTGCACGAATTATAGAGGCCAAATCATGCATAAAAAGATTTTTTTAGGTTAGGCTTATATTTTTCATGAATTAAAATGATTTAAATGAATATAAATTAATATAAATTCAAATAAATAATTAAAAAATATGAAAATACTTCCCTTTGGGCCTAGTGGTCGTGCATAGGCTTGGCATGAAGAAACTTGGAAGAAAAATGGGCCCATTTGCATTTTTAGGCCTTTTGCATCAATGTTGACTTTCAAAAATTTCCAAAAATTTCCCAACTTCCACAAGGCATAACTTGGTCAATTTTTAAGCTTTTCACATGTTCTTGGACATTTTGGAAAGGTCTTTGAGTCCTTTAACCAATGCCTTTGGTCCCATGTCATTTTGATTTACCAATCTCAAGTTATGGCCTTTGACTTAAAGTCCCTTTTTGTTGACTTTTGAAAATGACCTATAATGTTGAAATTGATAACTTTTTGTGAGAGCATTTCTTGGACTTGAAGTATGAAGATGAGTTGTAGGAAATGTCTTTCTCTTCAAAATGAGCTTTGGATGGAATTTTTCTGATAATCCATGTGAAAGTTATGCCCTGGTCAATTTCAGTTGACTTTTTCAGCTGTCCAAATATAGCAACTTTTGCATCTTTGATGGTTTCTGAGCCAAATTTTGAGAATCATGATCAAGCATTGATCAAATGATGTTTGTGGCTTCAAAATGATATATTGACCAAAAATTTGAACTTTTGACTGTCAAATGACCATTTTGCCCCTACAGTTGACTGTAGTGCAATCTAGGGTTTTGACTGTGCAATTTTGAGCTGAATGCCTTGAAACTTGACATGAAGACACTTGACCATCTTTTTAAGCATATGAGACTTGATTGGGCCTTTGAAAAGTTCATTTGCTTGACCAGAACTCAAACCCTAGTTTTGACTGTATAGGAGACAGTTGAGCTGCACAACCCTGGGGGAATTTTATGACCTTGACTTTGACAATTCTTGATGAATATGGGAGGGCAAATTTTGGGGTACAACATAAGTACAACTTAAACCTGAGTTCCTACTCACTCCCCCTCAATCACAGCAGTGATACATAAAACAATTTGACTAATGATTTGATGAAGACACTCTTCAAAAACAAACACTTGATTAAGCTTCACAGCTTTTTAATCAAGCAACACAATCACTCTTGCTTCACAGCTTTGAGTGATGCACACAACTAACTTGACTCTGCTTCACAGCTTTAGTCAAGGAACATTCAAACACTCTTGCTTCAAAGCTTTGAGTGCTACACAACCCTTACAATTAAAAACCTATTCCAAGTCACTTATCACAATGATAATTGCTTGGAGTACAATAATCAAACCTATACAGATTACAAATGATCTTCTGATCAAAAAGGGATTCCTTGCAAAACAGCAGCTCTGTTGAATATATAGCAGCTGCAACTTCAGTTAGGGTTTCCACAAAAACCTAGGGTTAATTCCGTTTGACCTCAAGACCAGGTCACAAGACTTTATTAACCAGGTTAGGGTTGAGCTAGGTTACCCCTCAGAAAACGCAGGATTCTGTTCTGAAAAGACTGAGTTATTTTCCTGAAAAAACTCAGAATTAACAAACCTGCAAACCTGTTAGTTCAGAACAGGATGTCTTAACATCTGTTATGACATCTGAGAAAACCTATCTACTGATTTAGCAAAATGTGATCATTTTGCAAAATGCTCAGATACACACTTATAAACATCAGTTCCTGAATGACAATATTTTTCTGCAAAGGTACCTAATGAATCAGTACAAACTAAACTAGAATGTTATGACATCAGTCATGACATTCACACATACACTTGGGTTTTACCAAAAATGCAAGCCAATACCTAAACAACTACAAACTCCCCCTTTGGCAGATTTTTGGCTAAAGACCCTAAGCAATCAGAGATAGATAGCAGCAGAAAGAAATTACTGCAGAAAAATAGAATGTCTAATTGAGCAAGTACATATTAAGTACCAAAATATTCTCCCCCTCTTTAGCCACAAATGGGCCAAAGATACATGTTCATAATGATTATACAGTTATCCAAAACAAATAATAAGAGCAGCATCAGAAAAAAAACTGAACACACTTCCAAACTCCACCAGATATCATCACCAACCAAGTTCAGAACCAAATACCTCTGAACCAACCAACAATGGACTTCCTTCATTATTTGCTCATCTCTTATATGCGACCTTGTACTTTGGTGCAAATTTTCCTTTTTAGCAGCGAGATAAGAAGGATATTTCATTGATTAGGCATCAAACACTTATATTCATCGGCTCCCCACGTGGTTTGTGTCTAGACGGTGCTGACTACTAGTATAAACTACTAGGGGTTACTTTAGAACTAAAACTCAAGATATAGGTATAACGGTTATTGAAACGGATCGCGTATGTAGGAAGTCTAAGGTGTCATAACCGTATCGATCTTGTTGAATCATTCTCGGCTTCCTAACTAGGATTTCGTTAAGGTAGGTATGTCGGTCTATGCGAAGATAAAGCAAAAAAAATTTCGGTATGGCTAAATAAAGTGGGGAAAAATTGAAACTGAGAACTATCGTAAAAATTACTTGTTTAATGGAAAATGCAGAAAGGGAAAGGTACCTCTCCCACACTATATCAGACATTGTCCTCAATGTTATGGTATAATAGCGGGGTGGTTCAAATACAAAAAGAAACAGCAAAAGCAAACTAATCCAGAATAAAGACTACTGATGTCCATGTCCTCTGCTCCTGGTGCGTGATCGCCTGGTAGGCGTGGCTTCGGAATCAGTGTCATGGGAGCCAAGAGTGCTGACGTCCATCCTTAAATCGTTTAGTTCAGACAATGCCTCGTCTAAATTCTCGTTCATGCTCCGTTGGCCACTCAAAATCTGAGCGTTTTATGCACATAAATAGTCATACTGCTCCTGTTGTTTTCTTTCAAGTGTTGCACCCATTTGATTCTGCTGGTGGATGGCTCAGAGAATTTCTTCAAGAGTGATAGGAGTTGGTGCGGATGAAGTTTCTAGAATGTCATGAACGGGGGCAGCTCGGTCTAACTCTTCTTGTATCTCGTCTGCGGGGGCATCAGGCTGTTCTTCATGAATAGGAACATGGCCCTCGGGAGCTGCAGGATTGAATAGCCAATTGGCTCTGTTTTGAGGATCAATTCGGTCCCTACAAGGCAAAATAATGTTATTATAAATGATGTTTCAGATCACAGGGTGGAATTTTCCATCTTCCCGTTCATGGATGAGGTGGGCAGCTTTGCAGTGGTCCAGAGTAAGCAATGTCGGTGCCATAGAAGGCATATCAGTGAGAGCGGCACCATGATTCAAAGCTAAAGCAAGAGAAGTGACAATCCCTCTGAAATAGAAGGGTTTTCCGCCTCTAGTGCATATGGAGTGAATATGGGCCAATAAAAATGGAGCGGCGTTGATCTTCTGGCCGGTAAATGCACAGTGCATGAAGAGAAGCTCCTTGGAGTTGAGCTTGTGGTTGCTATCTCTGGAGAAGATGGTGTTGCAAAGGATGCGGTGAAAATATTTGATGGCTGGATTATGGATATGGGTGGCATTGAGGTGGTCATAAGATCTTACACGAATGTTTGTCATGCTGTGCCATAAGGTTAATGCTTCCTCGCTGGAATTATCTGGCACACGAAGGTGGACACCTTCGTCAGAACTGAAATCGAGCAGCCGCACGATATCAGTTTGTGTTAGCTGATACTCAGTGCCGAACATGCAGAATTTGGTCACCCCAGAGAGTTGGTTGGTGGCTCCAGTAGGGGTGATGTAAGCAAATGAACTCAGAAACTCCAAAGTGAGAGTTTCATAGATAGGTTGTGGTTGGCTGCACAGATTCCACAAATTGACATTTTGCAGAAGTTGTTGGACGCTCTCAAGCAGTCCCAAATTTCTCAGACAGTCGAGGTCGACATACCGAGTTGGTTGTAGACCGCAGCGTTGGAATTTTTGGAACTTTGTTCTCTGGGTTTCTCCTTGGTCTCCTGCTCTAAGAATGATGTTAGGGATTTGTTGTTGGTTGTTGGCTATTGCATGCAAGGGGATTGAAACGTGAAAGGGGTTGTGGAGTGGAGTATTGGAATTTAAATGTTGGAGTGGGTGATTAAAGAAAGAATTTGAATGGGTGGTGGACGGTTTTGGGAAAAGGAGGGAGAAGTGGGAAGGAGAACTGCTTCTGGAATAGCAGAAGACGTGTTTCAAATGTGTGTGACGATCGTCACAGGAGGCTGACGGACGTAACACGGTGAAACGCGTGTTACGATCGTCATAGGTGAACCATGACCGTTACAGCTACAATATTTGCAATTCTAAATCGGACAGCACTTATTCCATAAATGAAGCAGATTAATTCCAACGCACCTTATATTCCAACACAGTAATTCAGCAATATATATTAAACACAATATCAGTCAATTTGAATACACATCCCAATTATCATACAACCAATCAATCAGAACAAAATTTGTAAAATGCCAGTATCAGTATAATAGGTTATTGATAATAAATATGCAGTGAATTGAATTTTTGTGTAGCATGCACTAAATTTAATGAAACTTGTAAATAAAAACAAACTGAAATTTGCATTGAAATGAATATTTGTTCTTTAACAGAAATTTAATAGTTGCAGAAAGTAAACTTGTGCAGAATTAAAATGAAATATTAAATTTGTAGAAAGGGAAACTACCTAGAAACAAAAACTAGAAAGAAAAGTAAAAACAAATGTTGATCACTGCTACTTCATCCAAGTCTCGTTTTTAAATCTTCTAAAGCTGAATTCATGTGATAAAATTGCTCCACGGTTATGTCAGTTAAGCCTATTATGTCCAGACGCATGCTCTTCAATTCGTCCTTGATCCCATTAATGTCAGTTTGATAAACATCCAGTGTGGTTAAGATTTTGTTCAAATTCTCAGTGTTAATGTCATATTAACCAGGAGGGGTCTCAGGATCACTCTCATCAGACATCTTATCATCAGTAACTTGGTAAGATTGTGGTGTTTTAGGTGTTGAAGGATGGTCAGGAGGGTTTAGCTCATAAAGCCAGTTATCGCGATTGTGGACACTCACTTTAGCATGGTTTGGAAGGGTAAATAAAGTGACAACCTCATTCCTTATCAGGTATTCAAAAGGTGCAGGAGCTAGATTTCCTATTATGCGTAGGTCGAAATAGAAATCAATATTCATAGGGCGAATCGAACCGAAGTGTGTACACTTATGCAGTTGGTATCTAAGTCCTAGGGCATTGGCAATCATGGTGACTAGGCCTCCTATGATGATCGGTTCATTAGGGTCCTGAACAATGCGAGAAAAGGTTTGCATCATGAATGGCACAACATTAACAGGTCGGCCTTGGGTCATACAGTGCAGTAAAAACTGAAGTGGTGAAAAACACAAGAAGGGGGGGTTGAATTGTAAAACTGAAATCTAAAACAATGAACACGATATTTTTATCCTGGTTCGTTTGATCTCAAACTACTCCAGTCCACCCGTCAAGGTGATTTCGCCTCTCTCCAACGAGGTCTTAATTCACTATATTCAACTGAATATTACAGACTGCTTTAACAACTGCTAAAGCCTTCTTGATTCAAACCACAACCCGGTTTGTCAAGGTAACACTTTCTTACAAAGAGATAAAACAATGTGTGTGGATGTTTTCTACAAAACTTTATCACAACTGTGATGTATACACAAATTGAAGCTTAGAAACTAGATTGCTAAACAGTAATGGAATATCAGAGTGTATGGTTTAGCAAAACTGGTAGAACGAAGATTATGGTTCATCTTTTGTGCGTGTAGAGATTTGGAGAGCATTAACCATTTCAATCTTCAAAGCCTTGTTTATATAGCATTGAGATGATGAACGTTGAATGCAATATTCTTGATTCAATGCTAATAACAAACTTTCCTTATTGAGCAGATCTTGTCTGGAATGAAGCCGTTGGAATTAATTTGCTTTCAATGCACAGTACCGTTGCTTACTTAATGCAAGTTCTGGCTTGGCTCATTCTGATTCTGCTTCGCTGCTGATGAACTATTGTGTTTCTGTATCAGAGTATTAAGCGCAGTCTTGTTCATCAGGCTTCAGCATGTACGTGAGTTGATCATCTGATTTTGACGTTCTGATGTAGCAACTTCTGATGCTGATGTCTGAAATCAAGTTCTGATGCTGAATAGATGTGATCTTGCTTATTTCAATCAGCGTATCTGCAAGTCAGAGCATAATAATTTTAGGCAGCAGATAGTTCATTCATGACACTTATAAATACTATATCTTTTCACTTTGTTATCATCAAAACTTAAATATAGGGTAGTAGATTCAAACATTGTTCTAACAATCTCCCCCTTTTTGATGATGACAAAAACTAGATATTTTAAATGAAAATAACGTGAAAAGGTATCTGGAATATGTATCAGAATAAGAAGTAAAAGAATAAGGAGTAAGGAAATACTCCCCCTGAGTTTATTACTTCCCTTTGATTATACGTGTTCTTCAGAATCAGATCTTTTTGCCTTTCTTTGAACATCAGAGTATCAGAGTCTTTGACTTATCAGAAGCTTTATGTCAGAGCAGAGCTTCAGAGCTTTTCTTGTCAGAGCTTTGCTTTGGATCAGAGTGTTAGGACGATCAGAACTTCATATTGATCAGAGCAACATTGATCAGAGCTTCTAGTCTTCAGAGTGTCCAGGAGCTTCCTTGTGCCTGTAGACTTTAAACAAAACAGAAAAAACATTTCAAGTAATAAAGTTAGAATGTTTGAGAATTTCTGTCTAGTTAGCCGTTATTGATTTAAATATCATTCTTATTCTCCCCCTTTTTGTCAGCAATCAAAAAGTGTTGGTGATGTGCTAAAACAATTAAGATCAGAAAAACTAATGATATGAATATAGTTCAGAATCAAAACGAGAAAATATTACAAAACATAATCAAATAGTACATCAGAAAATCAGGGAAAACATAAAAAAGGTCATGTATGAAAAAGATTAAGGTTGAGGAGGCAAGCGTGTGAACAGGCTCTCCAGCATGGCTTGAATCTTTTCAGAAGTCTCATTATGCTTATGCACCATGCTGACAACAGTGTCAATCTTGCTGTCCTGCACATCCATTCTCTCTTTCATCTTCTGATCGTTTTCATCCATCCGCTGCTGCAGACGCATGTCATTCAGCCTTAGTTCTTCCAGAGTCTGGCTGTCCAAGGCAGCTTGAGAAGCATCAGAAGGAGGAGGCTTCTCAGAACTTTCAGCAACATCTTCTGCTTGACTTTCAGCCTGAATAGTCTTGTCTTCTTCTGATGGTTGCACCTTTGCAGCTTGCTGTTTCTCAGACCAAGGTTCACTGTCCAGAGGGAGCACGTCCTCTTTCAGAAGCATACTTCCAGCTTCATTCAGAAGTTTGCTGAAATTTTGTTGTGCCTGCTCATAGTTAATATCCTGCAACTTGAGGGCTTCAGCACGTACCCAACGTCTGAACTGTGACCAGAGCTGATCAGAAGCAGCTGGGTCAATCATCCCAGGACAGACTTGCTTCAAAGAAGCAATCCATTGCAGCACACCTGTTTCAAAATTCAAAATACCAGAGCCAACATCTGGTTGCTTTGGTTTTGGGATGGCAATTTTGTGTTTTAGATCAGCAAGACGGTCAAGACTGGTTAAGTCAATGAAAGTCCTGCTGGGGTTTTCAAAGGTTTTCTGAGAGGCTGTTTGTTTTGGAGGAGGGGTATCAGAGTCAGATATTTCGATTGGAGTGGGTGGTGTTTTGGGAGTCTTTGGTGGTGTCGATTCTGATGAGGATGGTAACTGGGGCATGATAACAGTGGTTCCACATGGCAACTGCATTGCCAGCGGTGATGGTTGAGGTGAGTGAGGGTCAGATTGAAGTGGTGAAGGTGGATTAATTTCTGGTTGGGGAGAGGGAGGTGGAATCTCTGATTGCTCAGGGATCAGAGGTTCTTCTGAGAGTGGTTGTTGTTGTGGTTCTGGTTCTGGTTGTTGTTGTTGTTCTGGTTGTGGAGGAGGAACATTTTGTGGTTCAGAGTGTGGTTGAGCAGAGGCATGTTGACGCTCAATATCAGCCAGCACTTGGTCAAGTGCTGTTGTTGTTGAAATAATTGGTTGTTTGGGTTGTTTGGTTCTAGGTCTTCTGAGTTTTAATGCCTCAGAAGGGTCTTCTTCTTGTATGGTTTCATCAATGGTAGGGATGGGAATTGATATTCTATGAGAGGTTTGAGGAGGGATAGATGTTGGAATAGTAAAAGAATTTGAAATAGGGGCAGCAGATGAAATACCTCTTTTCTTTGGAGTCTGCTGAGATGATCCTTCTGATGGCGCTTTCCTCTTCTTTGTCTTCTTCAGAGTCACTTCTGGTTGGGGTTGACGCAGATCTCTGATATTCAGCTTTGGATCTGTATCATCTGCCTTGTACGCATCTGGGTACCTGAGAAACATCTCTGGTTTGGATTCCATTTCAGAAAATATCGGAAAATCACTCAGAGGCACTCTTCTGCTGGAGATATCAGCAGTGGAAGTAGCTCTAGGTTCCTTCTGAATATTTTCTATCAGCTTCATCTTTTTCAGATTCTTTGCGTTCAGAGGTTTCCCAATTGTTGGTTCAATAGTGCTCAGCTCTTGAGCTTCTATCAGATGCTCAATCAGCCTATTCTCTGTCAGAATATCTGATATCAGCCTTCCAAACGGTATCCAGTCCCTCTTGGTTCTTTCTTCTTCCCTTGTTTCTTTCACACTGGTTTTGAGATGGTTGAACAGGAAGTGAGCCAGATTGATCTTTATCTTCTGATCAATAAAGTAGATCAGAAACTGCTGATCCACATTTATATAATCAGGAGAACTTGTTGGTTTCCTGTGGTTGAAGCACCCTAGAACAATCTTAGCCCATACTCTGCAATGATCCTTCAGATCCTTAATCTTGCTGCTGGGCATCCCAAGAGTGAAAATCTTGTTAGCTACCACACCAGTATCAGCACATCTTTCAGCCATGTCCACACAACGGACGCCACCACCACTTTGACCGATTAGCCTTGCAATGAGATCTTCAGAAATCACAATCTTCTTCCCCATAACAGAGGAGATGACTAGATGTTTTGAAACCTTGGCGTGAATCCAAAATTCCTTGACCAGCGCTGGGAATGTTGGTCCAACCAACCTATCGAAATACCTTTCCCACTTTTGAGCCCTAACTTCTTCAGTTAGGTCAAAACCATTCTCCTTCAAGCTTTCAAAATCAATGATTAACTCAGAGAGCACTTCAAGGTTCTTCACCGGAGTGAGGAGAGTTCTGAGTGGCACTTGATATTGCTCAGATGATGCTTTCTTCTGATTACCTGCAGAAACGCTGCTGGAGGATGCCATTGTTCACACTAAAAAGGGTTTTGAGAATGAACTGAAGAAAAACAGTTTGCAAGGGATGAACTCAGAAATATGCAGAAAATGCTTGAGTGATAGTGAGAAAGCGTAAAGAGTAAGAATGAGAGATTAATGTGCTTAAATAGAGTTTTCAAAATTATTTTGAAAAGATAAACGTTTTTAAGAGAGAGAAAAATCATGATTGCCATTTAAAAGCATGATTACTTTTCATTAAATGCTTGCTGATTTTGGGGGATTTGAGAAAGATACTTAAAAACGGTTACCAGACATGTGTCTCAATGCACCCAATCAGCGCTTTGCCTTCTCAGAAGCGTGCACGCGTTCTGCTTCAGAGATATGCTGATGATTGGATGACACTTGTTTGATGTAGTGATCAGCACGTCTGTTTTTGAGCTTAGACTCTCAGATCTTTAGACTTGCATCTGATACAATCTGCATGTTCTATCTTTCTGAAGGAAGATTGATCAGAAGTTCACAGTAAAGTAACTACATTCTGAAAGTAAATATATGGAATTAAAACATTTTCACTCTGGACACACTTTCATGCTGAGATGTTTCAGAATGAAATTAAACCTATCTTCTGAAAGGGGTTTAGTAAAGATATCAGCCCATTGATGGTCTGTATCTATAAATTTTAAGTTCAAAATACCTTTCTGAATATAGTCCCTAATGAAGTGATGTTTTATTTCTATATGCTTAGCTCTAGAATGTAAAATAGGATTCTTACTTAAGCAAATAGCAGAAGTATTATCACAAAGTATAGGAATGTTACTCTCAAAAATCTGGAAGTCTTCAAGCTGACTTTTCATCCAGAGCATTTGTGTGCTACATCCTGCTGCTGCTATGTACTCAGCTTCTGCTGTTGACAGAGCAATTGTTGATTGCCTTTTGCTGGACCAAGAGATCAGATTTTCTCCCAGAAACTGGCAGCTTCCAGAAGTACTTTTACGTTCCACTCTGTCTCCAGCAAAATCAGCATCACAGTAGCCTACTAAGCTGTAATCACTAGATTTTCTATAAAACAAACCCAGATTAGTAGTACCTTTCAGATACTTGAAAATTCGCTTAACAGCTGTTAAGTGAGATTCTCTAGGATCTGATTGGAATCTAGCACAGATACAGACACTGAATAATATGTCAGGTCTTGAAGCAGTCAGATAGAGGAGAGAACCAATCATACCTCTGTAGACTTTCTGTTCTACACTTTTGCTTACCTCTTCTCTTTCCAGAATGCACGTGGGATGCATTGGAATCTTTGATGGCTTACATTCTGAGAGGTCAAATTTCTTCAGAAGATCTCTGATGTATTTGCTCTGATGAATGTAAGTTCCTTCTGGAGTTTGATTGATCTGAATTCCCAGAAAGAATTTCAGTTCCCCCATGAGGCTCATCTCAAATTCTGCCTGCATACACTTAGCAAATTTTCTTCCAAGAGAAGGATTAGTAGAACCAAAAATGATATCATCAACATAGATTTGACAGACTAAGATGTCACTCTTAACTGTTTTACAAAATAGAGTAGTGTCCACTTTCCCTCTGATAAATTCATTTTTAAGCAGAAAGTTACTTAGCCTTTCATACCAAGCTCTGGGAGCTTGTTTCAGACCATACAATGACTTCTTTAGTTTAAAAACATGTTCTGGATGTTTTGTATTTTCAAAACCTGGGGGTTGGTGAACATAAACTTCTTCTTCTATATAACCATTTAAGAATGCACTTTTGACATCCATCTGATACAGAGTGATGCCTCTATTAACAGCAAATGAAATTAAAAGTCTGATAGATTCTAACCTGGCGACTGGGGCAAAGGTTTCTGTATAGTCTATCCCCTCTTGCTGACTATAACCTTGTGCAACCAGTCGTGCCTTGTTTCTGATGACTTCACCTTGTTCATTTAGCTTGTTTCTGAACACCCATCTTGTTCCAATGACGTTGAATCCTTTTGGTCTGGGAACGAGATCCCATTCGTCGTTTCTGGTGAATTGATTCAGCTCTTCTTGCATTGCCAGAATCCAGTCATTATCCAGGAGTGCTTCATCAATAGAAGAAGGTTCAATCAGAGACACAAGTCCCATAAGTGTTTCTTCAGAGTTTCTAAAGCTTGCTCTTGTTCTGATTGGATCTTCCTTTCTTCCTAGGATAGTCTCTTCTGGGTGATCCAAGCTGCTTCTGGGTAATCTCTTCTGAGGTTGATCAGCAGCTGTTGTAGGATTTCTAGCAGTGCTCCTTTCAGACGTTGAAGGAATGTCTGTGTTGAGAGCTTCTGATGACTTGTCTTCAGAACCTGCAAATTCAATTTCTATACCTGCAAAAATTTCATTCTGCTTTGACTTTTCAGAGTCAAGCTTATCATCAAAACGAACACTGATTGATTCTTCCACAATCTGTGTTTCTGTATTGTATACTCTGTACCCTCTTGAGCGTTCAGAGTATCCTAACATAATACACTTCTGTGCCTTAGAGTCAAACTTGTTCAAATAATTATTTGTATTTAATATAAAGCAAGTACATCCAAATGGATGAAAATATGAAATGTTGGGCTTTCTGTTCTTCCACAATTCATATGGAGTCTTTTCCAGAATAGGTCTTATTGAGATTCTATTCTGAATGTAACACGCTGTGTTTATTGCCTCTGCCCAGAAAGTCTTAGCAACGTTTGTCTCATTGATCATGGTTCTGGCCATTTCTTGCAATGTTCTGTTCTTTCGTTCTACAACTCCATTTTGTTGGGGAGTTCTAGGACAAGAGAAATCATGCAGAATGCCTCTGTCATTAAAGAATGACTCAAAATCTTTATTTTCAAATTCTCCACCATGATCACTTCTGACTTTAACGATTCTAAGATCTTTTTCATTCTGAACTTGGTTACAGAAGGTAACAAACACAGAGTGTGACTCGTCCTTGTGTCTTAAGAACTTTACCCATGTCCATCTGCTATAGTCATCTACGATTACTAACCCATACTTCTTACCACTGACTGAAGCAGTTTTAACTGGTCCAAATAAGTCAATGTGCAGAAGTTCTAATGGCTTAGAGGTGGAAACAACATTTTTGGATTTAAAAGAAGGTTTTGCAAATTTGCCTTTCTGACATGCTTCACACAGAGCATCTGAATTGAACTTCAAATTAGGAAGTCCTCTGACCAGATTGAGTTTGTTAATCTGAGATATTCTTCTCATACTAACATGCCCCAATCTTCTGTGCCATATCCACTGCTCGTTGTTAACAGACAGAAGACATTTTACATTCTGACTCTTTAGTTCAGAAAGTTTGATTTTGTAAATGTTGTTTTTCCTCTTACCATTAAACAGGATAGTCCCATCTTTCTGACTAACAGCTTTACATGATTTTTGATTAAAGATTATATCATAACCGTTATCACTTAATTGACTTATGGATAACAGATTATGCATCAATCCATCTACTAGCAGAACATTATTAATAGAGGGAAGATTTCCGTTACCTACAGTTCCAGAGCCAATTATCTTTCCCCTCTGATTGCCTCCAAAGCCAACGTGGCCTCCAGGCTTAAGTTCCAGGCTTTGGAACATATGCCTTCTTCCCGTCATGTGTCGTGAGCAGCCAGAGTCCAGGTACCATGACTGGTGTTTCTGACTTGCTGCTAAAGATATCTGCAACATGTATTATTTTGTCCTTAGGTAACCAGATTTTCTTGGGTCCTGATTTGTTAGTTTTACCAAAACTCTGGTTGAATTTTGGTTTCACAGAATGCTTACTGCTAGTATATTTGATATCATGTGTGTGACCATACACAAAGTGTGAATTTAGAGGAGTGTGTTTAATGGTTAAGTCCATGACATTCTTTGGTGTAGGAACCTTACCTTGGTATCCTATTCCTTTCCTACCGTTTCTGCTAACTCCATAGATCATTAAAGCCATTCTGCTTCTATCTATGCTTTTAGCTAGGAACTTCTGGAAACTGTGATCATACTCCTTGATGATCTCATCAGCGTTGCTGGGAGTTTCAGAAATTGGTTCCTTCTGAGAGTTTTGTAAAGTGTTTTCTAATTTTGAAATCTTATTTCTCAGCTCAGAATTTTCCAATTTGAGACTCTCAGACTTATTAGAGTCAGATTCAAGATTCCTTTTCAGGTCTCTGAATTTAGCTCTAATTTGCTGATAACGTTCCAGAATCTCATTAAGGCTTTCAGCAAGTTCAGCCTTTGTAAAGTTAACAGCGAAGTTAGGAAATACCTCTTCTGTGTCTGATTCTGAGTCTGATTCAGAAGCTTCACTATCTTCTGAAATGTTTGCCATGAGAGCTATGTTTGCCCTTTCATCATCTGATTCTGAGTCAGCTTCAGACGAGTCAAAGTCATCCCATGTGGCCATGAGACTTTTCTTCTTCTCTCTTCCAAACTTCTTTTTGGGCTTTTCCCTCTGAAGCTTTGGGCAGTCACTTTTGTAGTGTCCTTGCTCATTGCACTCGTAGCAGATGATGTCTTTGGTGTTTGGCTTCTTGCTACTGGAGGAGCCTTCAGATCTTCTGTATCCAGAGGAAGAATCTGTCCTTCTGTATCTGGAAGAAGACTCGTTCTGATCAGATCTTCTGGGATTCCTGAACTTCCTTTGTCTTTGCTTCCACAGTTGATTTACTCTTCTGGAGAGAAGGGAAAGTTCGTCTTCTTCTGATGAGGATCCATCAGATGTTTCTTCAACTGCCTGCAAAACTTTAGACTCAAATTTTCTGTTAGATTTTAATGCTAAAGGCTTACCTTGCTTCTGAGGCTCATCAGCTTCTAGCTCTATCTCATGACTTCTGAGGGAGCTGATAAGTTCCTCCAGAGTAATTTTGTTGAGATCTTTAGCTAGCTTCAGAGCAGTAACCATAGGCCTCCACTGCTTGGGTAAACTTCTGACGATTTTCTTGACATGGTCAGCAGTAGAGTATCCTTTGCCCAGAACTTTGAGACCAGCTACCAGAATCTGGAATCTAGAGAACATAGTTTCAATGGATTCAGATTCTTCCATTTTGAACGCCTCATACTTCTGAATGAGCGCCAGAGCTTTTGTTTCTTTGACCTGAACATTGCCCTCATGCGTCATTCTGAGAGAATCAAAGATATTTTTTGCTGTGTCTCTGTTGGAGATCTTTTCATACTCAGTATAGGAGATGGCACTGAGGAGGATGGTTCTGGCCTTGTGGTGATTCTTGAAGTCACGCTTTTGTTGATCAGACATTGATTTTCTATCAATCTTCTGACCACTTGCATTCACAGGGTGCGTGTATCCATCTGTCACCATATCCCACAGATCAGCATCATGTGCTAGAAAGAAGCTTTCAATTCTGTCTTTCCAGTAATCAAAGTTTTCTCCATCAAAGACTGGAGGTTTTCCACTGAATCTGTCTTTGTCCTCATTGTTGTCATTGCTGATGTGAGAATTGTTTCCTGCCATTGTGTTTTTCTGACGCTGGATCTTGTACTGACACGGTTAAGTGTTTTAGCTCAGAACCAGGCGCTCTGATGCCAATTGAAGTGGTGAAAAACACAAGAAGGGGGGGGGGGTTGAATTGTAAAACTGAAATCTAAAACAATGAACATGATATTTTTATCCTAGTTCGTTTGATCTCAAACTACTCTAGTCCACCCGTCAAGGTGATTTCGCCTCTCTCCAACGAGGTCTTAATTCACTATATTCAACTGAATATTACAGACTGCTTTAACAACTGCTAAAGCCTTCTTGATTCAAACCACAACCCGGTTTGTCAAGGTAACACTTTCTTACAAAGAGATAAAACAATGTGTGTGGATGTTTTCTACAAAACTTTATCACAACTGTGATGTATACACAAATTGAAGCTTAGAAACTAGATTGCTAAACAGTAATGGAATATCAGAGTGTATGGTTTAGCAAAACTGGTAGAACGAAGATTATGGTTTAGCTTTTGTGCGTGTAGAGATTTGGAGAGCATTAACCATTTCAATCTTCAAAGCCTTGTTTATATAGCATTGAGATGATGAACGTTGAATGCAATATTCTTGATTCAATGCTAATAACAAACTTTCCTTATTGAGCAGATCTTGTCTGGAATGAAGCCGTTGGAATTAATTTGCTTTCAATGCACAGTACCGTTGCTTACTTAATGCAAGTTCTGGCTTGGCTCATTCTGATTCTGCTTCGCTGCTGATGAACTATTGTGTTTCTGTATCAGAGTATTAAGCACAGTCTTGTTCATCAGGCTTCAGCATGTACGTGAGTTGATCATCTGATTTTGACGTTCTGATGTAGCAACTTCTGATGCTGATGTCTGAAATCAAGTTCTGATGCTGAATAGATGTGATCTTGCTTATTTCAATCAGCGTATCTGCAAGTCAGAGCATAATAATTTTAGGCAGCAGATAGTTCATTCATGACACTTATAAATACTATATCTTTTCACTTTGTTATCATCAAAACTTAAATATAGGGTAGTAGATTCAAACATTGTTCTAACAAAAACATCTCATCCTTAGACACTACAGTACGGTTCTGTTCCTTTCCGAATACAGTATGGGCTAGAATCTTATGAAAATAGCGGATAACGGGTTTGTGTATTTCATTGTTGTCCATGCTATCCGGCTCAGGGTGATAGTTTCCGGTTAAGGTTCCCCAAAAGTAATCTAGCTCGAAATCCATTAATTCCACCTGGGTGGTAGTAAAAGCAAAAGGTCTGCTAGGGAATCCTAGTAGGTTAGCTAATTCCTTATGGTTATAAACGAATTCAATACCGAATAGTCTGAAAGCTATAAATCCTTTTCTGGCTCCGAAACTGGGCTCAGGTATATGAACTAGGGAGCTAAAAAATTCAAAGGTAAGCTCGCGGTATGTGACAAACTTAGACTTAATGTGGGATTTTTCCCATCCCAGTTGGTTAAACAGATAAAGGACATTGTCCTTAATACCTAAGGTGTCCATGGTTGGTTCATCATAATACAGAGTCATACCGATGTTCCTTTGTGACAATTCCTCAAATCTCCTCATTTGGTTCCTTCCTCTAAAAGTGGTTTTCATAAAGTTTTGTGGTTGTGGTTTCATAGTAAATGTTAAATGGGGAAACAAATCAGGGGAGAAGGTAAGATAGAAAAAGACTTTTCAGAACTCCTGTAGCAGGTAAAGTTGTTTTAAAATCAGCAACAGTTTTATAAATATTTTTAGAAAAATGGAAAAGAAAATAATGAAAATAAGGCTTTAAAAGAAATAAATGCAGAAACGGAAAAGAAAATCAAAAGTAATAAATAGAAACAAACGGAAACAATAACAATAACAAATAGGAGGGTTGCCTCCCACTAAGCGCTGTTTTTAACGTCATAAGCCTGACATGGTGCTTAGCAGTAGATCATTCTGGGGAAATAGTGGGTAATTCTAAAAGTTTTAGACTATTCGCATAGTCTCTATTCTCAATGTGATGATATTGTTTTAATCGCTATCCGTTCACTGTGAACGGGTCACTATTCCTATCCTTAATTTCTATTGCTCCACTAGGGAATACTTTTGTAACTTCAAAAGGACCAGACCATCTGGATTTCAGTTTTCCAGGAAAGAGCCTAAGTCTAGAGTTGAATAGTAACACAACGTCTCCCACACTTAATTATTTCCGGGATAAGCGCTTATCGTGCCATCTTTTGGTTCTTTCCTTGTATATTTTAGTGTTCTCATAAGCGTCTAATCTCAATTCTTCCATTTCATTTAAGTCGAGGATTCGCTTCTCTCCAGCAGCAGTGTAGTTTATATTGAGCGTTTTGATTGCCCAATATGACTTGTGCTCTAATTCTACCGAGAGATGACAGGACTTTCCGTACACAAGCTTGAAGGGTGCAGTTCCTATAGGAGTCTTGTAGGCTGTCCTATAAGCCCATAAAGCCTCGTTAAGCTTATATGACCAATCTTTCCTAGATATGGCGATAGTTTTCTCTAGGATTTGTTTAATTTCTCTGTTCG
Source organism: Vicia faba (assembly GCA_948472305.1). NCBI lineage: Eukaryota > Viridiplantae > Streptophyta > Magnoliopsida > Fabales > Fabaceae > Vicia > Vicia faba. The sequence continues at coordinate 1,023,816,520 of OX451741.1, forward strand.
AGACTTCGACCTATCCACTGGTTTGTGGATGATACGGTGTTGCTACACGGTGTTTGACTCCATACTTAGATAATAATTTGTCGAATATCTTTGAAATGAAATGAGAGCCACCGTCACTAATGACAAGTCTAGGCACACCAAATCTTGGAAAGATTATGTTTTTAAAGAGCTTAATTACTACCCGTGTGTCATTTGTAGGAGAGGCTATAGCCTCAATCCATTTTGAAACATAATCAACAGCTACGAGTATATACTTATTTCCAAAAGAAGATGGGAAAGGTCCCATGAAATCGATTCCCCAAACATCAAAGACTTCTACTTCTAGTATTCCTCTTTGGGGCATTTCATCGCGTCTTGAAATATTACCGGTGCGTTGACACTGATCACAGTTTTTAACAGCGATGTGGACATCCTTCCATAGATTAGGCCAGAATAGGCCGGCTTGTAGGATCTTTGCACAGGTTTTAGAAGTTCTTGGATGTCCGCCATAGGGAGATGAATGATAGTGAGAAATAACATCTTCTATTTCTTCTTCAGGTATGCATCGGCGAAAAATTTTGTTCGGTCCTCTTTTAAATAATAAAGGTTCATCCCAATAATAATACTTGAGATCATGGAAGAATTTATTTTTCTATTGATAAGTTAAGTCCGGTGGGAGCGCGCCTGCAGCTAAGTAGTTGACTATGTCGGCATACAATGGAAGTCCCATGGTTGTATAGATCGCTTCCACGGCTTCCTTGGCTTTGTGTTTGTTTAGATCCAGTTGAGCTAGATCGCTTCTTATTTGCGCTATCAGTTGTTCATACGGAAAATCGTCGTTAATCAGTACTTGTTCGGGTTTTATACCTTCTAATCTTGACAAGTGGTCTGCTACGATGTTTTCGGTTCCTTTATTATCCTTAATCTCTAGGTCAAAATCTTGCAAAAGTAGGATCCATCTGAGGAGTCTTGGTTTTGCATCCTTCTTGGTTAGTAGATATCTGATAGCAGCGTGGTCTTAGTAAATGATTATCTTCGCTCCTACTAGGTAAGAACGGAATTTGTCAAGCGCAAAGACAACTGCTAACAACTCTTTCTCAGTTGTGGCGTAGCTCATTTGAGCCGAGTCTAGCATTCTACTGGCATATAGATTGCGTGAAGTTTCTTGTCCTTCCTTTGTCCAAGAACTGCGCCTATGGCGTAGTCACTCGCATTGCACATGATTTTAAAAGGTAATCTCCAATTGGGTGGTTGCATGATTGGTGCGGTGATAAGGGCTGATTTTAGAGTTTCAAACGCTTTAAGACAATCTTCATCAAATATGAACTCAGCGTCTTTCATTAATAGACCGGTAAGTGGTTTAGTGATCTTCGAGAAATCTTTGATAAATCGTCGATAGAAACCGGCTGTCCTAAAAAACTTTGTATTTGTCGAACGGTCTTAGGTGGTTGAAGTTCTTTTATGACTTCTATCTTAGCTTTATCAACTTCAATTCCATTATTAGATATAACATGTCCTAGTATGATTCCTTCTCTGACCATGAAATGGAATTTTTCCCAGTTAAGCACGAGGTTTACTTTCACACATCTTTCTAAAACCTTTTCTAGGTTTGATAGGCATCCTTCAAAACTTTGCCCGCACACAGAGAAGTCGTCCATGAACACTTACATGATGTTATCAATGAAATCTGCAAAGATTGACATCATACATCATTGAAAGGTTGTTAGGGCATTGCACAATCCGAAGGGCATTCGTCTGTAAGCGAACGTTCCATAGGGACACGTGAATGTAGTCTTCTCTTGATCATCAGGGTGAATAGGAATTTGGAAAAATCCGGAATATCCATCTAGATAGCAGAAGTAGGAATGTTTGGCTAATCGCTTTAACATTTGATCTATGAAGGGTAGAGGAAAATGGTCTTTTCGAGTAGCTTTATTTAGTTTTCTATAATCAATTCACACTCTATGCCCATTAACCACTCTTTGTGTTATCGGTTCTCCTTTTGCGTTCTTCACAACAGTGATACCTCCTTTCTTCGATACGACGTGTACTGGGCGAACCCATTTCCTGTCGGAGATTGGATATATGATTCGTGCTTCCAATAACTTCTTAATTTCATCTCTGACTACAGTGCTAAGGATTTGGTTAATCCTTCTTTGAGGTTCTCTAGAGGTTTTGCAATCTTCTTCTAGCATAATATGATGTGTGATGCGGTGGGAGAACTGACTTGAGGTTTTGCGTTTGTGTTCGCAAATGTTTCGTTTTAGCAAGAGTCGCCACCGACTTTTTTTTTATCCAAAGGAAAGGTCAAAAAGCACAGGAAAGACCTTTGAGATGTTTTCTTGGGTTCGGGGGGTAGATTATGAAAAGGGAAGGTGCTAGCACCCTTTTCATCCATGGTTTTCCATGGGCTCTTAGTTACTTGTTTTAGATCACTTGCTTTTGCTTTTCAATTGTTTGAAATGGTGCTTTTGTATGTGGTTTTGAAAGTATTTTGAAAAGAGGCCTTTGTCTAGGCAACCTTTGTAATGATTCTTGTTTGAATGTATACAAAGGTGTTTGTATTTTGAAAAATGTTTCAATGTTTGAAAGTTTGTTTTTGGAAAATGTTTTGAAATTGTATTGTGATGTGTTTTTGAAAATAGCAAGGATGTTTGCAAGTTTTGATCAAGTAACCAGGAGTTGTCTACCCTACTCAAAGATCTTTCCTACACATTTTTAACCCTTTGACATTGTTGTTTTACCATTGTATTTGGTAAACAACCTTGTGTTTGGATGTTAAACGGACAGGAACGGGTCATCGTATTGACCATGATAGCAATGGTGCTAAGTATCTTTAGCAATTTTTTGAGGGACTAGATCATTTTGTATAGGCAACCAAGATAGCATCATCGAGGGACTATGATCTTTTTGTTTTTGATTGTTTTGCCAAGATACCTAGCATGCATATCATGGCCATTTTTAAGGCAACAAGTGGATGAAACCCTAGGGGTGCTTGTGTGCATTGTGTTGTCATTTTCATCCATTTTTGTCTTGTATTAGTCAAGGTATTTGTTTTGATTTTTTGGTTATCATACCTACCCTAATCTTGCTATCATGGCATATTTGAAAGCAATAAAGTGCGTAAAGGTAAATCTATGACTATTATAACATTGATTATGGGGAGGGGGATACAAGTTTGAATAGGGGGTATTTGCAAGAAAATAAAACCCTAAGTCAACTATTACAACCAAATTGAACTCATTGTACAAATAAATAAATTGAAAAATATTTAAATGGACAATTAAATATAAATATGCAAAAGAATGTTTTTGTATTTATTTTATGTATGTAAAATAAATTATTTAAATTCTTAAAAAGTAAAAAGATTATTTTTATTAAGGGTGGAAACCCTATTTTTTGTTTTAGGAATATATATATATATATATATATATATATATATATATATATATATATATATATATATATATATATATATATATATATATATATATATATATATATATATATATATATATATATATATATATATATATATATATATATATATATATATATATATATATATATATATATATATATATATATATATATATATATATATATATATATATAATATTATTTATTCATGTACAACAAAATAAATAAAATATTTACAAAAATATTAAAAATGAAATATGTGAGAAAATATTATTTTATGTGTATAAATAATAAAATAAAAAATATGTAAGTATTTTAATTTTATTTACAAACTTATTTAAGAAAATAAAAGTATATATTATTTTTTAACTATTCTTATGCCAAAAATAATTAAAAATAATAATAAAATAAAATGTGAAAACTTAAGAAAATCTTTTTAGTGATTTTTAATATTTGGAGAAAATAAATAAAAATCAGAAACTAAAAAAAAGAATGAAAAATAAGGAGAAATAATTTAAATGGGCCAGGGGGTGTAAATAACAGAAATGGGGGTGCAAATATCAAGCCAAACCAAGGCCCATCCCATTTCCACTTCATCTCTAACCTCTGATCAAACAAAAATGCGCGCTTGATGTTCAAACTGGTAACTCCTGCATTTGTGCTTAAAAACAAAAACTTGCAACATGAAAGTTATAGAGCATAACCACACGATTCTAACCATGTAAAAAACTTAATCTAACTCTCAAAGACCAGAGAGAATTTCTCTGGCCCTAATTTCTAACCTAGTTTTTTCAGAAAGTTCGTCATTCAAATTCTCCCAGCTCAGTTAACTTAAATGAATTCTATGCATATGTACAGCTCAAGGGCAATGAGTACTACATTTTTTATTCACAAACCTAACCCTAATGATTCCTAAATAGAGAGATAGAAGTTTGAACTTTACCTGTTTCAGTCAAGCTCGAGTATGGCAATGTAGGGGTTGTGAGTGAGGCCTGAGATGCTTGTGAGCTTGCTTGAAGTTCCTTTGAGCTTTCCCAATGCTTAGCCTGCTTTGAAATAGCTTGAATATGCTTGTAGAACTCAACCTGCAAAGTCAGAATTTGAAAATGGTGAAGTGTGTAAATGGAGTTACAGTGACTTGGGAAGGGTTAGGATAGCTTAGGTATGTTGTATGGAGTATGTTGGAACTGATTGCAAGCAAAACGCACGAGGCAATGTAAAGATGGAAGTAATTCTGCAGGGCCTGCCCTATTTTGCAAGAAAATGTGATTTTTGTCTATAAGGGTGTTTGAGAGGCTTAGGTCTTGTGTTTCCGGCTTAGTGTGATATGAGAAACTTGGTTCAAATGTTCACAAGCTTTGGTTTTATCATATTGCAAAGTTGTGGTGATTTTGCAAGTTGACTTGCTTTTGAAGAAAAGGTGAGAAGTGACCAAGGCCAGACCTGTACAGGATAGCTCCTAGCATGCACATAGTTGGTGTACTTTCCATGATATTTTTGGATGTTTTTTGCTGCAAAAGACTTGGTGCAATGCTCAAGAGAAACAAAATTGCAAAAGTTGTGCTTTATGTAAATGGCATTGTTGCCTTTTTGCCAAAAATGGATTAATCCTTTGTGTAATCTTCTAAAGCTCGGAACAATGCCTCTAACCGATGTGTTTGCATTCAATTTATGAGTGTTGGAGGGTTTAAGGACCTGTGAACAAGTACAAACAAGGCTGGACAGAATTTGCAACTTGTAGCAACATGAAAAATGCCATGGACCAAAGTGATATTTTTCCAAATTCAAACCTTCGATTCTCCCTAACCACAAATGATCTTGGAGAGTTCTTTGACATTTTGGAAAGCTTGTAACATTCTCTACAATCCATCTTTGAAATACATTTTGAGATTCAACTTGTAACTATGTGAAAAATTGCCATGAAGATAGGTCAAAATCCTGCCTAAACTAGGGCAAAATTTCACTAAGTTAAAACTTCCATGGACCCTTGTTCATAAAATCATAACTTGAGATCCAAGCTTCTTTTGGGAAAACTTTGTGAATAAAAGTTGTAGATTTTGTGGAGGACTACAACTTTCATGTTGTAAGTTTTGTTTGAATCCAATTGCATCAAGGTGAAAATGTTGGGGAAAGTTGGGAAAAAATAAGAAATTTTCATAACTTAGAAATTTTCTAAGTTATGAAAATTTTCCATTTTAAACCCTAATTTTAAAAATTAGGTTTCTTGATGAACAAGTTTCATGTTTTGACACATCTTGATGAAAAATGACCATTGGCACTTGATTTTGACCAAAAAGTCAAAGTTTGACTTTTCAGTGTACAATTGATTTTTGATCAGTTGACTGGAAAATTCATCTGTCAATTCAATGCATTTAAGATCATTTGAACCTTGTGATTAGGTCAAGATGATGTCATTGAGTCCTTGAAACTATGATTGAACCCAATTTGCCATTGGCTAGGTGAAAAATCAGAAATTACCCTTATACAATCAAAACCCTAAAAATGACCATTTTGCCCTTTTGATGATCTGATCAAATTTCTTGAGGAGTTGTGGTCCAAACTTGATCAAATGGTTAATATGAGTCTATAATGTTGATGTGGATCAAAAATTATGAGTTTTGACTGTAAATTGGCCACAGTTGATTTTTTCCCCAATACAGTCGATTTTTAGGTCAACTGTTCAATTGACTGGGCAAAAATTTGATTCAAGGCTTGAAACTTGGTATGGGAAAACTTATAAGTCCAACATGAAGTATGAAATTCATATTAAGCATTGGAAGTCCAAAAATCCTTGTGCAAACTCAAACCCTAATTCAGGTAAACAGTGCAAGGAGATGTCTTGAGCAGATCAAACCCTAATCCTGTCTGGAGTCCAAAGAGTCTTGTGAGGGGAAATCTTGATAAAATGAGAGGGAAAATTTTGGGGTACAACAGCTGCCTCTGTTCAATCTTCTTGAACCTGGAGAGTTAGATTTGCGAGTTTGTCGTTCGTGACTCGAAGGTAAAAGATGATTGGACACTAGAGTGCCCGTAAATTTGCACTCGTCAAAATGTGGTTGAAGGAATGGGCTTAAAGATGCCATTTGGAGAGGTGACAAAATCTTGTCGGAGATGGGCTTAAAGATTCCATTCAATAATGTTTGTTGAAAATCAGGAGAATGAACATCATAATGGTATCAGTATCTGGAACGTATCTGAGTTGTATCTGGAGATTGGATTTGTATGAGCAAGGGAATGGTGTCCGTGTCTAGAGCGTATCCGAGCTGTAACTGTATTTGATTCTTGAATGAATAACAGAATGACTGCCGTGTCTTGAGTGTATCTGTATTCTATCTGAATTCTAAATAGGCGACAGAATGACATCCGTGTCTGGAGAAACTCTGGGTTGGGGAAAAGGTTTGAATGAGTGACAGAATGGCTACCGTGTATGGAGCGTATTTGGACTGTATCTGAAGTTGAGATCTATATGAATAGCAGAATGACTTCCATGTATGGAGTGTATCTGAACTATAACTGGGATCTGAATAAGTGACAGAATGACTTCCGTGTTTGGAGTGTATCTGAACTTGAATTTGATAGTTCGATCTGAATGAGAAATAGAATGGCTTCTGTGTCTGGAGTGTATCTAATTTGTATCTGATTGTTGAAGTCTGAATGAGTGACAAAATGGCAACCATGTATGGAGCGTATCTGGACTGTATCTGAAGTTGAGATCTGTATGAGTAGCAGAATGACTTCCGTGTCTGGAGTGTATCTGAACTGTAACTGGGATCTGAATAAGTGGCAGAATGACTTCCATGTTTGGAGTGTATCTGAACTTGAATTTGATAGTTGAATCTGAATGAGAAATAGAATGGCTTCCGTGTCTGGAGTGTATCTAATATGTATATGATTGTTGAAGTCTGAATGAGTGACAAAATGGCAACCATGTCTGGAGTGTATCCGTACTGTATCTTGACTCTGTATTCTGAATGAGTAATAGAATGACTTCCGTGTCTGGGGTGTATTCATACTGTATCTGAATAAGAGATCTGAATGAGTAACAGAATGACTTCCATGTCTTAGAGTGTATCCGTACTGTATCTGAAATCTTTGAAAATCTGTTGAAGATAGCTTTCAATCTTATCCTAAAAAGGGTAAAATGTTAGCTGAAACACAAAGTTATGTTGTATGACATGTATGATGCAATAAAATGTGTTTTATCAATGTTTATGATATATGAATGTAATGTATATGCATTAAGCTGATTAGCCGTCTTGCTGAGGAAAATAAATCCTTGATAGCTAGAGATAATGAAATCTTTGACTGCTGCCGGGGAAAATAAATCCTAGACCGTTGTTGGAGATTCAAAATCTTTGATTGCTGAGGATGAGAAATCCTTGGGCCACTGTTGGGGATAGAAAATCCTTGGTAACTTGTGGAGATTATCAAGAACTTTGACAACTTCTGTGGGGATGTGAGAATCCTTCATGACTTTCCTGGGGACATAAGGATCCTTCAAGTCTGCTTGAGAAACCTGCTTGGGGAATCCCGAGAACTTTGATGACTATGGCTAGGGATTACACCACGAGAATCTTTACTCGGCTGGGGAATAAGGAAACTCTGACGAATCTCTACTGGGGATTAGACGAAAGAAAACCTTGATCTGCTGGAGAATAAGGAAGAATCTTGATGGCTTCTGCGGAGAATTAAGAATGAGAAACTTCGATCTCCTGGGGGAAATGAAACCTCGGGGGCTTCACCGGAGAAGTGAGAATGAGAATCTTCGATCTGTAGGGGATTAAAAATTCTGACAAATTCACGCTAGGAGTAATGAAAATTCTGGCAACTTCACTGGGGAATCAGGAATTGAGAATCTTCAATCTGCTAGGGGAAAATAAATCCCTGGGGACTTAAAGCTGGAGAGTTAAGAATGAGAATCTTCATTCGGTTGGGGGAGTAAAAACTCTGTGGGGAATAGCTATACTGCTGGAGAGTAGGCTATCCTGCTAGAAAGAAAGTTCAAGCCTCTGGGGGAAGAGGTTTATTCCTGTTTGGAAAAAGTTCGGGAGTTTGGGTTGTATGCCAATCTACTGGGGAATTATCCTTAGTTGGGGATAAAAGTTAACTGTTATCTGGTTGATTCTCATATTTTAAGATAACTTGCTGAGGAATCTGGAGAAACTGGATGGTTTCTGCTGTAGGTTGATAGTTGGAAACTTGACTCCGTTGGGGAAGAAGGTTTCATCTTTGCTGGGGATTTATGACCCAAAGTTTTTGCTCCGTTGGGGATTGGGAGTTTGAAAACTTAACTCTGATGGTGGATTAATGGTTTGAAAATATGACTCCGCCGGGGATTGGGAGTTTGAAGTTTAGCTCTAGCGCCGATTTTGAAATTTAATTCCACTGGGGATATGTATTTCAAGGTTGTAGCTCCGCTGTGGATCCAGATGATGTATTGCATGGGATTTCTCTTGGAATATCCTGAAGACGTTTTCCTATACTTTCAACCTGTCGGTAATTATTCTTTCATGTTTCGTTTATTTGTAAACAGTGATTATATTCAAATGCATATGCTCATTTAATAAACCATTGGACGTTTTCAAATAAAACACAAGTAAAAAGAAGAAAAGGCAAATAATTTTCTGCACTTTGAAGTATCTTTGTATTAACTTTGTGTAAGTATTTTGTACAAAGGAGACAGACATTCTAGTAAGAGAATGTTGTCATAAAAATAGAGAAAAATTTATACAAAGAAAGATGGGTATGTGTAAAAATTCCATGGGGTTCCCATTCTGCTATAGCCTTCGTAACTCTGAATATCTTGTCCATTCGTTGCTTCGTCCGATGATGAATGAATTGATCAGAAGCCAGGAGCTTGTTTGTGAAGAGATTGTCCTTAAAATGATCCGACGAGACATAGTCATACGCTTTAATTCCCTAACTTTTGCCTGGACTGCCCTTTCGGGTTTTCAGTCCACCGGGAAACCCTTTTTTGCCCAAGTCGCCCTTTCGGGTTTTCAACTTGCCGGGTGTACAGACTTTTTTTTGTTTATCCCTAATTTTTACCTGAACCGCCCTTTCGGGTTTTCGGTTCACCGGGATGCCCATTTTTGCCCAAGTCGCCCTTTCGGGTTTTCGGTTCACCGAGATGCCCATTTTTTCCCAAGTCGCCCTTTCGGGTTTTCAACTTGTCGGGTCATTTATGCATAGTATCTTTTACCTATGTCTGCGTTCGCAGGGTGCGGCAGGTCATCGCCGTCCATGGTGGTCAGGATCATTGCCCCACCAGAAAAGATGTTTTGGATCACAAATGGTCCTTCGTAGGTAGGAGTCCATTTTCCCCTGGGATCACTTTGCGGCAAGATGATCCGCTTGATTACAAGATCCCCGACTTGATATACCTGGCGTCTGACCGTGGCAAACAGCAGTAAGTCGCTTTTCGTCAATCAAGTTAAGTTGATCAAGTCGGGTCTGAATCCAATTGTCTTCACTCAAACCAGCATCCTTCATGATTCTCATGGAGGGAATCTGAACCTCGATAGGTAAAAAAACTTCCATGCTGTATACCAAAGAAAAGGGTGTTGCCCTAGTTAATGTTCGTGCCGTGGTACGGTACCCGTGTAGAGCAAACAGTAACATCTCATGCCAGTCCTTGTAGGTGACTTCATCTTTTGAATGATCTTCTTGATATTTTTGTTCGCAGCTTCGACAGCACCGTTCATCTTTGGCTGATAGGGAGATGAATTGTGATACTGAATCTGGAACTGCTCGCACAGAGCCGTGATCATAGTGTTGTTAAGGTTTGTACCGTTGTCAGTGATGATCCTGTCAGGGATGCCGTACCGGCAAATGAGGTTCTGCTTGATGAAGTGGGCAACCAAATTCTTTGTAACGGAGGAAAAGGAAGCTGCTTCGACCCATTTGGTAAAGTAATCAATGGCCACCAGGATGAAATGGTGCCCATTGGATGTTGTAGGCTTGATCTCTCCAATCATGTCGATTCCCCACATTGCGAATGGCCAAGGGGCTGTTAAGACATTGAGAGGAACTGGAGGTATATGTACCTTGTCAGCATAGATTTGGCATTTGTGACAAGTACGGGAATGTTGATGGCAGACAGCTTCCATGGTAGACTAGTAATAGCCTGCCCGTAGAATCTTCTTAGCCATCATATGTCCGCTTGAGTGAGTGCCAAAGGTACCATTGTGCAGTTCAACCATAATTTGTCCATCTTCAACCTTGTCCACACAATGGAGCAGAATGCAATCATGATTGCGCTTGTATAGGATACCATTTCTCAGGAAGAACTTTGCCAAGAACCTCCTTAAGAACTTTTTGTCGTTGACTGAAGCTCCTTCAGGGTATTCTTGTGTTTCGAGATACCTTTTGACATCATGAAACCAAGGTCGGTCCACTACTTCTTCGGTATTAATCTCGTGACAATGTGCAGGTTCGTCCATCCTTTCAATGGTGATTTGAGGAGCCTCATTATCCCAGTTAAGTTTAAACATGGATGACATTGTAGCTAGCGCATCTGCTAACTGATTCTCTTCTCGCGGGAAGTGCTCGAAGGTGATCTTCTCGAAATGTGGTAACAATGTCAGGACATGTTCTTTGTAAGGGATGAGGTTTGGATGTTTAGCATCCCACTCTCCTTTGATCTGACTGATGACCAAAGCTGAGTCCCCAAACACAATCAACGATTTGATTCCCAAGTCTATGGCAGCCTTGAGACCAAAGATACAAGCTTCGTACTCAGCCATGTTGTTGGTGCAGCTGAAGCAGAGTCTGGCAGTGAAAGGTGTATGGCAACCCTCTGGAGAGATAACTACCGTATCGATACCGTTTCCAAGTGCATTGGAGGTACCATCAAAGTACAGGGTCCATCAGGATCCTTGTTCAGGTCCGTCATACGGTCTGAAATCTTCAATGTTGTCCAAAGTCATGATATCCTTCCTCGGGGAAGTTGAACCTCATGGATTGGTAATCTTCGACAGCTTGATGGACCAGATGATCGGCTAGTACACTCCCCTTTATAACTTTTTGGGTCGTGTATTGTATATCATACTCGGTGAGGATCATCTACCATCTAGCGATTCTTCCGGATAGAGCAGGCTTCTCGAAGATGTACTTGATCGGATCTATCTTAGAGATCAGCAAAGTGGTATGTGTCAACATATACTGCCTTAGCTGGCGAGCAGCCCATACCAAAGCGCAGCAAGTTTTCTCGAGCAGTGAGTATCGGGTCTCACAGTCAGTAAACTTTTTGCTAAGGTAATAAATGGCATGCTCTTTTCGGCCATACTCGTCATGTTGGCCCAATATGCACCCCATTGAATTCTCCAAGACAGTCAGATACATGATTAGCGGCCTTCCTTCAACGGGTGGCATCAAGATAGGAGGTTCTAGCAAATACTCCTTGATTTTATCGAAAGCAACTTGACAGTCATCATTCCATTTAATCACCTGATCTTTCTTCAACAGCTTGAAGATTGGCTCACAGGTAGATGTTAGGTGAGAGATGAACCTTGCAATGTAGTTTAGGCGTCCCAAGAAACCTCTGACCTCCTTCTCAATGCGAGGGGCAGGCATTTCTTGTATAGCTTTGACTTTGGCAGGATCAACCTCGATGCCTTTGTTACTGACTATGAAACCCAAGAGTTTACCGTACCTGACTCTGAAAGTGCACTTGTTAGGGTTCAGTCTGAGCTTGTACTCTTTCAATCTGACAAACAGCTTTTGCAGATGGTCGAGGTGTTCTTTTTCAGTTTGTGAACGGGCTATCATGTTGTCTACGTAGACTTCTATCTCATGATGTATCATATCATGAAATAAAGCCACCATGGCGTGTTGATAGGTTGCCCCGGCATTCTTCAGTCCGAATGGCATCACTTTATAACATAACGTACCCCATTGTGTAACAAAAGTAGTTTTCTCCATGTCTTCAGGGGCCATTTTGATCTGGTTGTACCCTGAAAATCCGTCCATGAAGGAAAATACCTTGTGCTGAGCTGTATTTTCAACCCAGATGTCAATGTGCGGTAGTGGAAAGTCATCCTTAGGGCTGGCCCTGTTTAAGTCTTTGTAATCCACGCACATCCTGACTTTGCCGTCCTTCTTAGGCATGGACACAATGTTAGCAACCCATTATGGATAGGAGGTAACAGCAAGAAATCCAGAATTTAACTGCTTCATAACTTCAGCTTTGATCTTTTCAGACATGTCGGGCCTCATGCGGTGAACTTTCTGTTTAATTGGTGGATATTCTTCTCTTGTAGGGAGACGGTGAACTACAATATTTGTATCAAGTCCCGACATGTCTTCGTAGGACCAGGCGAAGATCTCAATGTATTCATTCAACAGCTGAACTAAGCGCTCCTTGACACTTAGCTCTAAGTTGGCACCCACTCTAACTTCTTTCCTGTCTTCCTCTGTACCCAACTTGATTGTCTCTAACAACTCCTCGTGAGGTAGAATTGCCATTTCTTCCTGTTGTAGCAGTCTAGCCAACTCTCCAGGCACTTCACAGTCTTCATCACCTTCGTATTCGGCATGGTAGACCAGATCTTCAGAGTCACTGAAGGCCATAGCAGAATTGTTACCCATGGAATCCGGAATGGATGGGTACATGCATTGGTGTGTGTGGGTGTGTGTAAGGGATAGCCACCTTTAAACAAATAAAATGTAAAAAGAAAGAAAATGAACACGAAAGTTTATATATGAAAACGTCCATGATTCATTAAAATGGCATATGAAGATGAAAAATCAAACCCTTACAAATGGACCTATGTACCTAGGGTAAGGTACAAGGCTAAAAGTGTACGAATTGTTTAAGAATTATTACAAACCAACAGAAATGTTTGAAAGATAAATTACTGATTAATGAAAGTAATGGGAATAAAGTCCTTTGTCTCCCAATTGCACAATCTTCCTTCAACGGTAGGGAAAATCCAGTCTTCCAGGTTGCTCTCCTTTTCACCATCCTCTAAAGCATTGACTCCATGTTGGGTGATCTTCACTGGTGGCCCTCCATCTCGGGAGCGGCGCACAGCCTTTTGAGCAGAAGCAGTGAAACCCAAGCCGAATTTATCAGATTTGAATGGAAAATCGGGAAGTTGCCCCCAGATTGTGCTTCCTCCTTCTTTAATCGCAGCCTTTGCATCTTTGAGTGACGACATCCAAGGCGGAGGTCAAGTAATCATGGGTACAGAAGGCACTGCCGCAATCTCCTGAGCTACCTCTTCAAAATGTTGAAAGGGGGTTTCGATGAATTCACCATCCAATTCCACATAGCGGAAGGAATTAAGATGGCTTATCATGTATTCCTCTTCACCGTGAACTGTCACAATATTCCCCTGGACAGGGTACTTGAGCTTCTGATGCAGAGTAGAAGTAACGGCTCCAGCATGATGAATCCATGGTCTTCCCAATAAGCAAGAATAGGAGGGACGGATGTCCATGACATAGAATGTGGAGTTGAAGGTTTCAGTACCCACTTTAATCGGGATGTCCACCTCCCCGTGGACCATCCGTTTAGAACCATCGAAGGCTCTGACAATGATGTTGCTGGGCTTCAAAGTTAGACCTTCACAATCTAGCCTATCCAATGCCTTCTTTGGTAAGACGTTCAGCGATGAACCAGTGTCCACCAGAACGTGTGCCAGAGTAGTCCCTCTGCATTCCACCGAGACATGCAAAGCGTCATTATTTTTCCTCCCTTTGATTGTTAAATCGGCATCGGAGAACCCTAGACCATTGTCTGTTGTTAGGCTAGCTACACATTCCTGGAACTGGTCCGCGGAGGTTTCCTGGGGCACACGGGTCGTCTTCAAAAATTTGATCAAAGCTTTGGCATGAGCTTCTGAACAAAGCAGCAAGGCCATCATAGAGATCTTTGAGGGGGTTTGCCCCAGTTACTCAACAACATTATAATCGCTTTTCTTGATTATTTTCAAAATCTCTTCCATTTCTTTTTGAGAGATTTCAGGGATGATCAACGGCTGAGCCCTCGTCTTGACGGGCTCTTCTTGGATCCCTTTTCCCTCTATTATCACCAAAAGCAGAGGGTACAACTTCAGGAGTCACAACTTCTTCAATAACTGGAGTTCTTGCAGATATGTTGACCGGTACAGGAGTGACCTTAGGAGCGGCTGGGGGTCTGAAGACTGCCCTTGGAGGAGATATCTCCGGAGAGAAAATTCTTCCACTGCGGGTGATTTTACTCGGTCCGACAATGTTTCCAATGTCGGAAGTCTCTTCATCAGAACTCTCTTCGGTCGATTCAATTTGCTTAACACCGTGGTAAAAGATCTCTCCCCATAGTTCCACGGTATTGATTTGTTGGACTTATACGGGATAGGCCCCGACATGGTTATCTTCAAAGGTACAATCTTCGGATCGGATGTAATCTTAACAGGTCTTTTGGAGACCTTAGAAAGATTGGCGGATATGGTAATTATCGAAACATCATTGACAGGAGTCGGTGTAACAGGAGTCTTTTCAAAGAGGATTTATTGATTATCCATTAGGCGTTGGATGCCTAACTTCAACAACGGACAGTCGGTCGGTAAGGATGAACAAAGGCCGCAATCTTCTTCACATCCTGGGAAAATCCCAGCCTTCAGCAAATTCAACTTGATTATCGGTAACGGAGTCATCAAATCATCAATAGTAGCAACAAAAAGATCCTCTTCAACAGCATGGGCATTGTGACCATGTTTTGGCATTGGAGCAGAGATCACATTAGGCTTTTCAGGGGCGTCGAATTCAACTTCTTTAGCATCTATTAAATCCTGAATCTTATTTTTGAGGGCCCAACAATTGTTGGTGTCATGCCCCAGGCTGTCTGAATGATAAGCACACTTGGCATTAGCATGGTAGTAAGGAGAAGATGTATTCGGATTCTTCGGCGCCTCTTTCAAACTGGAAAGGTTTAACTTTAACAGATGAGGGAGAACCTGAGCAGGTGTCATATTGATCCGGGTGAATTGTCGTGCAGGCCTTTCGACCCTTGCTTGGTTGGTTATGGGTTGATTGTTTCTAGGTTGATCAGCTGCAGACTTCTGAATCATTACAGCCCCCACCGCTGGCCGGCGCTCAACTCTTCCTTGACTTTTCTGAGAATAGATAGTTGAGACTTCTTTCTTTGCTGGAAAGGTCTTTTTGATGGCAGCGGAAGCAGATGCATCCTTTTGAATTTTTCCACTCTTGATGTCGGATTCAACTCTTTCACCAGTCAGAATTAACTCGGTGAACCCTGCAGACGAACTTCCAATCAGGTGATTGAAAAAGGGGCCCGATAGCGTACCCAAGAACATATCTACCAGCTCCCTCTCAGATAGAGGTGGTTGTACTCGTCCCGCCAAGTCTCTCCATTTCTGGGCATACTCTTTGAAACCTTCATTTGATACCATGCCCATACTCTGTAATTGAGTACGGGTTGATGCTAAATCCATATTATATTGATATTATCTGTAGAAGGCAGCTGCCAAATCCTCCCAATTGTGCACATCAGACCTTTCTAGCTGGTAGAACCAATCTAACTGCGTCCCCGAAAGTCTGTCCTGGAAGAAATGAACCCATAGATCCTTATCAGAGGAATGAGGTTGGATTTTTCTGACGTAAGATCGCATATGCATCTTTGGACAAGAAAAACCGTCGTATTTAGCAAAAAGAGGCACCTTAAACTTAGGGGGAATGACAATCCCAGCAACCAACCCTAGCTCTTCGAAGTCCAGCCCAGGCACTCTTTGTACCTCCATAGTTGCCAGACGCTCTTCCAGATTTTTGTATTTGTCATCTGCAGGAGGTTACTGCTGCTCAGAATAGTCTTCATCCTCTTCATCTTCTTCTTCCTCAGACTCAGATTTCACTGCAGTTCCTTTACCCTTCCCACCCCTTCATCAGATGTTGAGGGGAAATCCAGGACCCTTCTAGCTTGATCTTCAAATCTTCTACTCATGGTAGCCACACCAACCCTCTTCTTTTTCTTTTTCTCCTTTTCCTTTTCCAGTAGACCTTTGAGCTCCTCCTGACCCTTTTCCAAGGTCATGAGTAGCTGTTGGAACTGTGAATTCTGCGCTTGTAAGTCTTTGACCGTCTGCTCTATATCCATCTTGCTGAAATAAACAGCAGAGAGATAAGGAAACCTGGTGTGAAGACCTGCTTATGCATATGATGAATGATATGTTATTCATGTAATGCATTCAAGGATTCAGAAATTCAAATTTGTTTTAAACAAAAAGGAACACACGTCATATTAATAAGATAGAATTTGTTAGTACATAAATTCCCCATGGGCAAAATAATACAAAATTCTAATGTAAAAAGACGTTGCGCATCCTCTTTGGTGCTATGTAGGTGTTGAGAGTCTGCTCTTCGTGAAGTTGGCGAGTAAGTTCCAAAACCTTCTTCTCACTAGCGTAGAATTGGGCTTCAAACGTATTGCGTTCTCCCTTGAGCTGTATCCAACTCCTTTGCAAATCTTCAAGTGATGTTGGCATGTCAGGATGTAGGAGGGTGTATGGAACCTCTCCTTCCATAACATGCTCTTTGATCACAGGAAGGATGTGGGGGTAAGGCATCATAAGACTTTGGGTGCGGGTTTGTACCCACTTGAGGTAAGGCTCGAGGGGGGTGGAATTCTTGTGTCCCAAGGTCTTACTGTCCACCTTGTTGGGCATCCTCCAAGATCGGATAAACCTTTGTCGAAGTCCTTGAGCGTCATTATCGAAGTCAAAAACCAAGTCTAGAATCAGCATGTCATGAGGGTCATCCCTTCGGGAATACCCAAATTGTCTCAGAGCCAAGTAGGGGTTGTAGGTGATGCCTCCCCTAATGCCAAGTAGTGGGACATTAGGGAATTCCCCACAACGGCCAATGATGATAACATTTTCTCTGGATTGAGAACACCAATGAACATCTGAATGTGTAAGAGTCATCAATCGTTGTGACCACCTCAAGCCTTACTCATTCTTCAAAACTGATTGGGGAAGGTGAGAAATAAACCACCTTGCTAGAAGAGGAGTACAACACATGAGAACACCTATTTTCCTCATTGTTCATGTGTGAAATGAGTGGAGGATATCCCCAAGCAATGTAGGCACTGGGTTGTGAGCCATGGAAATTTTGACAGCACTGACATCTATAAGTTGGTCAGGGTTTGGGAACAAGACCAACCCATAGATGAGAAGAGCTACAATCTCCTCAAAAGTTTGTAAGTCCAATGAATTCCAGCAGCCTAGAGCTTTCTCAAACAGAAACTTTGCCAAGAAACCCTTGACACCACTTATGGTTTCCCAATGACCTATGATATCAGATGGTTGCAAGTGTAGGTCTTGAGCAACATCTTTAGGATTTGGATCTCTTTCTGTACCGTTGTAGGGTAGTTGATGGAGAATAGGAACCCTCAGGAGTTGAGAAAATTCCTCCAAAGTAGGCACAAGCTGGTAATCAGAAAATGTGAAGCAGTGGTGTAGGGGGTCATAGAACTGGAAGAGAACTTTCACCATGTCTTCCTCAGTGTTGACAGTGACTAAGTTGAGAAGACGACCATGCCTTTCAGTGAATGGAGAATTCTCAGGAATCCTTGAATCTATCTCCTTGAGTCGAGGAGGAATTCTTACAAGGTTGACTTGGATAGTTTTCTTGCGGAGTGAATCCATTACCTACAAAACAGGAATAAAGATGAAGATCCAAATCCTTGAAATGGTTAGTGGATGCATATGATGCTTCATGATGTTATGATGTTATACACAAGTACATATGTACAAACAAATCACACAAGTTCCTAGTTTCAGGCTTGCATGGGGTTTCATAGGTAAGTACCCTCTTGAAGTTTAGTTGGCTCAACCTGTCCTATAAATAGTAACCGGGTTCTAAGGAGCTCAATATCACTGGATTATTTTCTGTGTTCATTGTTTCAGTTTAGCCACTTTACTGGCGACCGAAATATTTCAACAAAACAACCCTCAATGAGTGTAGTATCGAGTATCTACCAACTTCGGACTGCACCAAAGTCGGTCATCTCACTACCCCTAAAAAGGCCAAGATGGTCAAGTAAAGGTTCTAAAAGTCCATTAGTGTTTTATGACATCACTCAGCGGCCCCGTATTCTCTTCAATTAACTCAAAGGCTACCGGTACCTACAAATATGTCGCACTAATATAGCTATTGCTTCAACCATGTCGGTATACCCCGTACAGTTTCCACAACGTATTGCTATTTACCTATGAATGTTTCCCAAATCCGGGTAGAGGATTCCAAACCCAAACAATAGAACCAAATGTAAAGCAATCAAAGCAAGCAAGATAAGCATGTAAAAGTGATCTAAAACCCTAAGGTAACCCCACTTTTAGTTATTTCCCCAACAGAGTCGCCAGTTCTGTGATGCGGTGGGAGAACTGACTTGAGGTTTTGCGTTTGTGTTCGCAAATGTTTCAGTTTAGCAAGAGTCGCCATCGACTTTTTATTTATCCAAAGGAAAGGTCAAAAAGCACAGGAAAGACCTTTGAGATGTTTTCTTGGGTTCGGGGGGTAGATCATGAAAAGGGAAGGTGCTAGCACCCTTTTCATCCATGGTTTTCCATGGGCTCTTAGTTACTTGTTTTAGATCACTTGCTTTTGCTTTTCAATTGTTTGAAATGGTGCTTTTGTGTGTGGTTTTGAAAGTATTTTGAAAAGAGGCCTTTGTCTAGGCAACCTTTGTAATTATTCTTGTTTGAATGTATACAAAGGTGTTTGTCTTTTGAAAAATGTTTCAATGTTTGAAAGTTTGTTTTGGGAAAATGTTTTGAAATTGTGTTGTGATGTGTTTTTGAAAATAGCAAGGATGTTTGCAAGTTTTGATCAAGTAACCAGGAGTTGTCTACCCTACTCAAAGATCTTTCCTACACATTTTTAACCCATTGACATTGTTGTTTTACCATTGTATTTGGTAAACAACCTTGTGTTTGGATGTTAAACGGGACAGGCACGGGTCATCGTATTGACCATGATAGCAATGGTGCTAAGTATCTTTAGCAAATTTTTGAGGGACTAGATCATTTTGTATAGGCAACCAAGATAGCGTCGTCGAGGGACTATGATCTTTTTGTTTTTGATTGTTTTGCCAAGATACCTAGCATGCATACCATGGCCATTTTTAAGGCAACAAGTGGATGAAACCCTAGGGGTGCTTGTGTGCATTGTGTTGTCATTTTCATGTTTTTTTGTCTTGTATTAGTCAAGTTATTTGTTTTGATTTTTTGGTTATCATACAAACCCTAATCTTGCTATCATGGCATATTTGAAAGCAATAAAGTGCGTAAAGGTAAATCTACGACTATTACAATATTGATTATGGGGAGGGGGATACAAGTTTGAATCGGGGGGTATTTGCAACAAAATAAAACCCTAAGTCAACTATTACAACCAAATTGAACTCATTGTACAAATAAATAAATTGACAAATATTTAAATGGACAATTAAATATAAATATGCAAAAGAATGTTTTTGTATTTATTTTATGTATGTAAAATAAATTGTTTAAAGTCTTAAAAAATAAAAAGATTATTTTTATTAAGGGTGGAAACCCTAGTTTTTGTTTTAAGAAAATATATATATATTATATTATTTATTCATGTACAAGAAAATAAAGAAAATATTTACAAAAATATTAAAAATGAAATATGTGAGAAAATATTATTTTATGTGTATAAATAATAAAATAAAAAATATGTAAGTATTTTAATTTTATTTACAAACTTATTTAAAAAAATAAAAGTATATATTATTTTTTAACTATTCTTATGCCAAAAATAATAAAAAATAATAATAAAATAAAATGTGAAAACTTAAGAAAATCTTTTTAGTGATTTTTAATATTTGGAGAAAATAAATAAAAATCGGAAACTAAAAAAAAGAATGAAAAATAAGGAGAAATAGTTTAAATGGGCCAGGGGGTGCAAATAACAGAAATGGGGGTGCAAATATCAAGCCAAACCAAGGCCCAACCCATTTCCACTTCATCTCTAACCTCTGATCAAACAAAAATGCACGCTTGATGTTCAAACTGGTAACTCCTGCATTTGTTCTTAAAAACAAAAACTTGCAACAAGAAAGTTATAGAGCATGATCACACGATTCTAACCATGTAAAAAAATTAATCTAACTCTAAAAGACCAGAGAGAATTTCTCTGGCCCTAATTTCTAACCTAGTTTTTTCAGAAAGTTCATCATTCAAATTCTCCCAACTCAGTTAACTTAAATGAATTATATGCATATGTACAGCTCAAGGGCAATGAGGACTACATTTTTTATTCACAAACCTAAGCCTAATGATTCCTAAATAGAGAAATAGAAGTTTGAACTTTACCTGTTTTAGTCAAGCTCGAGTATGGCAATGTAGGGGTTGTGAGTGAGGCCTGAGATGCTTGTGAGCTTCCTTGAAGTTCCTTTGAGCTTTCCCAATGCTTAGCCTGCTTTGAAATAGCTTGAATATGCTTGTAGAACTCAACCTGCAAAGTCAGAATTTGAAAATGGTGAAGTGTGTAAATGGAGTTACAGTGACTTGGGAATGGTTAGGATAGCTTAGGTATGTTGTATGGAGTGTGTTGGAACTGATTGCAAGCAAAACACACGAGGCAATGTAAAGATGGAAGTGATTCTGCAGGGCCTGCCCTATTTTGCAAGAAAATGTGATTTTTGTCTATAAGGGTGTTTGAGAGGCTTAGGGCTCGTGTTTCTGGCTTAGTGTGATATGAGAAACTTGGTTCAAATGTTCACAAGCTTTGGTTTTATCATATTGCAAAGTTGTGGTGATTTTGCAAGTTGACTTGCTTTTGCAGAAAAGGTGAGAAGTGACCAAGGCCAGGCCTGTACAAGCAAGCTCCAAGCATTCACATAGTTGGTGTACTTTCCATGATATTTGTGGATGTTGTTTTCTGCAAAAGACTTGGTGCAATGCTCAAGAGAAACAAAATTGCAAAAGTTGTGCTTTATGTAAATGGCATTGTTGCCTTTTTGCCAAAAATGGATTAATCCTTTGTGTAATCTTCTAAAGCTCAGAACAATGCCTCTAACCGATGTGTTTGCATTCAATTTATGAGTGTGGAAGGGTTTAAGGACCTGTAAACAAGTACAAACAAGGCTGGACAGAATTTGCAACTTGTAGCAACATGAAAAATGCCATGGACCAAAGTGATATTTTGCCAAATTCAAACTTTCGATTCTCCCTAACCATAAATGATTTTGGAGAGTTCTTTGACATTTTGGAAATCTTGTAACATGATATATAATCCATATTTGAAATGCATTTTTATATTCCACTTGGAACTATGTGAAAAATTGCCATGAAGATAGGTCAAAATCCTGCCTAAACTCGGGCAAATTTTCACTAAGTTAAAAGTTTCATGGACCCTTGTTCATAAAATCATAACTTGAGATCCAAGCTTCTTTTAGGAAAAATTTGTGAACAAAAGTTGTAGATCTTGTGGAGGACTACAACTTTCATGTTGTAAGTTTTGTTTGAATCCAATTGCATCAAGGTGAAAATGTTGGGGAAAGTTGGGAAAAAATAAGAAATTTTCATAACTTAGAAATTTTCTAAGTTATGAAAATTTTCCATTTTAAACCCTAATTTTCAAAATTAGGTTTATTGATGAACAAGTTTCATGTTTTGACACATCTTGATGAAAAATGACCATTGGCACTTGATTTTGACCAAAAAGTCAAAGTTTGACTTTTCAGTGTACAGTTGATTTTTGATCAGTTGATTGGAAAATTCATCTGTCAATTCAATGCATTTGAGATCTTTTAAACCTTGTGATTAGGTCAAGATGATTCCATTGAGTCCTTAAAACTATGCTTGAACCCAATTTTTCATTGGCTAGGTCAAAAATCAGAAATTGCCCTTATACAGTCAAAACCCTAAAAATGACCATTTTGCCCTTTTGATGATCTGATCAAATTTCTTGAGGAGTTGTGGTCCAAACTTTATCAAATGGTTCATATGAGTCTATAATGTTGATGTGGATAAAAATTTATGAGGTTTGACTGTAAATTGGCCACAATTGACTTTTTCCCCAATATAATTGATTTGTAGGTCAAATGTCCAATTGACTGGGCAAAAATTTGATTTAAGGCTTGAAACTTGGTATGGGAAAACTTATAAGTCCAACATGAAGTATGAAAGTCATATTAAGCATTGGAAGTCCCAAAATCCTTGTGCAAACTCAAACCCTAATTCAGGTCAACAGTGCAAGGAGATGTCTTGAGCAGATCAAACCATAATCCTGTCTGGAGTCCAAAGAGTCTTGTGAGGGGAAATCTTGATAAAATGAGAGGGTAAATTTTGTGGTACAACACGATGCATACAAATTGATGGACATATTCCTTTCAAATCGGATATGTTATAACCTAATGCAATCAGGTACTTCCTTAGGACGTCTAAAAGTTTCTTAGTTTCGAGCGTTCCTAAAATGGAATTGACTATTACTGGTCGCGTACATTCGGTATCTAGGAATTTGTATCTTAGGTTCCTGGGTAAGGTTTTTAATTATAAACTCGGTTTCTTTGGACATGGCATATGATCAGGTGTAAGTGCTAGACTTTCGCTTAGACTATCATCTTGATATGGTTCACGCCAATTGTCGTCTTCGAATATCCGAGGGGTTTGGATTTTCATTATTTCAGAGTATATGGTCTGTTCTGCTTCCATCTCTCTTACGCACTCGTCTATAACGTCGACTAGATAACATGTGTCATTCATGGCTGGTGCTTGTAAGAATTGAGTGAGGATGAATTCCACTTTTTCCTCTCCAACTTTGAATGTTAGTCTGCCCTTCTTTACGTCAATTATAGCTCCAGTTGTGGCTAGGAAGGGTCTTCCTAATATGATAGGAATAACTGAGTCCTCGGTGATGTCCATGATTATGAAATCGGTCGGGATATGAATTGACCTATTCTAACTGGAACATTTTCCAGTATACCTATAGGGTATTTAACCGATCGGTCAGCTAATTGAATGGACATTTTTATGGGTCTAAGTTCTCCCATCTCCAGCTTTTTGCAAATAGATAGGGGCATGACACTGATACTTGCTCCCAAGTCGCATAGAGCTTTGTCTATGACAAACTTTCCAATGTTACAAGGTATAGAGAAACTACCTGGATCTTTTAACTTAGGGGGCATATCATTTTGAATAATAGCGCTACACTCAGTAGTAAGTGTAACTATTCCGTTGTCTTCTATCTTTTTCTTGTTAGATAGGATTTCCTTGAGAAATTTAGCATACGAGGGCATCTGAGTGATATCTTCTGTAAACGGTATTGTGATATTCAGTTGTTTCAAAAGTTCAACGAATTTCTTGAATTGGCCCATCGTTTTGGAATTGGTAAGTCTCTGAGGGTACGGAATTGGCGGTTTATAGGGTGGTGGAGGCACATAAGGCTTCTCTTTCTCCACTTCCTCTTGGTTTTAGTTTTCCTTTTCCTTTGGTTCATTCTCATTTTCAGTTGGCTTGTTCTGCTTTTGGTACATGGCTGGATTTTCGAGTCTTGTATCAACAGGTCCGTCAAGTTCTTTTCCACTTCTCAGTATCACAGCGTTAACATGTCCTTTTGGGTTAGGTTGTGGTTGACCAGGGAAAATTCCAGTTGGGGCAGCAGTAGGTGCTTGTTTTTGAGCTACCTGTGAAATTTGAGTTTCAAGCATCTTATTATGGGTAGCTAAAGCATCAACTTTACTAGAGAATTGTTTAATCTGCTCATTAGTATGTAAATTCTGATTTAGAACATCTTTATTAGTCTGAGATTGAGAAGCAATGAAGTGTTCTATCATGATTTCAAGATTAGATTTCCTAGGGACATTGGATGTATTAGGTCCATTATTAGGGTGATTTGGGATAGCTTTCGGGTAGCCAGGTGGCGTGGCAGGAGCTTGTCCAGGTGCATACAATGCATTGTTGCTTTTATACGAAAAATTCGGATGATTCTTCCAACCAGGGTTATAGGTATTACTATAAGGGTTTCCCTGTACGTAATTCGCTTGTTCAGCTGGAACTCCTGTTAGAAGTGGGCATTCTGGAGCAGGATGTGATTGAAGACCACATAGATCGCAAGTTTGAGCTACTGCAGCTTCGGTAGTTGCGGGAGCGGCGGTAAGATTTTCTAGCTTTTGGGTAAGGGCTTCCACTTTAGCGTTGACTTGATCCAGACTATTCACTTCAACCATGCCACCTTTTGTTTGAGTTTTTTCCATATTAGCTCTTTTGCTTCTCCATTGATAATGGTTCTGAGCCATGCTTTAGATAAGTTGATTTGCTTCGGTATACGGTTTATCCATCAATACGCCACCAGCAGCAGCGTCTATAGTCAATCTTGTGTTATACAAGAGACCGTTACAGAACGTATGAATGATCAGCCATTCTTCTAAACCATGATGAGGACAGAGCCTAATCATGTCCTTATAGCGTTCCCACGCTTCGAAAAGTGATTCGTTATCTTTTTGTCTGAAACCATTGATGTTGGCTCTGAGCATAGCAGTTTTGCTTGGTGGGAAATATCTAGCCAAAAAGACCTTCTTCAACTCATCCCATGTGGTGATTGAGTTTGAAGGAAGAGATTGGAGCCATGCTCGAGATCTGTCTCTTAAAGAAAAAGGAAATAGGCGTAATCGTATCGCCTCGGGGTTTACACCATTCGCTTTTACAGTGTCTACGTACTGCACAAACACTGACAGATGCAGGTTTGGGTCGTCAGTAGGAGATCCAGAAAATTGGTTCTGCTGAACGGCGGATAGAAGCGAAGGTTTCAGCTCGAAATCATTTCGAGCGATAGCAGGAGCGGCAATGTTGTTGTGAGGTTCCGCTTGAGAAGGAACTGCGTAATCCTTAAGAGGACTAGGTGGATTTGGTGCGTCATCCATCTTCAATTCTTCAATTAACTCAGGGATTGAGATATCAGGAAGCTTAGTCGGAGGAAGATTGTTGAGATCACGGTATTCTTGAATTTGGCGTCTTACTCTGAGATAGCGCTCGATATCGTTGATTTGTAGATGCAAAGGCTCGCTTCAGGAGCGAGTATTTGGCATACAACAGAGGGAAAAATAAATAGTTGCCTTAGTCTATACAGTGCTACTTTATGAGTGCACTAGTGACTAAATCAAAGTCCCCAGCAACAGCGCCAAAAACTTGATGTGTGATCGACCTAATGTGTCTAACGGTATCTTAACTACAAGTGCGCAGCCTATCGCGGTAGTAATAAAAAGATGTCGAACCCACAGGAACTTTGTAATCACTCTAGTGCTATAAAGGTTTGCTAGTTTAGCTAAGGCGGATATTGTCACGTTATGTTTTTAGAAGTTAAAGTAGAGGAAAACTAAATCAAACTAAGGAAATAATAATAATAATAAAGCGGTCGGTATGTAATATAGAGAACTTAAGCGGATTTAATCGAACCTAAGCATATATAGATGTTTAACGTAAATGGTTCTGTAGAAATTATCAGTTTAAAAACCCTCAACTCACACTCTCGTGGTCTTATCTCGGATTGTACCCCTAAAGCCCTATGCCTGCTCTCGCTAGCCCATAAGTGTTTAGAAAATATTCTTTGAAAACTTAATAAAGTCTAATTTGTTTTAAAGCTCTTTCGCTGTATTTAAATCAAATGCCTAACTTTAGCTATCCGGTTAAAACCTCACACTCTCGTGGTCTTGATCCTAACCTATTCTACTTTTCTTACTCTCGTAACAAAAAGATTGATTTTAATTATAAAAAGTCACAGCCAGAAATTAAGTTAATTTGGATTTTAGCTTAGGAACAATTTAATCCATTTAGTTACTATTATTACATCCCGACTCTAGAAATTTAGCTAACCATGGTACTTGAAACAGACAGACAGGAAATATAATTGGAAAGCAGTGAAACATTCATGATAAATAAATAATAGTAATTGAACGTAAACAAATTGTACTTAAAATTAAATTAAATGCGATTAAAACCTGAATAATAATACTATTCCTCAAGCTTCCTCTTCCACAAGTCGGCAAGATTGGAACCTTCGGAATCGAAACTTGAAACGAAGTTTGAGGCTAAAAACAAATTCTAACTAAGATAGCAATTTCCCAATGTTGGAAATGGATATTAAATGGTAAAAGGGAAATAAAAACAAGAACAGTAGGAAAAATTCAAACTAGGAAATGGTTCGTAAATTCGGCAGAGCTTCCGCGAGAAATTTGTGAAAAATAAAACTTATGTCCCAAAATAAATAAAAAATGCTCCCCCTTCTTCATCGAAATCTCTCGTATTTATAGAGGAGAAATTGACAGTTAAAAGAAACAAGAACATGGACTTTGCACATCAGTTGTGGAGAGAAACCAGGCAGAATGGGCGTTGGTGAGGTTGAGAGATTGTAGGAGTATCTGAAGACTCCTTTCTTTTTGTTGCCCACGTCTTCTCACGTTCTTCATAAAGTTGAATTAAGCGTGTTACGTTCGTAACAAGTGTGTTACGGGCATTCTTCATGTAATAAGTGTGTTACGGTCGTAACACCAAGGTGACGGGCGTAAGACGCTGAGCAGCGCGTTACGTTCGTCAGTGATGTGTGACGACCGTCACAGCATCAAAAACTACAGAACTTTGCAGAATTGTCCCTTTTCTTCTGGTTTTCATGTTAACTTTCTTCATATGATATTTTTCCACTAAATTGACTTGAGTCATGTTGTACCTGTGAAAAGACATAAAAACTCGGAACAATCGGGAGTTAAATGGATTAATGCAGTATGAAAATAGACTAAAAACGTAGCAATTATACGATACGATTTCTCGTTATCACTCCCTCATATTGATATTCTGGTTGAGAATACTGCTCAAGATAAGATGTTTTCCTTCATGGATGGTTTTTCTGGCTACAATCAGATCAAGATGGCACCAGAAGACATGGAGGAGACTACTTTCATTACACCTTGCGGAACATTTTACTACAAAGTGATGCCCTTTGGATTGAAGAACGCAGGAGAAATGTATCAGCGTGCAATGGTCTCTCTCTTTCATGATATGATGCATAAGGAGATTGAAGTATATGTTGATGATATGATTTCCATGTCCCAGACAGAAGAGGAATATCTAGTCTACTTGTTGAAAATGTTTGAAAGGTTAAGGAAGTTCAGATTGAGGCTAAATCCGAACAAATGCACCTTCGGGGTGAGATCAGGGAAATTGTTGGGCTTCGTTGTAAGCGAAAAGGGAATTAAGATTGATCCTAGCAAAAATAAAATCCATACAAGAAATTTCTATGCCGAAAATAGAAAAAGAGGTTCGTGGTTTTCTCTGGAGGTCGAACTACATTGCTAGATTCATCTCTCATCTTGCAGCCACTTGTGAGCCGTTATTCAAATTGTTGAAAAAAGATCAGACGGTCAGGTGGAATGATAGTTGTCAAGTTGCATTTGACAAAATAAAATAGTATTTTCTGGAACCTCTAATTCGCTCGCCCCCAGTGGAAGGCAGACCCTTGATAATGTATCTGACAGTGTTAGAAAATTCCATGGATTGCGTACTCAGTCAACACTACGAGACAGATAGAAAAAAGCATGTCATCTACTACCTGAGTAAGAAATTTAATGACTATGAGTCGAGATATTCAGTGCTAGAAAATACCTGTTATGCACTCACATGGGCAGCAAAGCGTCTCAAACAGTATATGCTGACTCATACAACTCTCTAGATATCCAAGAAGGATTTAATTAAGTACATCTTTGAAAATCTAACTCTCATGGGAAGAGTATCCCATCGATAGATAATTTTGATGGAATGTGATATTCAATATACTATCCAAAACACCATTAAGGGTAGTGTATTGGCTTATCATCTTGCTCACCAGCCTATGGAAGATGACTATCAACCAATGAAGTTTGAGTTTCCAGATGAAGACATCATGTACATGCGGGATTGTAATATTCCCGATCCAGAAGAAGGACCCGAACCAGGATTGCAATGGACGATGGTGTTCGATGGCGCTTCCAATGCGTTAGGTAATGGTGTCGGTGTCGTGATTACTTCTCCTGAAGGTTTCCATACTCCTCTCACTGCTAGAATTTGCTTTTACTGTACCAACAATATGGTCGAGTATGAAGCTTGCATCTTTGATTTATAAGTTGTTATTGATTTGTGAATCAAGATTTTGGAGGTATACGGGGATTCTTCTCTTGTGATTAGTCAGATCAATGGAGATTGGGAGACTCGTCACCCAAATTTGATTTTGTATCGTGAGCACGTGATGAAGCTGACCCTATATTTTGATGAGATTACTTTCAGTCATATTCCAAGGGAAGAGAATAACTTGGCAGACACCTTGGCTACTCCGTCATCCAAGTTTAAAGTCAGATGGGCAAATGAAGCCCCCTCTATTACTATTTTGAGGTTGGATGAACCAGCGTTCTATTATGAATATAAGAAGATGGTACTAATGATAAACTGTGGTTTTATGATATCAAGAGATATCTTGAAACGAAAGAATATCTGGAGGATGCTTCTGTCACTGATAAGAAGACTTTGCAGAAGTTTGCAGCCAAGTTTTTCCTCAATCGGGATGTTTTGTACAAGAGAAACTATGATTCTGTTTTGCTCAGATGCATGGATAGACACGAAGAAAATAAGATCATAGAAGAGATTCACGAAGGTTCCTTAGGGATGCATTCTAGTGGGTATACTATGACTAAGAAAATCTTGAGAGCGAGTTACTATTGTTCGACAATGGAAAATGATTGCTACAATCATTCCAGAATATGTTACAAATGTCAGATCTATGCTGACAAAATGCATGTGCCGCCAAACCCTCTGAATATATTGACTTCTCCTTGGCCCTTAGCAATGTGGGGTATTGACATGATTTGTCGGATTGAACCAACTGCTTCTAACGGGCTGTGGCGATAGAAATGTGCAAGACTAGCCATTGAATTGACTAGACTTTATACAAATCAAAATAAAAATCGCCACCCGCGCTTTATTATTTCCAAAGGAATGGGAAAAGAGCGAATAACCCAAAAGAGGGGGAAAGATTCAAGTTAAGGGGGTTGGTTATGCAAAGGGAAGGTATTAGCACCCTAAACATCTACGGTACTCCGCAGGAACCTCTTTGAAAAATCTGTATATTTTGGCTATAAGAATGTGTTGTATATAAAATGGATGGTGGAGGTGAGAAAAGAAATATTTTTATGATTTTTGCACCCGCCGCGGTTGCGAACCTTTAGTGCCTACGTACCACCTTTCGTGCAATAGGGGATCAGGGTACACGTAGTTCCTCTTTTAAAAATTTGAAATACAAGTGTGTTGGTTGATTTTATGAGATAAGACATCATCGCAATTGTCCGTGTGAAAAACATACTTACTACCCACAATCATGAGAAAGGAGAATTTGCATCATCTCAAAGTGGAGGATATGTCTTGGATTTTAAAATCAATAATGCCTCACTCAACACCCAAGTTGAAAATATCTCACTTCACTACATATTGTAGAAGTATAGTTGTTTGCATCACTACAAGGATTGACAAGAGTCTAATCTTTTTGAGAAAAGTTTAAAGATAAAAGCAAAAGTGGCAAAATGGTTTGAAATAAGATTGATTGACTTTTAGTCTTCTCACAAAAAAAGGTCAATGTATTATTAAATTTATTGAAATGTATTTATGAAAATGTTTCGAAGATGCATGGACCTAAGTCCAAGTTTATTATGAAAATGTTTCAAGTTTCAAAACAAGAAGAGTTTTTTTTTAAAAGGAGGGAGAAGATTTTTGAAATTAAAGAAGATGGGAGGATAAGAAGAGGCTATCCTAAAGCATAAGGTAAAAGCTAGGGATAAGAACCATCTAACCAACAAGAAGCCAATACTTGACATTATGAGTCAATATAGAATTCCCATTCTTCGGATTGAAACCAAGC
Organism: Vicia faba; assembly: GCA_948472305.1. Lineage (NCBI taxonomy): Eukaryota > Viridiplantae > Streptophyta > Magnoliopsida > Fabales > Fabaceae > Vicia > Vicia faba. The sequence goes on from OX451741.1 coordinate 1,023,846,814, forward strand.
AAGCAAAGATACTAGACCTCTTGAGAGAACCAAACTTCAAGTGTTTTAAGTCTTCGCAAAAATTGGGCAGAGTAACGGCTGTATACGGGTGAATTCCAGATTACAAACAAAGATCGTAATCTCAATAACCTGCACACAAAATAAACAAACAACCCAATGTCTTGAGGTAAACCTCAAGAACTCCAGACAAAATATCAAATAAAGTCACAAAGTCTCCAAGATAGGCCAAGGTCTCTAATCCTAAGTCCAATAAGTCCATCACTCCAATGCAAAGGATAGTAACCATGTAGTCCAAGTATCATTAATGATTTTTATGGTTCATGTTGATTATTAGGTGTCTTTAAAAAGAAAGAAAAGCTCAAGTGAGCAAAATAAAAATGACATAAAAGTAAATGCTCAAGTGAGCAAAGATGAAAATAGCATGAAATGTAAAATGCTAAAAGTAAATGGTACATAAAGCATGAAAATAAAAGCGTAAAGTAAAGTTAATTGTTAGTAATTAGTGGTTATTTGGATGACCATCTTGAAACTTGCATTTGGAATTCATTAGAGGATTGGTAGAACCAAAGCCTCCATACAATAAGTTGCATTTGCTTTTTGTCAAGTATATCATCCATTTTGGAATTCTCACAAGGCAAAATGTAATGATCAACGATGTTTAAGTGATCCGCGTTGACCAAAGGTGTTGTAGATCCATTAGAGGATTGGTAGAACCAAAGCCTCCATACAATGAATCTCAAGGTTATTGGATCAAAGAGATCAAATTAACATACTTGGGCTTGCAATCATAAGTTTGGGCCATGAATGATCATTTATTCGAATCGGGACAAAATTTAGCGCTATGTTAAGCAATCGTAAGTGGACTTATGTAGAAGTCACACCTATTTTGAGGCCGGTCAATAGCAATCTATGTACTTCATGTTTGGATAAATGATATAGAGATCACCATCCCTTAACATGTAGCACAATTAAAAAAGAAAGGGATAAGATGAAGAGGGAGGGGAATGATAAGCTAATTTGGATCACCATTTCAAAATTCTTTCATCTTTAAATTCAACCACTCCTCTAGATGGATTAAAGCATTAAACATATCATTAATCCAAAGCACCAAAAATGAATTAAATAATTCACTCTTAGGTGGATTTGAATTGATGAAAATTTATCCAACTTCATCTACATCACAAAGTCCATTGAGTTTAAAGACAAATTAGACATTTAAAATTGCAATCCAAACCAACAATCAAAAGGAGTGAGTAGAAAAAGCATTTTGGATCAAAGCTACCACAAAACAAGGCAAAAAAGTGCATTTTGTCCCTGTGTAAATCGATTGCACTATTGTGTAAATCGATTTACACAGTACAGTTTTCTAAAAATTGTGCAAAATTGCTTTTGTGCAATCGATTGCACACAGTTACAGTAGCAAAACAGCATTTTAAAAGGGCAATTTCTTGTTCAAACTTTCCATCAAACACCTTATGATCATGGATCCACTTGAGCACGAAAATTCCATCAAATTATGAGAAAATAACACCATTGAAATCACAAAATAATGCTCAAAGAATCAATCCCAAAGATCACCAAGAGATCACATTGTGAAAGATGAATTATCCAACTTACCAAAGGTAGATCTAGAGAATTATCAAAACAACTTCAAGAATTTGCTTCAATTCAACCACAAGAATCAATTGACCAAGCTTGGATGTAGAGAATTGATGGAGAAAAAGTGTTTGGATGAATGTTTAGCTCAAAGATTAGTAAGCTTCAATGCAAAGCTTACTAACTTTTTGAAAATGGAGCTTTGAGTGAATTTGGTAGATGGAGAGAATTGAGAGATTTTTTAGCAAGGTGGATTTGGCTATCAAAAGCTTGAAATTTGAATGAAATGAGAGCTCTATTTATAGAGTTTTAGGATTGGGATTAGTGGTAATTTGGTAATTGATTCTTGGAGCCAAAATTTGAATTAATGATAACTCTTTCAAAAATTAGAGCCAAAATTTGAATTAATGATAATTCTTTCAAATATTAGAGCCAAAATTTTAATTAATGATAATTCTTTTTAAAAATGAAAGATTGGCACTAAAATTTGAATTAATGATACATCTTTCAAAAGTGAAGGAAAATTGGAGCCAAAATTTGACAAGTTTAAAATTGCTGATTTTTTTTCAAATTTTCACGCTGTGCAATCGATTGCACTATAGTGAAAATCGATTTGCACAGTGTATTTTTTCAAAAATGGCACAAAATGCATTATGTGAAATCGATTGCACTCTAAGAGTAATCGATTGCATCAGTGAAAAAAAATGAAAATTTTTAAATCTTTTTCTTTGCAAATAGAGATTTTAGGAAAATAATACCAGAAATCCTTATTTGTCAGATGCTTCGACTTGGTACCTACAAAACAAAAATATACAAAGACAAAGACAAATATTTTTTGTATTTTGATTAGAAGTTAGTCAACAACACATATACAAAATACACAACCAAGGTGCTTGGAGATTCCTCAAGAGCAAACTTAAAGATAGGACAAAGGAGGAAGAACCAACCCTAATGTGATCTTGTTATGATCGAGTTGATATGATATGATAGAGGAATCTTAGGGGCAAAAATTGGGGTACAACAGCTGCCCTTATTTAAGTGTCTTCTATCCGGAGATACGAAGGTTACAAATCTTTATGTCGACGCGATTGAAGATACTTAAATATAAAACAAGCCCTATTTTTGTCTCTAAGATGCCATGCAATGCTTATGATTATGGATGCATATGAACAGAACAAAAGAGACGCAAAGTAACACTGGGGATGCCACAAAAATGAAGAAACAAAGGAGTAACCCCACCAGGAAAATAAATCATTGGTGGACCAAAAGAATAGAACCAGAGAGGAGGATAACAAGCATCGACGCTCACTGCCGATGTCTACCAACGTTCACTGAAGGTAGAGAGAAGAAGATATACCGACTCACAGATGACGGTAAACTACCAACTCAATAGTTGAAGGTAGAAGATAAAATATATCATGCCATCGCTGTTCACTGACGAGGAACCACCACCGTTCACTGATGATAGCAAAAAGATAAGAAACACTGATGTTCAATGCCGATGCACTACCAACGTTCACTGAAGGTAGATTTTGAAAATATCATACCATCACCGTTCACTGACGAGGAACTACCACCGTTCACTGATGATAGCAAAAAGATAAGAAACACCGACATTCACTACCGATGCACTACCAACGTTCACTGAAGGTAGATTTTGAAAATATCATACCATCGCCGTTCACTGACGAGGAACCACCACCGTTCACTGATGATAGCAAAAAGATAAGAAACACCAACGTTCACTGCTGATGCACTACCAACGCTCACTGAAGGTAGATTTTGAAAATATCATACCATCGTCGTTCACTGATGAGGAACCACCACCGTTCACTGATGATATAAAAAAGATAAGAAACACCGACGTTCACTGCCGATGCACTACCAACGTTCACTGAAGGTAGATTTTGAAAATATCACACCATCGCCGTTCACTGGCGAGGAACCACCATCGTTCACTGATGATAGCAAAAAGATAAGAAACACCGACGTTCACTGTCGATGCACTACCAACGTTCACTGAAGGTAGATTTTGAAAATATCATACCATCGTTGTTCACTGACGAGGAACCACCACCGTTCACTGATGATAGCAAAAATATAAGAAACACCGACGTTCACTGCCGATGCACTACCAACGTTCACTGAAGGTAGATTTTGAAAATATCATATGTTCCCCAAACTTCTGGTGTTTCACCTAGAACGGGTCTCAACTTCTTCCATAAGCAAGGAATTCCGCCTGGAAAGGGTAATATGTAAGCTGTCTCAAATAAAGAGGCTTCCACTTGCAAAGATTTCACAACGAGCAATTTCTGTGAATTTGAAAGTCTTGCCATCCACTGGTGTAAACTGACGACGGACTGCAAGCTAACCACTCATAGAGGAAATAGCAAAAAAAAGTTACGTCGACTTGTACAGGGAAGCACGAGTTGCTCAAACAAAGATACCTGTTGCTTGTTATCATGGAGGACTGCAAAAAAGAAACGACTTTCTAGGGATAGAAATGTGGCTTCCTGGGGAAATAGATATGACTTCCTGGGGAAATGAGATATGACTTCCTGGGGAAATGCCACATTATTCCTGCTGAAGAGATAAAGTCTTCTCGTGCAAAATAAATGCACAAATCAAAGCTCAAAGTCCTCAGAAATCCAGAGTAAATAATATTGTCATGCAACCACGAATCCAATTAGAAACAAACTGGAGCAAGACGGCCAAAGAAGATACATCCTTTGAGAAATAAACTCAAGAGGGAAAACCAAATCCAACTAAGCAAGGAGCGCTGCAGGAAGGTTTGAACACAATGTCAATAAAAAATGATTTGTAACAATGCATGATGCATGTATGAATGTATGAGTGATATCGTGCATATGCTGGTAAAAGGATACATAATCGAACAAAACTGCCTCAGGTACTAACAACATTGGTCTAAACTTCAACCAAAAAGATCAATCCAAGAAAGGTAAAAGCAACTGTGGAAACCAAACCTATTGTCTGTCCTAACTTCACTGAGGAGAAACATAATCCGGATGTAGCTAAATCAAACAGATACCGGGATAGAACATCTTTCTTCCGTTTTCATCGGATAAACCAGTTTTCCAAAAACAACGTGCCTACTGAAGATTGCAAAACTAGTCTCAAATAAAGCAGACTGACGCCGAGACAACCAAACCTCACTGAGGAATTCAAACCCACTTCCCTGGAGAGAAAAAAACTGAGGATTGAAAACTTTTCATCATGAATACTCATTCCAACAAGAGATGCCCTGGGATAACCTTCCCAGGGAATAACACACAGACTTCCATGGGGAAAACAAATGTTTCACAGTCCGTACTCCTACTGGGGATTTCGATACTGATTGTAAATAAGGAAAATGGAAACCAAATTGTCAAAACATTCACTGGGGAAATCAGGCCCACTTTGAAGGAAGAAAAACATACGAACTTCACTAAGGGAGACAATACTTCATCATCGAGACCTCTACCGGGGACTTCATGTTGACTTCATTGGGGAGGTCGACACCACATCATCGAGGGGAAACCAAGATACGTTCTTCACTGGGGAAAAAGGACTTCTATCAAATAAACAAGGCCTTCACTGGAAAATACTGGATTGAGTCTTCATATCAACCAAACCTATTCCAATAAAAGATGCCCTGGTGTAGTCTTCCTAGGAAATCAAGAAGTCAACACTAATGTCAATACTGCAAAAAGAGCGATATCTTAGCACACCAAGGGAATAAAACCTTTCATCATATGAGGGAAAACTTCGCTGGGGAACCTGGGACAGAGGCTTCTGACCATGCAAACCACAAATCAAAAGCGAACCAAGACTTGACCGGGTATCATGGGATCACAAACCTAATATTGTACCTTACGCCAACTGGTATCGTCTTTAATTATCTGAGAAACACACAAAGATTGCGCATATACCAACAAGATGACCTGAGAAAAACCTTCACGAAGGAAGTAAATATTCTTAAAACAACCAGAGTTTGTTCATTCTAGGGATCGCCATTTTTGTTGTCATTGTTTCATCACAAATCCCAAAGTAAATTGAATTGTAAATATGTCTTTCTTTTTGAAAAGTCAATTTTGTTTTTTTAATCTTTTTGCTTTGAAAGTTATTATCAGTAATAAATGAAGTCTTTGCAAGCTAAATAAAAATAAGAACACAAAGAATTGGGCAAAAGCTCGAATTTTATTAATAGAATGGTAGTCTGCGAATGGCGAGACTCCATGGATGATTACAAAGTTTGGGAAATGGTAATATATAATGGAAAATATACATTGAGATACAATGACCACCATTCCCCTAACAACTTTTGAAGTCCTGAGCAGCAGCTTTTGTTGAAGTATGGTGAGGATCCGAGAGGATTGTTGCTTCAAGGATCAAGTCTTGTCTGACGTAGTTACTTGCTAAGAAAAATCCTTAAAACTTTTGCCTAAGCTGCCCTTGCGGGTTTTCAACTTAGCGGGAAATTTATTCTGTTTATGTCTCTAATTTTTGCCTAGACCGCCCTTTCGGGTTTTCAGCCTACCGAGACGCTCCTTTTTTGCCTAAGCCGCCCTTTCAGGTTTTCAACTTAGCGAGTTGTTCTTTTATTTCTTTAGGCGAAGTATTTCTTGACTGCGTCAGCATTCATGGGACGTTGGAACTCCTCGCCATCCATAGTTTCAAGAATTAATGCACCACCAGAGAAGGCTTTCTTGACAACATACGGGCCTTCAAAATTGGGAGTCCACTTGCCCCTAGAATCAGTGTTAAAAGACATGATCTTCCTGAGCACGAGGTCGCCTTCTCTGAATTCACGAGGTTTGACCTTTTTATCAAATGCTTTCTTCATTCTTTTCTGATATAACTGCCCATGACATAAAGTTGTCATCCTCTTCTCTTCAATCAAATTCAATTGGTCAAACCTGTTCTGGACCCATTCAGCCTCTGTCAACTTGGCTTCCATTATCACACGCAACGAGGGAATCTATACATCAACAGGGAGTACAGCTTCCATTCCATATACCAGGGAGAACGGGGTTGCTCCTGCTGAAGTGCAGACAGATGTTCGATATCCATGCAGAGCAAAAGGGAGAATTTTATGCCAATCCTTATAAGTAATAACCATTTTCTGGATAATTCTCTTGATATTCTTATTAGCAGCCTCAACAGCCCCATTCATCTTTGGCCTGTATGGAGACGAATTGTGATGGACAATCATGAATTCTTCACACAGTTCTGTCATTATTTTGTTGTTCAAATTTGAGCCATTGTCAGTGATGATTCTACTCGGCACACCATACCGGTATATCAGATTGTTTTTTATGAAACGCACAACCACTTGTTTGGTAACATTGGCATAAGAAGCAGCCTCTACCCATTTGGTAAAGTAGTCAATCGCTACCAAAATGAAACGGTGTCCATTCGAAGCTTTGGGTTCTATCATCCCGATCATGTCAATACCCCACATAGAGAAAGGCCATGGGGAGGAAATTACATTGAGAAGTGTCGGAGGCACATGGATCTTATCTGCATAAATCTAGAATTTATGGCACTTCTTTGAAAATTTGCAACAATCAGATTCCATTGTCAACCAATAGTAACCTGCCCTTAGCATCTTTTTAGCCATAGAATGTCCATTAGCATGAGTGCCAAATGAAGCTTCATGAATCTCATGCATCAACATGTCTGCTTCGTGTCTATCCATGCATCTGAGCAAGACCATGTCATAATTTCTCTTGTATAGCACATTTTCACTGAGGAAGAAACTGCCTGCCAATCTTCTCAATGTCTTTCTATCTTTCCTCGATGCACCAATTAGGTATTCCTGAGTCTGAAGAAAATGCTTGATATCATAATACCATGGTTTTTCATCTACTACCTCCTCTGTCGCAAACACATGAGTGGGCCTATCCAGCCGTCGAACTGTAATACGGTGTATATCATTCCAAGAATTCACTTGATACATGGAAGCCAGAGTTGCCAGGGCATCCGCCATTTGATTTTCATCTCTAGGGATGTGATGGAATTTAACTTTATTGAAGAAGGGTAGCAATCTTCTAGCATAATCTTTGTAAGGGATCAAGCCAGGGTGACGAGTATCCCATTCTCCTTTAATCTGATTTATTACCAAAGCTGAATCACCATACACATCTAGAATTTTGATTCTGAGATCAATAGCTTCCTCAAGACCCATGATGCAAGCCTCATATTCCGCCATATTATTAGTGCAATCAAATGTTAGCCTCCCAGTAAAAGGAATGTGCGATCCATGAGGAGTGACAATCACAACACCAATTCCTTTACCATAAGCATTCACAGCTCCATCAAAAATCATACTCCAATGAGATTCAGGGTCAGGGCCTTCCTCAGGCAATGGTTCATCACAATCTTTCACTTTCAAGAACATCACATCCTCATCAGAGAATTCAAATTCTGCAGACTGATGATCTTCCACCGGTTGGTGAGCAAGGTAATCTGCCAACACACTACTTTTAATATCTTTTTGAGTGCGGTACTCAATATCATATTCAGACAACAACATCTGCCAGCGGGCAATTCTCCCCGTAAGAGCAGGCTTCTCGAAAATATACTTGATTAGATCCATTTTGGAGATCAACCAAGTGGTATGATTCAACATATACTGCTGCAAACGCTTTCCCGCCCAGGCCAAAGCACAACATGTCTTTTCTAGCATGGAATACCGCAACTCACAATCAGTGAACTTTTTGCTGAGATAATAAATGGCGAACTCTTTCTTTCTCGTTTCATCCTGTTGTCCCAGAATACAACCCATGGATTTATCTAACACCGTTAGATACATAATCAGCGGTCTTCCTTCTATGGGAGGGAGCAAGATAGGAGGTTCACGCAGATACTCTTTAATACTCTCAAATGCCCTTTGGCAGTCATCCGTCCACACACAACCTTGATCTTTCTTTAACAACTTAAAGATCGGTTCACACTTTGCAGTCATATGGGAAATGAATCTGGAAATATAATTCAAACGCCCGAGAAAACCCCTGACTTGCTTTTCAGTTCTTGGTGCTGGCATTTCTTGAATTGCTCTGACTTTTTCAGGATCAACTTCAATTCCTTTATGGCTAACAATAAAACCCAACAATTTCCCCGATCTAACTCCGAAGGTGCATTTATTTGGATTCAAGCGGAGACGAAACTTCCTCAAACGCTGAAACAACTTCAACAAATCTTTTATATACCCTTCTTCAGTTTGGGATTTGGCAATCATATCATCAACATATACTTCAATTTCCTTGTGCATCAGATCATGGAATAGGGTTGTCATAGCCCTCTGGTACGTTGCACCAGTGTTCTTCAACCCGAAGGGCATCACTCTGTAACAGAATGTTCCCCAGGGTGTGATAAACGTTGTTTTTTACATGTCCTCTGGAGCCATTCTTATTTGATTATACCCGTAAAATCCGTCCATGAACGAGAATACTTTGAATTTTGTTGTGCTATCCACTAACATATCAATGTGAGGCAATGGAAAATCATCTTTTGGACTAGCTTTATTTAGATCTCTGTAATCTATGCACATGCGGACTTTTCCGTCTTTTTTCGGTACTGGGACAATATTGGCAATCCATTGAGGATACACTGACGTCACAAGAAAACCAGCATTAATCTGCTTTAGGACCTCCTCTTTGATCTTTACTGCCATATCTGGGTGGGTTCTTCTCAACTTTTGTTTAACTGGCGGACACTCTGGCTTCAATGGCAAATGATGCTCAACAATGTCTGTATCTAGACCAGGCATGTCTTGATAAGACCAAGCAAAAATATCCACATACTCTTTCAACAGCTCAATCAACCTGCTCTTCACATCAAGATGCAACGATGCTCCAATCTTAATCTCTTTCAGATCTTCTTCTGAACCCAAATTAATCACTTCCAAAGGCTCCTTATATGGCTGAATGGTATTATCCTCGTGCTCAAGCAACCGTGAGACCTCTTCTGGAATCTCATCATAATCTTCTTCTTCAGCCCCAAACACAGGACATTTAAAGTTGGGAGAGGGTGCAGGGTCATTGTATTCAACGGGTTTTTTAATTAATCTGCACATATGATTTATGATTGCTTTTAGAAACTAACACATATAACAAGTGATCATGCAGATTAATTTTCAGTTATCATTTATTTTGAAAGGGTTTTTCATTTGATTACCATTTCCCAAGAAAAATCAGAAAATAAAGACATATTTTTGGAAGCAAAGACAACTTTTATTAATGATCTTAAAAATCAAAGCAAACGGATAAGCCCATACAATACTTTCACCTTGGGCAGAGTGAAAGCTTTTCAAAGAAAGAAATAGATTAACAAAACAAATTACTTTGAAATATGTATGCAAGAAGGAACATCAATGGTGGCCCAGTTCTGAACTCGGACTCCATGCGTCACAAAATTCGGTACTTCCTGCTCTGCTTCATCTTCTTCAACAGCATTGATTCTAGAACCAATTGGATGGAGGTAGCCTCCGCTGCGGAAAACATCATGATAATTGTTCACAGGAGACTTTGATTTCAAAATTTCTCCTTTTCCTTTCTTCGAAGAAAAACCCAAACCAGTTATGTTCTTGTTCACGGGTGCATCCACCAGTCGTCCCCAAACTGCATTATGACCATTGCGCACAACCTGCTACGCGTCCTTCAGGGAAAATACAGAATTCTCATTCCTCCTTATGTTGTCAATGGATAGGGCTTGGAACTGGGTTCCAATAGCAGCCTCATCTGCTTCTACAATACTGAAAGAGGATAGATGGGATATCAACAACGCCTACTCCCCATTTATAATCACTACCTTCCCTTCATGCACAAATTTTAGCTTCTGATGCAGAGTTGAAGTGACAGCCCCTGCTTCGTGTATCCATGGTCGTCCAAGAAAACAACTATATGCGGGAATAATATCCATAACCTGGAAGGTTATCAAGAACAAATGTGGTCCTATATGGATGGGCAGGTCCACTTCACCGATGACAGATTTCCTCGACCCATCAAAAGCCTTCACAATGATGCCACTCAGGCGCATAGATGTTCCTTGATACTTTAACTTCAAGAGGGTACTTCTTGGTATGACATTCAGCGCAGATCCGTTATCAATTAGCACATTGGACAGCGAATCATTCTTACAATTCATGGATATGTGGAGGGCCAGGTTGTGATTCCTCCCTTCATCTGGTAACTCATCATCACAGAAGCTCAAATTGTTACATGACGTAATGTTTCCAATTACGCTGCTGAATTGATCTAATGGCATATCATTCTCTACAAAATCTTGGTCTAGTACTCTCATCAGCGATTCTCTATGAGCAGAGGAATTCATCAATAAGGCTAGAATAGATATCTTTGAAGGAGTCTGCAATAGCTGATCTACAATTCTGTAATCGCTCATCTTAATTATCTTCAAGATATCATCCACTTGTTTCTCTAATGTACCTCCACTAGTCCCTCCTGCAGACTTCTTAGGCTCATCATTCTCAGCAATCTTCTTTCCAGCAACAACATCTCTTCGAATGACCGACGCAAATACACGACCACTATGGGTCACTCTGCTATTATCAGCTATATTTCCAACGTCTGACATCGGCTGGATGGGAATCTCCACCCCATCTTATAAGATCGTAGCGTTGTATCTGTAAGGCACAGCCTTATCTGATTCATAGGGAACAGGACCTGGCAGACTAATTACCAATGGGGCAACAGCTGGTTTGCTATGGTACTCCACCTCAAGATGAGTGGGTGCACCAAAACAAGGTACAATGACATTCACCCCTTCCTCAACACAATCAGCCATCAAAAATTCATTTTCGGCAAACAAATCTTCGTCTGAAGAGAAATACTCATCTGTGGAGGCATACTCTTCCTCTGACTCTTCCATCAAACAGACTTCAACCATATCAATCTCATGATAATCATCTCTCTGACCTGTGATCTTGATGGTTCCATTGTCTAAAAGCAACTGAACATCTTCCCTCACAACAGAACATCCTCGGTGATTTCGACAACAAATTATGCAAGATCCATATTGGTGTTCCACCTGACCAGCAGTATGGCAGAAGGTAGCATGTAACTGCACTAGATCCTTATTCAAATGATCCACATCAAAAATTCTGAATTCACCCGGACATCCAGAAACCATATTCACTTCCTCTTCATATTCTGCCCTAGGCCTGATTATATGGATTAAACCTTCATCCATCATCTCCTGCAAATCAGCATTTATCTTCTCGCAACCCTGTATATCTGTACTGCAAACAGCACAACCGGTATGGTCATGCATATAATAACTGAATTTACAGAGATCTGCGTGCATCTTCACCAAATCCCCTCTAACCAGATTAATGTCAAAAATTTGAAAGTCGCCTGGACAACCGGCCACCATATTCATAGCATTCACTCCCCCGTGCTTGGGTAGAGGATTGTCTTTCATATTAGGTCCCACGTCTTTGAAAGATAAAATTCCAGACTTCAACAACCTTTGCACTTCAGTCCTCAAAGGATAACAATTCTCAACACTATGCCCTGGTGCTCCCTGATGAAAGGCACATGTCTGGTCTGCTTTGTAATACCACGGCAATGGTGATGGTACAGCGGGAGATGGTCGTGTCTGGACCAACTTCTTTTGAACCAATGCTGGTAATAGCTCTGCATAGCACATGGGAATAGGATCATAGTTCTCCCTTCTCTGATTATACCCTTGATTCCCCTGCTGGGATGGTCTCTGATAAGCAACGGTAGTTGGAGCGGCATTCATAACAGGAGTAACTGAGGCGACTTGCTGATGACGCTGATAATTCCTTCTAGGAGCATTTACCTTTCTCTCTTGCATAACAGCATTTGTATCCCCCTCTTTCTTCTTTGTAAACCCGTAAGATGGCTTCTTCACACCTCCAGATCCTTCACCCTTTGTCAAACGGCCTTCCCTTACTGCCTCTTCTAGGCGGACACCCATTCCTACCATCTCTGTAAAATCACTTGGGGCACTTGCTACCATTCTTTCGTAGTAGAAAGCTCCTAGCGTCTTTAGAAAAATCTTGGTCATTTCTTTCTCTTCCATGGGCGGAATCACTTGTGCAGCCACTTCGCGCCATCTCTGCGCATACTCTTTGAATGATTCTCTGTCTTTCTGAACCATGGCCCTAAGCTGGTCACGGTCAGGCGCCATGTCCACATTGTACTTGTATTGTTTAATGAATGCTTCTCCCAAATCATTAAAAGTATGGATGTTGACGCTGTCTAAACTCATGTACCATTTCAACGCAGCACCGGTCAGACTATCCTGGAAAAAATGAATCAGCAGACGCTGATCATCAGTATGGGTAGACATCCTTCTCACATACATCACCAAATGAGCACGAGGGCAAGTGTTGCCCTTGTACTTCTCAAATTCCGGGACCTTGAACTTAGCAGGCACTTTAACATTCGGGACCAAACATAGCTCATTCACATTCTGCCCGAACAACTCTTTTCCCCTAAGAGCCTTCATCTCTTTTTGCATTCTATCAAACTGCTCTTGGAAATCATCCATTTTGTCATAAAGACCCAAGTCTTCACTCGGCGGAGGGAAAGGACGACACACATCTTCATTAACAAACAGAACCAAATTCACTGAAGGAGGTGCAGCAGGAACAGTATGCACCACAGGAGGTGCAGGAGTAATAACATTTGGAACCACTGGAGCATCTTGAGGACCCAGATTGAAACCTTCAGGTGCAAAATTCTCTGGCATTCTCCACGGATAACCCTGAGGCATACGGTTTTGAACAACAGCCGGAGTAGCGGATACAGGAACAGTCAGAACTTTAGTACTTGCCCTTGTTGGTTGAGGTTGAACACTCGATGGCTGATTCTGAGCAACCACCAGAGCTTCCATCAGAGTAGTCAAGTTGGCCAAGCCAGCCTTCAAAGCAGAAACTTCTTTACGCAGCTCGCGATTCTCCTGTTCTAAGTTGTCCATCTTCTTTTTGAAATTAGCCCGAGTGTTGTAGTGATGAGTCAGCTTGCTGAATGAAGTAAAGAAGTTGGGTAAGGCACCTGGATATGCATAAAAAATGCAAAAACATGTGCAATATGATGCATGATATGCAATGTATATGATTATTATTATTTTATCATTTAATATTTCAAGGGATTTAAGATTTACAGACATATTGCAAACATCAAAATAACAACTTATTTGAAATACTGAAAACTTTTATTATAATAACTTCGAAATGGGTTACAAGTTTCAATGATCCCATGTACAAGATGAAAATACAATCTAAAATTCTGAGAAAAGGAACTGATAGAGATCAATCTGTACGAATGCGCTTCCCTGTGAGCCTAGCAATCTGAGCTCTCAACCTCTGGTTTTCTTCCCCATGTCTGATGGCAACCTCCTTCCAATCATCTGAATTAGGAAGTGAACAAACAGTACATGTTTGAGGCTTAGGAGAAAATAAATCTCCTTGCCTCTCCATAGACTCTACTGCTCAACTCTCAAGAATCTCGATCAAATCATCTCTCTCCTTCAGGTCTTCTCTGTAGGAACTCTCTAAAGTCTGGAACTTGTTCTTCCAAGCATCCCTTTCCTGTTGCATCCTAACCAAAGCAAGCTGCAGGTCTTCTAGATCATCTAATAAGGGAGGAGTGGTCTTCACAAACAAATCAGGCATGGGTGTCTCCCGAGTATACGGCATCTTTAACTGAATGGCTCTCGATCGGACCCACTGAAGATATGGCTCCAAAGAAACAACACCCCTAGGTCCCAAATCCTTCCTACTCTTCTTATGAATGTGACGTCAGGCCTTCGCAATCTGCTCCCTAGCTTCCCTGTGGTCTTATCCTTCCTTCAGAAAGAAACTACTAAGATGAATATTGTTCGGTTTATCCCTCATCGGATAACCAAGCTGTCGTTGTGTAAGAACAGGGTTATAGTTAATTCCTCCCTTTGTACCAAGAAGAGGCACATTGGGGAAACTACCACAACTGTCAATAATCTCCGCATCCTGGTAAGCTCGATGATACCAATCAATATCCGAGTTAGTAAGTGCCATGATCTTAGGAGCCCAACGGGGTTCCTTCTTGACATCCCAAAAAGCGTCAGACTGAGGCATATGAGAGGTAAACCACCGATACAACAAAGGCGTGCAATAGATAATCATTCCCCCGTGATAAGAATTCTGAAGATGAACAGAGTAATAAGCATCACCCAACAGTGTAGGAACCGGGTTTCCAATCATGAAAATCTTGATAGCGTTAATGTCGACAAACTTGTCCACATTAGGAAATAAGAATAATCCATAGGCGAGTAAAGCAAAGATGGCCTCAAAAGCAACCGTACTCTTCATCCTGGCAAAGTAACGAGCTTTCTCCAATAAGAACTGAGCTGGTAATCCTCTAATCCCTCCTTTGGTAGTCATATGAGCTTCCACCTCAGACTTCCCCAGATGAATCAAAGTAGCAATTTTATGTGGTTTTGGCTCACCCTCCAAACCAGTAAAAGGAACGCGATCGGTAACAGGTAAATCCAATAGATAGGAATACTCTTCCAGTGTTGGCATCAACTGATAATCGGGAAAAGTAAAGCAGTGATACACCGGATCATAGAACTAGACCAAAGTTGAGAGAAAACCCTCCTTCATCTTCAGCTTCATGAGAGGAATAATGGATCCATACTTCTTCCGAAAGTCTGCAGAACACTCGATCTCGGGAATTAGACTGATCAACTCATCTATCTTAGGATCCTTGAAACTGTATTTCCCGGTCTTTCTCTTTCCAGAATCCATGGTTTAAAAGTACCTGAGATATTCACAAATAGTCAACCTTTAAATCCCTTGAAATATTGTTTTTTCAAAAGTTGCTTATGAGTGCATGGATGCATGATGCAACAATCACACACAAGATCACACATATAGGGTTCATAGGTTCAACGTCACGAGCATGAGGTCGAAGGTACTACCCATAAGGTATTGGTCTAAAAAGTTATCACCTGCCGAACAAGGTTCTAGAGGTTCTCAGAGTCTACATCCTTCCTTTGGATATTACCAACTTCCTGATTAACTCGGTAATTAGTAATATTCTCAAGAAAGACTCGTCCGAGCGTAGTATCGCGTGACAACTACTTCCGGATTACTCCGTTATAGCTTCCGCACTACACCTAAAAGGCCAAGAGGGGTTAGGTAATCTACGATCCTCAGCTTTGGCAGGCTCCCAGGTCGAAAGCAGTACGTCTTCCCGATTACTCGGTAAACGACAGTACAGTCAAAGGGGCCTCCACTGAGTGGGGGATCTCATGCCTCCTTTTTTGGGATTACTCCTTCAAAGTTAACATGACTATACCGCCCGTCCTATCTTAAAGTTTGCCCAAGTCCGGGTATAGGACTTATGAGTAATCACCAAGCACCCTGTAAACCAGGAAAATCCAGACAAACATATATACAAAATATAACACATAAAAAACAATAGCACATATACAGATATAAACAAAGATAGGTTTAACCCACTTAGGGATGGATCAGCAAGAGGTCAATCTTTCCCCAGTGAAGTCGCCATTTTTCTGTGGCGGTAGAAATGTGCAAGACTAAGCCATTGGATTGACTAGACTTTATACAAATCAAAATAAAAATCGCCACCGCGCTTTATTGTTTCCAAAGGAATGGGAAAAGAGCGAATAACCCAAAAGAGGGGGAAAGATTCAAGGTAAGGGGGTTAGTTATGCAAAGGGAAGGTATTAGCACCCTAAACATCTACGGTACTCCGCAGGAACCTCTTTGAAAAATCTGTATATTTTGGCTATAAGAATGTGTTGTATATAAAATGGATGGTGGAGGTGAGAAAAGAAATATTTTTATGATTTTTGCACCCGCCGCGGTTGTGAACGTTTAGTGCCTACGTACCACCTTTCGTGCAATAGGGGATCAGGGTACACGTAGTTCCTCTTTTAAAAATTTGAAACACAAGTGTGTTGGTTGATTTTATGAGATAAGACATCATCGCAATTGTGCGTGTGAAAAACATACTTACTACCCACAATCATGAGAAAGGAGAATTTGCATCATCTCAAAATGGAGGATATGGCTTGGATTTTAAAATCAACAATGCCTCACTCAACACCCAAGTGGAAAATATCTCACTTCACTACATATTGTAGAAGTATAGTTGTTTGCATCACTACAAGGATTGACAAGAGTCTAATCTTTTTGAGAAAAGTTTAAAGATAAAAGCCAAAGTGGCAAAATGGTTTGAAATGAGATTGATTGACTTTTAGTCTTCTTACAAAAAAAGGTCAATGTATTATTAAATTGATTGAAATTTATTTTATGAAAATGTTTCGAAGATGCATGGACCTAAGTCCAAGTTTATTATGAAAATGTTTCAAGTTTCAAAACAAGAAGAGTTTTTTTTTAAAAGGAGGGAGAAGATTTTTGAAATTAAAGAAGATGGGAGGAGAAGAAGAGGCTATCCTAAAGCATAAGGTAAAAGCTAGGGATAAGAACCATCTAACCAACAAGAAGCCAATACTTGACATTATGAGTTAATATAGAATTCCCATTCTTCAGATTGAAACCAAGCAAGCAAAGATACTAGACCTCTTGAGAGAACCAAACTTCAAGTGTTTTAAGTCTTCGCAAAAATTGGGCAGAGTAATGGCTGTATACGGGTGAATTCCAGATTACAAACAAAGATCGTAATCTCAATAACATGCACACAAAACAAACAAACAAGCCAATGTCTTGAGGTAAACCTCAAGAACTCCAGACAAAATATCAAATAAAGTCACAAAGTCTCCAAGATAGGCCAAGGTCTCTAATCCTAAGTCCAAGAAGTCCATCACTCTATAATGCAAAGGATATTAACCATGTAGTCCAAGTATCATTAATGATTTTTATGGTTCATGTTGATTATTAGGTGTCTTTAAAAAGAAAGAAAAGCTCAAGTGAGCAAAATAAAAATGACATAAAAGTAAATGCTCAAGTGAGCAAAGATGAAAATAGCATGAAATGTAAAATGCTAAAAGTAAATGGTACATAAAGCATGAAAATAAAAGTGTAAAGTAAAGTTAATTGTTAGTAATTAGTGGTTAGTTGGATGACCATCTTGAAACTTGCATTTGGAACTCATTAGAGGATTGGTAGAAACAAACCCTCCACACAACAAGTTGCATTTCCTTTTTGTCAAGTATATCATCCATTTTGGAATTCTCACAAGGCAACATGTAATGATCAACGATGTTTAAGTGATCTGTGTTGACTAAAGGTTTTGTAGATCCATTAGAGGATTGGTAGAACCAAAGCCTCCACACAATGAATCTCAAGGTTATTGGATCAAAGAGATCAAATTAACATACTTGGGCTTGCAATCATAAGTTTGGGCCACGAATGATCATTTATTCGATTCAGGACAAAATTTAGCGCTATGTTAAGCAATCGTAAGTGGACTTATGTAGAAGTCACACCTATTTTGAGGCCGGTCAATAGCAATCTATGTACTTCATGTTTGGATAAATGATATAGAGATCACCATCCCTTAACATGTAGCACAATTAAAAAAGAAAGGGATAAGATGAAGAGGGAGGGGAATGATAAGCTAATTTGGATCACCATTTCAAAATTCTTTCATCTTTAAATTCAACCACTCCTCTAGATGGATTAAAGCACTAAACATATCATTAATCCAAAGCACCAAAAATGAATTAAATTATTCACTCTTAGGTAGATTTGAATTGATGAACATTTATCCAACTTCATCTACATCACAAAGTCCATTGAGTTTAAAGACAAATTGGACATTTAAAATTGCAATCCAAACCAACAATCAAAAGGAGTGAGTAGAAAAAGCATTTTGGATCAAAGCTGCCCCAAAACAAGGCAAAAAAGTGCATTTTGTCCCTGTGTAAATCGATTGCACTATTGTGTAAATCGATTTACACAGTACACTTTTTTAAAAATTGTGCAAAATTTCTTCTGTGCAATCGATTGCACTACAGTGCAAATCGATTGCACACAGATATAGTAGCAAAAACAACATTTTAAAAGGGAAATTTCTTGTTCAAACTTTCCATCAAACACCTTATGATCATGGATCCACTTGAGCACGAAAATTCCATCAAATTATGAGAAAATAACACCATTGAAATCACAAAATAATGCTCAAAGAATCAATCCCAAAGATCACCAAGAGATCACATTGTGAAAGATGAATTATCCAACTTACCAAAGGTAGATCTAGAGAATTATCAAAACAACTTCAAGAATTTGCTTCAATTCAACCACAATAATCAATTGACCAAGCTTGGATGTAGAGAATTGATGGAGAAAAAGTGTTTGGATGAATGTTTAGCTCAAAGATTAGTAAGCTTCAATGCAAAGCTTACTAACTTTTTGAAAATGGAGCTTTGAGTGAATTTGGTAGATGGAGAGAATTGAGAGATTTTTTAGCAAGGTGGATTTGGCTATCAAAAGCTTGAAATTTGAATGAAATGAGAGCTCTATTTATAGAGTTTTAGGATTGGGATTAGTGGTAATTTGGTAATTGATTCTTGGAGCCAAAATTTGAATTAATGATAACTCTTTCAAAAATTAGAGCCAAAATTTGAATTAATGATAATTCTTTCAAATATTAGAGCCAAAATTTGAATTAATGATAATTCTTTTCAAAAATGAAAGATTGGCACTAAAATTTGAATTAATGATACATCTTTCAAAAGTGAAAGAAAATTGGAGCCAAAATTTGACAAGTTTAAAATTGCTGAATTTTTTTCAAATTTTCACGCTGTGCAATCGATTGCACTATAGTGAAAATCAATTTGCACAGTGTATTTTTTCAAAAATGGCGCAAAATGCACTATGTGAAATCGATTGCACTCTAAGAGCAGTCGATTGCATCAGTGAAAAAAAATGAAAATTTTTAATTCTTTTTCTTTGCAAATAGAGATTTTAGGAAAATAATACCAGAAATCCTTATTTGTCAGATGCTTCGACTTGGTACCTACAAAACAAAAATATACAAAGACAAAGACAAATATTTTTTGTATTTTGATTAGAAGTTAGTCAACAACACATATACAAAATACAAACCAAGGTCCTTGGAGATTCCTCAAGAGCAAACTTAAAGATAGGAAAAAAGAGGAAGAACCAACCCTAATGTGATCTTGTTATGATCGAGTTGATGTGATATGATAGAGGAATTTTAGGGGCAAAAATTGGGGTACAACACGGGCACAACTTCATTCTGGTGGCCATTGACTACTTCACTAAGTGGGTCGAAGAAGCATCATATGCCAACGTCACTAAGCAGGTGGTTGCTCGTTTCCTCTAGCATAATATCATTTGTCGATATGGGGTTCCCGAGAAGATTATTACCGACAACGGGTCGAATCTCAACAATAAGATAATGAAAGAGCTGTGCGAAAAATTCAAGCTAAAGAATCACAATTCTTCTCCTTACCATGCTAAGATGAATGGCGCGGTTGAGGAAGCCAATAAGAATATTAAAAAGATTGTGCAAAAAATGTTTTTCACCTATAAGGATTGGCATGAGATGTTTCCATTTGCTTTACATGGTTATCGTACTTCAGTGCGAACTTCGACTGGAGTGACCCCATTTTCTCTAGTATATGGCATGGAAGCAGTCCTGCCCGTGGAAGTGGAAATTCCCTCTTTAAGGATAATGACAAATGTACAGTTGGATGAGGACGAGTGGGTTTAGAATAAATTTGATCAATTCAGTCTCATTGATGAGAAGAGATTGACTGCCATTTTCCATGGGCAGTTATATTAGAGAAGGATGAAGAAAGCTTTTGATAAGAAGGTACGTCCACGAAATTTTCAAGCTGGTGACCTTGTGCTGAAAAGGATCTTTCCTCCTACAAATAAAGATGCTAAGGGTAAATGGGCTCCTAATTATGAAGGACCATATGTCGTAAAGAAATTTTTTTCAGGAGGATCTATGATGCTAACAACTATGAATGGAGAGGGTTTCCCTCATCCCATTAATGCGGACATAGTGAAAAAGTACTTCACATAAGCATACCCATTAAGTAGATCAGATCAAGCAAAGAAGGGAATCTCGGCAAACCAAAAGGAAATAAGAGGTTTGGGCGAGAGTTAGAAATCAAAGCAAATACTACGGTATATGTTGTATCTGTGATATCACCATACACTGCTATTTTGGTTAGCTTGGAAGGATAAGATATCAGTCCAATTAGTGTGTTCAGAAAGCAAGATACTAAGGAGATTTTAGGTCATAAAAGTCATAACAGAGTCGGAACCCGACAAATCCACACTCACATTATCACCTTTGTTTTCTCCCTTGTATGCTTTGTATGCAATTACCTTTTTTAGGAATTGCTTCATGATGTAAATACCTATTTACAGGCCAGTCAATTAATATAGAGTCTTCTTCCTTTTCAAATTATGATGATTTGTTTTCATTTTTGTTGTTTTGGTTTGCAAAAAGACGTCCAACATTTTTTGATAAACTTTGCATTTAAAACATTAAAGCTTTACAGCACATGATTTCAATAACTGAAATTTCCTAAAAGTTTCAGGTGTTTAAGATGATGGCTAAAGGTAACCCTCCAACACTCGGGGCATGTTGTTGTGATTTCCATTTTTGCAGGTATTATTGGTTTTTTATAATGTGAAAGGTACCAGTAAACGGGCGAAAAAGGCATGGGCATGACCAGCATGAGTTTCCTATTTGAATGGAATCCCGTACCCAGGGTCTAAGGACATTATTAATAAAAACATGGTGAAATCTTGAGGTATTGAGTTCTTAGACATCTATCGTTGTGTATAAGGAAAATACATCAAAATAGAAGATAGTTTGCATTTCTTCTCTATGATAGAAGATACTTTGTGGTGCAATTTATGTAAGTTCGCTTGATAGAGCATTCATTGCATTTTTTGAAAGAATATCCTGTGTGATTAGCATACTGAGGCACATGGCCATTCAACTGAAGATTGTAAACCATCGAAAGATGAAGTGTAAGGTTTGATTAGTGTAAAGGTCATCAATTTTGTACCAGCCTGTCAGATTCGAGGTTTCCTTTAATCTAGGGATGGTCGAGATTACAAAGCACATCTTCTGAAACAACAAGTCTATACGGAGGCTAGTCTCCTTAACATGGCAATTTCGAATTACATTTGCATTCTCATTTGTAATCTTTCTTGTTTGGTTTAGTACTTTCTTGTATGCAAAATTTTCTTATTCTTGAATACTAATCATAATGCGTTGAATATGGTTGTCTTGAATTAATCCATTCTTATTCACTCATAAATGTTTTTATTTGATTTTTGATACTTAACTCTTGTTAAATTAAGAAAAAACTTCTGGAGGGAGGATGATGAGTAATATACCAAAAATTTCAAATGGTGTGCTTTTGAATAAAAACCTCGCTGACAATGTACAGGCTTTGTTTCAAATCTCCAAACACTGGAGATATAAGGGAGATAGACCCTTGTCGACCCCTTTGAGTCTTGAAGTATGACTTTATTTTCTTGTCAGAAAAAACCCTCACATTTAACCAGGGGCAGTGTAGATTTCAGTTAAGCCGATCGATCGTTCATAACTCATCATGAGTGCGCATCTAAGGATACAACAATGGGTATCCATCAAAAGGTTGAGGAAAGTAAAAACCGCAATGATCAATCTTCACCTATCAGCAGTATACATAAAAAAAATATGATACCACAATAGTTATCTCTCACACATCAAGAGGTCAATAGATGACGATATCATAATGGTTATCCCTCATCTACCAAAGACTCAGGCAGTCATAATTACTTCCAACAAATTTAAGACGACATGAAAATCAATGACTTGCTCAAAAGGAAATAAAAGGAAATGATGAAAGAAAGAGACAAAAATCCCCTCTAAGTCAAAACTTGAAAAAACAAGTCACTTAGGCAAAAGTCATGGCATCTCGCTAGACTTCAGAGTCAAATTCAAAAGGAATTTTGTCCAGGCAAAAATTAGGGAAAGTGAAAAGCGCGAAAAGAAAAAAGGGATTACCAAATAAAAATCCTCAGCAAGGAACAAAGTCGTGTGACCAAAAACACAAAATAAGCCAAGGTGAGTGACTTCCATGTCCAAAAAACTTTGTTCGACTCCTAAACCATTGTAAACTCCTCTTGAGAGATGAGTGCTCGTATTGAGTTAACTGAACGTAGGAATGGAGAACATCCTGGAGAATAGGTGGGCACCAAATAATTTTGAGCCTTAAATTCTTTTTTCTAAAACCATGAACCAGACCACGTTACAACCCTTAAAAGTATTAACTAAAGCATGGGTTAACTCGAAAATAAAACTGTAACGAGAGTATGGTAATTTGACTCCTATGAGGCTAGCTAAAACTTTTGAGTTTGTATCACTCCTTTTTTACCTTCTTTTGTGCAAAAAAAAATCGATGCTTCGTCATCTTTTTAATAAAAGTTTTTTATCTTCAAGACAAACAGGAGCTTTGCATTAGAATTATCATTTTTATACTAAACATTCTCTGCATATGAATAAGTTCTTAAACATCAAGTAGGCTTGCATAATGATTATCAGATGAAAGTTTGATTATCCCAAGGGACAAACTGCTTCAGGGATGTGTTGAAAGATAAATCATTGTGAAATGACCTTAATTTGGGGCATACTGCTACAATTTCTCTTTTTGCAAAGTGTTGTTGGTCTTTTATGACAAGAAGCGTACCAGTAAATGAATCAAGAAGGGTTTGTATGCGACCAACATGAGGGTTTCTGTAGAATGGGATCCAATTTCCCCAATGAATGCTCACGTCGGCTCAAGACAAAATTATTCATCCCCAATGAAGGCGTACTCTCATCCAAGTATAATTCCTCCTTCTAAGTGCAGTATGTTTTTCCCTAGGCTTGATCAGAAGATATATTTATTCACCAACCATAGATTCTTGATATACTCCCCTTGAAGTCAAAATTTCATGGCTTCCCCAGTGAGGTTCGCACTCGTTCTTCCCATGAAGTATGCATTCTCCTCCTCAATGAATTTTGTATTCTTCCTCTCCAATACAGCTGGCCTATAACAGAGTTTCTTGAAAGGATTCATGTTTACCTATGGCAAATTCTAGTTTGGTATCCTCATGAGAAAGAATCATTCATCCCCCAATGAAGTGATTTCTACTCCTCAAGTATAAACATCCTTGCCGGTTTGAACCTTGCAAATATGGCTACGCTCAGTGCAATGGGTATTGTTGATGTTACCATCTAAAGTTTTTGGGCTCCCAGTGTAAGAGGTAGTCTTTATCCCTAGTCGAAATCGAATTTCGAGGACCTGCCAGAGTAACTTATCTATTATTCCCCAGTGGAGGAAGTTTTCTTTCTCTGGTGGAGCAAGCTTTCTTTCCCCAGTAGAGAAAATGTCTTATCTCCCCAGTATGGCGTACATGGGAGTGTCAGTCATAACTCTTTCATCCCCATAGATAGAAGATTTTATTGTGATATCACCAGTGGAGTTTCTGTTCCATGACGTTTGTTTCTTCCCCAAGTGAAGATTTCTTTTTACCCCCCGACAGTGTTATCCCCAGTATGGTCTGAGTAGATTTATTTTTATTTAAGAATTTCTATACTCCACAGTAGAAGTTATCTTCGTCAAGAAATTCTACACGATATAGTTTCCATCCTCAACGAAGATCTCCTCTTTCTAATAGAAGATAAAGAATTTGTGCCCCAGGAAATTGGGAGTTTAATCATAATTCAATATTTTCTTTGAACTGCAATTTATTTTTGCATTATTGATTTCATTAGAAAGTTACTTCCCCAATGATATCAATCTTTAGAGGTTGGTGTTTCCAAATCTCGGTTCCCCGTTGAAGTTCAGATTTCCTTTTCTATACAGAAGATCAGATGTGCAAGAATAATCGTTCGGAAGTTCATTGTCTTCTCGGCCGCTGATTATTGGCGTGCTTTCCCCAGTGTATTGCTAAACATGCATCATTACATTGCATCTACCAAAAATTTCAAACATGCATAAGTATAATCCAATTGTGTTTACTTACAGTAACCAGATTGTTAAGTGCTTATATTTGAATTACTTCCACAACAAGCTTAGGGTGATCCTATTATGTTCCCCCAGCGAAGTCTGTTTTGATTTACCACTAGTAGGGTCTTTCGTATTTCCAACTTCCCCAGTGAGTCGTGGTTTTCCTTTGCCCTTGCAAGCACTTGGTTATCTTACCCGTGTTTTCTTTAACGTCAGAGTGTGACTAAGAGTCAGTTTATAACCTTTCTTGTTTCTCAAGTATTTTAGTATCCATACTTGGTGTATGGTAATGCAGATGATTGCCACTCTTGAAGAATTACACCTCGCGTTTGGCCTGAGGAATTTTGTAGTTCTTGTGTTTTTGCAAAGTCCAACCGGTGCTGGCAATCCTTGATGAAGATTTCCCTTTAGCTGGTCTCTTTTCTTTGTAAGTTCTCCTTTGATCGGCGTCCTATTCAAAGGCAATGTCCATTTGTATCCCCAGTAAGTTCGCCTTTGGTCAAGTGCTATCTTTTCCAAAAGCCTATTTTTGGGCTAAGTTTTCTTTTCATTGATGGGTCCGCCTTTGATCGTTGTATCATAACTGGAGTCTACTTTGGTCGGTCTCTTTTCCATATATTCAACATTTTCGGTTAGTTTATGTTTTGATCATTCTCTTTCCTTGTTTAGGTTCTATTTTAATCAGTTCCTTTTCTCTGGTTTATCCGTTTGGATCGGGTTTACCTTTTGTTAGCTTAGAAAACATTTCCTGTTAGGTTATGTTTTGATCATTTCCTTCCCTTGTTTAGGTTTTGTTTTGATCAATTACTATTCTCTGGTTTATCCATTTGGATCGGGTTTACCTTCTGTTAGCTTAGCTAACATTTTCGGTTAGGTTATATTTTGATCATTTCCTTACCTTGTTTAGGTTCTGTTTTGATCAGTCCCTTTTCTCTAGTTTATCCGTCTAGATCAGGTTTACCTTTTGTTAGCTTAGCTAACATTTCCGGTTAAGGTTATGTTTTGATCATTTCCTTCCCTTGTTTAGGTTCTGTTTTGATCAGTCCCTTTTCTATGGTTTATCTGTTTGGATCAGGTTTACCTCTTCTTAGCTTAGATAACATTTCCGGTTAAGGTTATGTTTTGATCATTTCCTTCCCTTGTTTAGGTTTTATTTTGATCAGTTCTTTTTCTCTAGTTTATCCATTTGGATCGGGTTTACCTTCTGTTAGCTTAGATAACATTTCCAGTTAGGTTATGTTTTGATCATCCCCTTGCCCTGTTAGAGTCTATTTTTACCAGTCTCTTTCTTATATGTGTCTAATATCCTTATCAAACACATATATCTGGTCCTTTCTATGTGTATCTAATCTTGACCAAATATGCAAGATTTTACACCCTGATATTCACTATTCACGAAACCAAAAATAGAAAAATCACAAAAACCCCAAAAATGAATAGTACCTGACTGTCTTCAGAGTGCAGATTTTATGGTTCTATTGAGTATTCAATCCTCTTTTACCGTGATTGTTCGAAAGTCGACCGCCAATCTCACCCTCTAGTTAAAGAAGATTGAATAGGGGCAGCTGTTGCACCCCAAAATTTGCCCTCTTCATTTTACCTTACATGGCTTGTGTTCATCATACATACTCATGCATTATCATGATAGGATCAAGGTATTTAGGCTCCTAAGTTATTCTACAAGCCATTAAGAGATTGATTGTATTGACAGTTATGATAGGAAAGGTATTATACCCTCAATCTCTTAGTTTCACAAGCTACAAGAGTTTCTCATACCCTAAGGCATCTTAATTGTCTCTTTGAATCATCATAAGTTTAAATTACAAGTGTTGACTCTTGAATCACATTTTCTCCTATTCATCTCTCAAATTAGGGTTTTGACCATTTGAAGAGTTTGAGGCTTGTGAGAGTCAAATTTGTGAAGTATTACCTTCTCATCATCATGTGAAGCATATTTTATCAAGTAACCTCTCAATTTATCCAGAGGAATGGGGGTTTTAAGATTGGTCACTATCTCTTAGCACAAAGGGCTAAAATTAGGGTTTTGAATTTAATCTGGAAATCTCTAACCTTTTGGGCAAGACTTGATTCCATGCCTCTGTACAAGTTGATAAGCACTTATGATTGAAGGATTGAGTGCCAATTTTGATTGGAAGAGGTTCAATTGGTTAAAAGGGGCAAAATAGTCATTTTAACCAAAAGTCAACCAAAGTCAAAGTTGACCAAGTGGACTTTTGGTCAACTATCAATTCAAGTATCCTATTTTCATATTTCATGATCATTTGTGTCCTAAAATCAAGAGAAGAGGTAAAATTGGAGATAACTTATTCAAGAACTTATTTGGATACTTAGAAAAAATTCCTAAGTCCTTAAGTCCCTATAGTACTAAGTTGTGGACATCTATAACTTTCTCATTTTTTTATCCAATGGAGGAAAACCCTACATGCTTGGAAAGCTTGAGAAAAAACCTACAAGATTGTCAATGTGTGTTCAAGTCCCAAAAATGAAGTATTTGTGAGTTATTGAACTTAGGAGTTTAGGACATAAAGATGGCAAGTTACAAGTCGTGTTGCACGCTCCTGCAGTTATTTCTATAAACATGTGGTGTGCCCATATTCATGATGCTCTAGCTCTTAATACAAATGATAATTGAAAATGGAATTCAAAAATAAGTTGTAATTGGGTATGTAAGCTACAGTTTGATCTTTGAATCACTTAGTTTGGATCACTATTGAATTAGATATTAGGGTTTGAATGTTGGTTCTTAAAGCTGACAAAATTACCAGTATGTAAGCCATGCACGCACGCGGCTAGGCCTATAGGTCCCATTTTTTCTCAATTCCACACCAACTTTTCTTCATGATCCAAGCACCTTTTTAAAAATTCAAAGTTCTAAAATGATCTACATTAAAAGAGCTTTCTAAAGGCCTCTTAAGAAAAGAAATTGCACGAGACAATTGGGAGATCTTTAAGTTGAAACTGAGTTGATCATGAGCCATGCGTGCAGTATACCAGATTTTGTTTTGTGCATACACTCTTGTGTCATATGCTGCGCACGTATCACACTCTCATTATACTCCCTATAAGCCCCCCAAAACTACTGTAAGCTCAAACAAAAATGACATAAAACGCAGCAACTCCAAAACTGCCTCCAACGGCTCCAAATTGCAAAAGATTGTCTTACCCTTAACATAAACTTCTTCAACACACTTCCTTGCTCTATATAAACTCTCATTCATTCTCATTTTTAGGTAAGCTTGATCAACATTCACACAAAACCTCTGAAACTTCTCCTCAAATCTCAACTTCTCTCTCAAAATAGAATTTCCTTCTTCAAATTTTCTCTCAAGATTCTTTGCTCAAAGCTCCAATTGCTACATAGTCACACTTCATTGAAGTGAAAGAGAGAGGTTCATCGGATTTATTTCTATCTCAGAGGCATAGAGTGAATTTATTTTTCACACACTTAAGGTAAGTTGAGTCTTAAGTTTCGATCTGAATTTTCACTTATAATTAAGATGTAGATCTCGTATGATATCATAGTTGGCCAGTTCTTAGATTTGATGAGTGTTCACATACAATTTGAAGTTTGAATTCGTACTCTGCAATTTATGCTCAAACTATTTATCAAAGTGACTTCATGTTTAGTTTTTGTTTTGCTCTTGAAACAATTGAAAAATCTAATATCATATTTGTATTCCTTGCACTTTCCTGATGAACTTTGATGTCTGGATCATTAGATTTGGTGAAGAAACAAGAAAGATTTATGGATCTGAAAATAGCATGTTGAATTTTGTTTTACATGTTCATAGTTTGTTGTTTTCAGTGATTTTCTCCTTAGCTTTTCTCCCTAATTCGTACATCATTTTGAAAAATCTTTGATCCTATGTTACTCTATCCTACGAGATCTTTAATTTGATCAAAATTTTGTTTGTTTTCATCAAGAAATGAGAGAGAAATCGTGATCTGAATCCAGCATGTCAAACTGAGCAAAAACGTTGGGGCATGGTTAAAAGACAGGGATGATTACGTGGCGCGTTTCAATTGAACATGTTTTGAATTTCTTTTACAGCACATTTGATCTTCAACACGTGTAATAGACTTTGGCATTTTTGAATTTTAAATACATTTTTATTTGTTTTCTTTAATTTTGTTTTAATATTTTCTCTCACTAAAGAATTATCAAAACTATATATTAGACTTCTATTTTTAGTCTATTTTCATATTATGAATTTTATTTCTTTTTTTTTATCATTTTGGGAAAATTAAATAATTTAATTAGTTCAATTAGGGTTTCATCATCTTTTAAGTGCTAGAATTTTATTTTCCAATTTTTACTAACCTAAAAAATCCACAAAAAAACATTATGAGTTTCTTTGTGAATCTTATTCATAAAAATAATTTTTGTTTGATTTTATAAAATTTTGTGACAATCAAATAAAATCAATCATTAGTTGTATCATTTTCTTTACCTTTTTTTGTTATATTGTACAAATAATATTTTTTTGATATCTTCCTCTAGTGATAAAATTCCATAAAAATATACTTTCTGGTTCTTAGGTACTAAACTAATTTTCCACGATTTTTAATTGAATTTACATTTCGGTTTTCCTATATTTCAAAATTTTAGAAGTTAATGTTAGTTTTTGGTCTTTCTTCTTGCTTAAGCCTAAAGAAACATTTGAAAACATAACTTCTTTTACTTATAAAAATCAAAGAAAATATGTTTTAATTTCTTGGAAAACTCAAGATCATAAAAATAATGTTTGTTGAATTTTAACTGTTGATCTTACATTTTTCACAAATATTTTGCTAAAACTCTCTAGTTTTGACCCTTTTGTCAACTAGTCTTGGAAGTTTCCAATCATTTCTACATCTTTGAGTTGTTCCAAGAAATTTAAATAATATTTATGACTTTTATAAGTCTTTAGGATGTTATAATTTAATTTATTTAATTTTACAAGTTTTTTTTTCCTATTTTACCTAATTTTCATGTAGGAATGTGCATAGGGCTTTATCTTGACCAAGGTGCTTGTGTTTGGAAATTTGTGTGCATAATATAGGGTTAATTTTTGGCATAAGTATATAATGAATTGATGCTTTTGAATTCCATTCCTCATATTTTATTTCTCACACTCATAACATCTTTCTTTCCTATCAAATCTTGAATACTTCTTATCTACCTCTCTTGGTGTGTTTAAGATTCCCATTCTTTTCTCTGTTTTATCATAAAAAAATGTTAAGTGTCCTTGATGCTTGGTCTTTCCTTGAGTGATAATATTTCATCCCTCCCCCTTTCTTTATTATACTCTCCTCTTGTATGCTCCCCATAGGATCTTAATTTCACTCTTTTCTAAATGTGAGTTGAATAGACCTTAGGCTTATATCGATGTATGTCAATATTAGGAAGATACTTCCCTCTTTTATCCTCAACTATAGGATCAACAATGCATGAAAAATCTAGGGTTATTTTTCTAGTCTCCCCTTAGACTTTTCTTTCTTCTTTTGCATCTCATTAAAGGAAAAACTTCTTTTCTTACAAACTTCAAAACACATAAAAATTACTGATGAGAATCATACCCTCGTTGAGTATGGGAGATGATAAGCAGGTTTTTTCTCGATCTTATTGTCCTTCCATTATAGGCTTTGGTATGGTTCAATTATCAAATACTCCTTTCTTGGATAAGTGGCTAATATCTCTCTCTTGAGATCAACTAGATATTATCTGCAACAAAAACACCAACCAGCGCAAACTACTTTTTCCTCCGGGCTTTTCTTTCAAAACATTTCAAAAGAACATGTTAATTCACTTATATGCTGACGCGTAAGTCTCCAAATGTCGAGTTGCAGAAGAAGGAGAAATTAATACTACTCATTAAAAATATAAAACAAACGAAAATTCTTTAGCCAAACTATGATGCTCTGATTCTTTAAAAGGGATACGTAGGCATCTGGTCACGGGGCTCAGCCAAGCGACCTTTGTAATATTTCCTTCTTTTCCCCATATTTTATCTTTTGCATACATTCCCTTTTTGCATTTTTCTTTGTAGCTCTTAAGCTTTAGACATAGATTTTACACACCTTTCGATTAGAACAACATAAGTGGATCTTGTGAAGTACCACAGATGTGTGGGATGCTAACACATTCCCCTCGTGGAACCGACTTCCTTACCTGATCTTTATGGTCACAAGACCGTGACTTCACCCCCTTAAGGTTTTATCTATGTTTACCTTTCCCTTTCGACGGGATAAAAGACGTTCGATGGCGACTTCATTGAGTTTTATCTTTGATGATTTCACCGGTTATTTCAGAACTTACAGCATCTCAATTTTCCTTTGGCGCTGATATCGTCTCCATTGGGTTCTTGTAATGGGTTTTTTCCATAGGTTGTAGAGTGGGAAAAACCCTTTCATTTGTTGGCCTTCTAGCCACCATTTTATTTGATTCTTGTTTCTCATGACGGCTAGAACTTACAACATCTCAATTTTCCTTTGGCGCTGATATCGTCTCCACGGGGTTCTGGTAATAGGGTTTTTCCCTTTGTAATTGGAACTGCATGTGTATAACTTGGACCCATGAAAATTGTTATTTTGAGTCGAACTTGAGTTTTATGTTGTCATTTCTCCACCATTCTCATTGTTGTTTTCCTTATGATGCACCCATTCTCCTACAGGTTCCTTTGACGAAGGCGTATAAGTTTTTCTTTGACCCTCTTTGTTCCCAAATGTCAAGTTAGGTGTCCTATAAGGAACGCCCCTCTTGTTAAAGGCATATTTCAGCCTATCCGAGAACCAGTTTCTCTTTTTGTCAAGCTTGGGCTTGAATTTTAGTACCTCTTCAGTAGCCTTCTCGTCGAACACGGAGTTTCACATTAGACACATCATAGGCTTTGAATCCTTCAGCTTGCATCTATTAAGGAAATCTACGATATCCTCTTCATCCTATGGGTACAACACCTTGACCTTTTCACCGTATTCCAATCAGATACCTCCATGACATCTTCGATACCTTCAATAGCATCGACCATTAGACATTCTACTGACTCAACATAGTTCGTGTCTTTTATCTACAAGGGGTCAACATCCAACTGCATCTGCTTTTTGATTTGTCATCAAACATGAGCCTTCCATCATTCAATGTACCTTGTACTAAATCCCTGAAAAGAACACAATGGGAAGTATTATGACCCGGGAAATTATGATACTTAAAAAACCCTATTTTCTTTCGTTGCTCTAAAGGTGGCATTTTTACTCCCTTGGGAATAATAATTTGGCCATCAACAACCAAGAGGTCAAATATTCCGTCGCACTTTGTTACGTCGAAAGTATATGTTTTGGCAAGGAATTTATCATTCTTCGGTTAGATTGGGTTTTTTTTTTGTCAGAGGGTTTCAACAATTCACAAGCATAGTGACGTCGTGGCTTTAATTTTGAAACGTTTACATCATTTTCTTTGATCTCCTCGTACCCTATGACATATTGTTGGTCTTCTTCATCTATGTCTGATTAAGAGACCTTTTCATTTTTGTGGAATTTGTTTGACCAGGCTTTTTCAGATTTTAGGCGTTTGACTTGTCAAGCTTTTTCTACCAACTGAGTTGTGTCTCTCAAGTATTGGGTGTACAGATTCTCCTTAATCAAATAATCTAGACCCCCAACTGCTATTTCGACCAACTCATGTTCAGTTACTTGATTAAAACATCTTAATTTCATGATTATGAACCTATTGAGGTAGTCATCCACAAATTTAGCCACCTTTCACGTAACACTGGCAAACTCCAAAATGCTAATTTTCGACTGACCAATGTAAAAATTTTCATGGAAAACTCTTTCTAATTGACCCTAGTTATGGATCGAATGTGGGGGAAGGGTAGTGAACCATGTGAAAGCACTCTTTGTTAGCGAGTTGGGGAAGAATCTTATTTTCACGTTCTCGTTGTTGGCTAGATCTCCAGTCTCTAATTGATATCGAGCAATGTGTTCGACAGTCTAATATGTTGTGTATCCTGTAAATTTGATAAATTTTAGGATTTTTCAGCCCTTGGATAATTCAGTTTACAATACATACTCAGAGAAAGGAAACACAAAATTTGTCCAATGGAAGCCTATGTTTAAACCATTTTTGGCTAATATTTTCTCTACAACATTGTTTATATGATTATGCCCCACCAAACTATTGTGTCAAAAATTTCCCAGTAACTAGTCAACATCTTGGTTTCGTTAGACCATGACAAATCTTGGTGCTTCTTGGCATATGGAACTGTTGACTGCCATGTGCATGGGTATTTTGACAGCTTCTTGTTGTTGAGGTTGTGTGCCTGGCAACTGTTGGGATGGTAATTGGGGACCACCAAAGACATCATCAATTCGACCCATCTGTTATGCCAATTATTGGTAACTATGAGTGGTATTCTAAATCAAAGTATCAAACCTCGTGCCCATTTATTGTGTCAGTAAATTAACCATTTCATGGTTACTCTCATCCATTTGTTGCCTAAACGATTGAAGAGTGTGATTGGTCACATTTAGCATTCCAGAGGGAGGGTAATTAGATCCTCCAAATGGTTGCATTGTTTGACTAGGATAAGTCACTACTGTTCCTAGGGGTAAATAAGGATTCCCAAGGGATGTGACAACCATTACATTGTATGTGAATGTGGATGCACTAGGTTGAAGTCTTGCCATGACTTATGTTGGCATACCATAAGATTGTTCTCTACCACTTAAGGCAATTGTAAAATTTAACGAAAGAAAATTCCTTTGGTCCACTACCACACTTTGGGGTACGTTGGCAGTAGTAGGAACACTCAAAACTCGTGGCGGTGTAACTACCGTCCCCTATAGGGATGTCAGATTATTTATCTAACTGGTGTCAGAGGGATTATCTCCTCCTATATTTGACATTCCTATTGCATCTTATGATGCTATGTTCACTTGCTTCTGTGTTTTGATGGTCGTTTCGGGGAGGTGGGGTATTTTTTGTGGTGGATGTGTCATTTCTAACAGTTTTTTTACCACTCCTTAAGTGCCTACAATCAACAACATTTCACCAATAAAGAACTAGAAATATTTTATAACAAAGACACGATTTTTGTAAAGAATGAATCTAATGCACAAAAAGGTCCAACTGGGCGTGCAAATTTGTTTACCGTGAAATTTAGTAAACAAACGCCAGTCTTTAAAAAAATTACTTACATGATTGACTAGTTAATCCTAGGACATATGAGAATAAATTCTTGTGACTTTGTTTGAATGTTTGATATGAAGTCAAACCTATTTTGGTTTCTACCGAGTTTTAAATGTAAAGTTTGCAGAAAATAGGGATTTCGACTTGGTCGAAATCTTGGTAAAAAGTAAGGAAGAAAAGTAGAAATAAAGTGCAGGAAAGAGACAAGTTAAGGTCAAGGAAATTTGCTTAAAATGTAAAGAAAATGGTATTAGGATCATACATTCCTCTCACTCGTTTCTTGCTTTGCACTTGGATACTTTGAGTGTGAGAGTTTTAATAATGATTTTGACACCGCAAATCCTAACGCTAGAACTCCCATTTATACTAAAATAAGACTAACTGCATACAAAAACTTTCTCATTAGAAATCGACACGTATTTGCTGCAAACTTTTCACCTCTAGATTTTATTCCACGTGTTCCTTTGGATAAGACCAAAAGACAATTATTTTGCTTTCCTCTGCGCCAACTTTTGATGTCGAAGACTCATGCCAAATTCTGATGTTGAAGTCCTGGTTGTACTATTGACGTCGAAATTTTGAACGAATACTCTTGAGAAAAATGCTAAGTTCCAACTTCCATCTTGTACTTGAGACTTCGACTTCTTAAGTTGAAAGTATCATGTTGAAATGCACTTTCAAACCTCAAAATTTTACTAAGTCTTTCTCTAAACTTAATTTCATATGTTGAGCTCAATGACATCGAAAACCCAAGCTAACAACACTAAAAAAAGTTGTATAACTCATTTTTCTCTATAAAATATTTCTAAAAGTGTCTTGAAGTCGTGTCAGATGAATTGGAAGCTACCAAATAAGTTAGGGGCAACTTTTTGATTTGGACATATATCTCAATGACATCTTAATGAATAGTAAAGGCTATATATCTTTTATTGTGTTTTAAAACTTTATAATCGATTAATTTTAGGCCAACCAATCGATTGGTGCATATGCAATCAATTGGCTCATCAATTATGGTCCCAATTTTTTTATGTATCGTGGAGAATAAATCTATTGGGGAGCAGCTGACAAAATTTCCCAAGATCATTGATGATTTCAAAAATATAGATGTGAAAATTGAAGATGAGGACAAGGATTTACTCTTGTTAAGATCATTACCCAGATCCTTTGATCACTTAAATGACGTCCTTCTTTATGCTAAGAAAGGAACTATCACTTTGGATGAAGTCCAAACTACGGTAAGATCAAAGGAGTTATCAAATTTGAAAGAATTGAAGGTCGACGATTTTAGTGAATGTCTAAGTGTCTCAAGAGGAAGGAGTGAGAGTTGAGGAAACCATTAAGGAAAGAGATCAACATCAAAGTCTAAGTCCAAGGTTTTTGATAAGTCAAAGTTTAAATGTTTTACTTGTCACAAAACCAGTCACTTCAAGAAGGATTGTCCTGAAAGAGGGAACAAGGGTGATTCTATTCAAATCTAAATGGCCTCAGACGAAGATGGTTATGAAAGTTTTGGCGCACTAGTGGTAATAAGTTTGGAAATAGAAAAGAGTTGGGTTATGGACTTAGGTTTCTCTTATCACATGTGTCTAAGAAAATAATATTTTAAAACTTTGGAGCTGAAAGAAGGTGTTGTTGTTCGACTTGGAAACAATAAGGCTTACAAAGTTCGTGGTATTGATACAATCAGACTGAAAATGTTTGATGATCGTGAGTTCCTTCTATGCAATGTAAGGTATATTCCAGAACTTGAGCGAGATCTGTTGTCTATAAGCATGCTTGATGATCTAGGCTACTGCAATAGAATTGAACTTGGGGTGTTAAGAATTCTGCATGGTGAATTAATAATGGCTAAAGGGTCCAAAATGTGCGGGTTATATATTTTGGATGGTTCCACTGTTATTGGTCATACATCAATAGTTAGTCAAGACCTTCTTGATAAATCTAAGTTGGGGCGTTTGAGATTAGGGCATGTCAGTGAAAGAGGTTTATGAAATTCTAGCACTTGCAACACGTGTTAATACTTATGAGCCAACATCAGAACACAAAGTCAAGACAGATGTTATGACATATGTTCTTGATATAGAATAATATCAAAATGTGAAATAAATTACATAATGATAAATAATACAGCAGATTATTAACCCAGTTCGGTGTAACGTCATCTACTCTATGGGCTACCAAGCCAGGAAGAAAATTCAGTATGATAGTACTAGTTCAAAGCCTAAACACTTCAGTTTACAACTTCTCGCCTAATTACTACCTTGTAAAACTTCTACCTAGAAATCACCATCTAGATATGAGATCTCCCTCTCACTTACAATCACTGAAGTGATACCTACAATCACAAACCTTGTGATTAGAATTGAAACCAAACTGAAGTTTACACTTCAAATAAACAATACTCACCTCTTTGCTTAAAAGCTCATGAGTGAGAATAATACTTAGTCTTGCTTAAAAGCTTCAACCAAGAACAATAACTTGATACGCAACCAAGTAAAAATAACTTGATAAACTATCAAGTAACAAACTGTCTACCTCACTGCATCAAAAGATACGTGCGTGACTTACAAAAATACAAGAGACTCTCAAAACCTAAGACTTAGACTTCCCCTAATTTTACAATTGTGAAAATTTAAATTACATTAGGTCCAGGGTTCTCTTTAAATACTCCTCTGTAATCCACGAGCTTCAGAATCTTCACTCAAATATTCCTTGATCCATAAGTTGGGGGCTGCACTAATTCTGCAGAAAAAATCTCCTTAAATCTTGGAACAAATCTTCAAGTTTTCTAAATTATCTCAACATCCAATTTTAGAAACTTTCGTACAATTGGAGATTTAATTCACTTGTTCCAGATTAAATCCTCTTGACCTGTGTAAATATCTGTAATATATCCAAAAGAAATATTACAAAATTAAATCAAATCTATAAAGATTTAAAAAAAAACCTATACTGATGTTATGGTTCAGCATGCCACGACATCTGTCAGAACATTTGTTTTTCAATGTAAGTTCATACTCTATTGTATTAGTTTAATCAAGATGTTATGTTATCTTGCTTAATGAAGCAACTAGGAAAATGATAAACAATGAAGTCGCTATCGAATATTTATTTATCCCACAGAATGGGAAGGGAAACATCGAAGAAAACCTGAGAAGGGAGAAATCAAGGTCTCGCGACCAAGAGAACGGGTAAGGGAGTCGATTACAAAAGGGGGGTATTAGCCCCCCTCATGTTCATGGTACTTCACGAGATCCACTCTTGTTGTCTAATCAAAGGGTATGTCTATATCTAGATCTTACAAGCTAAGGGAAAATGCATGAATGTAAAGTATATACAAAAAGAAAGGTTTTATTAGTTGTGCCCACCGCGGTTGCAAATCTTTGTACCTACATACCACCTTTCATGCAATAGGGAATTAGGGTACCGTAGTTCACCTAAAAAAATATTTTGGTTTGTTTTGTGTTTTTTAGGCGGGTAATGTTACATTCGCGCTCTAGCAATTAACATATTGCAATCCGGCCTTTGAGGAATTACGTGCCGTATTGCGCAGAGTGGAAGTAACACATCTTTTTTGTGAAAAGGTTTTCAAAAGAAAAGCCCGAAGGCAAAGAGTTTGAATTGATTTGTATTTTTTATCTTGAAAAAGGATTTAATGATTTGAACCACATTAAAGACTATGATTGAAATGAAGTACAAGATTTAGTCTGTACTGCCTCATACTTCCCTCAATGGCTTAAGGCTCGTGACATGTGGTTCGCATCATTATTGTTAAGAATTTTGAGAAGTTGATAAAGAAAAAGAGGTTTTAGTTTAAAAGATGCAAAAGAGGAACGAAAAAGTCTAAGGGAGACTAGAGCCCTAATGTTGTCATGTACAATGGTCCTAAAGTCAGGATTAACAAAGGGAAAGCTACCTAATGTTAGCATGCATGATTTACAAACCTAATGTCTATCTCACTTCAAACCTCAACTAAGATTGAATCGAGAAATCCTATGGGAGCATGGCATAAAGCATAGAGTAAACAATCAAGAGTAAGTCTTGAATATTCAACAAAGCATCAAGATAACAATTGCACAAGTGTACACACAACAAGAAATCACCTACTTCGAGGTAGGTCTTTAAACAATCAGAAATTACCTACTTCGAGGTAGGTCTTTAAACAAACAGAAATCGCCTACTTTGAGGTAGGTCTTTAAACAAACAGAAACGCCTACTTCGAGGTAGGTATTTAAACAAACAGAAATCACATACTTTGAGGTTGGTCTTTAAACAAACAGAAATCACCTACTTCGAGGTAGGCCTTTAAATGCAACTACACTTTACCACAAACATGGTTTCGCAATGCCTACAGGGGTAGGTCTTCAGTCATGCATCTCTATCCTACTTCTCAGGGCAAGATTAATTGAAAATGATGCAAGGATGAAATAGTAAAGAGATCTCAAGAGATACCAAATGGTGGAGGTCCGTTGCATTTTCAACGTGCGTTAAACTTAAGAATCCTCGTGGAAGTTTCACCAACAAGCAATTGAATTAGTATTCAAAATGCATAAAGATCGTGTCAACGATCAAAATCATGTAAGAATAAATCGCAAGTAGAAAGCATGTTAGATAAATATGAGGTATCAGATAAGAATTCCAATTCCTGCATTACCAGTCAAAACTAAGATAAACAGAATATGATCTGAATGTCTCAGGTGATGTAAGAAATATCCAAGTCACACAATCAAAAGCAGGGAACCAGAATGAATCCACTCTAAAAAGTCAACCAAAAATATTTTTGTTCAAACGTGTTCGAAAATTAAACTGAATTCAAAATTCGAAATCGCAACACAACGACGAAAATATCAATTAACTTGAATTTATTTACCAGCAAACCAAATAAAACTTTAGCTAAAAAATTTCACCTATAATTATTATTTACATCAATTCAAAACTTTATTGTATCATACCACTAATTTATTCAAGTAGAATGGTATGACTAGTATTCTGATCAAATAAGAAGAAAAAAAAGAAGTACTATCATCTCAAATAGTCAAATAAAAATCCCAATATTATCACTTGAATTTTATAAAGATTATTATCCTATAAAAGTGTTATTATTTAGCAGCATCTCAAACACTAGCAAGGTAAAGCATAAAACAGAAATAAGTGGTTTAGAACAAATCAAGACTAAAAATCACATTATCTACAATTTTTGAAACTAGTTATCCATATGTTCATTTAAGTAAATAACTAAAAGAAATATAATTAGAGCTGAAAAAATAAAACAAACAAATAGAGAAATTGAACCTAAAACTAAATAAAATGTAAATGATAGAAAATTAATAAACTAAATTATAGGGTATATGTATAAAAAACAAAATTAAATTAAAATAAAAAACTTCAACATAACAGAGGCAGTACGGTAATGTTTGTGAGGATGTTGGATTTCGGAAGGGAGTTATTCACGGAGTAAGGCGGAGGGGATTGGAGTAGCCGTAAGATGCATAGGCGGTCCGTGAGATATGAGGAGAATGGTGGGTTCCGGTGGATAGCAGGTGAAGAAGCTCGCAGCGTAATATAGAGGCGGAGGGAGTGTTTGCCGCAGAAATGATGAAAAGGAAAATGGATTTATATATGAAGATGATGATGAACAGTGGTGTTGGTAGTTGGCAGATGGAAAGTAGCAGGGTGAGAGGGAGATTTCACGGTTCTTCATTTTTTTCTTTTCAATTGCTAGCCTCTTATCCTTAAATAACAAAATAGATAGGGTTTCTACAATTTTTACAATGCCCAAAAAAATCCATATTGACAAAAAATTTAAAACAAATTTTTTTATTTAATTTTTCGGAATAAAAAAAAGAGATTTAAAATGATTAAAAATGATAAAATACAGATACTTAATTAATCAAAAAAATTAAATGAACACATTAAAGTAAATTACAAATCTCAAAGATTAATAAAAAAATATTAAAGTGATCAAAATCGAAATAAAATGAAAAATAAAAATACTCGACTGCAAAATACTTACAATTAAAAACGAGACTGTAAACTGTGCCGAAAAAATAAAGAGATCACACCGTCATGATCTACGCGAAACGTAGATACATAAAATAATCATTAAAAGATGGATCAAACAAGTTCTCGCAACTAGGATTTCATCTGATCAAAGTCAAAGTATGGTCAACATTGATTCTCAAGAGCTTGTACATCAAGGATTGACCTATAATCTTAGGTCATATCATCTTTGAACATTCTTCAATCATCAATTGATCAAGAATTATAAAAGTTTGGTTATTTTTTTCTCAAGAAAAGTTCAAGGTTCATGTGTTTATTTCCATGTCTTCTTCATCAAGTAACCTCGAGTTTTGATAAGTATGAGCATAGATCAATTAAGGTTTCATCATTCTAAGTTCATATGAGCCTCATCATGCTTTCAAATACAAGAAAAGATCAACAATATCAAGGTTATGCAAAGTGGTTTGACCTAATCTGGCAAGTTTTTAAGTCAAAGTTCACAAGACCACAACTCCTTCATTTTTCAACATTTTTGAATAGTTATTTTTGCATATGACTCTACTTGATATCTTCTCCAACTTCTCTTTACAAGTCAAGAGCTAATTATGGGAGGAAAGTCATCAAAAGTTTGAAGACATTATAGGTCATTTGTGGACTTAGTGAAATTTTGACCTATTTCTAAGTGATTTTTGCCCAACTTTCAAGAATCATAACTTTCTCAATCTTTATCATGTGGAGCTCATTATTTTTCCACAATACTTTTCTTGATGTGCTCTACAAGTTATCTTCAATGCTCAAGTTCTAATTTTTCTTGGAAGGTCATGAAATTCATTGGGACATTACATGTCATTTTAAGGCACTTATACTTAAAAAAAATTCTAAGTGTCAAGTCAGTATTTTATGCCAACTTCAACATGCCATAACTTTGTCCTTAAATATCCAAATGAAATATTTCTTGGCACATTATGATCTTTGTGATGTTGCCTACCAATTTCAAAAAGAATGATGACCCATGAATTTGAAAATGGTGGCTTAGAACTGAAGTTTCTACTTTGGTCAGAATTGTGAATCACTTTAATCTCAATTAGAGGACAAATTAAAGTTCAATTTCATGTCTAATCAAGTTTATCACATGTCCAGAAGTTGATTTGCATTTAAAACACAAGATTAGAGTGATTTTTTGAGGTTTGCAAGTCACACTTTCTTCATGATGAGGGTGCACATGAATTCCCTCGAATTCTTGTCATTCACCCTCCCTCAGCATTCCTTTCACTTATCCTATAAATAGAGACCCTTGTTACATCATTTCTCAAGCTTTTGAGAGCCAAAAACACTTTGTTCATATCCCACATGAACTCTAAAATTTCTTGCTTCGAGTTCTTTCTTCGAAGCATTTTCCTTCTCTTTTTTGGTTCTTTAGCATCATTGATCATTACTGAAGCTACTCCAACAAGAATCAATTTAATTCGTGAACCATAGCTCCCCGATAAAGTCAAGTTTCAGAGCTATTTAACCACACTTTGTTCAGGTAGATTCCTGCACCAAATTGATTCAAACTTTTCACCATAATGTAGTCCTTGATCTCTTGAAGTTCATGCTTCTTTTGGATTACATTTTCATTTTGATTTGAGCATTTAATTTCAAATTTCATTTTTAACTTTCTTCTAATTTTCTTCAAAATTCTCTGAGCATAGTTGATATAAATTCCAACGGTTGTTATGGTTGAGATGGCGATGAAGAGACGAATCTAATGATATAAGTCTCAGCCTCTCATTTTTCCATTTGATGAATCACGTTTTTGAACTGATTTTTGTTTGATTTTGTTAGTTAGAGGTTGAAGATGGTGACGTGTCATCATCAACCAACCATTTGAAATATTCTGATCGGTTTGACCTTTTGTGTTATTGTGTATGTTGTTTGACTCAATTCCATGGTGAGTGCGCGCTTCTGGACCATCAGATCATCCATGTATGATTAATGAAATGGATCTAACGCCTCTGGATTTTCCATTTTTTTTTATTTAAATTTTTTTTTTTGATTTAATTTTTTTTTTAAAAATTAATAACTCCTTCATTTTTTATCCAAAAAAATACCAAAATGATTTCTAAAATTTCCTCTTCTTTTGATTCTTATTTTTGTATATTTTATTTTTGATTTTGATATTTTTCACTTATTTTAGATTGTTAGCTTGATTTTAATTGGCTTAAAATTGTTTTTCATGCTTTTAAAAATCTAAAAAAAATTAATACATGATCTTATGATGGCTTCTGATCTATGGTGATTTTTATTTGGTTTTTATTTTTAGTTTTTTTACTATTTTTATCCTTTTTTAGATCTTTTGATTAATTTTAAGTGTTTTTAAAATAGTTTTATGTTTTCAAAATTTATGAAATTTTTTTAAAAAATATTATAGACCCTCTCTGATTTTTCTATTGTCTCATTTGATTTTTATTTTATATTTTGATTGTATTTTGGTATTTTTACCATTTATTTTCATTTTTAAATTAATTTAAAAATAATTTCTCATGCATTTATTAATTGTTTAATTGCATATTGTTTGACCTTTATTGACTGGCTAGCCTTGGTTTATGACTTATTTGATCACAAGTTTCATCAGCATCAATGGATCTTGGGCGTTGATTTGGTTTATGATCTAAATCCATCAAAATGGATGATTAATTTTGATGATAACTTGATCAATGCCTTGATCCAATTTGGATTTTATTTTGTCTTATTCATTTTATCTCATCTTTATCTCCTTCTTCTTTTTCTTCTTTGATCAATTTGGAAAGCATTTGAGCTTTTAAGTTCATCCAAGCTTGTTGGATATTTGATGAACTTTCATTATTTCCACTCTACCTCTAAATGATCATTTAATCATTCAAGGTTCTTGGAATTGATGATAAGTTTGTCATGATATATCTTCCTTGACTTAGGTCTTGATCACCTTTGTTTTTACTTGTGCTACATGTTTTAGGAGTATGGTTTCTATCATATCTCTAACATTTTTGGTACATAAATTATTATTGATCGACCTTGAATAGTATTGACTTCTATATAAGTATGTACGCGATTGCTTAACATAGCGCTAAATTTGTCCTGAATCGGAAAACTAACATACTAACTCTAATATTTATTGTACTAACTTTTAGCTTAATGCAATTCAAATTTTCCACAATTTACTCAATGTCATTTAATTTTAGCATCTTTTTTATTCTTGTCATTTTACTTTCTTGCCTTTACTTTATGCTATTTTTCTTTTGCTCCTTGAGCACTTTATTTTTATGTTATTTCCCCTTTGCTCCTTGATCACTTTATCTTTATATCCTTTTTCTTTTGCTCACTTTATCTTTCTTTTTCTTTTAAAGACATTAATAATCAACTTGAAAAAATGAAAACACTTAAGGCTCTCTTTGGAATATGGTGATTATCCATTTGCATCTTGGAATATTTGGACTTTTTTGACCTTAGGATAGGACCTTGAGACTTTGGGACCTTTGAACCTTGACACCTTGTTATTATTTTGCCTGTGTATTGGGAACTTTTCTATGTGCAGGTATTACTTTGAAAATCATTTGACGTGAGAATAATTTATCTGAGACATCAAGTTCATCTAATACATGCCAAGTCATTTGTACCTTTTGGGATTCAAGAGGCCAAGAAGAGACAGGTGGCGGCTCTCAAGAGTCAGAAGTCTCATACTTGTTAGAACATAGTTTGGTTCTACATCCTGTAAGAGTTTTGATGATAACAAACATATGATATATATAAAGAACAAATATGCTCTCTAATAATGTTGTTTTATATACAGGGAAATTCTGATGTAATATACATAAAAGATGAGCATGTTTTGTTTTTGAAGCTCTGTTGTGACACATCATACTTAGAAGCAAATCCGTGTGACACGCTTAAACGAAGAAATTCTAATGTTATAACTTCTGAATGCACCAACCTGCAAACAAAAACTATGATATTATGATATGTAATGTTCTGGAAAGAACTAAAGAAGTCTCAACGGTAGCATTCATCTTCTGATATAATCCCAAGAAAGCATGTTCTGAAGTGTTACAATTTATTCATTGCAAATCAAAAGTAACGACTGAATTAAGACATGATCTCTACTTTTGGAAAGAACATTAACTACACTTTATTAACCTTCCAAAAGCATTTTCTCATGTCTCTCATGCATCACCTATATAAATAAGATTTGAAGAAGAAATCACATACAACATTACTGCGCACTGAAAAAGAGAAATCTCATTACCTTTCTATCTTGTGCTTTTCAATTGTGTAATACATCACTGTAGTGATATTGTTTTATCTAAAAAACATCTTTGTACACATTGTTAATTATATTATTGTGTAATACCTTGAGAAAGCCGAGTTATGGTTTAAACTCAAGAAGACTTTGACAGTTGTCATTGTATCTGTGTAATCAAGTTTGATTAGTGGATTAAGACCTCATTTGAGAGA
This sequence comes from Vicia faba, assembly GCA_948472305.1. NCBI lineage: Eukaryota > Viridiplantae > Streptophyta > Magnoliopsida > Fabales > Fabaceae > Vicia > Vicia faba. The sequence goes on from OX451741.1 coordinate 1,023,891,062, forward strand.
GGCGAAATCACCTTGGCGGATGGACTGGAGTAGTTTGATTTCAAACAAACCAAGATAACCAATGTGTTTATTGCTTTAATTTTAAAAACCCCAATTCAAACCCTCATTTCTTGTGTTTTTCCATTCTTCATTTGGCATCAGAGCGCCTGGTTCTGGGTGCAAACATTTAACCGTGTCAGGAAAAGATCCAAGAAATAAAAACACTACGGTAGGACCAAGTCAGATCATCAGCAATGATAATCATGATGAGAAAGATAGAATCGGCGAAAAACCTCCGATTTTTTATGGTGAGAACTTCGATTACTGGAAAGACAGAGCCAAAAGTTTCTTTCTAGGTCATGACGCTGATCTCTGGGATATGGTGACGGATGGATACATATATCCAATTGACGAAAGCGGTCAGAAGATTGACAGAAAGAGAATGACACATCAACAAAAGAAAAAATTCAGAAATCATCACAAGGCTAGAACAATCCTCTTGAGTGTTATCTCGTACATCGAGTATGAGAAGATCACAAACAGAGAATCAGCCAAAAACATGTTTAACTCCTTGAGAATGACTCGTGAAGGCAACACGCAAGTCAAAGAAACTAAAGCTCTTGCTCTCATTCAAAAGTATGAGGCTTTTGAAATGGAAGAAGATGAAACAGTTGAAACAATGTTCTCAAGGTTTCAAATTCTGGTTGTTGGGCTAAAAGTTCTCGAAAAAGGGTACTCAACAGCAGATCATGTAAATAAAATCATTAGAAGCTTACCCAAGAAATGGAGACCCATGGTCACAGCCTTAAAACTAGCCAAAGATCTGAACAAAATATCTCTTGAAGAACTGATCAGTTCCTTGAAAAGTCATGAGATAGAACTAGAAGAAGATGAGCCCCAGAAGTAAGGTAAGTCTCTCGCTCTCAAATCTAATAAAAATATGAACCTAAAGTTTTTCAGGAAAAAGAAGAAAACTCTGGTGGATCCTCATCAGAAGAAGACGAACTATCTCTTCTCTCCAGAAGAGTCAATCATCTATGGAAGCAAAGGTAGAGGAAGTTTAAAACTGCCAAAAGAACAGCGAATCATTCTGAATCATCTTCTGGATATAGAAAATCTATTAACAAAAATATTGTTTGCTACGATGCAATGAACAAAGTCATTACAAAAGCGAAAGTCAAAATCTTCAAAAAGAAAAACCTAAAAATAAGTCCTTCAAAGAAAATAAGAAAAGTCTTATGGCAACATGGGATGACTCGGAATCTTCTAAAGCTGAAACAAAATCAGAAGATTAAATAGCCAACATAGGCTTAATGGAAAATGTATCATATGACACTGGATCATCTGAATCAGAGTCAGACTCAGAGGCAGAAGAGGTATTCTATAAAATTTCTAGATCTCAATTATAAGAAAGCCTGTCAGAAATTCTTGAAAGATGACAGCAACTTTGAGTCCAAAACAAGAACCTAAAAAAGGATCTAGTATTTGACTCTGAAGAAACTAAGAAACCAAAAACAGAAAACTCAGAGCTAAAAGAAACCATTTCTAAACTCGAAAATGAAAATTATGTTATTAAAAATAAATTACAAAAAGCTCAGAAAGAAACTATTTCAGAAGTTTCTAATAATTATGATAGAATCATAAAAGAATATGATCATAGCTTTCAAAAATTTCTAGCTAAAAACATAGATATGGGCAAGATGGCTTCAATGATCTATGGAGTTAGCAGAAATGGCAGAAAAGGTATTAGATATAAGGGAAACGAATCTCAACCAAAGAAAGTTGATGATGTAGTTATAAAACACACACCTCTCTATTCACACTTCACATATGGACATACACATGACATAAAGTATACTAGTAATGTTTTTTCTACTAAGCCAAAATTCAAACATGATTTTGGTAACTCTAACACAAAAGGACCCAAAAAGATATGGGTACCTAAGCACAAAATTGTCTATGTTGTAGATGTCTTTAACAGCAAAGTTGAAACACCAATCTTGGTACCTGAACTTTGGATGCTCTTGACACATGACGGGAAGAAAGCATATGTTCCAAAGTCTAGAGCTTAAATCTAGAGGCTCTGTAGGTTTTAGAGGCAATAAAAAATGAAAGATTATTAGCTCTGAAACTATAGGTAACAATACACTTTCTTCTATAACTAATGTTCTGTTAGTAGATGGATTAATGCATAACCTGTTATCCATAAGTCAATTAAGTGATAACAATTATGATATAATCTTTAATCAAAAGTCCTGTAAAGCAGTTAGTCAGAAAGATGGATCTATCCATTTTAATGGAAAGAGAAAGAACAATATTTACAAAATAAAAATTTCTAAACTAAAAAGTCAGAACGTAAAATGCCTAATGTCTGTTAACGACGAGCAATGGGTCTGGCACAGAAGATTAAGGCATGTTAGTATGAGAAGAATATCTCACATTAACAAACTCAATCTGGTCAGAGGACTTCCTAATCTGAAGTTCATCTCAGATGCTCTGTGTGAAGCATGTCAAAAAGGCAAGTTTGCAAAACATTCTTTCAAATCAAAAAATGTTGTTTCTACCTCTAGACCATTAGAAGTTCTGCATATAGACCTGTTTGGACCAGTGAAAACTGCATCCATCAGTGGCAAGAAGTATGGATTAGTGATCGTATATGACTATAGCATATGGACATAGGTAAAGTTCTTAAGACACAAGGACGAGTCACACTCTGTGTTCATTACCTTCTGTAACCAAGTTCAAAATGAAAAAGATTTTAGAATTGTTAAAGTCAGAAGTGATCATGGTGAGGAATTTGAAAAAAAAAAGATTTGAAAACTTTTTTAATGAGAATGACATCTCTCATGATTTCTCCTGTCCTAGAACTCCTTAACAAAATGGAGTTGTAGAACGAAAGAATAGAACTTTACAAAAAATGGCCAGAACCATGATCAACGAGACTAACATTGCTAAATACTTCTAGGTAGAAGCAATTAACACAATGCATTATATTCAGAACAGAATCTCCGTAAGGCCTATTATGGATAAGACTCCATATGAACTATGGAAGAACAGAAAGCCCAACATCTCTTATTTCCATCCATTTGGATGTAATTGCTTTATTCTAAACATTAAAGAACATCTGAACAAGTTTGATTCTAAAGCACAAAAGTGTCTCATGTTAGGATACTCTGAACGCTCAAAAGGTTACAGAGTATATAACACAGAAGCACGAACTATGGAAGAATCTATCAGTGTCAGATTTGATGATAAGTTTGGCTCTCAAAAGTCAAAGAAGGGTGAATTTTTTGCATATATAGAAGTTCAATTTACATGTACTAAAGACAAAGTGTCGGAAGGTCTTAATAAAGAATCACAGCCAAATAATGAAGAAGATGTCTCAAATACTACAACAACCTCTGAAGACCCCATCCAGAAAAGACAATCCAGAAGCATCTTAGCACATCCAGAAAACACGATTCTAGGAATGAAGGATGACTCAATCAGAACAAGATCTACATTCAGAAACTCTGAAGAATCGCTCATGGGATTAGCGTATCTGATTGAACCAACTTCCATCAATAAAGCTCTTCTGGACAATGATTGGATCCTTGCAATGTAGGAAGAACTAAATTAATTTACCAGAAACGATGTACATGATCTAGTTCCTAAACCAAAAGGCTTTAACATCATTGGAACCAAATGGGTCTTTAAAAATAAGCTAAATGAACAAGGAGAAGTCGTCAGAAACAAAGCACGACTGGTGGCACAAGGTTATAGACAACAAGAAGGGATATACTATACAGAAACCTTTACTCCAGCCGCCAGGTTAGAATTTATCAGACTTTCAATTTCTTTTGCTGTAAATAATGACATCACTCTTTATCAAATGGATGTTAAAAGTGATTTTTTAAATGGTTACATTGATTAAGAAGTTTATGTGCACCAACCCCTGGCTTTGAAAATACAAAACATCCAGAATATGTTAATAAACTTAAGAAATCGTTATATGGTCGGAAACAAGCTCCCAGAGCTTGGTATGAAAGACTAAGTAATTTTCTGCTAGAAAGTAATTTTACCAGAGGGAAGGTGGACACAACCTTATTATGTAAACTGTTTAAAAGTGACATTCTGGTTTGTCAAATTTACGTAGATGATATAACTTTTGAATCTACTAAAGCCGCTTTGGGAAAAGAATTTGCTAAGTTTATGCAGGAAGAGATTGAAATGAGCTTGATGGGCGAACTCAAGTTCTTTCTGGGTATCGAAGTCAATCAAACTCCAGAAGGAACCCACACTCATCAAAGCAAGTATGTCAAAGAAATTCTGAAGAAATTTAACTTTTCAGAATATAAGTCATCCAAAACTCCTATGCATCCCACATGCATTCTGGAAAAGGAAGAGGTAAGTAAGAAATTAGAACAGAAGCTCTACAGAGGTATGATTGGATCTCTCTTATATCTAACAGCTTCAAGACCTAATATTCTATACAACGTTTGTCTTTGTGCTAGATTCCAATCAGATTCTAGAGAATCTCACTTAACAACAGTTAATCAAATTTTCAAGTATCTGAAAGGTACTACTAATCTCGGTCTTTGCTATAGAAAATACAGAGAATAAAAATTAGTAGGGTACTGTGACGCTGAATTTTCCAGAGACAAAATAGAAAGAAAAAGTACTTCTGGAAGCTGCCAATTTCTTGGAGACAGTTTAATCTTGTGGTCTAGTAAAAGACAATCCACCATTGCATTGTTAACTACTGAAGTTGAATATATAGCAGGAGTTGAATGCAGCACATAGATAATCTGGTTGAAGAGTCAGCTTGAAGACTTTAACATATATGAGAGTAATATTCCCATCCTCTGTGATAACACTTCTGCTATTTGTCTTTCAAAAAATCCTATTTTACATTCTAGGGCTAAACATATAGAATTTAAACATAATTTTATTATGGACTATATTCAGAAAGCAATTCTCTCTTTAAAATTTATAGACAAAGACCATCAATGGGATGATGTCTTCACTAAACCCATTTCTGAAGATAGATTTAGTTTCACTCTAAATCATCTCAGTATGAAATTATGCCCAAAATGATAATATTGTTCATGTATATTTAAACCCTCAAAATTTTATGCTTTAATTTTCTTTGTGTGAACATCTGATCAATAGTTCTTCAGAAGTGAGAAGGAAAGTTGTATCAGATTCTATCCAGAAGATTTGAATGTTCTCCAAAAAAGATTCATTTCTAAGATAGAAGAAAGCAGTTCACTTCATCAGCATCTGTCAACTCTAAACGCAAGGCCACTCTCTAAGGCTGAACACGTGTTCAAATTCTGAAGGGACTGAAACGGTGGAGTTGATGCATTAAGGCTCGAGTCAAATTGGTAATTATTCCATATCTTCATGCTATCCCTCTTTTCATGAATCATTAAATGCTCGTAATCATTTATTTTAATTCCTTTTCTTTTTAATTAAAAATGTTATTTTCTTTCTGTTGGATATATATACTTCACTCTTTCACAAACACTATCACATTTTCACTCTCACTTTTTTTCTCTCTTCAAACTGTTCATCTTTCAAAAACCCTAAAAGAGTCTTTGTGAACAAATGGCTTCCTCTCATCAAATTCCTCAACTTTCTCAAAACATTCATGGTTCTTCCTCCTCAAATGAAGAAAGGTAAATCGAACCCTCAAGAAATCTTCTCACACCCATTCATTCTCTGGAAGTTCTGTGTGAGCTTATTGTTGATTTCATAAGCATGAAGGAAAATGGGTATGATTTAATCCCCGATGTTGAGTTCCAAGGATGGACGAAGTATTTTGATCGCCTCATAGGTCAAGTTTTTCCAAATCTTGTGAAAGAATTCTGGATCCATTCCACAACTTCAAATCATCAGGTAACATCCTATGTTATAGGAAAGAAGATCATTATCACTTAAGAACTCATTGGGAAACTTATAGGTCACGACGGCGGCGGTATTCGATGCAGTGATATGGCAGACAAAAGTTTTGACCTAACCATGGTCTCAAAGGAAATTTTTACTTCTGACCAACCATCTAACAAAATCAAAGATTTGAAGGACTATCTCAGAATTTGGTCCAAAATAATTATGGGATGCATCAATCACATGAAGCCTGCCAGCTCTCTAGACTACATCAACATAGACCAATAGTACCTTCTGTACTTCACCGTCACCAAAGCAAAAGTTCATCCCCATATCTTCTGTTCAACCATTTGAAGACTAGTGTAAAAGAAAAAAGAGAAGAAGAAAGAACAAAGAGAGATTGGATTCCTATGGGAGAACTCATTTCAGATATTCTGATAGAAAATGGACTAATAAAACATCTGACTGAGGCTTAACAAGCTAGTCTCCTGCAAGTTTGTGCCGGTTGATGACACACAAATATGTGATATTTCTGGCTTGATATACACCAAATATTTCTCATACTTTAGTTTAAATTAAATTATTTTATAAGTATTATGCAGGTATTTTTCTATTTTTGCAGATATGCATTAAGCCGAACACTTTTGAAGAAATGAAGAAAAAAGGTGCAAAAAACTAGCAAAATGGCCTAAGGAGAAGAAAGGAGCCCAAAGCCCATTACACATATGAGCACGTGGCCCACAATGAAGAAGGCCTTGACGACCGTCAAGGAGGCGTGCCGAACGTCACGCGCCAAGAAGACTAAGTGACTATCGTCACTTGAATGTGACGAACGTCACAAGCCATTACTCCACTTTCTTCTCATCCAACGGATAGAAACGCGTTCAAGGGTTAATCCAGCGACTACCTACATTTTCTCACCCACTCAGTCAAAGTACCAAGGAATGTGACAAATTAATGGCCCTATTATTTCTCAAAGAAGGAAGTAAACTATTCCTACATTTTCGAGAGCAACTGATCACACAAGACTTATAAATAGAGCCTTAGACCACAGTAGAAAGGGTTCTTCTTTTTGGCAAGAAACTTTAGAGATTTTATTGAGTGAATATTCTTTTCAGCATTATTCTTTTCAGCATTATTTATATTTCCCAGTTATTTCTATATTCCTTTCCAGTATTATTTTCTTCTGTACGGTTAAATATATCCTCCGATCGAAGCAAAGCCTACAATTTGTGCAGGAGTGCTTCTGTCTTCAAAGTTATTACCAGGTTTATGTTTACAAATTCTTATTGATTTTTAATCGATATAATTATGTTTATTTGTGTTTGTCCTTTAAATTATTCTGCGATTTGGTTTAATATTATGTCAGGCTAGAAATCCTATACCGGTATGTAAAGTCACTCAACCGAGGGAACGAGTAACTTAGTCGGGATTATTTTTACTACGAAACTTTCTTTTCTGGCCTAAGTTACTATTTTTCAATCATTAAATTGTTTTGTTACAGAAGTAAAAAACAGATAGAGGTTAGGGTTAACAAAGCGGAAGTTTGAGATCTTTTAACTAGACAGTAGTAATTAGGCATTGGCTTAAAATACAGCGGAAGCACTTTAAAGTTAATTAAGATTTTATTTAGTTTTCAAAAAGTGTTTTTAACTCATGCGGGATGGCGGAAGCGTATGTTAGGACTTAACTGCATAGCCTAGATCAACAAAACGACGGTGTGAGACGAGGGTTTTTAAACTAAATAAGTTTTACTGAAAGCTGTTTTGAAAATATAAAGACGCCCAACAGGTCGCTAGTTCCGAGGTACGACTGTTGCATACTGGTAATTAAGCTCATTGATTATTAAAATCCAACTTAATTTAGTATTTAGTTTTCCCTACAACCCAATCAAATATTCATTAGCTTTAGATTTGCGAAGTAACAATAGAAGACGGTAGATCGATTCATCAGTCTCTGTGGTTCGATATCTTTTAAAACTACACGATAAGACTGTGCACTTGCAGTCCGAATCATTGGATACATAAGTACAAATACCACGATCAAGTTTTTGGCGCCGTTGCCGGGGACTGATTTAAGTCGATATCGCTACTCTTTTGTTATGCAGTAAAGACTAGAGCAAAAACTTCTCTATTTCTTCTCTATTTCTTTTCTTTTCTTATTTGTATGCCAAACACTCGTTCGCAAGGCGAGCCATTATACATACAAATCAATGATATCGAGCGTTATCTCAGACTTAGACGCCGCATTCAAGAGTAGCATCTCTTGCATAACACTCAACCTCGTCAATCACTCGAACCTCCTATTTCTCGACCAACTGAAGAAATGGCTGCCAATCCTGCTCCGCGCCCACTCAAATCCTATGCCATTCCCTCACAAGATGAACCATACAATAGCATTGTTTCCCCTTCAATCGAGGCTAACAACTTTGAACTGAAACCCTCTTTGTTATCTGTTGTGCAACAGAACCAGTTCTCTGGTGGGTCGATGGAAGACCCTAATTTTCATCTATCAATATTTCTACAGTACACAGATACAATCAAGAACAATGGGGTCAGTCAAGAGGAAATAAGACTTCGTCTTTTCCCTTTTTCTCTAAGAGACAGAGCAAGAGCTTGGCTCCAATCTCTACCCGCAAACTCAGTCACTACATGGGACGAGCTGAAGAAAGTCTTTCTTGCAAGATATTTTCCACCAAGAAAAATGGCTATGCTAAGATCTCATATAAGCAATTTTAGACAAAAGGAGAACGAATCCCTTTTTGATGCTTGGGAAAGATACAAAGATCTGATGAGACTATGCCCACATCATGGCCTGGAAGAATGGTTGATTATCCACACCTTCTATAATGGTTTCCTCTACAATACAAGATTAACAATAGACGCTGCCGCAGGTGGTGCACTTACCGACAAATCCTTCACCCCTGCCTATGCTCTAATAGAAAGTATGGCCCAAAATCACTATCAGTGGGGAAGTGAAAGAGGACACGCATACAAAGGTACTACAGAGAAAGCACAGACAAAAGGAGGAATGTATGAGATAAGCGACCTAGACAGTTTCCACGCTAAGGTAGATGCCCTCACCCTAAAGATTGATAATTTGACCGCAATACCTCCAGCCACCGTGGCTGTTATAACTCCCAATTGCGAAATATGCAGAGTGCCTGGACATCTAGTTACTGAATGTAAGATCTTGGCAGGAACTCCAACTGACCAAGTGAATTATGCCCAAGGAAACCCTTACTCAAACACGTACAACCCTGGATGGAAAAATCACCCAAATCTCTCATATAAAAACCCCAATGTGTTGTATGCTCTGAACCAAGCACCTGCCGTACCACCTGGATATCAAAAAGCTCCTGCAAATGCTCCTAGTACACCTAGAAAATCAAACTTAGAACTAATGATGGAGAACTTCATATCTACCCAAGCGCAAACAAACAAAGACGTCCAAAATCAAAACATACACACTAATGAGCAGATAAAACAATTAGCAAACAAAATAGATGCTTTAGCCACTCACAATAAAATGTTAGAAACCCAAATCTCTCAAGTGGCTCAACAACAAGCACCTACAGCTGCACCGGATGATACATTTCCCGGTCAACCACAACCTAACCCGAAGGGGCAAGCTCATGCCATCATATTAAGGAGTGGAACCGAATTAGATGGACCGCCCGACCCCATACTGTCAAATCAAAGTATGTATCAAAGGGCTGAAACATCAACTGAGAAGGAGAATCAACCAGAGAAACCAGAGATAGAAGAAGAAGATAAAGGAGGAGAGGCCAAAGAAAAAGAAAAACCTTATGTGCCTCCACCTCCTTATAAACCCCAGATCCCATTTCCTGGTAGATTAGCCAAACCTAAGAATGTAGGGCAATTTAAAAAATTCGTAGAACTTTTGAAACAACTTAATATAACAATTCCTTTCACAAAAGCTATAACTCAAATGCCCTCCTATGCCAAATTCCTCAAGGAAATCTTATCTAACAAGAAAAAGCTAGAAGATGACGAAACAGTTACGCTTACAGCAGAATGTAGCGCAATTATCCCAAACAAGATGCCTCCTAAGCTGAAAGACCCCGGAAGTTTCTCTATACCATGCCATATAGGTAAGTTCGTCATAGACAAAGCACTATGTGATTTAGGAGCTAGTATTAGCGTTATGCCTTTATCCATATGCAACAAACTGGAAATGGGTGAACTAAGACCGACAAAGATGTCCGTTCAATTAGCGGATCGCTCCGTCAAATACAAAGTAGGAATCTTAGAAAATGTTCCTGTACGGATAGGCCAATTCTACATCCCTACAGATTTCATAATCATGGACATTAGAGAAGGCGAAAGCACACCTATCATCTTAGAAAGACCATTCCTAGCTACTGCTGGAGCTATCAAAGATGTGAAAAAGGAAAACTAACCTTTGAAGTAGGTGAAGAGAAAGTCGAATTTATTCTGACACAATTCTTACAAGTGCCCGCCATAGATCACACATGTTATCTGGTAGACATCGTGGACGAATGCGTAAGAGAAATTGAATGGGAACCAATACCTTGTTCCGAAACCATGAAGATTCCCACACCTCTTATATTCGAAGATAACGAATGGTGTCCTGAATACCGAGACGACAATCTGAGTGAATGCTTAGCTCTGACACCAGATCACATGCCTTGTCCAAGAAAACCAGCATTGAATCTTAAGCCATTACCTAAGACCCTCAGATATGAATTCCTTGACACCGAGTTAAAACGACCTGTAATTGTCAACACGGACTTAGGACAACATGAAACAAACAAATTATTACAAGTCTTAAGAAAATATCCATCCGCCTTAGGATACAACATTACAGATCTCAAAGGAATAAGTCCTTCCATTTGCATGCATCGCATTATGCTGGAAAATGACTGCAAATCTTCTAGAGAACATCAACGAAGAATTAACTCAATATGGAGCACCCTAGTTAAAGATGAAGTAAAAAAACTTCTGAATGCAGGAATCATATACCCAATCTCCGATAGTCAATGGGTAAGCCCAGTCTACTGTGTACCAAAGAAAGGTGGTATAACAGTAACAACAAACAAAGCAGGCGAAGCTGTAGCGGAACGAACTATAAGCGGAACTAGAATATGTATTGACTATAGGAAGCTAAATAAAGCCACTCGCAAGGACCATTTCCCTCTACCATTCATTGATCAAATGCTTGAACGATTAGCTAAGCACTCTCATTACTGTTATCTAGACGGTTACTCAGGATTCTTTCAAATTCCTATTCACCCCGATGACCAAGAGAAAACAAGATTCACATGTCCCTATGGAACTTTCGCCTACCGACGAATGCCTTTTGGATTATGCAATGCTCCCGCCATGTTTCAGAGGTGCATGATGGCAATATTTGCTGATTTCATAGACAACATCATGGAGGTCTTTATGGACGACCTCTCTGTATGTGGAGAGAGTTTTGAAGATTGTCTGATGAATTTGGAGAAAGTTTTGGAGAGATGCATAAAAGTTAACCTCGTTCTGAAATAGGAAAAGTGCCACTTTATGGTCAAACAAGGAATAGTACTAGGACACGTTGTGTCTGAAAAGGGGATTGAAGTCGATAAAGCTAAGATCGAAGTCATAGAAAACTTGCAACCCCCTAAAACAGTAAGAGAAATACGCAGTTTCTTAGGACACGCCGGTTTCTACCGACGATTCATAAAAGATTTCTCGCAAATATCAAAACCTCTAACCACCCTCCTTATGAAAGACGTTGAATTTGATTTCAATGACAAATGCCTAAAAGCATTTCACCAACTAAAAACAGCTCTTATATCCGCACCAATCATGCAACCACCTGATTGGAGACTTCTGTTTGAAATCGTGTGCGACGCAAGTGATTACGCCGTAGGTGCAGTCCTGGGACAACGAAGAGATAAGAAGTTTCATGCGATATACTATGCTAGTAGAACCTTGGACCCTGCACAGATGAATTACGCAACAACGGAAAAAGAACTTTTAGCCGTGGTCTTTGCACTAGACAAATTTCGCTCCTACCTAGTAGGCGCAAAAATAATCATCTATACGGACCATGCAGCTATTAGATATCTCTTAACCAAGCAAGACTCAAATATGAGACTTATGAGATGGATTCTGCTTCTACAAGAGTTAGATTTAGAAATTAAAGACAAATAAGGTACCGAGAACGTAGTAGCCGACCATTTATCTCGAATGGAACAGCTGACACCAGAAGAAGTACCTATTAACGATGACTTCCCGTATGAACGTCTGTTAGCTTAGATGGACTTAGGAGATGCCAGCAAAGAACCACCTGAATCAAATCCAAATCAACTGCTTTTAGGACTTGACACACAAGCTGCTAACGGTGATTCATAAGAAATCCAAGACGAAATAAATAATGATATAAAAGAAGTCGTGGTCTCTGTCCGAACTAACCAAACCATACCATGGTATGCGGACATAGCAAATTACTTGGCTGCCAAAATCCTACCCCTTGATATAACCTATCAACAGAAGAAGAAATTCTTTCACGATTTGAAACATTACTTTTGGGATGAACCTTTACTATTCAAGAGAAGTGTCGACGGTATTTTCCAAAGATGCGTCCCGAAAAACGAAATTGAAAACATTATTTCTCATTGTCATGATGCCCCTTACGGAGGCCATGCAAACACATCAAAGACATGTGCCAAAATTTTGCAGTCTGGCTTCTACTGGCCAAATTTGTGGAAAGATGTGCACATAGCCATCCTAAACTGCGACCGATGCCAACGCACCGGAAATATATCCAGACGCGATGAGATGCCTCAGACTGGCATTCTACAAGTTAAAGTCTTTGATGTATGGGGAATAGACTTCATGGGACCATTTCCATCCTCATTCGACAACAAACATATACTCGTGGCTGTAGATTACGTTTTGAAATGGATTGAAGCAACAACTTCTCCAACAAACGATACTAGAGTCGTGATTAAACTCTTCAAAACCATTATATTCCCAAGGTTTGGTGTACCCAAACAAGTTATAAGCGACGGTGGCTCCCACTTCATATCAAGAATCTTTGATAAAATCCTAACCAAATATGGGGTGAAGCACCGCGTCGCGACACCATACCACCCCCAAACAAGCGGACAGGTAGAAGTCTCAAATCGAGAAATAAAACAAATATTGGAAAAAACTGTTGCCACGTCGAGAAAGGATTGGTCGGCTAAGTTACCTGACGCATTATGGGCCTACAGGACGGTATTCAAGACGCCAATAGGTACAACACCCTTTAAACTCATCTATGGAAAATCACGCCACCTGCCAGTGGAAATTGAACACAAAGCTTACTGGGCAATTAAAACTTTAACCCTAAGCTACACTGCGGCATGAGAGAAAAGGATCCTCGACATAAATGAATTAGAAGAACTAAGATTAGACGCATATGAAAATGAGAGGATCTACAAAGAAAGGACGAAAAAATGGCATGACAAACGAATCTCAAGGAAAGAATTCAATGAAGGAGATGTAGTTCTCCTATTCAACTCTCGTCTAAAACTTTTCCCTGGGAAACTCCATTCACGATGGTCTGGACCATTCGAAGTAACCAAAGTTTTCCCCAGTGGTGCCATAGAGATTAAAGGAAAATCCGTGAATCCATTCTTAGTAAATGGCCAGCGTCTAAAACATTATTACAGCGTTGAAAATAAGGATTACACCGCGAGCTTAACGCTATTAGAGCTACCACACGAATTTGGAAACTAACTCACGTCTAACAACATTGTCAAGCTAATGACATTAAACAAGCGCTGTGTGGGAGGCAACCCACAAGTTTTTTTATTATTATTTATTATCTTTCAAATCTATTTATCTTTATTTCTGCATTTTGATTTTTACTTTCCGATTTCTTTCCTTTTCTTTCTTTCTCCCACAACATATTTTACTTATTTTTCTTTTACAAATTTTAGTACCGACTCACAAGAACCTACAAGCTATAATTCATGGATACTATCATTTTTGCATCGGAGGCCCAATAGAGGAGATATGAGATTCTGGCTCAGCGCCAGATGAGTATGACCACGTATGTGCATGATCCCACCTTGACAGCTTTAGGAATCAGGGAAAGTGTATACTTCATGTTCAACCAGATAGGATGGGAGGGGTTCCTAGCCCATAAACACCCTACACACCAACGCCTCACCTTGGAGTTCTTGAGCTCCCTCATCTATAAACCCACACAAGGCTTAGGGCGTAGTAGGGGCCAAATGTCCTTTAGATTGTTCGGTTTCACTCACCAGTTTATAGTTCGCAGTCTAGCTGAGCTGCTAGGATTCCCTAGTTCTTTAGACGCCCACATGGAAACCCAGGCGGATGACTACCTCAACTTTGAACTTAATCACTTTTGGAGGGACATAGCGGGCCAATATCCTGAGGACCCAGACCACCTTGATGCCACCGAGATTCATAACCCTGCGATTAGGTATTTCCATCACATTTTAGCTTTCACCTTTTTTGGAAAACCTATTAATCGACTCTCAGTTTCTAGGGATGAGTTGTTCATCATTTACTGTGCTTTTCAGTCCAGACCAGTCATTGGTGCATCATTTATGATCGCCAACATGTCAGCTATAGCTCAGTGTACCCATGGCCCCATCTGTGTCGGCGGGCTAGTCACTATGATAGCTGAGGCCCTATCCCTACGGTCATCTCTGTCGCGCCTTACACCGTACACCATATATTATACCATGGACATCCTTTTTTGCTTTAACATATCTTTGATTGGTAACCACAGCCCACCTCACTTTCAGCTGCTTGTCCAAAATAACCCTGTCTATTACTTCAAATTGCCTAGCCCCGAGAATACCAGTGTCTATACCAAGACAAATTGGCTATATCACCTAGAGAAGACAGACGAACACGACCCTGAGAGGGAGGAGAGTGACCCATCCACACCCACATGTTACCATGATTATACACCCTTGGATTACCCTACACTACCCCTTGTTACAACAGCTAATGACGTCCTTATGCCGGATCATGCACATGTGATCAAGACACTGCAGACAGATGTTACCTCACTCTAAGGCGAGCTCGACACTATTAAAGATAATGTCAGCATACTTCGGTGTGACTTCTTTCATTTCATGGACGTCGTCACGGAGCAGTTTGATCACATTTATCAACATCTGCACGCTTCTGCACCATATCCAGGAGGCCCTCATGCTTGATAGTTTTTGTTTCTGTGCCGCCCCAGTGAGGACACTGTTTGTTCTTAGTATGGGGTTTTTTTTCATTATTATTCTCAAAACTCATTATGGTTTTATTATTTTCGAATAATTTGTTACTTTTCGGTTCTAAAATTTCGTTTATTTATTCATCTATACATTTCATATCCATTTTATTTATTTTTGTTTTAAAGTATTTATTTATTTATTTTCATACACAGTATGTATTCATTTTTATACTATGCAATTTCTATTATTATTTTCATGTGTTTCTTATTTCTGTTACTATTTTCATTTGCTTCTTATTTACCATATCATTCTTCCAATTATACAATGTGCTACTATACCCCTTGCAATATACTTCTCAAGATTAATGAATTAATTAATTTAGTGGAGCACGCGGTCAAAGAGGTCAAAGAGACCAACGCATCACTTCACCCTGACGAACGTCAGGATGCATGTGACGAACGTCAGGGATTGTCTCTTTAACTCTGACGAGCGTCAGAGAGAGCATGACGGGCGGCAGGGCTTGTCCCCCACGCTTTTCATTTCCCGTGACCGTTGAACAGCATTGATGCACGAAAATTTGTTTTAAAACCCCACCACCCAATTTACTCCATTCACCCATAACTTCCATAACCTCTCAATTTCAAAAATTCTCCCATAAACCCCATTAAATTTCTTACTCAACAAAACCATCTATATAAACCTGTCTTCCATCCTTAGTTTCATTGCTACCACCCACTTTCCATCTCTTTACCACAAATACATTTTTTTCTATCAAGTTCAAAAATCATGGCCAACCAACCCGAAGCCGACACGCGACATCTCGTGCTCCGACAAGGAGAAGCTGGTGAACTTCAAAAAGAGAGGTACATAAAATTCCATCATCGAGGGCTGTCATCCACGCGGTTCGTCAACAACAATTGCTTGCAAGAATTAGGCTTGCAACGTCATATGGAAGGCTTGCTGAATAAAGCCGGCCTAAGCTTTATTAGCACGATGAACACACCAACTTACGAAGCTCTCACATTGGAATTCTTGAGTTCCTACGCATATCACACTCGAGAAGATGCAGACGCACACCTAACGGGAGCCGCTCAATTTCAGATGTTCAACCGAGAGTACACACTCAACCATGAAATTTTGAGCAACATATTTCATTTTCCTCGAGGGAATAATGTGCAATATCGCATTATCCCAGAATTGGATTGGAATGGAAGTGCATACGCACTATGGGAGAGAATAACCGGCGAACCAAATGTCACACCCGAAGCACGGTATGCCTCTCACATCCACAACCCGAACAACTGCTTCTTACACCGTGTTATGGCAAACACAATATTTGGAAGGGCGAACAACAACAAGGTAAACACTAAAGAATTGTATGCTCTTCACTGTACCTTTTCAAAAAACCTCCGTCTTAATCCCGTTACTTTAATGATGGCCCACATTCAAAACCTCGTTACAAGAGACGGGACCACACCTTTTTGCATCGGAGGCATCGTCACCACCATCGTAGTTCACCTGAACTGGGGGGAAAGGATTCAACGCCTACCTCCGCTGCCAGCATTTTATATGGATATTGATAACTGTAGAGCTGGCCGCCTGATCAAAGTGAGAGAAGCTGGAGGGTACTATCTAATGGTTAAGAATGCAAGAGTTCGTAGCGTGATCATGCCAAATCACAATCGTACTTACTTGGGTAATCCGGATAACTGGCTTTACAACCTGAACACCCCAGAACCCGGAGAAAATGTGCAAAGAAATCAAGAACCAGCCAACAATGCTGCCACTGACGAAATCGAAGAAGAATTAGAGCAGCAAGAGCCCCAACCACAGCAAGCCAACAATCCTGCCACCATCGACGCAATCTATGCCGCAATAATGCAGCAAAACCAGTTGTCCACTCAACGCCACCAGAGCCTCGAGATGCGCCAAATCGAGATAATGACTCTCATGCAACAAATACAGAGAGACCAAAACGACTACACTCACAGGCATGATCAAAGTGTGCTGGAATTCACCACAGGAATAATGGAAGATATGCGAGCCTTAACACTTCGTGTTGACGACTTGTATAATATCATATCCCAGAGAGATGGAGGCGAATCTTCCATACATGGTGGGCAAGCACGTCGAAGAGCAAGGACACGTGGCCGATACCAAAGACAAGAGGAGGAAGAATGATTATCCAGTTTCTATTTCCCCTTTCCCTCTTCTATCAATACATTGAGGACAATGTATGATTCAAGTATGGGGGAGGAAGTATTTCCCTTTTCCTAGTAATTTCTATTTTCTTTGTAATTTCCCTTCCGTTATCTCTAATTCAATAAAATTTTTTTTATCAAGTTATCTATTGAAGCAATTTGTGTTGTTCTTTTAGACTTCCCTTTCTTTTTTGAGCCCTTAAAATTTTTTTTCGACTCACTCTACAAAGTACATAGACTGTAAGATCTCCAATCGTCAGGGATTGGGGTAAGATTAAGCAAAATTTCTACCGTCTAGACACTCTACAACCCCAGGGTATGATAGATCAGTTCAAGTACCTGTTATTTCCAATACCCTGAGTTTAGTCTTTATAGTAACCTTGAGTAGTTTATATTAGCAGTCAGCACCGTCTTAAACACAAACTATGCAGTAAGTCGATGAATATAAGTGGATGATATAATATTTCAGCAAAATGTTGCAAGGAAACACACCGATTAAATTGGACGATCCTCACCCGATCGCGTAATCCAAAGGATGTAAACCTTACAAAGTAACATGAAAATTCATTTGATGGATGGTTCAGGAGCATCTGATACTGAACTCGGTAGGGCAGATTACGATCTGATCCCCCGCATTCAACCATTGAATAAAAGGTTGCCACATTACTGTGCCAGAAACCTCTAAAGTTTAAAAGGATCATAACCACTAACCGACTGTTCTGCTATGTGCGTGTAAAGATAAAGGGCTTAATGTGATTGCACTAGAATGAAAAGGGCAAAACAAGACAAATACTCGAGGTAGGCTATGATAGGACCTGTAACTAGTTTACGTAAAATGGGACTGTCTAGTGTCATTGACATAGTAATGAAGCATGAATCAAGCCATCGATTTTTTGACAAAAACACAACGCAACTATATATTAGTTGATCTGAGTCATAACCATGTTTAGAAAAACATCGTACTTAGCATTTTATTGAGGACAAGCAAAGTTTAAGTATGGGGGAGTTTGATGACACACAAATATGTGATATTTCTGGCTTGATATACACCAAATATTTCTCATACTTTAGTTTAAATTAAATTATTTTATAAGTATTATGCAGGTATTTTTCTATTTTTGCAGATATGCATTAAGCCGAACACTTTTGAAGAAATGAAGAAAAAAGGTGCCAAAAACTAGCAAAATGGCCTAAGGAGAAGAAAGGATCCCAAAGCCCATTACACATGTGAGCACGTGGCCCACAATGAGGAAGGCCTTGACGACCGTCAAGGAGGCATGCCAAACGTCACACGCCAAGAAGACCAAGTGACTATCGTCACTTGAATGTGACGAACGTCACAAGCCATTACTCCACTTTCTTCTCATCCAACGGACAAAAACGCGTTCAAGGGTTAATCCAGTGACTACCTACATTTTCTCACCCACTCAGTCAAAGTACCAAGGAACGTGACAAATTAATGGCCCTATTATTTCTCAAAGAAGGAAGTAAACTGTTCCTACATTTTCGAGAGCAACTGATCACGCAAGACTTATAAATAGAGCCTTAGACCACAGTAGAAAGGGTTCTTCTTTTTGGCAAGAAACTTTAGAGATTTTATTGAGCGAATATTCTTTTCAGCATTATTTATATTTCCCAGTTATTTCTATATTCCTTTCCAGTATTATTTTCTTCTGTACGGTTAAATATATCCTCCGATCGAAGCAAAGCCTACAATTTGTGCAAGAGTGCTTCTGTCTTCAGAGTTATTACCAGGTTTATGTTTACAAATTCTTATTGCTTTTTAATCGATATAATTATGTTTATTTGTGTTTGTCCTTTAAATTATTCTGCGATTTGGTTTAATATTATGTCAGGCTAGAAATCCTATACCGGTATGTAAAGTCACTCAACCGAGGGAACGAGTAACTTAGTCGGGATTATTTTTACTACGAAACTTTCTTTTCTGGCCTAAATTACTATTTTTCAATCATTAAATGGTTTTGTTACGGAAGTAAAAAACAGATAAAGGTTAGGGTCAATAAAGCGGAAGTTTGAGATCTTTTAACTGGACAGTAGTAATTAGGAATTGGCTTAAAATACAGCGGAAGCACTTTAAAGTTAATTAAGATTTTATTTAGTTTTCAAAAAGTGTTTTTAACTCCTGCGGGATGGCGGAAGCGTACGTTAGGACTTAACTGCATAGCCTAGATCAACAAAACGACGGTGTGAGACGAGGGTTTTTAAACTAAATAAGTTTTACTGAAAGTTGTTTTGAAAATATAAAGACGCCTAACAGGTCGCTAGTTCCCGAGGTACGACTGTTGCATACTGGTAATTAAGCTCATTGATTATTAAAATCCAACTTAATTTAGTATTTAGTTTTCCCTACAACCCAATCAAATATTCATTAGCTTTAGATTTGCGAAGTAACAATAGAAGACGGTAGATCGATTCATCAGTCTCTGTGGTTCAATATCTTTTAAAACTACACGATAAGACTGTGCACTTGTAGTCCGAATCATTGGATACATAAGTACAAATCCCACGATCACTGGTAAACCTCTCAACGCCAAGAATCTAAAGAAGATGAAGATTATTGAAACTATTAAGAAGGACCCGACAATTACCACCAAGGAAGTCATCACCACCTGAAGAGTGCCTCTGAAGGATTTTCCTCTCTTCACTCAAGTAGACTCTTCTCCAGAAATTCTTCTCAGGTATCTGGAAGCCTGTAAGAGTGACGTTACGATTCCAGATGTGAACATTCTTGATATAAGGCAACAACCTCTAGGAGTTGCTCCCAAAAAATCAAGAAAAAGGAAAGCAATTGGAGAAGGAACCTCTCAGAAGACCCCAAAGCTGCCAAAAAGAAAGGTAAATTGTCTTTTGTTTCTATCATTGAATCAATATTTTTATCAACATCTAAAAACCCCTCATTTCTGAAGCTCACAAAAGATCCATATCATCAAACCTTTGATGATTTTGACCTAGATATTGACACTTCAATTCCTCTAAATAATCCTTTGAACAATCCACCTTCTACCCATTTTGATTAACCTCAGCCAGAACTTGCACATGCTCTCTCTGATATTGATTAATTTGATTTGCTGTTTGAATCTCCCCAAACCGAAAACCTAAATTTTGACTCTGATACCACGACATCCATCCCTGGAATCACTTTCCCTCTCATGGTTTCTCAGCCACCAACAATCCCCGCTTCATCATAAACCTTCTCCATTCCAGATCTTCAATCTCCTTATCATTCAACTCCACCAAATTCACCTATAATCCTTTCTGACTCTCCCTCTCCAAATAACTACCCAGAAGATCCCCTTAGAACAATCATTGATTTAGAAGCTCGGGACAATCTCGTCACAAGCTCTCAGAAAATTACCATTCCCAAACCAAAACCAAAAATCTCCAAAGCAGATGTTGGTAAATCTTTGCTGATTTTTAAAACAGAAATACAGGAATGGGTTAACTTTCTAAATCTAGCTTGCATGGAGAATCTCAATCTATCTACCTCTGATTCTCACTAGAATCAGTTCTAAAATGCTTTGCCTCTGAATCTCTGAAGCTAAAGAAGATTAGCTATGAAATCGTTCAACATAACTTATGCGATCGCCTGAAAATCTTCAAGGATCAAGTTTTGAAACACTGGGTAAAGAAACACCTCCTTCTACTGGAGAACACCCCTTATGAAGCCCCTCAGATATCAGAGTATAACGAACCGTCTACTGGTCCTCTTCCTATGGTTATGTTTCAAGATAAAGGTAAGGAAGTCTAAGAATCTCCCGCACCAGAATCAGCTGCAGTAAGTTCTAAAAAAGTGGTCTCTTTTGCTGAAACAACTTCATGTTCTCTTATACTGAAAACTCTGGAGGAGTTGAAGAAAGAAAATGTTGTGTTTAAGGAACGGTTAGACATCAGGATGAAACTAACAAGGAAATTAAAGGGATGCTTGGGAAACAAGAGGAATTGAACAATCAGATCAAGAATTTATTGGAAGCCTTGTCCAAACGACTTCCACCTCCTCAACCTTAGTTCTGAAAAATTATTTCTATTTTGTTTCTTATTTCAATCTTCTGGTCATCCACCTCCTTCTGTTTATCTTAATCTACTTTGAATACAAAATTCATTTTATTATTTAGGTGTTTTTATTGCTTTTTGATTCTTGACAAAAAAGGGGGGAACGTAATATATTTTGAATATAACAGTATCGAGACTCAGTCTCAAACATTTTGAATATCATAATTTCTATTTTTTATCCTCTTAAAGCAACCGGGAAAAATATATTGAAAAGAAACTTCTTAAAGAAACTTCTGTTGTGGACGCATCAAAAACCTCCTTCTCAAAGCTCTGATCAGAACATCTTCAGGGAAATATTTTTTCTTTATCTGGGGATCCAACTCAGGGGGAGAATTTAATTATTTATGCTCTTAAAAGTATTCTATCAAAATGTACAACTTTTTGTCATCATCAAAAAGGGGAAGATTGTTAGAACATAGTTTGGTTCTACATACTGTAAGAGTTTTGATGAAAAGAAACACATGATATATATAAAGAACAAATATACTCTCTAATAATGTTTTTTATATAAACAAGTAAATTCTTATGTAAGATGCATAGAAGATGAGCAAGTTTAGTTTTTGAAGCTCTATTGTGACACATCATCCTTAGAAGCAAACCCGTGTGACACGCTTAAATAAAGAAGTTCTAATGTTACAACTTCTGAATGCACCAACGCTGTGAACAAAAACTCTGATATTCTGATACGTAAAGTTCTGGAAAGAACTAAAGAAGTCTCAATGGTAACATTCATCTTCTGATATGATCCCAAGAAATTATGTTCTGAAGCGTTACAATTTATTCATTGCAAATAAAAAGTAACGACTGAATCAAGATAGGATCTCTACTTTTGGAAAGAACATTAACTACACTTTATCAACCTTCCAAAATCATCTTCTCATGTCTCTCATGAATCACCTATATAAAGTAGACTTGAAGGAGAAATCACATACAACATTACTGTGCACTGAAAAATAGAAATCTCATTACCTTTCTATCTTGTGCTTTTCAATTGTGTAATACATCACCGTAGTGATATTGTTTTATCTAGAAAACATCTTTGTACACACTGTTAATTATATTATTATGTAATACCTTGAGAAAGACGAGTTATGGTTTAAACTCAAAAAGACTTTGATAGTTGTCATTGTATATGTGTAATAAAGTTTGATTAGTGGATTAAGACCTCATTTGAGAGAGGCGAAATCACCTTGGCAGGTGGACTGGAGTAGTTTGAGTTCAAACATACTAGGATAGCCAACGTGTCTATTGCTTTAATTTTAAAAACCCCAATTCAAACCCCCCTTTCTTGTGTTTTTCCATTCTTCAATACTTTGATGAGAAGAAACATCATAAGGGAAATGAGAAGCTTGAGAAGAGAAAGTTTCAATGCTATAATTGTAATAGATTTGGCCATTTTGCTAAGGATCACTGGTCAAACAAGGAAAGGAAGTCAGAAGAAGCAAACATAGCCAGATGAGATTCTGATGATGAACCCTGTGCTACTGATGGCTTATGAATCTGATGAGGAACTTGCACAATTGATAATGCTTTATTATGAAGGAGACTTTGAATATGAGTCAGAATCATAAGATGACTCTGAATTTGAAGTCTTGTCAGATTCTAAAGATGATTCAGGATTAGAAGATGAATCTGAAGTTGAAGTCAAGTCTGAGTCTGAAGGAGGTTTTGAAGATGATTCAAAGTCTTAAAGTGACTTTGAAGATGAAGACTCTGAAGGCGATTCTGATTCTGAAGGTAAATTTGATTCTGATCTTAATTCTGATGGTGATCCAGAATCTGGCGGTCAAGACTTTAGTGGTCATGCTTCTAAAGGTGGACCTTTTGAAGGCGGAGCTTCTAGAGGTGGACCAACTTTTGGGGGTAGTCCAACATATGATATTGTTACAAAATTAGAAGGATATTCTGAATAAGCTTAGAGGCCACAAAGAATTAGATAAATACCAAGGATATTTGTGAAGTTTGACATGTTACAAGATATTAAAGTAGACTTTGAGGGAGACGTTGTTTAGTGTGCCATGTTAGTATAATTTGAAAGAGTTAGTGCTGAAGAAGCTCTTAAGAATAAAGTATGGCCGAAGTACATGAAAGAAGAACTTGAGGCTATATGAATAAAACAGACAAAACTCATTGAATAAAAATCAATAAAGTCGCCATCAAACATCTATTTATCTCACGAAGGAGAAGGGAAATATTGAAGAAAACCTGAAAGAGATAAATCACGGTCTTTCGACCAAGAGATCGGGTAAGGGATTTGATTACGCGAGGGGAAGGTATTAACACCCCCACGTCCGTAGTACTATATGGTATCCACTCTCGTTGTTCTAATCAACGGGTGTGTTTCAAATCTAAGCTTACGAGCTAAAAAGAAAAATGCAAAGAGGGAATGCATGCAAAAAGAAAACATAGGGAAAAGAAAGAAATATTTACAAAGTTTTGCTTGGCTGAGCCCCGTACCAGATGCCCGCGTATCCCTTTTAAGGAATCAGAGCGCCGTAGTTCGGATCACATGTTTTGGTTTGTTTTGTGTTTTTTAATGAACAATATTAATTTCACCTTCTGTCGCAGCTCGACCTTTGGAGACTCACGCGTCAGCACAAAAGTGAATTAACATGTTCTACCTAACAAGGTACTTGCAAAGAAAAATGCCCGAAGGTGGATAATGCTACATTCTTGCTCTAGAAACTTATACATAGTGCCACCCAACCTTTTGGGATTTATACGTCTTATTGCATAGAGTAGAACTAACACATCCCTTTGAAGTTTGAAAGAAAGGCCCAAAGGCGAGAAGAGTTTGCATTTGTTGATATTTTTTACCTTGAAGAAGGATTTAAAATTTGTTAGATGTTTTATGAATTTTCCAAGAAAAGATTTTTAATCTTAATGCAAGGATGCAAAAGAAAGAAAAACATCTAAGAGAAACTAGCTAGTTTCATCCCTAATGTTATCATACAACGTTTGATCCTAAGGTTGAGTTTTGAAAGGGAAATTTGTACCCTTTGTTAGCATGCATGGATACCTATCCTAATGTCTAGCTCGAAAGCTACCCTAATCGAGCGATCCTAAGGAAACATACAACAATTCAAAGTCCAAGGGAACATGCAAAGATCAAAGTCGTTATCTCAATTCTAATTGAGTGACATCATCGATCATTGAAAAAAATAAAATGATAAAATCCTAAGGGAGCATGCAAAGATCAAAGTCATTTTCTTAATTCTAATTAAGTGACATCATCAATTGTCAATAAAGGAAAATGAAAATTCTAAGAGGAGCATTCAAAGATCAAAGTCGTTTTCTTAATTCTAATTGAGTGACATCATCGATCACCAACAAAGGAGGCAAACACAAGCACAAACACAAATAACAAATAAGTGCAGAATGTCTGCTACAGGTCTTTAAACAACTTTGAGTGCACGCTTTTTATTTCCTACTTCTCATGATATCTAGAAAATCATTAAAATACGGAAAAATAAATCAGAACCAAAATGATACCAAACAAACAAGAGTTCGTAGCACAGCAAGCAAAGCGGAGAAACCCAGAAAACTTCAAGTAAGCTTCACCAAGCAACAAAGAAGATTCAGAAATCAACTACTCAGAATAAGTGTTGACGCGTCATCGATGTGAAAATAAATCACATTCGAAAACTCAATCATATCCGCATATCACACAATAAACTTGCATAAGACTCAGATCTCAACTAGAAAAGGTGAATCACGAGTCTCGAGTAATCGGATAATCATGATTTAATTCCTAAAATAAAATAAAAATCTAACAAATCTTTATTGATTTTATTATTTTTATCATGTGAAGAAAAAGTTCAAACAAATCTAAACAATTATCAAAATCGTTCAAAAGAAAATACAAAATAGGAAAAAGAATCTTGTTGTACCCCAAAATTTGCCCTCTCATTTTTCAAGGCCTTTCTCACAAGGATTCTCAAGGTTCAAGCTTGCACAAGTACATTAGGATTTTCCAGTACTAAGATTAAAAGGAAACTGCCAAAAAGGGAGAAAACAGATAAAATTATTTTCTTTTGACAAAATTAAAGAAACAACAATTTTACTTCGTTTGGGCATATGCTGCATGCATGCCTACTTCGATTTGGACAAAATAGATGCCTGCAAGCCTGCTTCGATTTGGATAAGTTTACTTCCTACAAGCCTACTTTGACTGGACAAGTTTGCTGCCTGCATGCATGTTTCGTTTGGATAATTTTTGACGGGACAAAATAACCATCTCTATGCATCCTTCGAATTCACTTGCACCAAGGGCCTCTTGCAGACTTTGCTTTATACAAGCTTTGTTTGAGCCAAGAGGTATCTTCATACAAGATTTGACTAAGTTCTTGCTTCCCTTGAAAGAGCGCCCTTCGATTCAGAAGCCAGGAAATTCCCTCATGCTAAACAGACACAAGGCAATGACTCCCTTTATGTTTGCTTCGATCCACATGCTTCGATTCGGCAATATGCTTCCTTCGAACACGAGCTTTCGATTGGGCAATATGTTTGCTTAGATCCAAGCTTCGACTGGGCATTAGCTTCCTTCGAGCAAGCTTGCTTCAACCACAAGCTTCGACTGAGGCAAAGGCTTCCTTCAAACAAGTGTGCATGGATCTCTTTTTTGCATTCGACTCAAGACCAAATCTCATATCCTTATCTTCAAAATCTCATTTGCCAGGCTATGTTGCTTCCAAATATTTACATAATTAGAGGATTCCACAAATTTGTGATACATTACACAAATATTCGAAGGTTTATCCACTGGATAATACCATTCTTGGATGAAATGGCAAAAGGCTACGTACCCTTTCTTTATAAAGAGTACTTTAATCATAAAATTAGCTCTCAACCTGATTTTTGGTCTGAGCACAAGCAACGCCAAAAGGCATAAGTCAAATCTTCTGTACCCAACTGACATCAGGCCCCCACTTATACTTTTTTGTTTTCATATTTTATTATTTTTTGCAAAGCTGACTACTTCAACATCTCCCAAGTTTTTCCTCTATAAATAGAGGAACCATGAACAAAGAAAGAGGTCCAGATTTGGTTGTGTGGAAAGAATCTTCAAAAATCATCAAACTCACAAAGCTCTCAAACACTTAAACATTTTTGAAAACACAAATCCATAATCCCAAACATTTATCCCCTTCGAATCTGAGGCATACTCACATTTTATTCCCTTTCGAATCCAGTAGAAAAGACATTCCATTTGTTTTCCTCCTTTGAACCAAACAGTAGAAACGCTGCCTCTGGTCCATTCCTTTCGAATCCAGGGACACTCCAGGAAACCACCTAAAGGCCCAACACACGTCCCAGCCTCAAAGCAAGGTAAGTCATCCTTAAGCTTGGATCTTTCGTTTCCAGCACATATAAATACAAATCCTTTTCGTTTCAGGCATGTACATACCATTGTTTTTTCTTTTCATTTACACACTTATAGTTTTGTTCTACTGCCTTTCCTTTTCGTTTTGATTTTTGGTTTCTTACAAATGTTTTAAGAACTAACCTGGCCCTAAGGCAGTGCTAGCATGGCCTTAAGCCATGTTGCTATTTAACATCTCAAACGAAAGAAACAGGAAATAGGAAATAGGAAACGAAGCTTCTGGCTTCTACCCCATTTCTCCAGTTCAAACGAAAGAGGTAACCAGGAGGAAAACCATTTTGACTTCCAGGCCCAGACGAAAAACATGCCTACACTGATTCCAGGCTCAACTGAAAGGAATTCCCTCACTGCTTTCAACCCCCAGTCGAAGAAGACAAAAAAGGAAGGTTACATCTTGCACTAGTTACAAACCCTAATCGAAAGGCACCACATGCTACTTCCAGGCCTCAGTCGAAGGGCACAACATGCCACTTCCAGGCCCCAGTCGAAGGATACAACATGCTGACTTCCAGCCCCCAATCGAAGGACACGCCTACACTGGTGTCATCCCCCAATCGAAGGAAGCCAAAAAATGCAGAATCCAAGGGTCTTCTACCTCAATCGAAAGTCCTTATTTTTTCTTGCTTTTATATTATTTTTGCCTTTATATTTTCATGCAATTCAATATGTTTATAATAGTGTAGGATTTTACCTTTATGCATTTTATTACTTTTGTATGCTTGCTAGTAAATAGGGAATGTATGACAAGATAAAACCAACAAGTAGACAACCCATAATCAAAGATTAAATGCATGCAAATCAAACACACAATTCACACATGTACCCCTAGGGTTAACTCCACTTGTTACCTTATGAAAAATGGTCATGTTATGCATGTGAGATGACTTAGCAAAAACATTCAAATACAAGATCATAGTCCCTCGATGATGCTACGAATGTTGCCTTACAAATGATCTTAGTCCCTCAAGAGAAATGATAATATATCTCACAACGTTGCTATCATGACTATACGATAACCCACACTCGTCCCTTTACATCCAATGATGGGGCTCCTTACCAAAACAATGGTAAGGTAGCAACATCTAAAGGAAGAGGAAAAGAACATTTAAGACCTTTTAAGTAGGTAGATTGCTCCTAGTTGCTCGCTTGCTCACAACAAAAAAATTTTATATACCAACACTTTAATTTTGAAACATTTTCAAAAGACAATGCTTTGTATGCATTCTCATAAAGATGAGAACCATTACAAAGACACCCTTTTCAAAATCACTTTCAAAAACACAAACACTTCTTTGAACTATTTTTCAAACAACACTTTGTATGCATTCTTATGAGACGAGAATCATTACAAAGGAAAGTTTTCAAAATACTTTCAAAACCACACCACAAAGCACACTTTCAAACAAAAGCAAGTGATCTAGCAAACAACTAAGAGCCCATAGATAACTACGGATGAAAAGGGTTCTAACACCTTCCCTTTTCATAACCTACCCCCCGAACTCAAGAAATAATCTCGAAAGGTCTTTCCTGTTCTTTTCAACCTTTCCTTATTGGATAAAAGAAAAGTCAACGACGACTCTTGCTATCCGCAACAATTGCGATCAAACGCAAAACACCCAAGTCAGTGTTCCCACTGCATTACAGAACTGGAGACTCTGCTAGGGATACTTAAAAGTGGGGTTACCTTAGGGCTAGATCACCTTTACTTGCTTTCCTTATTTGACTTGCATGCTTTACATTATGGTTCCTTGTTTGGGCTTGTTTTGATCCTCTACCCGGATCTGGGGCACCTTTTAGGTAAGTAGCAATAAATTATGGAAACTGTATGGGGTATACCGACATGGTCTAAGCAATAGCTACGTTAGTGTGACACATTTGTTGGTACCGGTAGACCTTGAGTAGTCAAGGAGAATACGGGTCTGCTTTGTGTGTATATGACTATTTGTACATAACAACTTGCTTGCTTTGCATACTTGTATATAACATCATGACATCATACCATAGAATATGTCTGCTTTGTGTGTATATGACTATTTGTACATAACAACATGCTTGCTTTGCATACTTGTACATAACATCATGACATCATACCATATAATTTTCAATAACCATTTCAAGGATCTCAAGGGCCTATGATGCAGGGTCATGTTGAACCAGACGCCTATCAAGGGGCAAAATGATTCATTCTCTAATCAAACACCGTCAAGACCAAAGCACGATAACTTTAGTCAAGGGATATGACCCACTTGACACGGTGAGCTTGATTTGCGTGGAAGGACATCCACCAATACGAAGTTCCCCAATCAAAGTTGTTGATCAACGTTCAAATTCTAACATCTTCTTGTGTTTACCCAGCGAGATCCTTGAAAACATTGCATCCACATATCATGCATGTCATCATAACATGTTTTCCCGTACAGGTTTTCTCATCTTCTTACTGTTTATTTCAGTAGAGATGGATCTAGAGCAAACAGTTAAAGATCTCTAACCTCAAAACGCTCAGTTCCAACAAGCGCTTATGAACTTGGCCCAGGAGCAGGAAGATCTGAAAACACTCTTCACCAAAGAGAGCAAGAAGAAGAAAAAGGTTGTTATCCTCAACGTGAGAAGAAGGTCCAAGGGGCATGCCCAACTAGCTCAAAAATAAGATGCTTCTTCTAAAGACAGTCAAGAAGAGGAAGTTGGAAGCATTAGAGCTAACATAGCTACTGATGACGAAGACTCTTCTGAGGAGCCGTATCCACCAGCGGATGAAAAATACAAATAACTTAAAGACATACTAAAAGATGTGGAGGTCCAAGTTGTGCCTGGCTTGGACTTAGGAGACATGGGTTTGATTTCTGGAGTGGTCATCCCACCAAAATTCAAAATCCTTACCTTTGCCCCGTATGATGGAGTCTCTTGCCCTAAGATGTACCTAAAGTCTTATGTCCGCAAGATTCAACCATACACAACTGATCAGAAGCTTTGGATCCACTTCTTCCAAGAGAGTTTAGCTGGGATGCAACTTGAGTGGTTTTATCAATTGGAGAGTTCCCACATTCATACATTGGAAGATCTAGCTACTACTTTTTACAAGAAGTACCAATACAATACTTATCTTACACCAACTCGTGTGCAATTGCAGAATATGGCCATGCGTTCCAACGAGGGCTTCAAAGAATACGCCCAAAAATGGAGAGACTTGGCTAGCAGGATGCAACCACCCTTAACTGACAGAGAGCCGATTGACATTTTAATGGGAACTTTGACGGGACCTTTCTTTAATCACCTAATCAGAAGCTCCTCAGCCGGGTTCACCGAGATAATACTGACTGGCGAAAGGGTCGAAGCTGGCATGTAAAGTGGAAAGATCCAAGGAGCTAAATCCTCTGATGCTCAGAAAAAGCCATACAATGGGAAGAAAGAGTCATATGATGCGTACAATCAAAAGGGTCCTAACAAGAGCCATCACGACCAACATGTGGGGGCAGTCCTGATCTCTAATCCTGTATCGTAGCAACAACAGCAACAGGGGAATCAGCATAAGGAGGTCGCACCTAAAAGACAATTCACTAAGATCAACATGCCACCGGCTCAAGCGCTACAACACATGTTGAAAGCAGAGTTTATTACGTTAAAGGATCCTCTCTGGAACCCCAACACTTCTGCTCCTACTTATCATCCCAATGAAAGGTGCGCATACCACTCTGATAGTCCTGGACACGACACGAACAACTGTTAGGCTCTGAAGAACAAGATCCAAGACATGATTGATGCCAAGGATATTGATTTCGACTCTCCAGGGGCTCCTAACGTGATCACTGCTCCTATGCAAAATCATTGAGAGCGTCCTGTTCATTTTGAATTTTCAATTGTAATTTCTTTTGCTTGTTCAAACATTTATCTATTAATGTCAAACTCTGTTTCATTAATGCATTGCATATGTTTGTCTTGAATTGATCCATTCATTTTCATTACATTTAAACTATGTTGTTTACTCCCTTTATGATATTCAACTTTTGTTTAAAAAAAAAGTTGCAAGCCTTTAGAGGGAGGATGAAGAAAACCATGCCTTAATCTCATACAATATGCTTTTGAATAGACCTTGTTGAGGATGTACATGCGTTCTTTCGAATCCTAACACTGGAGTTATAAGAAAGATAATCCCTAGTCAACCCCTTTGAGCCAAAGAAGTAGGAGTTTCCTTTTTACACAAATTGAAACCTTAATCAAAACCTGGGGCAGAGTAGTCTCTCAATTAATTCAAATGCGTGTTTAGTCGCAAAATTTCACTTCATAATACAACGAATGACAGCAAAAATATTCCTCTAGAATCAAAAGATGGTGATGGTTCCCTATCACATAGGCAGTCATTATCTCTTAAAAAGAAAAAGCCCACTAAGTCAAAACCTACGAAGGAGACTTAAGAAAACTGGGGCATCCCGCTGACTGTAATCTCAAAAACAAGAATAGTCAGGAAAAATTAGGGATAATAAACCAAAAAAAGAGGTCACTAAAGATCCTCTACCAACATGAAAAATGTTGCAAAAAATGACTTCCTTATGATAAACGTCATTGGAGTTCGAACGTAGAATTAACTGAGTTTAGGACTGAAGAACATCACGAAGAACGGGTGGGTACAGATAAAATTTGAGCATTTATCTTTGTTTCTTAAACCGTGAACCAAGCCACACTACAACCTTTCAAATATCCTAATTGAAGCTTGGGTTAATTCGAAAGCATACTGTTACAAAAGGTATCCTGACTCCTATAAGGCTTTACTCTAAATCCTGAGTTGAATTTTTCTACAAAAATTCTTTAATCCGCTAAAACACATTTTCAAAACTTCAAGACAAGCATAAACTTTGAATTATTTGAATATCACAGTTTGCATATGGCTATTTGTTTGACAACAGAGAAATTCAGACGATGAATATCCAGTGAACAAAAACCCTCTCAATGAATAAAATCATTTCAAGTGGGAAGACGCCTCCAATAACAGATCTCCTATAAGAAAGTGGGAATGACGTGCCACTATCCAACACACATGGGGTAGTCCAATCAAGATTCTAAGAAATCTCTCAAGAAATGCTGAATATACCAGGGACAGGTCTCCATCTGAATCACTTGAGGCATTGAACGTGAATCCCGACAAAGGGTTACGTACAGTTAAACATTCCTGGAAGTGCCATAAATACCTTCCATTAGGGGCAGTGACAAATCTCCCCCAAAATCCCGTTCATAGGATGACCCCTAGCCAGGGTTTCAATCTCTGAAAACTCCTCTCCAACTGAGTTGATATCAAGAATCCTCGAGGATTTCTGCCAAAAGAAGACTCCTTCCCAATAGACCGACGACATGGTTTATTTCCCCAACAAACTACAGATTCCCCAGCTTGAGTTTGCCTCTCTGATTGTTACAAATCAAGGGAAAACAACTCCTTTCCCCTGTAGACTGCTCTACAATCCCTAGTAAGTTACTGCGTAGTCTAGAAACCGACCAGATACCAGTTAACTTCAGTAAGTTACTGTGATGCCTGGAAACCGGCCAGATAACAGTTAATTTAATCTTCCCTAAGATAACTCCACAGTAGAGTAACAGAGACTCCTGAACTCTTTTCCCCAAACAGAGATCAACACTCTCCACAAAGCCTTCTCAAGCAAAGCCAGTATTCCCCAACGAAGTTTCTCCTCAATCAACAAAACAGTTATCCCCATTGGAAACATCCTAAAACAAGGTCCGAATAGGATCATACTCTTCATCCACAACATTGGTCTGGGATTTCATTTCCCATGACTCCTCAGCACTTGTCAAGGATTTACTTTCCGAGACAAAGATACATTTCAACAATGCTTCACATTCATACATCATATAACATACATGCAACGCGTATAACACAATATCATCTATTTCGAGAACATCATTACTCCATGCATTTCATACATCATGACATTGCAGGCAGCTAACTCTTTACCTTTTCAGGAAAGACTAAACAACAGATAAC
The DNA here is from genome assembly GCA_948472305.1 of Vicia faba. Classification (NCBI taxonomy): domain Eukaryota; kingdom Viridiplantae; phylum Streptophyta; class Magnoliopsida; order Fabales; family Fabaceae; genus Vicia; species Vicia faba. The sequence goes on from OX451741.1 coordinate 1,023,923,770, forward strand.
TATCGTCAACAATTTTCAACAGTTCCAGATTAATACCTATAACAAGCAAGGAAAACTATCTTTCTTTCTGAGGTCATAGATTAATACCTGAAACAATACAGGGAAATTATCTACACGACCAGCTGAAGCAATCCTACACAGGCTACTTACCCCAGATTCCTTCTAGAAACAATTCATATGCGATCCATATATGACTGACATTCTGATAATTACTCCGGATGCTCTCCTAGAAACACTTAAAATGCGATCGAGATATGGCTGACATTCTGATACTTACTCCAGATTCCTTCTAGAAACAGTTCAAATGCGATCCATATACGGCTGACATTCTGATACTTACTCCAGATTCCTTCTAGAAAAATTAAGATGTGTGATAGGTGGGAGAAATGACTTGGGTGTTTTTCATTTTATCGCAAATGTTGTGGTTAGCAAGAGTCGCCACCGACTTTTCTTTTATCCAAAAGGAAAGGCTGAAAAGAACAGGAAAGACCTTTGAGATTATTTCTTGAGTTCGGGTGGTAGATTATGAAAAGGGAAGGTATTAGCACCCTTTTCATTCATAGTTATCTATGGGCTCTTAGTTTCTTGCTAGATCACTTGATTTTGTTTGAAAATATGCTTTGTGTGATTTTTTGAAAGTATTTTGAAAAGGCGTCATCGTTTAGCCAAACTTTGAAATAGTTCTCCTTCGTAAGAACGTATACAAAGTGTTGATCTTTTGAAAATGTTTCAAGTTTGGAAAATGTTTTAAAAGTGTTTTTGGAAAGTGTTGGTGTTTGTGATGCGGTGGGAGAACTGACTTGAGGTTTTGTGTTTGTGTTTGCAAATGTTGCAGTTTAGCAAGAGTCGCCATCGACTTTTATTTTATCCAAAAGGAAAGGTTAAAAAGCACAGGAAAGACCTTTGAGATTGTTTTTGGGTTCGAGGGGTAGATTATGAAAAGGGGAGGTTCTAGCACCCTTTTCATCCATGGTTTTCCATGGGCTCTTAGTTACTTGTTTTAGATCACTTGCTTTGCTTTTGAAATTGTTTGAAATGGTGCTTTGTGTGGTTTTGAAAGTATTTTGAAAAGAGGCCTTTGTTTAGGCAATCTTTGTAATGATTCTCGTTCGTAAGAATGTATACAAAGATGTTTGTCTTTTGAAAAATGTTTCAATGTTTTGAAAGTTGTTTGGAAATGTTTTGAAATGTGTGTATGACAGTTTGAAAATAGCAAGGATTATTTGCAAATTGATCAAGTAACTAGAAGCATTCTACCTACTCAAAAGTCTTTCTTGTACATTTTTATTCCTTTGATATTGTTGATTTACCATTGTTTTGGTAGACAACCCTATCTTTGGATGTTAAACGGGACGGGCGTGGGTCATCGTATAACCATGATAGCAATGGTGCCAAGTATCTTAGCTTGCTTAAGGGACCAAGATCATTTGTTTTTTAGGCAACCTTGTCTAGCGTCATCGAGGGAATATGATCTTTTGTTTTATTTTGTTTTACCAAGATACCTAGCATGCATACCATGGCCATGTTTTAAGGCAACCAAGTGGATGAAACCCTAGGGGTGCTTGTGTGCAATGTGTTGTCATTTTACATGCTTTTTTGTCTTGTATTAGGTCATGTTATTTGCTTGATTTTTATCTTATCATGCAAACCCTAATTTACTAAACATGTATATAATGCGATAAATTGCGTAAAATAAATCTAAGCTATTACAACAATATTATGGGAGGGGGGATACAAGTTTTAAATGAGGATATTTGCACAAAATAAAACCCTAATTCACTATTACAACCCAATTGAATTTATTGTACAATAAATAAATAAACAATTATTTAAATATGCAATAAAAATGTAAATATGCAAAAAAATGTTTTGTAATTGTTTTAGTTATGAGAAAATAAAATTATCTAAGTCCTAAAGATAAGAAAAAATAATATTATTATTTTTGATAGGGGAAACCCTAATTTTGTTTTAAAAGAAAATATGTTTTATATTATTCATTTTATTCATTTATGTACAAGGAAAAAAAATAAATAAAATTATTTACAAATATTAGAAATTAAAAATATATGTAAAAATAATATTTTATGTGTTAAATAGTAAAAATAAAAATGTATAATATTTTAAGGTATTTACAATTTATTTTAAGAAAATAATTTCTATTTCACTTAAACTAATCAATATTTTGTGCAAAAAATAAAATAAAAATAAAATAAAAAATTCAAACAATTAAGAAAATATTTTTGGGATTTTTTTATGTTCAGAAAAAATATATTAAAGCAATAAATATAAAAAATGCAAACAAAATATGAAAAAGAAAACAAAATATGCAAGGGGGGTGTGGATAGTGGATCAGGGGGTGTAACAAGTAGAAACAACAAGCCCAAGCGCGCCAGGCCTAGGCTGTCTTCATCCCTGTCCTCCAGCCAAACAATTTCACGCATTCTGCCTTCAAATCCTGTTCTTGCTCATGCTTGCATAAAATCAAAAACTCATAACATAAAAAGTGTAGCTTGTAAACTCACGATTCCAATGATATAAAGTTTGTGACCTGACACTCAAAGATCAAGGAGAATTTTATCACCCCTAATTTCTGACCTAAAATTTTCATGAACTTCAAGCTTCAAATTCTCACTACTTGGTTAATATAAATAACAACTATGCATATGTACAACTTAAGCAATTTAAGGACTACATTTTTGCTTCACAAATCTAAGCTTAAGGATGCCTAAATAAGGAGATAGAACTTTGAAAAATACCTTGTTCAGTTGAGTTTGGATATGGCAGTGTGGGAACTTTGAGTGAGGCCTGAAGATCTTGTGAGCTTCCTTGAAGATCCCTCAACCTTTTCCAATGCTTGGCTGGTCTTGTAGATGGCTAAAACTCCTTGCACGAGTCAACCTACAACCTTGCAAAATGAAAATGGTGAAGTGTGAAACTGAGCTCACAGTTGCAAGATGAATGCTTGGATAGCTTGGATGTGATGTATGGAAGATGTTTCAAGGGTTGAAATGAAAAACACACGAGCAAGTTTCAAGTTGGCAAGTGTTCTGCAGATGATGCCCTGTTTGGGCAGATAAATGTGATTTTGGTGTTTGAGAGTGTTTTGGATGCTATGGATTCGTGTATTGGCTTGTTACAAGGTTCTGAAGTTGTTTCAAATGATGCTAAGGCTTGCCTTTATCAGATGGATGAGTTCTATTGACTTTTGCAAGTTTGCTTGCTTTTGAAGAAAGTTGGAAGTGATAATGCCAAAGTGCTGTACTTGCTAGTTCTAGGGCTGCAAGGAGTTGGTGTACTTTTCCTGATGTTTGTGGATCTTATTTGCAACAAAAGATCAGGTCCATGGCTCAAGATTTGCAAAGTTGCAAAAAGCATGCTTTATCAAAGTAGTATTGTAAACTTTATGCCATTTTGGATTAATTCATTGTGCAATGCTTCAAAGATCAGAATAAAGCCATTGTCCACTGACTTAGCATTCAATTATGGAGTGTAGAAGGGATTAGGACCTGTAACACAAGGTACAAGCATGTTTGAAACTGATTTGCAACTTGTAACATTGTGAAAATGCCTTGAACAAAAGTGATAAATTTCCATTTTCCTTTCTTAGATTCTTCCTAACCATAAATGATCTTGGAGAGTTCTTGGACATTTTGGAAATCTTGTAACATGCTCTACAATCCATCTTTGAAATGAATTTTTAGATACTTCTTGGAACTATGTGAAAAGTTGCCATGAAGTTAGGTCAAAAATCTTCCTAAACTAGGGCAAAATTTCACTAAGATAAAAAGTTTATGGACCCCTATTCACAAACTCATAACATGAGATCCAAGCATCTTTTGGGAAAACTTTGTGAATCAAAATTGTATATTTCATGGAGGACTACAACTTTCATGTTGGAAGTTTTCTTTGAATCCAATTGCATCATGGTGAATAAGTTTGGAAAAAATAAGAAATTTTCCATATCTTAGAAATATTCTAAGTTATGAAAAATTTCAAATTAAAACCCTAATTTGCAAAATTAGGTTTCTTGGTCAAAAAGTTTCACATTTTAACATATCTTGATGAATTATGACCCTTGGCACTTGATTTTGACCAAAAAGTCAAAGTTTGACTTTTCAGTATACAGTTGATTTTTGATCAGTTGACTGCAAAAATTCACATGTCAATCCTATGCATTTGAGATCTTTTGAACTATGTGATTAGGTCAATATGATGCTTAGAGTCCTTGAAATCATTCTTGAACCCAATTGGTCATTGTCTAGGTTAAAAAATCAGAAATTGCCCTTTCTCAGTCAAAACCCTAATTTTGACCATTTTGCCCTTTTGATGATCTGATCAAATTTCTTGAGGAGTAGTGGTCCAAACTTGATCAAATTGTACATAGGAGCCTAAAATGTTGTTGTGGGTCAAATATTATGAAGTTTGACTGTAAACTGGCCATGGTTGACTTTTTCCCCAATACAACTGATTTTTAGGTCAACTGTCCAATTGATTGGGCAAAAATGTGATTCAAGGCTTGAAACTTGGTATGAGAAATCTTAGGGGTCCAAGATGGTGTATGAAAGTCACATGAAGCATTGATGGTCCAAAAATCCTTGTGCAAACTCAAACCCTAATTTCAGGTCATCAGTGCAAGATGAGGTCTTGAGCTGAGCAAACCCTAATTCTGTCTGGAGTCCAAGAAGTCTTCTGAGGAAAATATTGATAATATGAGAGGGCAAATTTTGGGGTACAACAGCTGCCCCTGTTCAATCTTCTTGAACCTGAAGAGTTAGATTGGCGAATTTGCCGTTCGTGACTCGAAGGTAAAAGATGATTGGACACTAGAGTTCCCGTAAATTTGCACTCGACAAAGTGTAGTGGAGGGAATGGGCTTGAAGATGCCATTTGGAGAAGTGATAGAATATTGTTGGAGATGAGTTGCTGATTCCATCCAAGAATGTTTGCTGAGTTTTAAGTTGTAAGTCAGAAGAATAAGTATCAGAATGGTGTCCGCGTTTGGAACGTATCTGAGCTGTATCTGGAGACTGAATCTGTATGAGCGACATAATGACTTCTGTGTCTGGAGCGTCTCTGAGCTGGGGAGAATCAGAATAAGTGACAGAATGGCCACCGTGTCTGGAGCGTATCTGGACTATATCTGAAGTTGAGATCTGAATAAGCAATAGAATAGCATCTGTGTCTGGAGCGTCTCTGAGCTGGGGAAAATCAGAATAGATGACAGAATGGCAACCATGTCTGGAGCGTATCTGGACTTGGAGTCTGAAGTTTGAATCTGAATGAGTAATAGAATGAATTCCGTGTCTGGAGTGTATCTAAACTGTATCTGAATCAGCAAATTAAATAAGGGCCAGAATGGCATCCGTGTTTGGAGCGTATCTGAACTAGAATCTGAATAAGTGACAAAATGACTTCCGTGTTTAGAGTGTATCTGGACTGTATTTGATAGTTGAAATCTGAATAAGAAATAGAATGTCTTCCGTGTCTAGAGCATATCTAATCTGTATCTGATAGTTGAAATCTGAATAAGTATCAGGATGACATCCGTATCTGGAGCGTCTCTGAACTGTATATGAAATCTAGATCTGAATGAGTAACAGAATGACTTCCGCGTCTGGAGTGTATCTATACTGTATCATGATTGTATACTGTTAAAATGTAGTTGTTAATATTATCCTGAAAAGGGTAAAATGTTAGCTGAAACACAAAGTTATGTTGCATGAAATGTATGATGCAAGATATGTGTTTTATCAATGTTTATGATATATGGATGTAATGTATGCGCATGTAAACTGATTTGCTGTATTACGGAGGAAAATAAATCCTTAATTGTTGGGGATAATAAATCCTTGACTGTTGCCGGGGAAAATAAATCCTTGACCGCTGTTGGAGATTCAAAATCTTTGATTCTTGAGGATGAGAAATCCTTGGTGACTGTTGGGGATTAAAATCCTTGACAACTTCTGCGGGGATATGAGGATCCTTCATGTCTTGAAGTTAGAGTGTTGACAAAATCTGTTGTGAGAGTAATGCCAAACTGCTGTAGAAATCTGCTTGGAAAATCCAGAGAATTTTGACGACTTCTACTGGGGATTCCACAATGGGAATTCTCACTCGGCTGGGGAATAGGGAAAACTCTGATGATTTCTGCGGGGAACTAAGAATGAGAATCTTCATTCTGTTGAGGAGTAATGAAAACTTTGGTGACTTCACTGGGGAAAATGAGAATCTTCATCCTGTTGGGGAGCCATGAATACTTTGGCGACTTCATGCTTGGGAGTAATGAAGACTCTGTGGGGAATAGTTTACTGCTGGGAGTAGGTTCAGGAGTTTCGGTCGTCTTCCAGTCTACTGGGGAATTCCCTGGGTTGGGGAGAGGCAAAAGTTAACTGTTATCTGGTTGATTTCCAGGCTTCAAGATAACTTGCTGGGGAAATTGGATGGTTTCTGCTGGGGATTAGAAGTCTTGACTCGACTGGGGATGAAGGTTTCAGCTCCGCTGGGGATCTGTAACTTAAAGTTTTTGCTCCGTTGTGGATTTGGAGTTTGAAGTTTTAACTTTGGTGGGTATTAAGGTTTGAAATTATAACTCCGCTGGGGATATGTATTTTAAGGTTTTAGCTCCGCTGGAGACCTAGATGATGTACTGTAAGGATTGCTCCTAGAATAGCCTAAAGACGTTTTCCTATCCTTTCAGTCTGTTAGTAATTGTTCTTTTCCATCCTATTCATTTGTAAATAGTAATTATGTTCAAATGCATATGTTCATCAATGAATCATTGGACGTTTTTGCAAATGAAAACACAAGTGTAAAAGAAAAAGGCAAATAGTTTTCTGTACTTTGAAAGAGGTATCTTTGTATTTACTTTGAATAAGTGTTTTGTACAAAGGGGACATACATCCTAGTAAGAGGATGGTGTCATAAAAGTAAGAAAAATTTATACAAAGAAAGATAGCTATGTGTGTAAAAATCCCGTGGGGTTCCCATTCCGCTATAGCCTTCGTATCTCAGAATATCTTGTCCATCCGTTGCTTCATCCAAAGATGATTGGATTGATCAGAAGCTCAGAGTTTGTCAGTGAAGAGATTGTCCTTAAAGTGATCCGACGAGACATAGTCATACACTTTAATTCCCTAACTTTTTCCTGGACCGCCCTTTCGGGTTTTCAGTCCACCTGGAAACCCTTTTTTGCCCAAGTCGCCCTTTCGGGTTTTCAACTTGCCGGGTGTACAGATTTTTTGTTTGTCCCTAATTTTTGCCTGAACCGCCCTTTCGGGTTTTCGATTCATCGGGATGCCCTTTTTTGCCTAGGTGTGTCAGCCTAGCGGGTCATTTATGCGTAGTATCTTTTGACTATGCGTTTGCAGGGTGCGGCAAATCGTTGCCGTCCATGGTGGTTAAGATCATTTCCCCACCAGAAAAGATGTTCTTGATTACAAACAGTCCTTCGTAGGTAGGAGTCCATTTGCCCCTGGGATCACTTTGCGGCAAAATGATGCGCTTGATTACCAGATCCCCGACTTGATATGTCTGACGCCTGACTTTCTTGTTGAAAGCCTTGATCATCCGCTTTTGATACGTCTGACCATGGCAAACAACAGCAAGTCTCTTTTCGTCAGTTAAGTTCAACTGATCAAGCCGGGTCTGAATCCAATCGTGTTCACTCAAACCAGCATCTTTCATAATTCTCAAAGAGGGAATCTGAACCTCGATAGGTAGAACAACCTCCATTCCATATACCAAGGAATAGGGTGTTGTCCCAGTTGATATGCGTGCCGTGGTACGGTACCCGTGAAGAGCAAACGGTAGCATTTCATGCCAGTCCTTGTAGGTGTTTGTCATCTTTTGTATGATCTTCTTGATATTTTTGTTAGCGGCTTCAACTGCACCATTCATCTTCGGCCGGTAGGGGGATGAATTGTGATGTTGAATCCTGAACTGCTCGCACAATGCGGTGATCATAGTATTGTTAAGGTTTGTACCGTTATCAGTGATGATCCTTTCGGGGATACCGTACCGGAAAATAAGGTTCTGCTTGATGAAGCGGGCAACAACGTTCTTAGTGATGGATGCGAAGGAAGCTGCTTCGACCCACGTGGTGAAGTAGTCAATGGCCACCATAATGAAGCGGTGTCCATTGGATGTTGTAGGCTTGACCTCTCCAATCATGTCGATTCCCCACACAGCGAAGGGCCAAGGAGCTGTTATGACATTTAGGGGAACTGGAGGCACGTGTACCTTGTCTGCATAGATTTGACATTTGTGACAATTGCGGGAGTGTTGGTAGCAGTCAGCTTCAATGGTAGACCAGTAATAGCCTGCCCGTAGAATCTTCTTAGCCATTGTATGCCCGCTAGAGTGAGTGCCGAAGGTACCTTCATGCAATTCACCCATGATCTTTTCAGCTTCAGCTTTGTCCATACAACGGAGCATAATAGAATCATGATTGCGCTTGTACAGGATGCCATTACTTAGGAAGAACTTTGCTGAGAATCTCCTTAAGAACTTTTTGTCGTTGACTGAAGCTCCTTCAGGGTATTCTTGCGCCTCGAGATACCTTTTGACTTCATGAAACCATGGCTGGTCCACTACTTCTTCGGTATTAATCTCGTGACAATGTGTCGGTTCGTCCATCCGTTCAATAGTGATTTGGTGAGCCTCATTATCCTAGTTAAGTTTAAACATGGATGACATTGTAGCTAGAGCATCTGCTAGCTGATTTTCTTCTCGAGGGAAGTGCTCGAAGGTAATCTGCTCGAAATGTGGTAACAATGTCAAGACATGTTCTTTGTAAGGGATGATGTTTGGATTTTTAGTATCCCACTCTCCTTTGATCTGACTGATGACCAAAGCTGAGTCCCCAAACACATCTAAGGATTTGATTCCCAAGTCTATGGCAGCCTTGAGTCCAAAGATGCATGCTTTATACTCTGCCATGTTGTTCGTACAGTTGAAGCAAAGTCTAGTTGTGAAAGGAGTATGGCATCCTTCTGGGGAGATGAGTACCGCACCGATACCGTTGCCAAGTGCATTGGAGGCCCCATAAAAGTACAGGGTCCATCGGGATCCTTGTTCAGGTCCGTCATATGGTCTGAAATCTTCAACATTGTCCAATGTCATGATGTCTTTGTCAGGGAAGTCGAACCTCGTGGATTGGTAATCTTCGACAGCTTGATGAGCCAGATGGTCAGCTAGCACACTCCCCTTTATAGCTTTTTGGGTCGTGTACTATATATCGTATTCCGTTAGGATCATCTGCCATCTAGCTATTCTTCTAGATAGAGCAGGCTTCACAAAGATGTACTTGATCAGATCCATCTTAGATATCAACAAAGTGGTATGAGTCAACATATACTGCCTTAGCCGGCGAGCAGCCCATACCAAAGCGCATCATGTTTTCTCGAGCAGTGAGTATCGGGTCTCACATTTGGTAAACTTTTTTGCTAAGGTAATAAATGGCATGCTCTTTTCGGCCAGGCTCGTCATGTTGGCCCAGTACGCACCCCATTGAATTCTCTAGGACGGTCAGATACATGATTAGCGGTCTTCCTTCGACGGGTGGCATCAAGATAGGAGGTTCTAGTAAATACTCCTTGATTTTATCGAAAGCAATTTGACAGTCATCATTCCACTTAACTACCTGATCTTTCTTCAACAGCTTGAAGATTGGTTCACAGGTAGGTGTTAGGTGAGAAATGAACCTTGCAATGTAGTTTAGGCGTCCCAAGAAACCTCTGACCTCCTTCTCAGTGCGAGGAGCAGGCATTTCTCGTATAGCTTTGACTTTGGCAGGATCAACCTCGATGCCTTTGTTGCTGACAATGAAACCTAAGATTTTACCGGACCGGACTCCGAAAGTACACTTGTTTGGGTTCAATCTAAGCTTGTACTCCTTCAACCTGACAAACATCTACTGCAAGTGATGAAGGTGTTCTTCTTCAGTTTGTGATCGGGCTATCATGTCATCTACGTAGACCTCTATCTCATGATGTATCATATCATGAAACAAAGCTACCATGGCGCGTTGATAGGTTGCCCCGACATTCTTTAGTCCGAATGGCATCACTTTGTAGCAGAACGTACCCCACTCTATAACAAAAGTAGTTTTCTCCATGTCCTCAGGGGCCATTTTGATCTGGTTATAGCCTGAGAATCCGTCCATGAAAGAAAATACTTTATGCTGAGTTGTGTTGTCAACCAGGATGTCAATGTGCGGAAGTGGAAAGTCATCTTTAGGGCTAGCCCTGTTTAAATCTCTATAATCCACGCACATTCTCACTTTGCCGTCCTTCTTAGGCACGGGCACAATGTTAGCAACCCATTGTGGATAAGAAGTAACAGCCATAAATCCAGCATTGAACTGCTTCATAACTTCTGCCTTGATTTTCTCGGAAATGTCAGGTCTCATGCGACGGACCTTTTGTTTCACTGGTGGACAATCTTCTCTGGTGGGGAGACGGTGTACCACAATGTCGGTATTGAGTCCCGGCATGTCTTCGTATGACCAGGAGAAGATTTCAACATAATCATGCAGTAGCTGAATTAGGCGCTCTTTGACACCCGACTCTAGATTGTCACCTATCTTGATTTCCTTTTTGTCATCCTCAGTTTCCAAGTTGATTGTATCCAACTCCTCTTCATGAGGCTGAATTGCTCTTTCTTCTTGTTGTAATAATCTGGCCAATTCCCCTGGCACCTCACAATCTTCCTCACCTTCGTATTTGGCTTGGTTGATCAGATCTTCAGAGTCACTGAAGGCTATAGCGGTATCGTTACCCATGGGTTCCGGAATGGAAGGGTACCTGCATTTGTGAGTGCGGGTGTGTGTAAGGGCATAGCCATATTAAAACAACAAAATGTAAAAGAAAGACAATGAGCACAAAAGGTTTAAATATGAAAAGCATCCAAGATTCATTAAAATGACATATGAAATGAAAATAAGAACCCTTACGAATGGACCTATGTGCCTCGGGTAAGACACAAGGTTGAAAAAGTACGAATTGTTTATGAATTATTACAGTCCAACCGAAATGGAAAAGATAAATTACTAATTTATGAAAGTAATCAGAACAAAGTCTTTTTCTTCCCAGTTGCACAGTCCTCCGTCAACAGTAGGGAAAATCCGGTCTTCCAAGTTGCCCTCTTCTTCACTGTCCTCTAGCGCATTAACCCCTCGGTGGCTGATCTTCACAAGTGGCCCTCCGGCACGGGAGCGACACACGACCTTCTTACCAGTCGAAGTAAATGCTAGGCCGAATTTGTCTGATTTGAAAGGAAAGTCGGGAAGCTGCCCCCAGATAGTGGATCCGCCTTCTTCCACTATTGCCCTTGCATCCTTGAGAGACGACATCTGAGGTGGAGGTCTGGTAATCATAGGTACAGAGGACACTGTCTTGGTCGCCGCTATCTCTTGAGCTACCTCCTCAAAATGCTGGAAATGAGTTTCGATGAATTCGCCATCCAATTCTATATAACGGAAAAAATTTAGATGACTGATCATGTATTCCTCTTCGCCATGAAAAATTATGATTTTCCCCTGGACAGGGTATTTGAGCTTTTGATGTAGAGTGGAAGTGACAGCTCCAGCATGGTGAATCCAAGGTCTTCCCAACAGGAAATAATAGGAAGGACGGATGTCCATCACGTAGAATGTTGAATTGAACGTCTGGGTACCCACCTCGATCGGGATGTCCACCTCTCCATGGACCATTCTCTTAGAACCATCAAAGGCTCTGACAATTATATTGTTTGGTTTCAGGGTTAAGCCTTCACAATCCAACCTATCCAAGGCTTTCTTTGGCAAGACATTTAAAGACGAACCAGTGTCTACCAGTACGTGTGCTAGGGTTGTCCCTCTGCATTCCACCGAGACATGCAAAGCATCATTGTGTTTTCTCCCTTTCGAAGTTAAATCTGCATTGGAGAATCCTAGACCATTGTCAGCTGTTAAACTAGCCACACATTCTTGGAATTGATTAGTGGAGGTTTCTTGTGGCACGTGGGCCGTCTTCAAAAACTTGACCAAAGCTTTAGCATGTGCCTCAGAGCACAGTAAGAGGGCTAACATAGATATTTTAGAGGGGGTCTGCCCCAGTTATTCAACAACATTGTAATCACTTTTCTTAATGATCCTCAGAATTTCTTCCATCTCTTTCTGGGATGTCTCAGGAATAACAAGTTATTGATCCTTCGTCAAGACAGGCTCCTCTTGGACATTCTTTCCTTTTTTCTCGGCAGCAGAAACATGGATGAGAATTGTATTGTCATTGTTGGCGGGTACACTTGCAGGTACAGTCGCATGGGTGATCTTCGGAATGGCCGCGGGTCCAAAGTCTGCTGTTGGAGGAGAAATCTCTGGAGAAAAGACTCTCCCACTACGAGTAATTTTGCTTGTTCTGGAAATGTTACTGATGTCGGGATTATCTTCCTCAGAGCTTTCTTCTTCAATGGTTTGTTCAATCTGTTTGACACCATGATAATAGATTTCTCCACCATAGTTCCATGGTACCATTTTGTCAGTTTTGTACGGGGTTGGCCCGGGCATTGTTATCTTCAAAGGAGTAGTCATAGGAGCGGATGTAATCCTAATTGGTTTTTTAGGAACCCTGGAAGGATTGGCGTATATGGTTATTATCGAAACTTCTGAAACTAGAATGGGTGAGACAAGAGCTTTCTCAAATAAAATTTCCTTGTGATCAATCAATTGTTGGATTCCTTTCTTCAATAAAGGACATCCAAATGGGGAGGACAGGCAAGCATGGCAATCTTGGTCACATCCTGGGAACACCCCAACCTTCAACAAATTCAACTTGATCGTTAGGAGAGGAGTTAATAATTCATCCACAGTAGAAACAAACAGATCTTCTTCCACATCATTGGCATTGTGTCCATGCCTCGGCATTAGAGCAAAGATCACATCCGGCTTTTCAGGAGCTTCAAATTCAACTTCCTTTGCGTTAATCAGATCTTGAATCTTGTTCTTCAGGGCCCAACAGTTGTTGGTGTCATGCCCTGGACTTTCTGAATGGTAAGCACATCTGGCGTTGGGATGGTAATGTGGAGAAGTAGTGTTAGGATTTTTAGGGGCCTCCTTTAGCATGGCCAAGTTCAACTTCAAGAGATGTGGTAATACTTGAGCAGAAGTCATGTTTATCTTGGTGAATTGCCTTACAGGCCTTTCCACCCTTTGTTGGTTATTCCCCGGCTGATCATTTCTCGGCTGGTTGTTTCTCAGTTGGTCTGATGCAGACTTCTGAATCATAACGGCTCCCACTGTTGGTCATCTTTCGGTTCTTCCCTGATTCCTCTGGGCATAGACAGCAGACACTTCCTTCTTTCCCGTGAAGGGCTTTTTTGCAGAAACAGAGGTAGATGCATCTTTTTGAATTTTCCCACTTCTAATACCGGCTTCCACCCTTTCGCCAGTTAGAATCAAATCAGTGAAACCTGCAGAGGAGCTTCCAATCAGGTGATTAAAGAAAGGACCTGACAGAGTCCCCAAGAACATGTCCACAAGCTCTCTTTTAGATAAAGGTGGTTGCACCCTTCCGGCTAAATCCCTCCATTTCTGGGCGTAGTCTTTGAAACCCTCGTTGGTAGCCATAGCCATACTCTTTAGCTAAGTACGGGTTGGCGCCAAGTCGGCGTTGTATTGATACTGTTTATAGAAGGCGGATGCCAAATCCTCCCAATTATGCACATCAGACCTCTCTAACTGGTAAAACCAATCCAGCTGCGTCCCCGATAAACTATCCTGGAAAAAGTGGACCCATAGGTCTTTGTCAGAAGAATGTGGTTGAATTTTCCTGACATAAGATCGTAGGTGCATCTTTGGGCAAGACACCCCATCATACTTAGAAAATAGAGGTACTTTAAATTTGGGAGGGATTACAATTCCAGAGACCAACCCTAACTCCTTAAAGTCCATCCCAGGCACTCTCTATATCTCCATAGCAGCTAGATGTTCTTCCAAGTTCTTGTATTTATCACCGGCCGGAGGGTATTGCTGTTCAGAATAGTCCTCATCTTCCTCTTCCTCTGCCTCAGAATTAGATGGCACCACAGTTCCCTTACCTTTTCCTTCCCCCTCTTCAGATGTTGATGGGAATTCCAAAGTCCGTCTAGCTTGTCCTTCAAACCTTCTGCCTAAGATAGCCACACCAGCTCTCTTCTTCTTCTTTTTCTCTTTTTCCTTCTCTAGTAGAGTCTTGAGCTCCTCCTGCCCCTTGGCCAAGGTCAAGAGTAGTTGTTTAAATTGTAAATTATGGGCTTGTAAGTCTTTGACCGTTTGTTCAATATCCATCTTGCTGAAATAAACAGCAGAGAGATGAGGAAACTTGGTGTGAAGACCTGCTTATGCATATGATGAATGATATGTATTCATGTAATGCATTCAAGGATTATGAAATTCAAATTTGTTTTAAACAAAAAAGAAACACACGTCATATTAATAAGATAGAATTTGTTAGTACATCAATGCCCCATGGGCAAAATAATACAAAATTCTAAGGCCAAAAGATGTTGCGCATCCTCTTTGGTGCAATATAGGTGTTGAGAGTCTACTCTTCGTGAAGTTGACAAGTGAGTTCCAAAACCTTCTTCTCGCTTGCGTAGAATTGGGCTTCGAAAGTATCGCGCTCTCCCTTGAGTTGTATCCAACTCCTTTGTAGATCTTCTAGTGATGTTGGCATGTCAGGATGTAGGAGGGTGTATGGAACCTCTCCTTCCATAACAGGCTCTATAATCACAGGGAGAATGGAGGGGCAGGGCATCATAAGACTTTGGGCGCGGGTTCGTACCCACTTGAGGTAAGGCTCAAGAGGGGTGGAATTCTTGTGTCTCAAGGTCTTACTGTACACCTTGTTGGGCATCCTCCAAGCTCGGATGAACCTTTGTCAGAGTCCTTGATTGTCGTTGTCGAAGTCGAAGTCGAAAACCAAGCCTTGAACTAGCAAGTCATGTGGGCCATCCCTTCGAGCATACCCAAACTGTCTCAGAGCCAAGCAAGGGTTATAGGTGATGCCTCCTCTAATGCCAAGTAGAGGGACATTAGGAAATTCCCCATAACGGCCAATGATGATGACATTCTCTTTGGATCGAGAACACCAATGAATATCTGAATGGGTAAGTGTCATCAATCGTTGTGACCACCTCAAACCTTTCTCATTCTTCAAGACTGATTGTGGAAGATGAGAAATAAACCATCTTTCCAGTAGAGGAGTGCAACACATGAGAACACCTCTTTTCCTCATTATACGAGTGTGAAAAGAGTGGAGGATATCCCCAAGCAATGTAGGCATCGGGTTGCGAGTCATGAATATTTTGACAGCACTCACATCTATAAGTTGGTCAGGGTTAGGGAACAAGACCATCCCATAGATGAGAAGAGCTACAATCTCCTCAAAAGCTTGCAAGTCTATAGAATTCCAGCAGCTTTGGGCCTTCTCAAACAGAAACTTTGACAAGAAGCCTTTGACACCACTTCTATTTTCCCAATGTGTTGTGACATCAGAGGAGTGCAAGTGTAAGCCTTGAGCAATCTCTTCTGGCTTTGGATCTCTTTCCGTACCGTTGAAGGGTAGTTGATTGAGAATAGGAATCCTCAAGAGTTGAGAAAATTCCTCCAAAGTAGGCACAAGTTGGTAGTCAGGAAATGTGAAGCAATGATGCAAAGGGTCAAAGAACTGGAAGAGAACTTTCACCATATCCTCCTCAGTGTTGGAAGTGACTAGGTTGAGTAGACGACCATGTCTTTCGGTGAATGGAGAATTCTCAGGAATCCTTGAAGCTAGCTCCTTGAGTTATGGAGTAATTCTTACAAGGTTGACTTGGATAGTTTTCCTGCGAAGTGAACCCATAACCTACAAAACAGGAACAAAGATGAAAATCCAAAATCCTTGAAATGGTTAGTGGATGCATATGATGCTTCATGATGTCCATGATGTTATGCACAAGTATATATGTACAAGCAAATCACACAAGTTCCTAGTTTAGGATTGCATGGTGTTTCATAGGTAAGTACCCTCTTGAAGTTTAATTGGCTCAACCTGTCCTAGAAATAGTAATCGGGTTCTAACGAGCTCAATATCACTGGATTGTTTCCTTGTTCATTGTTTTAATTCAGCCTCTTTACTGGAGACCGAAATATTCCAAGGAACCAACCCTCAATGAGTGTAGTATCGAGTATCTACCAATTTCAGACTGCACCAAAGCCGGTCATCTCACTACATCCTAAAAGGCCAAGTTGGTCAAGTAAAGGTTCTAAAAGTCCATTAGTGCTTCATGACATCACTCAGCGGCCCCGTATTCTCTTTGATTGACTCAAAGGCTACCGGTACCCATAAATATGTCGCACTAATATAGCTATTGCTTAGACCATGTCGGTATACCCCGCACAGTTTCCACAACGTATTGCTATTTACCTATGAATGTTTCCCAAATCCGGGTAGAGGATTTAAACCCAAACAATAGGGCCAAAGTGTAAAGCAAACAAGTCAAGCAAGATAAGCATGTAAAGGTGATCTAAAACCCTAAGGTAACCCCACTTTTAGAATTTTCCCCAGCAGAGTTGCCAGTTCTGTGATGCGGTGGGAGAACTAACTTGAGGTTTTGCATTTGTGTTTGCAAATGTTGCGGTTTAGCAAGAGTCGCCACCAAATTTTATTTTATCCAAAAGGAAAGGTAAAAAAGCACAAGAAAGACCTTTGAGATTGTTTTTGGGTTCGAGGGGTAGATTATGAAAAGGGAAGGTGCTAGCACCATTTTCATCCATGGTTTTCCATGGGCTCTTAGTTACTTGTTTTAGATCACTTGCTTTGCTTTTGAAATTGTTTGAAATGGTGCTTTGTGTGGTTTTGAAAGTATTTTGAAAAGAGGCCTTTGTTTAGGCAATCTTTGTAATGATTCTCGTTCGTAAGAATGTATACAAAGATGTTTGTCTTTTGAAAAATGTTTCAATGTTTTGAAAGTTGTTTGGAAATGTTTTGAAATGTGTGTATGACAGTTTGAAAATAGCAATGATTGTTTTCAAATTGATCAAGTAACTAGAAGCATTCTACCTACTCAAAAGTCTTTCTTGTACATTTTTATTACTTTGATATTGTTGATTTACCATTGTTTTGGTAGACAACCCTATCTTTGGATGTTAAACGGGACAGGCGTGGGTCATCGTATGACCATGATAACAATGGTGCCAAGTATCTTAGCTTGCTTAAAGGACCAAGATCATTTGTTTTTTAGGCAACCTTGTCTAGCGTCATCGAGGGACTATGATTTTTTGTTTTGTTTTGTTTTGCCAAGAAACCTAGCATGCATACCATATCCATGTTTTAAGGCAACCAAGTGGATGAAACCCTAGGGGTGCTTGTGTGCAATGTGTTGTTATTTTACATGCTTTTTTGTCTTGTATTAGGTCATGCTATTTTCTTGATTTTTGTCTTATCATGCAAACCCTAATTTACTAAACATGTATATAATGCGATAAATTGCGTAAAATAAATCTAAGCTATTACAACAATATTATGAGAAGGAGGATACAAGTTTTGAATGAGGATATTTGCACAAAATAAAACCCTAATTCACTATTACAACCCAATTGAATTTATTGTACAATAAATAAATAAACAATTATTTAAATATGCAATAAAAATGTAAATATGCAAAAAATATTTTGTAATTGTTTTAGGTATGAGAAAATAAAATTATCCAATTCCTTAGATAAGAAAAAATAATATTATTATTTTTGAAAGGGGAAACCCTAATTTTGATTTAAAAGACAATATGTTTTATATTATTCATTTTATTCATTTATGTACAAGGAAAAAAAAATAAAATTATTTACAAATATTAGAAATTAAAAATATATGTAAAAATAATATTTTATGTGTTAAATAGTAAAAATAAAAATGTATAATATTTTAAGGTATTTACAATTTATTTTAAGAAAATAATTTCTATTTCACTTAAACTAATCAATATTTTATGCAAAAAAAAAAAAAATAAAAAAAAAAAATGCAAAAAATTAAGAAAATATTTTTGGGATTTTTTTATGTTCAGAAAAAAAATATTAAAGCAATAAATATAAAAAATGCAAAGAAAATATGAAAAAGAAAACAAAATATGCAAGGGGGTGTGGATAGTGGATCAGGGGGTGTAACAAGTAGAAACAGCAAGCCCAAGCGCGCCAGGCCCAGGCTGGCTTCATCCCTGTCCTCCAGCCAAACAATTTCGCACGTTCTGCCTTCAAATCCTGTTCTTGCTCATGCTTGCATAAAATCAAAAACTCATAACATAAAAAGTGTAGCTTGTAAACTCACGATTCCAATGATATAAAGTTTGTGACCTAACACTCAAAGATCAAGGAGAATTTTATCACCCCTAATTTGTGACCTAAAATTTTCATGAACTTCAAGCTTCAAATTCTCACTACTCAGTTAATATAAATAACTACTATGCATATGTACAGCTTAAGCAAGTTAAGGACTACATTTTTGCTTCACAAATCTAGGCTTAAGGATGCCTAAATAAGGAGATAGAACTTTGAAAAATACCTTGTTCAGTTGAGTTTGGATATGGCAGTGTGGGAACTTTGAGTGAGGCCTGAAGATCTTGTGAGCTTCCTTGAAGTTCCCTCAACCTTTTCCAATGCTTGGCTGGTCTTGTAGATGGCTAAAACTCCTTGCACGAGTCAACCTGCAACCTTGCAAAATGAAAATGGTGAAGTGTGAAAATGAGCTCACATTTGCAAGATGAATGCTTGGATAGCTTGAATGTGATGTAGGGAAGATGTATCAAGGGTTGAAAGACAAAACGCACGAGCAAGTTTCAAGTTGGCAAGTGTTCTGCAGATGATGCCCTGTTTGGGCAGAAAAATGTGATTTTGGTGTTTGAGAGTGTTTTGGATGCTATGGATTCGTGTATTGGCTTGTTACAAGGTTCTGAAGTTGTTTCAAATGATGCTAAGGCTTGCCTTTATCAGATGGATGAGTTCTATTGACTTTTGCAAGTTTGCTTGCTTTTGAAGAAAGTTGGAAGTGACAATGCCAAAGTGTTGTACTTGCTAGTTCTAGGGCTGAAAGGAGTTGGTGTACTTTGTCTGATGTTTGTGGATCTTGTTTGCAACAAAAGATCAGGTCCATGGCTCAAGATTTGCAAAGTTGCAAAAAGCATGCTTTATCAAAGTAGTATTGTAAACTTTATGCCATTTTTGGATTAATTCATTGTGCAATGCTTCAAAGATCGGAATAAAGCCATTGTCCACTGACTTAGCATTCAATTATGGAGTGTAGAACGGATTAGAACCTGTAACAAAAGGTACAAGCATGTTTGAAACTGATTTGCAACTTGTAACATTGTGAAAATGCCTTGAACAAAAGTGATAAATTGCCATTTTCCTTTCTTCGATTCTTCCTAACCATAAATGATCTTGGAGAGTTCTTGGAAATTTTGGAAAGCTTATAACATTCTATACAATCCATCTTTGAAATTCATTTTGAGATACTTCTTGGAACTAGGTGAAAAGGTGCCATGAAGTTAGGTCAAAAATCTGCCTAAACTAGGGCAAAATTTCACTAAGTTAAAAAGTTTATGGACCCCTATTTACAAAATCATAACTTGAGATCCAAGCATCTTTTTGGAAAACTTTGTGAATCAAAGTTTTAGATTTCATGGAGGACTACAACTTTCATGTTGTAAGTTTTCTTTGAATCCAATTGCATCATGGTGAAAAAGTTATGGAAAGTTGGGGAAAAAAAAGAAATTTTCCATAACTTAGAAAAATTCTAAGTTATGAAAAATTTCAAATTAAAACCCTAATTTGCAAAATTAGGTTTCTTGGTCAACAAGTTTCACATTTTGACATATCTTGATGAATTATGACCCTTGGCACTTGATTTTGACCAAAAAGTCAAAGTTTGACTTTTCAGTATACAGTTGATTTTTGATCAGTTGACTACAAAAATTCATCTGTCAATCCTATGCATTTAAGATATTTTGAACTATGTGATTAGGTCAAGATGATTCTATTGAGTCCTTGAAATCATGCTTGAACCCAATTGGTCATTGTCTAGGTTAAAAATCAGAAATTGCCCTTTCTCAGTCAAAACCCTAATTTTGACCGTTTTGCCCTTTTGATGATCTGATCAAATATCTTGAGGAGTAGTGGTCCAAACTTGATCAAATGGTACATAGGAGCCTAAAATATTGTCGTGGATAAAAAATTATGAAGTTTGACTGTAAACTGGCCATGGTTGACTTTTCCTCCAATACAGCTGATTTTTAGGTCAACTGTTCAATTGATTGGGCAAAAATGTGATTCAAGGCTTGAAACTTGGTATGAGCAATCTTAGGGGTCCAAGATGGTGTATGAAAGTCACATGAAGAATTAATGGTCCAAAAATCCTTGTGCAAACTCAAACCCTAATTTCAGGTCATCAGTGCAAGATGAGGTCTTGAGCTGAGCAAACCCTAATTCTGTCTGGAGTCCAAGAAGTCTTGTGAGGAAAATATTGATAATATGAGAGAGAAAAATTTGGGGTACAACAGTGTTTATTTTGAAAATAAGCAAGGAGTGTTTTATTTGGAATTGAGCAAGCAACTAGGAACAATCTACCTACTCAAAAGTCTTAGTTCATTTCTTCCTTCCCTTTGATATTGTTATCTTACCATTGATTTGGTAAGAAACCCTATCTTTGGATGTAAAGGGACGGGCGCGGGTCATCGTATAACCATGATAGCAATGTTGTGGAACATTTTAGCAATTCTTTTTTAGGGACTAAGATCATTTTAAAAGGCAACATTTGATAGCGTCATCGAGGGACTATGATCTTGTATTTTTGATTTGTTTTTGCTAAGATACACCTCATGCATAACATGGCCATTTTTATAAGGAAACAAAGTGGACTTACTCTAAGGGTGTAAGTGTGCAAGTGTGTTAATTTATTGCATTGTTTTATCTTGAATTAAGGTTTGCTAACTTGTTGATTTTAATCTTTCCATGCAAACCCTAATTTACTAGCATTTATATATAAAGAATTAAATTGCGGTAAATAAAAATACTAAGCTATTACATCATTATGGGAGGGGGTATACAAATTTACATATGGTGATTGCAAGTAAATTAAATCCTAAGTTATTATTACAACCATATTGAACGGATAAGAATGTACAAGAAATGAATAAATGTACAAGAAAGTAAATGGAAGAGAAAATAAATTTTGTTTTTGATTTTGTTAAGAAAATGGTTTTAAACCTAATCATCTAAAGGGGAATAAATTGACTAAAACAAAGAAAATAGTTTAATTTGAAGAAAACAATTTTTTAGTTTTTTTTTGTGAAAAGAGTCATGAAAATTAATTTAAAAAAAACTCTAAGTTCTAAATAAATTAAACCTAAGTTTATTTAAATTAATTAAGAAAAGAAATTAAGTTTGTACAAGAAAATGTTTTTGGTCTTTTTGCATTGAAAGAAAATAAAATAAGTATATTAAGGTATAAATACTAAATAAAATATTTTTTGGGATTTTATTAATAAAAATAAATAATAATAATAATAATAATATTACTAATAATAAAAATAATATATAAAAAAAGATAAAAATAGAAATAAGTCAGAGGGTGTGAAATGATTTGGGGTGATCTAGGAGTAAAAATAGTTTTTGATTGGTTTAAGCCCAACAATGATTTTTTTGTAAACAAAAAAAAATAAAATAAAACAATGAAATGGGCCTGCGTGGTGCCTAGAAATAAGGGGGGGGGGGTGTGAAGTGGGGCGATGGGCTATCAATTTAAGCCCAACATCCTGAAAAAAATGACAAAAAAAAATAGAACAAGTAAAAGGAGAAAATGGTCCCAGGGGGTTTCGAACCCCTGTTTTGTGTTTGCCAAACCATGCCTTCACCAACGCGCCAAGCTGTTTCATCTGTAAATAATATAATTCAAATAATATATAAAAAATAGAACGTTAGGTTTTGAAATAAAAAAAATATATGGTGGGCTTGGGCCGAACCAGGTCGACCCAAGACCCACCTCCTGAAATAACACAAAAGAACACAAGGGTTTGTGAAACCCTAAATTCAGAAGAGGAAGCGCCTCTACTTCATCACTCTCGCTATGACGCGATCCTTGCCTCCTTCTTCATCTTCTTTGATTAGACACCATGGATGTGTCTTTGATTATGTAACGTTTTCTTTACTCTGTATTGTTTTCTCTTATGTAGTTCCGAGTTTCTAAACGAATTTGTATGATTTATAGTGAAAAATGCATATGGAAAAGAGAGGAAGGAAGAAGGAGATCTTCGGTTTTACCAGCTTGATTTCCGGATTTATCTCGGTGAGATCTTTCTGATTTTTTTTTCTTCTTCTCC
Source organism: Vicia faba (assembly GCA_948472305.1). NCBI lineage: Eukaryota > Viridiplantae > Streptophyta > Magnoliopsida > Fabales > Fabaceae > Vicia > Vicia faba. The sequence continues at coordinate 1,023,946,129 of OX451741.1, forward strand.
TTTACGAATTTCTGAAGGGTGGTTTGGGAAAATGATACATGACAATTTAGGGTTTTCGTTTTGTTCTTGTTGTGGTTTTTGTATATTTTCTATGGCCGGAAAAAGGAATGAATAGGGTTTAATGTTGTTGCTATTATGTTTTGGGTTTTTGCCTTTGTATATTTTTTGTGGTGAAAAAATCCTCTCTCTTGAAAACAGTATTGCTGCCTCTTTATACTATGGTTGGCCTTTGCTCATTTTCTGTGATAAATTGTTGCTTGCTTTTTGGGAAGCTTCAGTTTTGACTTTTTACTTTTACTGATTTCACAAATCAACTTTATTGTTCTTTGATAAGTTAATTTTGTTGTCTGGTTTATGTGACGCTAGCTTTCTTTGGTACTTTTAGCAGGCTAGTTCGCTGACTTTGTACCATGTTGCTTGTGATGCTTGATGTGCTATTTATTTATGATGGGTGTTGACTTTTGCTTTATTGTACTGGTTACTTGTTGGATGGCTGTACTTGCTGTATTTTATACCAGTTGCTTGTTGGATTTGCTGTACCTTGAACTGAATTTCCTCTTTTTCTTTACTGTGAACAGAACTTGCTTTTGCAGTAAACTTGGGAACATGATTTTCTTTGACATGAAACAACATGAAAGTTGTTATTCCTTTGCGTGAAAATATGATGATAAATCTGACTTTCTATCTTATCTTTTCTTTATCTTTTTATGAACCAAAATTCACACCTTTTAGCCAATGATGTATGTTATGTATGAGGCTTTCCTTTGGGCAGCATTGATATTCCTTTTGAATCTTGTTGGGCTGAATTCTGTTTGTATCTTTTCTCTATTGTGAACCAACAATTGGTTGCGATTTGCAATAGAAATTGGCCCATGATAGAAACTAATTGTTTGAGGCCTTAGAACACAAAACCCTTCTTTTCTGATTCAACAAAAACCACCCTAATGATGAATTAAAATACTTTGTATCTTTTGTTCATTTTTTGATGTTTAAGTTGCTAACAAACTTCTCCTTTTGTTTCATGTATTGGATGCATTTGCATAGGATTGGAAAGATGATAAAGGAGGACTTGAAGAATGTGGGAAGAAGGCATTTGAAGATGGAGCAAGAGGAATTCTTCCTTTGTATAGAACAAAAAATAGGGAAATTGTAGTTAATATTGTAATTGAACTTTGAAATTATTTGGAATGTATTTGAACAATAAATTTCCAAAATGTATTGAATAATGTTTGAAATGGAATGAAACGTGTTTGATTCGAATGAAAATTGAAATGGATGATGAAAGAAATGATATGAACTTTGAATCTTTTAAGTTGGAATTAGAACTTTAGACTTTATGAAATAAGATCAAATGAAACTCAAATTTCAAATCTTATTCACAAACATAATCCGAGATGACTTCGTAGTTGAAACGACAACTCCACCTTGATCACAACATTAATCCATCAATTCCATCACTTGCATCGTGCTTTTCCTTCATTCTATTTTCAAACAATGATGCCCTAGCCTTGCAATTAAAACCCTAATTCTTTGGAAAAAAAGTTTGAAAGCGAAAGCCTTATAGCTTCAAGAAACAAAAAATCTTTAGTAATCTTGAATTCTAAACATTTGAACCTTTAACCATTGCAAACACAAATATTTAATCTTGAGATGTCCCAAAGCCTTAGAGGTCTCAGTAGCTCTAACTAATAGGACACGAGGTCTATCTCAGATTGATTGTCAACAATTAAATTCTACTGTTTGAATAAGGCCTAGATCTTGTCTAAACGCATGAACACATATGATGAAACACAAGCTAGGTAAATAAAAATGAAGAGGGAAAATATTGGGGTACAACAGCTGCCCATGTTCAATTTTCTTGAACCTGAAAAGCGAGAATGGCATGTCGCTGTTCGTAGCTTGAAGGTGGAAGATGATTGAACACTAGAGTGCCCAAAAATTTGCACTCGTTGATGTGTTAGTTGATTGTATCGGGAATGGGCTTAAAGATGACATTTTGAGAGGCGATGAAGAACTTATCAGAAATGGGCTTATAGATGGCATCCAAAGGTGATAGATAATTTCCGGAGATGGGCTTATAGATGCCATCCAAAATGATAGGGAGTCGTTAGAAATAGGCTTATATATGCCATCCAAAGTGACTGTAAGTAGGGATTGGAAGGAATATCAGAATAAATCTTGATCGATTTATACTGAAATAACAAATGTATTGAAGGAAGTGTTTGTCATGTAGATAGTCGCCCCGTCTTGTTTCGGGAATTGATATACAATCAATTTGTTGATAAACCCGTCCTATTTTGGGAGTTTATACCATTGGTGATAAAGATAGTCGCTCCGTCCTGTTTCGGGCATTAATCTGTGACCTATTTGGGAAATGTTGATGATATTTGTCTGTCTTTAACTGGAAGAAGTAAATCTAAACAGAAGAGGTCTTTGATTCGCCCGTCTTTAACTGGAAGAAATAAATCTAATCAGAAGAGGTCTTTGATTTACCTGTCTTTAACTAGAAGAAATAAATTTAACCAGAAGAGGTCTTTGATTCGCCAGTCTTTAACTGGAAGAAATAAATCTAACCAGAAGAGGTTTTTGATTCGCCTGTCTTTAACTGGAAGAAATAAATCTAACCAGAAGAGGTCTTTAATTGTTGATTGAACTTTTACTCTGCAAGGAGAAAGGATTACTTGCATGCAGGTGTATGTATGATGTCCTCAAAATAAATGAGACTGTATTGTATGCATTTGTCATGCATGTAATATGATGTATGAATGTGGAATGTTATCGAAGTGTATTTTTGTCTGGAAAATAAATCCTTGACAAGTGTTGGGGAGCCTTGGAAAGTTCAAATCCTAGATGGATATTGGGGATGAAGAGTATGTGCATCTTCAAGTTTGCTTAGAATGCTTCCACTAGGAATTCTTGTTTTGTTGAGGAGAACTCCGCTGGGGAATATTGACTTTGTTTGAGAATACTCTGTTGGAGAATATTGATTTCTTCTTGGGGAAAAAGTTTATGATTTCTAGTCGTCCGTTGCTCTAGTGGGGAATTATCTCTTAAACATTAGCTGTTATCTGGTCAGATTCCAAGTTTCACACCAACTTGCTGGGGATAAGGAAGTTAACTGTTATCTGGTCGGATTCCAGGCTTTACAACAACTCACTGGGGAAAGTGGAAAACTCTAATGCGGAAAAGGAGTTTTGCTAGTGATTTTGTAGGAATTAAATTGTTATCTGGTCAGGTCCAGGCTTCAGCAATTTTGAACTTGAGGTTAATTGGTATCTGGTCGGGTCCAGGTTTCAGAAACTCAAACTGTTATCTGGTCGGGTCCATGTTTCAGCAATTGAAGAAGTCAAACTATTATCTGGTCGGGTCCAGGCTTTAGTAATTTAAAATTGAGATTAACTGTTATCTGGTCGGGTCCAGGTTTCAGAAACTCAAACTGTTATCTGGTCGGGTCCAGGTTTCAGTAATTGATAAAGTCAAACTATTATTTGGTCGGGTCCAGGATTTAGTAACTTAAAATTGAGATTAACTGTTATCTGGTCGGGTACAGGTTTCATAAACTCAAACTGTTATCTGGTCGGGTTCAATTTTCAGCAATTGATAAAGTTAAACTATTATCTGGTTGGGTCTAGACTTTAGTAACTTAAAATTGAGATTAACTGTTATCTGGTCGGGTCCAGGTTTCAGAAACTCAAATTGTTATCTGGTCAGGTCCAGGTTTCAGTAATTGAAGAAGTCAAACTATTATCTGGTCGGGTCCAGGCTTTAGTAACTTAAAATTGAGATTAACTGTTATTTGGTCGGGTCCACGTTTTAGATACGCAAACTGTTATCTGGTCGAGTCAAGGTTTCAGTAATTGAAGAAGTCAAACTATTATCTGGTCGGGTCCAGGCTTTAGTAACTTAAAATTGAGATTAACTATTATATGGCCGGGTCCAGGTTTTAGAAACTCAAACTGTTATCTGGTCGGGTCCAGGTTTAAGTAATTGATAAAGTCAAACTATCATTTGGTCGGGTCCAGGATTTAGTAACTTAAAATTGAGATTAACTGTTATCTGGTCAAATCCAGGTTTCAGAAACTCAAACTGTTATTTGGTCGGGTCCATGCTTCACAATGACTTGATTGAAGAGATAAAGTTAAACTGATATCTGGTCGGATCCAGGCTTCACAATAACTATTATCTAGTTGGGGGCTAAGCTTCATAGTAACTGAAAATTGTACTATTATCTGGCCGGGGGCCAGACTTCATAGTATCTGAAAAGCTACATTATTATCTGGTCGGGTCCAGGCTTCGTAGTGACTGAAAGTTGTATTATTATCTGGTCGGGTCCAGGCTTCACAGTAATTTGCTTGAAAAATGAAGTTGAACTGATATCTGGTCGGAACCAGTTTTCACAGTAACTTAGAGATAGCAAAGACTTCATTGAGGATAGTAATGACTTAACCGGAGGTTAAGGGGTCTTGTCTGTTGGTTTGTAGTAGTCTAGAGGCAAACTCAAACTTCGGAATTTGTAGTTTAGTTGGGGAAATAAACCACGTTGAAGAGAATATTCAACAATCTGCAAAGGAGGTATTCTCTAGAAAGGAACTCCATAAGACTTCTTCTTTTGGACCAACTTAGCTGGGGAGAGAGTTCTCCGAAGATTGAAACTCTGGATGAGGATTTCATGAACCCACATTTGCGGGGATAATGTGATTTATGTAACTCTTGTAGGGACATCCATGAAATTGGCCTTGTAGGGATTTTTAGACAATTTGAACTCTGTCAGAGTGACAAATATTTTATTGATAGACAAAATGATGAGATAACGGGACATAGTTATACGCTTTAATCCCTAACTTTTTCCTGGACCGCCCTCTCAGGTTTTCAGCCCATCAGGATACCCATTTTTGCCTAAGCCGCCCTTTCAGGTTTTCAAATTGCCGGGTGTACACTCTTTTGCATATATCCCTAATTTTTTCCCGAAACTTTTGGTTCGTCGGGATGCCCTTATTTTTGCCTAGGTATGTCAACCTAGCGGATCTCTTTTGATGCGTAGTATTTTCTGACTATGTCCATGTTCATAGAGTGTGGAGAATTGTCACTGCCTTTGGTAGCACGTGTTGTAGAAATTCCAGAAATTAATTGTTCGATTACATGTGATCTTTCATATGTGGGAGCCTATTTGCCCCTAGAGTCAGTCTGGTGCACTTGATGTTTGAAGTTTCGATCAAATTTCTGATAGTCTTGAACTTCCTTTGTACCTTTTCTAAGAATTGTCATAGAAGAATCCGAAGACATGATACTAACACCATCTGATACTACTGGTATAAGCAAACGAGCTCAAAATTTTCTAAGAACTCTCATGGGAGGATTCAAAGACATGATACTGACATTATTTGATACTACTGGCACATACAAGCAATTTAGTGGTACCGATGATATTTGGTCAAGTCTCAGAATTTTCTAAGAACTGTCATGGAAGGATCCGAAGACATGATACTGACACCATCAGATATTACAAGTAATTTGGTGGTACCCAAGATCTTTATAGTGGATTTTGTTCAAGCCCATGATCAACATAACATTTCCTCTTGAGTGATTCAGATGGAGATTTGCCCCTAGTTATTCAACATTTCTTTGAGAGATTCTTTGGATCACGACTTGACTGCCCCAGATGCGTTGGAAAATGATCATGTCGTGCCCCTTGATTGTGAGAGATTTGTCATTGGAGGCATCTTTTCATTTAAAGGGACTCTGTTTATTGAGAGAGTTATTTTTCACTGGATATCCATCGTGCGACTTCCTCAGTTTGTCAAACAGTTAGCCATATGTAAATAGTGGTATTCAAACAGGGCAAAGTTTACGTTTGTCTTGAGAAAAAATTTGAACAATGCATTTTTAAATAGCAACAAAAATTTGTAACAATACGAGTTCAACTCATGGTTTACAATAAGCCTTACAGGAGTCAGGATACCTTTTGCAACAATATATTTTTGAACTAACTTATGCGTCAATTAGGACTTTTAAATGGTTGTAATGTGGTCTGGTTCATGGTTTAAGAAACAAAGGACAAAGCTCAAAGTTTATTTGTACCCAACCCGTTCCCGATAATGTTCTCCAATCCTAAACTCAGTCGATCGCGCACTTATCTCTTACTAGAATCTGGAATGATATTTTGGTGATGATTCAAATACTGGAAATTTATTTAGGAAGGCAGTCATTTTCATAACATTTTGCATGTTGTTAAGGATTTGTAGTGACCTCTTTTTTGATCTATTATCCCTAACTATTTCCTGATTGTTTTTATTTTGAGATTACAGTCAGCGGGATGCCCCAGTTTTTTTTCTTAAGTCTCCTTCATAGGTTTTGACCTAGTGGACTTTTCTTTTGAGAGATAATGACTACCTATCCTATGGGGACCCATCACCATCTTTTGACTCGGAAGGATATTTTCATTGTGAAGTAACAGCTTGCGGCTGAATGCGTACTTGGATCAACTGAGAAACTACCATGCCCAGGTTATGATTAAAGGTTTTAGTTTGTGCGAAAAAGAAAACTCCTACTTCTTTGGCTCAAAGGGGTTGACTAGGGATTATCTTCCTTATAACTCCACTATTTTGGGATTTGAAACAAACGCCTGTACATCGTCAGCAAAGTCTGTCCAAAAGCATACTGTATAAGATTATGGTATTATTTTCATCATCCTCCCTCTAAAGGCTTATGACTTGTAGTCGGGAGTTGAATATCATACAAAAAGAGGTAAAAGCATAATTTCAATATAGTGAAAACGAATGGATTAACTCAAGACAAACATATGCAATGCATTAATGAGAACAAACAAAGTTTAACATAAGGGTAAATGTTTAAACAAACAAAGAAGTTACAAATGGAAATTCGAATGAACAAAAAAATTTCCGCCTAAACTTTTTTACTTCAGATGATGTGTCTTTGAGGGGTGACAGAAAAGCTCCAGTTGACCGTCTTGTGTAAATTCCAAGACTCCCCCGTTGATCAGGTCTTGGATTTTGTTCTTCAATGCCCAACAATGGTTGGTGACGTGCCCACAACTGTTAGAATGGTACATGCATCTTTCATCATGTTTGTAGTTGTGAGAAGAAGTATTAGGTTTCTGAGGAGGCTCCCTCAATACAACCAGCTTGGCTTCCAATACATAATGCAATGCTTGAGTCAAGGACATGTTGATCTCGGTAAATTGTGTTTTGTACGTATCTTGCTTATGTGGTCCACCCTGACGTGGTTGGTGAGGTCGTTGTTGGATTCTTGGTGTAGTAGCCATTTTGAAAGGCGTTCTCACGACCAAACCAAATTCTTGTTTTATCAGAGGCTGATTAGAGACTCATCCCCAATCTTGACGGTTTGTTTCATTTCATCTTGATGAAGCTTGTTGACGAGGGCTCTTATCTCTTCTTGTCCCCGAGCTAAATTTTGGATAAGAGCCATCTTACCTAACATCTTGATTCTCATTGTTTCTATCTCAGCTTGTGACTTCCTCAACTGGCCATCCTTGTCGTTTCTAGGATTCTTCTCAGTCATGCTCTAAATGAGGAATGCTTTCACTTCTTCTTGACACTTGGATAGATTCAGGAACAAATCTTGAAGCTGATCATTTTGGGTCTGAAGATCTTGGATAGTTTGTTCGAGAGCCATTTTTACTAAAATAAACAGCAAGCGGATGAGAAAACCTGTATGGGGAAAACCTGTCATGATATGATGCATGATGCGTGTATGCAACGTTTTCAAGGATCTCGCAGGGTAAACACAAGAAAATGTTAGAAGTTGGATTTTGATCATAACTTTGATTGAAGAACTTCGTATTGTTGAATGTCCTTCTACGAGAATCAATCTCACCATATCAAATGGGTCGTAGCCTTTATCGTACTTTGGTCTTTGACGGCATTTGGTTAGAGGAAAATAAATCCTCTCTCCCCTTGATAGACGTCTAGTTCAACATAACCCTGCATCACAAACCCTTGAGGTCCTTGAAATGGTTATTAAAAATGCTTATGGCATGATGTCATGATGTTATGTGCAAATAAACATATACACATAAGACAAACAAGTCCTTAGGTTTAGGCTTGCATGGAGTCTCATAGGTAAATACCCTTTTGAAGTTTAGTTGGCTCAAACCTGTCCTATAAATAGTAACCGGGTTCTAAGAGATCTCAATATCACTGATTTGTCTTCTCGGGCATTGTTTCAGCGCAAGCCTCTTTCACGGAGACCGAAATATCCCAAAAATCAAACCTCAATGAGTGTAGTATCGAGTATCTACCAACTTCGTACTGCACCAAAGCCAGTCATCTCACTACGTCCTAATGGCCAAGTTAGTCAAGTAAAGGTTCTAAAAGTCAGTTAGTGCTTCATGACATGACTCAGCGGCCCCGTATTCTCCTTGACTACTCAAGGGCTACTGGTACCCACAAATATGTCACACTAATGTAGCTATTGCTTTAGACCATGTCGATATACCCCGCACAGTTTCCACAATGTATTGCTACTTACCTAGAAGGTATCCCTAATCCGGGTAGAGGATTTAACCCCAAACAAACAACCAAAATGTAAAGCATACAAGTCAAACAACGAAAGCAAGTAAAGGTGATCTATCCCTAAGGTAACCCCACTTTTTTTTTATTTTTTTCCCAGCAGAGTCGCCAGTTTTGTGATACGGTGGGAGAACTGACTTTGGTGTTTTGCGTTTTATCGCAAATGTTGCGGTTAGCAAGAGTCGCCACCGACTTTTCTTTTATCCAAAAGGAAAGGCTGAAAAGAACAGGAAAGACCTTTGAGATTATTTCTTGAGTTCGGGGGGTAGATTTTGAAAAGGGAAGGTATTAACACCCTTTTCATCCATAGTTATCTATGGGCTCTTAGTTTCTTGCTAGATCACTTGCTTTTGTTTGAAAGTATGCTTTGTGTGATTTTTTGAAAGTATTTTCAAAAGGCGCCATCGTTTAGCCAAACTTTGTAATAGTTCTCCTTCGTAAGAACGTATACAAAGTGTTGATCTTTTGAAAATGTTTCAAGTTTGAAAAATGTTTTGAAAGTGTTTTTGGAAAGTGTTGGTGTTTGTTTTGAAAATAAGCAAGGAGTGTTTGATTTGGAATTAAGCAAGCAACTAGGAACAATCTACCTACTCAAAAGTCTTAGTTCATTTCTTCCTTACAATTGATTTGGTAAGAAACCATATCTTTGGATGTAAAGGGACGGGCGTGGGTCATCGTATAGCCATGATAGCAATGTTGTGGAACATCTTAGAAATTCTTTTTGAGGGACTAAAATCATTTTAAAAGGAAACATTTGATAGCGTCATCGAGGGACTATGATCTTTTATTTTTGATTTGTTTTTGCTAAGATACCCCACATGCATAACATGGCCATTTTTATAAGGCAACAAAGTGGATTTACCCTAAGGGTGTAAGTGTGCAAGTGTGTTGATTCACATGAATTTTTTTGTATTGAATTAAGTTTTGCTAACTTTTTGATTTTAATCTTTCCATACAAACCCTAATTTACTAGCATTTATATATAAAGCATTAAATTGCGGAAAATAAAAATACTAAGCTATTACATCATTAGGGGAGGGGGTATACAAATTTACAAATGGGGAATGCAAGTAAATTAAATCCTAAATTACTATTACAACCATATTGAACGGATAAGAATGTACAAGAAATGAATAAATGTACAAGAAAGTAAATGGAAGAGAAAATGAATTTTGTTTTTGATTTTGTTAAGAAAATGGTTTTAAAAATAATCCTCTAAAGGGGAATAAATTGACTAAAACAAAGAAAATAGTTTAATTTGAAGAAAACAATTGTGATACGGTGGAAGAACTGACTTGGGTGTTTTACGTTTGATCGCAAATGTTGCGGTTAGCAAGAGTTACCATTGACTTTTCTTTTATCCAAAAGGAAAGGTGAAAAAGCACAGGAAAGACCTTTGCGATTATTTCTTGAGTTCGGGGGGTAGATTATGAAAAGGGAAGGTACTAGCCCCCTTTTCATCCATGGTTTTCCATGGGCTCTTAGTTACTTGCTAGATCACTTGCTCTTGTTTGAAATTTTGCTTTGTGTGGTTATTGAAAGTATTTTGTAAAGAGGCCATTGTTTAGGCAAACTTTGTAATGATTCTCGTTCGTAAGAATGTATACAAAGTGTTTGATCTTTTGAAAATGTTTTCAAGTTTGTAAGATGTTTGAAAGTGTAGGTGTTTGTTTTTGAAAATAGCAAGGATGTTTTTTTTGAAATTTAGAAAATAATTAGGAGCATTCTACCTACTCAAAATTCTTTCATGTTCATTTCCTTTTTCCTTTAACATTGTTATCTTACCATTGATTTGGTAAGTAACCCTATCTTTGGAAGTAACCGGGACGGACGTGGGTCATCATATAACAATGATTAGCAATGTTGCAAAGTATCTTAGCATTCTTTTTTAGGGACTAAGATCATTTGAAAGGCAACTTAGATAGCGTCATTGAGGGACTATGATCTTATACTTTGCTTGTTTTTGCTAAGATACCTCGCATGAGTAATATGGCCATTTTGTAAAGGCAACCAAGTGGATTCACCCTAGGGGTGCTTGTGTTCAAGTGTATTATTTTCATGCTTGATTTTGTCTTGAATTAGGGTTTTCTAAGTATTGGTTTAGACTTTCCATACAAACCCTAATTACTAGCATGTTATATAAAACGATAAATTGCGGAATTTAAAGTTACTACGCTATTACAATACTTGTGGGACGGGGGTGTACACATTGTAAATGAGGATTGCAAGAAAATAAACCTAGTTAATTTATTACAACCATATTGAATTGATACAAGAATGGAAATAAATAATGTACATAATGAATAAATATACAAGAATGCAAATGTGAAGAGAATGGATATTTTTGTTTGGATTTTTTTAGGGAAAGTGAATTTATTTTAACCTAATTAATTAAAAGAAAATAATTAATTAAAATAATAAAAGTAAATCTAATTTTACTAGGAAAAGAAAATTAAATAAAACCCTTAATCTATTAATTGATTAAAAAGAAATTAAGTTTATAAGGAAAGTATTTTTGGTATTTTTGTCTTGAAAATAAATTTATAGTGTTATAAAAATATTTTTGGTCTTTTTATATTTTAAAAAAAACACACTTAAATGGTGTAAAAGAAAATAACTAAAACCTATTTTTTTAATTAAATTTACAAAGATAATTAGTAAAGTAAATAAAGTATTGATTAAATAAAATAATTTTTGTGAGAAAAAATAAATAAACTATGTCAAAATATAAATCTACTATTTTTTATATTTTTTATGATGTTTTAGTATTAGGAAAATATTTAAGAAAGTAAGTAAATATAAGAAAAATAAAAAAAGAAATTAAAACTGGGCCAGGGGTGTGAAAAGGAAACAAGGGGGTTAACAAATAAAAAAAAACAAAACCCAAGGAGGCCCAGCGCCTGCAAAAAAGAAGTCAGAAAATATAAAAAAATATGAAAAAAAAACAAAAGGGTACCACTGGGGCTCGAATCCAGGTCCCTTTGGTTATAGGCGCACACTTCTACCACTGGGGTGGCTATATATCCGTTTATATAAATCAAACAATAAATACATAAGGCAAACAAGTTCCTGAGGCCAACTTCATCTTCAACCTCACGCCCAGCCAGAAGCTCTGTAACTTGTTCAAATCTCAACAAAAATGAAAACTGTAAACATGAAACTTGTAGCAAATTTCCTCACGGTTTCAGAAATGTAAAGCATTAAAACTATAGCTCAAAGATAAACATTAATTTTAATGGTCCTATTATGAACCCTAAAAATCTCAAGAAATTCAATCTTAAAATTCTCTAAGCTCAGGAAAAATTAATGGAAACTATGGACATGGTTAGCTTTAGGGCAATGATATCTACATGTTTCATTCACAAATAAATCATTGATGATGCCTGTATGAAAAGTTACAAAGTTAGAAAACTTACCTTGCAAGAGGGTATCGGGTTTGAAGTTTGATCAACTTTCAATGAGTTCCAATGATTGGGTTAGCTTCCTCAAGTTCCCAGGGAGCTAATGGGATGCTTAGCTTAAGCTGAAATTACCTGAGGTGTTCTAGAGAAGTACAAGTGCAAAGCTTTGTTTTTGAAAATGGAGGATGGTGTTAATGGTGTTACAGTTCTGTAACAGGGTGTGGCATCAGTTCTAAATGATGTTTAGAAGCTTTAGGAACCAAAAGGCTTGAAAACGCACGAGGGAGTTATGCGTTTCATGTTTTTGATCATTTTATGTGAAAATGGAGGTATGAGATGTGATTTCGAGCTCTTGGTGTTTTTAGGGGTCAAGCCTTTGTTTTTTTTTAATGGAAAATGGTTTGTATATCTATAAGAAAAAGGATTGGAGTGGTTTGGACAATCAGAAGTACAAGTTCTCAGCTACTTTCTAGGTTACTTAATTTTGAAGAAAAGTGGGAAACCAAGTTTCAATGTGAGGTACAAGCATGGGCTGAGTGATTGTAAGTGTCTAACAAGTTTCTTATGGGTTATGGGACTTGTATGATCAGAAGAGAACAAGTGCAAGGCTCAAGAACAAGTTTTGTGTAAAAAATCACTTTATCAAAATGGCAATGTACACTTTCTTCCCAAAATGGATATAAAGCATGTCCATGCGTTGAATGCTTGAAATGAGACCTCTAACAGCTGTGCAAGCAGTTAATTATGGAGTGCTAACAAGTTTGAGGCCTGAAAAGTAGAGTTTATGAAGCATAACTTTGAATTTGAATTTTTTGTTCATCATAAAATGACTTGTAATTCAAGTGATAAAACCCTAACTTTATCTCTTCGATTCTCCCTACTAAAAAATGTTCTCAAGGAGTTCTTGGACATTTTGGAAAGCTTGCAATGTGCTCTATAACCGATATTTGAATTGATTTTGAATATTCCCCTTGGAACTATATGAAAAAGTGCCATGAAGTTGAGTCAAAATCCTGACTAAATTAGGGCAAAAATTTCACTAAGTGTTTTGTTTCATGACCACATGTTCTTAAAATTATAACTTGAGATCCATGAACTTTTGGAAGAAGTTGTGTGAAGAAAAGTTGTAGATTTCATGGATATCTACAACTTTCATGTTGAAAGTTTCTTTTGAATCACCTTGCATCATGGTGAAATTTTTTCTCAAAGTTATGAAAAAATAAGAAATTTCCAACACTTAGAAAAATTTCTAAGTTTAGAAATTTTAACTTTTCAAAATGAAATCTTGAATTTTTGATTTCTTGATGAATAAGTTTCATATTTTGACATGCTTTGATGAATTGTGATCTTTGGCATTTGATTTTGACCAAAAAGTCAAAGTTTGACTTTTCAGTATACACTTAACTTTTGATCAGTTGACTACAAAATTCATCTGTCAATCCATTGGACTTGCAATGTTTTGAGCCGTGTCATTAGGTAAAAATGATGCAATTGGAATCTTGATATCATGCCTTAAACCAATTGATCATTTTCTAAGTCAAAAATCAGAAATTTCCCTTTCTCAATCAAAATCCTAATTTTGACCATTTTGCCCTTTAGGAGATTTGATCAAATTTCTTGAGGAGTTGTGGCCCAAACTTGATCAAATGATACATATGAGTTTAAAATGTTGATTTGGATAAAAAATTATGAACTTTGACTATAAATTGGCCATAGTTGACTTTTTCCCTAATACAGTTGATTTTTAGGTCAACTGCTCAATTGACTGAGCAAAAGTGTGATCCAAGGCTTGAAACTTGTCATGAGTAATCTTGGGGGTCCATAATGATCCATGAAAGCCATATGGGGCATTGAAAGTTCAATTATCCTTGTGAAATCTCAAACCCTAATTTTGGTCATCAGTGTTTAAGGAGGTGTCTTGAGCTGATCAACCCTAGTGCACTCTTGAGCCAAAGGAGATCTTGTGAGCAAAATTCTTGATAAGTGAGAGGGAAAATTTTGGGGTACAACAACAATTTTTTAGTTTTTTTTGTGAAAAGAGTTATGAAAATTAATTTAAAGAAAACCCTAAGTTCTAAATAAATTAAACCTAAGTTTATTTAAATTATTTAAGAAAAGAAATTAAGTTTGTACAAGAAAATGTTTTTGGTTTTTTTTGTATTGAAAGAAAATAAATTAAGTATATTAAAGTATAAATACTAAATAAAATATTATTTTGGATTTTATTAATAAAAATAAATAATAATAATAATAATAATAATAATAATAATAATAATAATAATAATAATATTACTAATAATAAAAATAATATATAAAAAAAGATAAAAATAGAAATAAGTTAGGGGGTGTGAAATGATTTAGGGTGATCTAGGAGTAAAAATAGTTTTTGATTGGTTTAAGTCCAAGAAGGATTTTTTTGTAAACAAAAAAAAAACAATGAAATGGGCCTGCGTGGTGCCTAGAAATAAGGGGGGGGGGGGTGAAATGGGGCGCTGGGCTGTCAATTTAAACACAACAGCCTGAAAAAAATGACAAAAAAGAATAATAGAACAAGTAAAAGGAGAAAACGGTCCCAGGGGGTTTCGAACCCCTGTCTTTGTGTTTGCCAAATCATGCTTTCACCAACGCGTCAACCTGTTTCATATGTAAAAAATATAATTCAAATAATATATAAAAAATAGAACGTTAGGTTTTAAAATAAAAAATATATATGGTGGGCTTAGGCCGAACCGGGTCGACCCAAGACCCACCTCCTGAAATAACACAAAAGAACACAAGGGTTTGTGAAACCCTAAATTCAGAAGAGGCAACGCCTCTACTTCATCTCTCTCGCTGTGACGTGATCCTTGCCTCCTTCTTCATCTTCTTCGATTGGACACCATGGATGTGTCTTTGATTCTGTATCATTTTCTTTACTCTATATGGTTTTCTCTTATGTAGTTCTGAGTTTCTAAGCGAATTTGTATGATTTACAGTGAAAATGCATATTGAAAAGAGAGGAAGGAAGAAGGAGATCATCGGTTTTACCAGCTTTATTTCGGGATTTATCTCGGTGAGATCTTTTTGATTTGTTTTTCTTCTTCTCCTTTACGAATTTCTGAAGGGTGGTTTGGGAAAATGATGCATGAGAATTTAGGGTTTTCGATTTGTTCTTGCTGTGGTTTTTGCATATTTTCTATGGCCAGAAAAAGGAATGAAAAGGGTTTGATGTTGTTGCTATTATTTTTTGGGTTTTTGCCTCTGTATATTTTTTGTGGTGAAAAAATCCTCTCTCTTGAAAGCAGTATTGCTGCCTCTTTATACTATGGTTGGCCTTTGCTCATTTTCCGTGATAGATTGTTGCTGGCTTTTTGGGAATCTACAGTTTTGACTTGTTACTTTTACTGATTTCACAAATCAACTTTATTGTTCTTTGATAACTTAATTTTGATGTCTGGTTTCTGTGACACTAGCTTGCTTTGGTACTTTTAGCAGGCTAGTTCGCTGACTTTGTACCTTGTTACTTGTGATGCTGGATGTGCTATTTATTTATGATGGATGCTGACTTTTGCTTTATTGTACTGGTTACTTGTTAGATGGTTGTACTTGCTGTATTTTATACCAGTTGCTTGTTGGATTTGATGTACCTTGAACTGAATTGCCTCTTTTCCTTTACTGTGAACAGAACTTGCTTTTGCAGTAAACTTGGGAACATGATTTCCTTTGACATGAAACAACATGAAAGTTGTTATTCCTTTGCGTGAAAATATGATGATAAATCTGACTTTCTATCTTATCTTTTCTTTATCTTTTTATGAACCAAAATTCACACCTTTTAGCCAATGATGTATGTTATGTATGAGGCTTTCCTTTGGGCAGCATTGATATTCCTTTTGAATTTTGTTGGGCTGAATTCCGTGTGTATCTTTTCTCTATTTTGAACCAACAATTGGTTG
Source organism: Vicia faba (assembly GCA_948472305.1). NCBI lineage: Eukaryota > Viridiplantae > Streptophyta > Magnoliopsida > Fabales > Fabaceae > Vicia > Vicia faba. The sequence goes on from OX451741.1 coordinate 1,023,962,014, forward strand.
CGATTTGAAATAGAAATTGGCCCATGGTAGAAACTTATTGATTGAGGCCTTAGAACACAAAACCCTTCTTTTCTGATTCAACAAAAACCACCCTAATGATGAATTAAAATACTTTTTATCTTTTGTTCATTTTTTGATGTTTAAGTTGCTAACAAACTTCTCCTTTTGTTTCATGTATTGGATGCATTGGCATAGGATTGGAAAGATGATAAAGGGGGACTTGAAGAATGTGAGAATAAGGCATTTGAAGATGGAGCAAGAGGAATTCTTCCTTTGTATAGAACAAAAAATTGGGAAATTGTAGTTTGAATTGTAATTGAACTTTGAAATTATTTGGAATGTATTTGAACAATAAATTTCTAAAATGTATTGAATAATTTTGAAATGGAATGAAACTTGTTTGATTCGAATGAAAATTTAAATGGATGATGAAAGAAATGATATGAACTTTGAATCTTTTAAGTTGGAATTGGAACTTTAGACTTTATGACATTAGATCAAATGAAACACAAATTTCAAATCTTATTTACAAACATAATCCAAGATGACTTCGTAGTTGAAACGAAAAATCTTCCTTGATCACAACATTAATCCAACAATTTCATCGCTTACATCGTGCTTTTCCTTCATTCTGTTTTCAAACAATAATGCCCTAGCCTTGCAATTAAAACCCTAATTCTTTGGGAAAAAATTGAATGTGAAAGCCTTGTAGCTTCAAGAAAAAGAAAATCTTTAGTAATCTTGAATTCTAAACATTTGAGCCTTTAACCATTGCAAACACAAATATTTAATCTTGAGATGTCCCAAAGCCTTAGAGGTCTCAGTAGCTCTAACCAATAGGACACGAGGTCTATCTCAAATTGATTGTTAACAATTAAATTCTACTGTTTGAATAAGGCCTTGATCTTGTCTAAACGCATGAACACATATGATGAAACATAAGCCAGGTAAATAAAAATGAAGAGGGAAAATTTTGGGGTACAACAAGATGCGATCCAGATATGGCTGACATTCTGATACTTACTCTAGATGCTCTCCTAGAAACAATTCAGATGCGATTCAGATATGGCTGACATTCTCATACTTACTCCAGATTCCTTCTAGAAACAGTTCAGATGCGATCCAGATACGAATGGCATTATGATACTTACTCCAGATTCCTTCTAGAAATAGTTCAGACGTGATCCAAATACGGCTGACATTCTGATACTTACTCCAGATTACTCCCGAAACAGTTCAGATACGATCCAGAGACAAATATTATTCTGATACTTATTCCAGATTTTTCTCCTAAATACAATCCAGATACGATCCAGATACAGATGTCATTCTGCCACTTATTCAGCATACCTTTCAAATACGTCCAGATACGGATGTCATTCTGACGCTCATTCAGTACATCTTTCAGATACAAGTCAGATACAATCCATTTATGGATAATATTCTGATACTCATCCCACTACATCTGTTGTTTCAGTTTAAATCTCTTAATGGTTTATCTTGGTTCCTTTCCCGTAGACATTTTCTCTGGTTCTTATAAATCACTCCAAAGATTTATTCTGATTCTTCTCCAGTTGAAGTCAAAATTTAAGACTTAGTCTAATTTCTGTCAACAATCATCTTTGGATGGCATCTATAAGCCCATCTCGACAACTCTCTATCATCCCTCCAAATGGCATCTTTAAGCCCATTTCCTTCACAGTTAACCAACATATCATCGAGTGCAAATTTCTGGGCACTTTTGTGTTCAATCATCTTCCACCTTCAAGTCACGAATGACAGGCTTGTCAATCTAACTCTTCAGGTTTAAGAAGATTGAACAAGGGCAGCTGTTGTACCCCAAAATTTCCCCTCTTATTTTTCAAGGCCTTTCTCACAAGGATTCTCAAGGTTCAAGCTTGCACAAGTACATTGGGATTTTCCAATACCAAGATTAAAAGGAAACTGACAAAAAGCGAGAAAATAGATAAAATTGTTTTCTTTTGACAAAATTAAAGAAACAACAAGTTTACTTCGTTTGGGCATATGCTGCCTGCATGCCTGCTTCGATTTGGACAAAATAGTTGTCTGCAAGCCTGCTTCGATTTGGACAAGTTTACTGCCTACAAGCCTACTTCGATTGGACAAGTTTGCTGCATGCATGCTTGTTTCGTTTGGACAATTTTCGACGGGACAAAATAACCATCTCTATGCATCCTTCGAATCCACTTGCACCAAGGGCCTCTTACAGACTTTGCTTTATACAATCTTTGTTTGAGCCAAGAGGTATCTTCATACTAGATTTGACTAAGTTCTTGCTTCCCTTGAAAGAGCACCCTCCGATTCAGAAGCCAGGAACTTCCCTCATGCTAAACAGACACAAGGCAATGAGTCCCTTTATGTTTGCTTCGATCCACATGCTTCAATTGGGCAATATGCTTCCTTCAAACATGAGCTTTCGATTGGGCAATGTGTTTTCTTTGATCCAAGCTTCGACTGGGCATTAGCTTACTTCGATCAATCTTACTTTAACCACAAGCTTCGACTGAGGCAAAGGCTTCCTTTGAACAAGTCTGCATCGATCTCTTTCTTGCATTCGACTCAAGACCAAATCTCATAGCCTTATCCTCTAAATCTCATTTGCTAGGCTATGTTGCTTCCAAATCTTTACATAATCATAAGCTTACACAAATTTGTGATACATTACACAAAGATTCGAAGGTTTATCCACTTGATAATACCATTCTTGGATGAAATGGCAAAAGGCTACGTACCCTTTCTTCATAAAGAGTACTTTAATCACCAAATCAGCTCTCAACCTGATTTTTGGTCTGAGCACAAGCAACGCCAAAAGGCATAAGTCAAATCTTTTGTACCCAACTGACATCAGGCCCCCACTTGTACTTTTTCGTTTTCATATTTTATTATTTTTTGCAAAGCTGACTACTTCAACATCTCCCAAGCTTTTCCTCTATAAATAGAGGAACCATGAAAAAAGAAAGAGGTCTAGATTTGGTGGTGTGGAAAGAATCTTCAAAAATCATCAAACTCACAAAGCTCTCAAACACTTAAACATTTGTGAAAACACAAACCTAGAATCCCAAACATTTGTCCCCTTCGAATCTGAGGTATCCTAACATTTTATTCCCTTTCGAATCCTGTAGAAAAGACATTCTATTTATTTTCCTCCTTCGACCCAAACAGTAGAAACACTGCCTCTGGTCCCTTCCTTTTGAATCCAGAGACACTCCAGGCAACCACCTAAAGGCCCAACACACGTCCCAGCCTCAAAGCAAGGTAAGTCATCCTTAAGCTTGGATCTTTCGTTTCCAGCACATGTAAATACAACTCTTTTTCGTTTCAGGCATATACATACTGTTGTTTTTTCTTTTCGTTTACACCCTTATAGTTTTTTTCTATTGCCTTTCCTTTTGGTTTTGCTTTTTGGTTTCTTACAAATGTTTTAAGAACTAACCTGACCCTAAGGCAGTGCTAGAATGGCCTTAGGCCATGTTGCTATTTAACATCTCAAACGAAAGAAAAAGGAAATAGGAAATAGGAAACGAAGCTTTCAGATTCTACCCCATTTCTCCAGGTCAAACGAAAGAGGCAACCAGGAGGCAAACCATTTTGACTTCCAGGCCCAGAAGAAAAGCATGCCTACACTGATTCCAGGCCCAGTCGAAAGGCATTCCCTCACTACTTTCAACCCCCAGTCGAAGAAGACAAAAAGGCAGGTTACATATTTCACTAGTTCCAGACCTCAATCGAAAGACACCACATGCTACTTCCAGGCCCCAGTCGAAGGGAACAGCATGCTACTTCCAGGCCCTAGTCGAAGGATACAACATGCTGACTTCCAGCCCCCAATCGAAGGACACGCCTGTTAGAACATAGTTTGATTCTACAACCCTTGGTTAGTGTTTTGATGATAACAAATACAAGAATAAATAAATACAAAGGATAAATAAAGAACAAATATGCTCCTTAAAAATATGTTTTATGTATGCAGAAGTTCTGATCTGATCAGCATCAGAAGATAAGTCATAAAGTATTACACGCTGAAGCAATCAGATTATACGCTGAAGATTGGTGACCAGAACCTGCGCTTAACTATAAATAAACTCTAATTCTGAACAAAGACATATCAAACCAAGTCATCAATATTCTGAAGCGTCATCAACAGTTAAGGAAAGAAGACTCTGAAGCGTTACTGAACATTCAAGATAGAATTAATGCCAACGGCTTTCTTCAGACAAGATCTTCTCCAAAAGGAAAGTGTGTAAATAACATTAAACTTGCTTTATGGACAACATCATTATATTTCCTATATAAATAAGTCTGATTTCAAAAAGAAGCACGTATGTACACACATCAATTTTCTAAGATCACCAACTACACATACTCAAGCTCTAGAAAATTCATTCTTTATTCTAAGCTAAACCTGTGTAATTTATCACAGTTGTGATAAACTGTTTTTGATAGAAAAACAAAAACACATTTTGTTCAATCATATTGTAAAAGAATTCCTTGAGATTAACCGGATTATGGTTGTACTCAAGAAGATTTTAACAGTTGTTAAAGTAGCTGTTGTAATCTTTTGAGATTAGTGGATTAATACCTCGTTGGAGAGAGGAGAAATCACCTTGACGGGTGGACTGGAGTAGTTTGAAATCAAACGAACCAGGATAAAAATACTGTGTCATTAAGCTGTTTTAGATCCAAGTTTTAAATTCAACCCCCCCCCCCCTCTTCTTGTGTTTTTCACATCTTCAATTGGCATCAGAGCGCCTGGTTCTGAGCTTAAACACTTAACCGTGTCAGTACAAGATCCAAGCATCAGAAAAACACTATGGTGGGACCAAGCCAAAACATCAGTAATGACAACAATGAAGAAAGGGACAAATTCAGTGGTAAACCTCCAGTATTTGATGGAGAGAACTTTGACTACTAGAAAGACAGAATTGAGAGTTTCTTTCTAGCCCATGATGCTGATCTGTGGGACATGGTGACATATGGATACATGTATCCAGTGGATGGACGTGGTCAGAAGATAGACAGGAAAATGATGTCTGATCAGCAAAAGCGTGAATTCAGAAACCACCATAAGGCCAGAACAATTCTCCTCAGTGCCATCTCATATTCAGAATATGAGAAAATACCAAACAGAGAAACTGCCAAGAATATGTTTGACTCTCTGAGAATGACGCATGAAGGCAACATTCAAGTCAAAGAAACCAAATCCCTTGCGCTCATTCAGAAGTATGAGGCATTCAAGATGGAAGATAGTGAATCTATAGAAACTATGTTTTCAAGATTTCAAATTCTTGTTGTTGGACTAAAAGTTCTTGACAAAGGGTATTCTACTGCTGATCACGTTAAGAAGATCATCAGAAGCTTGCCAAAACAATGGAGGCCAATGGTCACAGCACTTAAGCTAGCCAAAGATCTCAACAAAATCTCTTTGGAGGAACTTGTTAGCTCCCTCAGAAGTCATGAGATAGAGCTAGAAGAACATGAACCTCAAAAGCAAGGTAAGCCATTAGCTTTAAAATATAACATAAAATCTGACTCCAAAGTTTTACAGGCTGTGGAAGAAACCTCTGATGGATCCTCATCAGAAGAAGATGAACTGTCTCTCCTCTCCAGAAGGGTGAATCAACTGTGGAAGCAGAGACAAAGGAAGTTCAGAAATCCCAGAAGATCAGAAAATTAGAATGAATCCTCATCCAGATACAGAAGGTTAGAATCCTCCTCTGGACACAGAAGATCTGAAGGTTCTTCAGGATACAAAAAGCCAAACAACAAAGACATCATATGCTATGAATGTAACGAGCAAGGGCGCTACAAAAGTGACTACCCAAAGCTTCAGAAGGAGAAGCCCAAAAAGAAGTTTATCAAGGAAAAGAAGAAAAGCCTTATGGATACATGGGATGATTCTGACACATCTGAAGTTGACTCAGAATCAGATGATGAAAGAGAAAACATAGCTCTCATGGCAAACGTATCAGAAGACAGTGAAGCTTTTGTTTCAGACTCAAAATCAGACACTGAAGAGGTATTCCCTGAATTTACCATAAACTTTACTAAGGATGAACTTGCTGAAAGCCTAAATGAAATTCAGGAAAGGTATCAGCAGATCAAAGTCAAATTCAGAAACCTGAAAAGGAATCTTGTTTCTGACTCTGATAAAACTGAGAGTCTCAGATTGGAAAATTCTGAGTTAAGAATTTTGTTTCAAAATTAGAAAACCAGTTGCAAAACTCTCAGAAGGAAACAATCTCTGAAACTCCCAGCAATGCTGATGAGATCATCAAAGAGTATGATCACAGCTTTCAGAAGTTTCTAGCTAAAAACATAGACAGAAGCAAGATGGCTTCAATGATCTATGGAGTTAGAAGAAATGGAAGAAAAGGGATAGGATATCAAGGTAAGGTACCTACACCAAAAAATGCCATGGACTTAGTAATAAAACGCACTCCACTTGATTCACATTTTATATATGGGCACACACATGACATAAAATACACGAGTAGTGATTATTCTATCAAACCAAAATTCAATCAGAATTTTGGTAAAACTAACAAATCAGGACCCAAGAAAATGTGGGTACCTAAGGATAAAATCATACATGTGGCAGATATCTTTAGCAGCAAAGCAAAGACACCAATCATGGTACCTGGACTCTGGCTGCTCACGACACATGACTAGAAGAAGGCATATGTTCCAAAGCCTGGAACTTAAGCCTGGAGGCCACGTGGGCTTTGGAGGCAATCAGAGAGGAAAGATCATTGGCTCTGGAAAAATAGGTAATGGAAATATTCCCTCTATAAGTAATGTTTTATTAGTTGATGGATTAATGCATAACCTGTTATCCATAAGTCAATTAAGTGATAACGGTTATGATATAATCTTCAATCAAAATTCATGCATAGCTATTAGTCAGAAAGATGGGACTATCCTATTTAATGGAAAGAGGAAAAACAACATTTATAAAATCAAACTTTCTGAACTAAAAAGTTAGAATGTAAAATGTCTACTGTCTGTTAACAACGAGCAATGGATCTGGCATAGAAGATTGGGACATATTAGTATGAGAAGAATATCTCAGATTAACAAACTCAATCTAGCCAGAGGACTTCCTAACTTGAAGTTCAATTCAGATGCTCTGTGTGAAGCATGTCAGAAAGGCAAGTTTGCAAAACCTGCTTTCAAATCCAAAAATGTTGTTTCCACCTCTAAGCCATTAGAACTTCTGCATATTGACTTATTTGGACCAGTAAAAACTGCTTCAGTCAATGGCAAGAAGTATGGGTTAGTAATCGTAGATGACTATAGCAGATGGACATGGGTAAAGTTATTAATACACAAGGACGAGTCACACTCTGTGTTTGTTACCTTCTGCAACTAAGTTCAGAATGAAAAGGATCTTAGAATCATCAAAGTCAGAAGTGATCATGGTGGGGAATTTGAAAATAATTTTTTTGAATTATTCTTTAATGAAAAAGGCATTCTGCATGATTTCTCTTGTCCTACAACTCCCCAGCAAAATGGAGTTGTAGAACGAAAGAACAGAACATTGCAAGAAATATCCAGAACCATGATCAACGAGACTAACGTTGCTAAGATCTTCTGGGCAGAGGCAATAAACACAACATGTTACATTTAGAATAGAATCTCCATAAGACCGATTCTGGAAAAGACTCCATATGAATTGTGGAAGAACAGAAAGCCCAACATTTCTTATTTTCACCCATTTAGATGTACATGTTTTATTTTGAAAACAAAAAATTATTTGAACAAGTTTGACTCTAAAGCACAAAAGTGTATTATGTTAGGATACTCTGAACGCTCGAGAGGGTACAGAGTATAAAATACAGAAACACAGATTGTTGAAGAGTCAGTCAGTGTTAGGTTTGATGATAAGCTTGACTCTCAAAAGTCAAAGCAGAATGAATTCCTTGCAGGTATGGAAGTTGAACTCATAGGTACTGAAGACAACTCATCAGAGGCTCTCAACAGAGACACTCCCTCAACAACAGAAAGAGTCACTACAAGAAATCCAACACCTTCTGTTGCTCAACTCCAGAAAAGACTATCCAGAAGCAGCATTAATCACCCAGAAGATACAATTTTGGGAAAGAAGGAAGATCCCATCAGAACAAGATCAACATTCAGAAACTCTGAAGAATCTCTCATGGGACTGGTTTCTCTGATTGAACCAACAACAATTGATGAAGCACTTCTGGACAATGACTGGATTCTGGAAATGCAAGAGGAACTAAATTAATTCACCAGAAATGACGTATGGGATCTGGTTCCCAAACCAAAAGGGTTAAACATCATTGGTACAAAATGAGTGTTCAGAAACAAACTGAACGAGCAAGGTGAAGTCATCAGAAATAAAGCACGACTGGTAGCACAAGGTTATAGTCAGCAAGAGGGGATAGACTATACAGAAACCTTTGCTCCAGTCGCCAGGTTAGAATATATCAGACTTTTAATATCATTTGTTGTTAATAAAGGCATCACTCTGTATCAGATGGATGTCAAAAGTGAATTCTTAAATGGCTACATAGATGAAGAGGTATGTGATCGGTGGAAATAGAACTGACTGTTTTGAAATGTTGGTTCGCGAAATGTCGCGGTAAGCAAGAGTCGCCACCGTCTTTTATTTTCTCTAGCAAGGAAAGGACAAAAGCACAGCAAAATTCCTTTTCGAGATGTTTCTCGGTTCGGGAGGTAGATTATAGAAAGGGAAGGTATTAACACCCTTTCTATTTGTGGTTATCCACAGGCTCTTAGGTACTTGCTCACTATGTTTTCAAAATGTTTTGCTTTTCTTGTGTTTGTGGGTTTTGAAAAAGTTTGTTTTGAAAACTTCGATTTAACTCTTGTATCTGTCCTCAAGAGTGTATGAAGTGTTGTTTGAAAACTTTTGTTTGAAAAATGTAGGTGCGAAAAGTATTTTTGTTTTGAAAGAGCAAGTACCTGAGAACCTCTACCTACTCAAAAGAAATTAAGCTGTGTAAATGTCCTTTAGACAGTACTATCCCACTATTGAGAAGTAGGTAGCACCGTCTTTGGAGTTTCGGGTCAATTCGATTATAGGGACATGTGGTCACCAAAGCAATAGTAGGACGCCTTAGCGGTAACCCTAATGTCTTAGATCGTTTTATCCGAGGAAACCGTTTCGATGCAACTTTGATCTTTTAGACAGGAGGGCGACCTCTAAAACACCCTATACTCAATGACCACGTCGAGGCAACCAAGTGAGGCGTACCCTAGGAGTGGCATGTGCGAGTGTGTCAGGATTCAGCTTAATTATCTTTGCACATGTTATTATGAGCTACGAGTTGATTTTAATTTCAGGTAAGTCATGTCATGCATAGTTAACAGTTATTAGTTTGCGGAAAGTAAATCTATGCTATTACAAGGCGTCGGGTATTTACATCGCCAAAAAAATAACCCTTGAAAAGATAATGCGAGAAAATAAAGAAAGCGATAAAAGTCATAATTATCTATTACATCCTCGGAACAATTACATAAATATGATCAAAAATTAATATGCACGCAAAGAAATTAAATCGGAGAAGTCCTTAGGGTTTTGACCCTTTTTTGAGAAAGAATGGAATTTTGGTCTTTTTTGCATTAAATTAATATTAAACCTAATTTACTAATTAATTAAATAATTACAAGAAAAAAAGTATTTTTTAGTTTTTTAGTTCTTTAATGAAAATAAAATAAAAAGGATTAAAATTGTCAAAAGAAAAAAACCTAATTCTAGATTGATTTTATTTATTGTGAAAAAGTCAAAGTTAACCTAATTAACTAAATTGATTTGTTAGTATTTATTTACAAAATAATAAAGTGAAATTAATAAATAATAAAAATAATAAAAATATTTATATTTTTTAGTTGTCTGAATTTATTTATGAAAAATATTAATTAAGTTAATTAAATAATAATAATAATTAATAATAATAATTAGTAAAAGAAAATAAAAAGAAAAGTATGAATGAACCAGGGGGGTGTTGGGCCCAGAAGGAGGTTTGGAAGTAATTTTGTGGCCCATCAAGCTGCTCAACCACGTTGACTATTGAGATTGTCCAGGGCATGGTTGACTGGGAGTATGGTAATCACTCCATCATGGCCATTAGATTGCTGCTTGAAGCCACATGGCGCTTGGGATATGAGAGTGCATGGTGGAACACTCTTGGACTGCCTGCATGTGAATATATTAAACAAAATAATATATGAGTATTTGGGGTGGACCTGGGAATCGAACCCAGGTCCCAATGGTTACCAGCCAGCGCAACAACCACTACACCATGTGCCTGCATTTGTTAATATGATAAGAAACAAAGATAATATATAATAATTAATTCACATGCTGCCAAAACGAAAACACGCGTGCCCCATTTGAATACTCCAACCACATATCACCACGTCATCATCGTCTTCCCTAAACTTGCAAAATATATGTTAGATAGCGGGGGTTTTTAACCCCCACAAAACATGATGACCAATAATAGCGATTAGAGCTACAAGCAACATAAATATTTCGCGATGGTCCAGTTACATTCGTCCGAGTCTCCTGAATTCAACCATGGGTCTTATAAGGTTCAATTTTACTGGATTTGGAAATCCCTAATTCAAGAACTCATGAACCCTAAAATTCGTTAATGGCACTTTGCGATTCTGCGCGTTTCAATGCAATTAAACCACATCATTAGCTTTGTACAGTTCCTATTAACACAAAACAA